>CM070675.1:7390587-8106105 GCA_036346575.1 Dendrocalamus sinicus
GAGAAACTCATACTATGGGTTCATAGAAGAGATTTGGGAGCTCGACCACGTGCTTTTCAAGATCCCCTTATTTCACCCGTTGGGTGCATCTCCCACAGTGAAGGTTGACAAGCACGGTGTCACTACCGAGGACCTCCAACGTGTCGGGTACAAAGATCGAACCATTCGCATCGCCAACCAAGTTATTCAAGTTTTCTATGTAACCGATCCGCAAATAAGAAACGCCATGTAGTTCTTCATGGAAAAAGAGAATTATTGGAGTAGAGAATGTAGTGGACGAGAAAGAATACAATCAATTTGACGAGTTATCTCCTTTTGAAAAGGCATAAGGGTCGACGACGCCGAACAACGTGATTAAACTAGTTATGTACGCATTGATCATCATGAAGGGTTAATTTTAAAGGAAATAAGCAAGTAGAATGAGAATGTGCGACATATATGTATATAACAATATGCATGTGTGTGATGTATTTCTGAATTTACATTTATGTATACAACAATATGCATGTGTGTGATGTATTTCTGAATTTACATTTATGTATATGTGAAAATGTGTGAAGAAATACATTGTGTATATGTGAATTTGCATTTATGCTGGTTGGTGTTGTATATGAATGCATTTGGTTATTTTGTGTTGTGTATATGAATGCGCAGAAACTGGTTGGTGTTGTCTTAATTACTACAGATGGGAGGCATATCACGCAGGCGGTTCTAAAGTAAGAACCGTCAGGATATCAATATCACTGAGCGGTTCTCAAGAAGAACCGTCGTGATAGTATAACTATCACAGATGGTTCTACGTTTAGAACCGCCTGTGATAGTCATACTTTCACGATGGTTCTAAACGTAGAACCGTCAGTGATATTGATATCACGAGCAGTTCTACTTTAGAATCGCTCTGTAATAAACCTCCTACATATACCCCGGCTAGGGTTTTCCGCGTATCTGCAGTTACTAAATCTCGCCCTCCTCGCTCCTCCGTCGCCTCCCGAGCCCGCCGCCGCCTCCGATCGCGTCGCCGCCTCCCCGAGCCCATCGCCTCCCCCGAGCCGCCTCCCCCGAGCGTGTCACCGCCTCGAGCGTCGCTGCCTCCCCGAGCCGCCTCCCCCGAGTCCGTCGCCTCCCGTCGCCGCCTCCCCGAGCCCTCGCCAGCCACCTCCCTCGGGCCCGTCCGTCGAGCCGTCGCCGCGCGTGAGACCCGGTCTTCGGCGAGTAGTCTTGTGAGTGAATCTGTCATTTTTGTGCAATCTCTGTGGACTGTGCTAGCTTGTTGATCTTTCATATATTATCTGGCACCGGGAGACATACATTGCTTGTGGGATCGGTTGTTGCTCGATGATGATATAAATCATATACTGAGATTGGTTGAATTAGTCTTTGAGCTCTAATTACTGTCAACTCTGTTATCACAATTAAGTTTGTACTCTGGAAGACATTCTCTAGACATTGATATATTGTTCTTGTGCCATTCGGTTCTTGCTGTTTTCATATTATAGCAAATCCATATACTGATCTGTATTTGGATGGATTTGCTTTATTAAATCGCTATCCGAATATATACATGCTGGATATATTGATCTTGAGATTGTAGAGTTTGTATCTAGAGCTCAAATGACTGAATTCATTATTTGGCATAACCAATCAAGGAAGAGTATATGATTTAGTAGCGGGACAGCCAAGATTAATCTTGTGCAACCCTACAATTTGAGAGCTTGTTATTGATACATGCCTTTTACATTGTCTTAATTGAATGTTATTGATTCTATTATTGATGCTTGTTGCTTCATATAGCTACCATTATATATGTATATATGTAGGTATATATATGTATATGTATGTATGTATGTATGTATATACACATATATATGTATTGTAATCGCCTATATTGAGCGAAATAGATAGATATTGCACTTTCTTATCTTATTCTAATAGACCCACAAATTGAGCAAAATGTCATCCGCGCATTCTTCAACACCATCGCCGGAGGCATCCGCTTCAAAATCAAGACGCCATGGAAGAGGGCTATCGAAGAAGCCTGAAGGCCGATTTACCATCACACCTTTACGTTCCTTGGAAACATGGTTTCCAAGATGACTCCAACATGTATCGGTGCAGGAAGAAAAACAAAGCTGAGCGTGACGCACGGCTACGAGAAAAGATCAAGGCATCTCTTAGAGAGGAGCTAATGGGTGAGCTAGCTCATGTAGTTAGAGATGAGGTGCGGAAACATACAGAAAGTCAGCAGGCTGCCGCCACCGCTCCTGTGCAAGCTAGCCCGCACAACCGTCCGAGTAGTTGCGCGTCCAATCCGATGCAAACCGATGCCATATTTCCTGTGGACGACATCCTGGTAATAATTATTATCTCTCGAATGCTTGCTCCATTGATAGGCATATTCGATTAGCTAATTTTGTATCGTTATGTAGGAGCCTACGAAGTGCAGGCTCCAAGTGAGATATGCCTCTGTTCCCTTGCACGCTGCTTCGGGCCAGGCATATTCGTCTGGTATCGGGGCCATGTTGCACGGTCAAGCTTTAGCGCCAGGCTTTGCAAAAGTTAATGTGGATGGTGTGCATGTCAATTTTGAGGTCATGCCGCTACCGAAGCCCCCCAACGACGAGATCGTGACTCTAGGGTAGACCATTGGAACATTCATCCAGTGGCCCAAAAGCGACATCTCCCTGGAGGCTTCTTCACCGGTGGCAGGACCAGAAGGGCAGTGCGAACCAGAGCAACATGCATTGGTGTCATCTCCACTACAAGACTTGTCTCCACCACCGCTAGCTGCACCGGTGCTATCTCCACAGGTGCTATTCTCGCCAGAGCAACTTGCTATTCTCCTTTCTTCCCCCCGCAAGTCGCGCACCCGCCTCCTCCCCAATCCTCGCTTCCTTTCCTTCCTCTCCCTTTCCTTTCCACCGCCCACCATCTCCGGCGAGGAATCCCCGCCAGCTCCCCCTCCCCAACCCCTATTTAAACCCCTCCCCGGCTCTGCCTCGCCCCCGCAGCGTGCGCCTTCGCCTCCACCGCCGCCGCCATCTACGGCGAGCAATCGCCACCACTCCGCTTCGCCTCGACCGACGCCTCCTCGGCTTCACCTCGTCGCCTCGACGCCTCACCCTCCGCTGTGCTCTCGCCGCTCGCCGGGCGCAGTCGCGCCGAGCACCGAGCCGCCGCTTTTCCTCGCTGCCGCCCATTTCCGCCATCTTCGTGAGCCCGCACCCTCCTCGCATTCCCCTCCACGCCTCTCGCTCCTCCCTCGCTGCCCGGCCGGCCGTTGAGCTCCGCCGGTCCGAGCCGCCGCCGCGCCGGCGTTGCCCAGCGCGCACGTGGCTGCCACCAGTGCCGCGCCGCCGCCACGGCTGGCCACCTCGGCACCTCCTCGCCCGTCAACGCCTCACTCCCTACCGTACACCGTGTCTGCCGTGTGGACCATGGGCCCGGTCCATAGACCGGCCCACCTGGTCGGCCTTCTCCTCGGTCGACGAATGCTTTGCAATAAACCCATTTTTCAGTTCAAAATAATCCAGCCAAAATTAAATTCCTGCTGACTCAATAATTCAGATTTTCCTTTAGAAAATAATTCCAAAAATCCTGATTTTCCATTTTCTCTCTTCTTAAACTTCCGAGCCCGTTCTCCTTCGCTTTAACTCCGCTTGAGCCCATTCAAATTTCTAAATTCTTCAAAAATTCCAAACTATCCATTTCTTCCATCCTTTCAAATATTTGAAATTTATTAGATATTTCAAAATTTAAATTTCAAATTCCAATACCTAGTTTAATTTCAAAGCCTCGCCCATTCCAAATTTTCTGCACTTTCAAAATTCAAATTCAAATCTTGCAAAATATCCATAAAATCCATTCCATCTTTCTTGGTCCAAATATTGTCTCAGTAATTTCTTTTCCCAACCGATCTTCCAGATATTCGTTCTCCCTCGTGAGAACCCCAAATCCGCTGAATCTTTCTCCTAAATTCGTATGAAATCATAAACTTCCTTCC
The DNA here is from genome assembly GCA_036346575.1 of Dendrocalamus sinicus. Classification (NCBI taxonomy): domain Eukaryota; kingdom Viridiplantae; phylum Streptophyta; class Magnoliopsida; order Poales; family Poaceae; genus Dendrocalamus; species Dendrocalamus sinicus. Next base: position 7,394,588 of record CM070675.1, read on the forward strand.
AGTATATATATATATATATATATATTGTATTTTTGTTATTCTATTTGTATTTATTTGTTTTGTTGCTTCGTCTTTTCGCGCGTAGATTCCACCGTTGTCGCATTTATCTCTCCACTCTGAAAGAAGAAGACCCCGAGAGCGTGCAAGAAGGCAAGTCTCCTTTGATCATCTTGAACCTATGATTTTGAAATGTTTTAATTATTTAAAATTATGTGCATTGCTATTTACATAAAACATTAGTTCAAATCTTAAGGCATAGTTATATCCAACCTTGTTATGCCCTCAATTGAACTTGAATGCCATGTACCTTTGTAACCCCAGTATAACCCTTGTCTCCATAAGGAGAATTACATAATCCTTTGGTAATATTAGATGGTAGTATAATGCTTAATCAAGCTATTTAATACCTTTGAAATATTGAAAATGGGAAATTATGATTTGTTGTAATAACCTTGTGTTTATATGTCTAGTGGTGATTGGAGTTGCCACTGATCTTTTAAAATAAAATAAAATGTGGAAATTGGTTTAGATTAGGGTGGATGGTTGGTTTGGGTTGGTGCGGCAAGCACGAGATCTTGTAAAGTGTATGTTCCACCCTAGTCAACTAAGGACCGACGTTTGTGTTTGTCCAGACTAAGCACTACCGTACAACCCTAATCTATATGGGTACGACCTAGCTGAGTAACTCATGATAGTCTAGTTTAGGTGCCACCAGTGGAAAGTGGGTGCTGTGATTTATCGTTATTCACAAAGTGAGGGACAGGGATTTCCTGTACTCATATGGCGCAAGAGGGGGCTTCGGATTGGGCAGATTTAACCCTTCTACAGTGAAACCTCAGCGGTGGTGTCTAGCTAGTCTAGAGTGAGGTAAAGGCTTTGTGATAATTTATCTGTGTCTCATGCCAAAGGAAGCGTGATGACTGTTAAGATAATTTGTCTCTTAGGGGTAAAGTTGTACAACCTTTGCAAAGTGTCAAACTATTCGAATAGCCGTGCCCACGGTCAAGGGCGGGCAAGGAATGCATTCACATGGTAGATTTTTGGTTTTGGTTTTAAAATCAAAGTTTTTGTATTCCAAGAGTGGAGGGAACTCTCGGAAGGTTATCCTGACAGTTGGAGCCAGAGAGGGTGGATGGAACCCGCAGTTTTAAACTTGATCAATTGTAATTGGTTAGCTAGTGTTGGTAGATGGAACCTTCACTATAAAGTTAATGATAGTTCTGTTAAAACATTTACTTTATTAAATTGATGCCTTTGAAAATAATTAGTAGTAATTGAAATTAAAACATTGCTTTGTGCAAAAGAACCATATAGCCTTCCTTTGTCAAGCCTTGCATCTATTGCATTTTCCCAAGACTTGCGAGTACTTTATGTACTCACATGCTACACTCAACAAAAATATTCAGAGGAATACGAAGCCCAAGACGGAGACTACGACTATTTTGCGGGAGGATTTGACGAAGGATTCCAGAGTTCTAGGTCGCGCTTCCCACCAATTGCTCGTGGCGTATTGATGGGTCTCCGCTAATTTATCTTGCTTCCACCGTGTTTTGATTGTGCGAGGTCTTGAAACCTCAAATGTAATAATGAGACCGATGGTCAGACTTTTATAATTGTAATAATGCGTTGTTGGTTATGAATCATTTCTACATCGTGTGCACTAGCTTTGATCTGGGACTAGTGCTGAATAATACAGAGGGTCCGGTTTGGAAACCGGGTCCCGACGCTTATTTACATTGTGTGGATGTTGGCTTTTCTTTATCCACCTTGCACTCAGTGATAAACAACTTAAGACGCTACTCGAGGATGATTTAGCCCTCCCTCCCACCAAATTCACTAGAGTGTACAACAAAGTGCAAAAAGAGGAGAGCTGGTCCAGTGACGTGCTTTGAGTGTGGTGAGCCAAACCATATTTGGACCAAGGCCCTTCAGCTTTGGACCAAGTGCCCCAAGCTGAAGGGAAAGGAGGAGAAGGACCTTTTAAGGCGTTCTCTAGCTCGAGACGCGAAGGTCAAGAAGCCCAACTACCGGAAGTTCATCAACTGGGTCCTTTTCGCTCTTAAGTCCGTTGACATGAGTGATGTAGACTTAGGGACGAAGGATGACACCCATGGCAAGAAAAAGGCCCAGAACTTCACTGCATGTGCTTCATGGCAAAGGGTAGCCACGATGTTGACTCCTCTGACTACGATGAGCCCTAAAGTGACCCTGATGAGGTACGCCCCTCCTCTAAGGCTATGAAATGAGCCCTTATTGCAACTGAACAACAACTAAGGAAGCAAGACAAAATGATTAAATGTCAGGACATGATGATTGATAACTTGAACTTAGAGATTGTTAGACTCAAGTCAATTAATCTTGAAAATTGTGAATCTTTCTTGTGCGTGCATGATGAATCGCCTACATTGAAATCGCTGATTTCTTTGTTGTAGACCAACTCAAAAAAGCTCTAGATGATCTAGATTCCCTCAAGTCATGTCATGATTATGTTTGCATGGATACTATTGCTCTTGATGTTATTCTTGTAGATGCTATTCCATCTTCTTGTTAAAATTATGCTTTGCTAGAGATTAAGTTGGATGATTATCTTAATGTACTGCAAAAATTTGATAATCGATTATACTTATTCATATTGTGAGGATAATAAGATAAAAATGAAAGAAATGACTGAAATGGTTATGCATTCTAGGATTGCATCATGTGAAAACTGTCCTAGACTCATAATTGAGATAAATGCACTTAATATGACTCTAGAGGAGAAAGCTAAAATTGAAAATCCATAGCCATAACTCCAACCAAAAAGGTCATTGATTCTATTTTCTGTGCTTTTTGTGTTGAGATTGGAAATGATATAGATGAAATGCATGAGGCTTTTAGGGTCAAGTATCATTTCCAATCCTAGCTCTTGATACATGATTCTTTTAGGGTCAAATAATATGCATAACCATTTCAGTCATTTCTTTCATTTTTATCTTATTATCTCATATTAAGTGCATATGATTCCAAGACACATGATCATCGTGCTAACCATATTATTTCTATATTTGCTGCTGCTCCCAAGCATCGTGTGGCTTAGTACTGGATTCCAAAGTCATTTCTCACTAACCCTAGTACTGAGGCACAGATGTTCCCTATTTGTGCCTCGTAGGTCTGGTTTGCAAGGAAGGAGGACGTGTAGCTTGTTGACTCCAAGTGTTATCGACACATAACCGGAGATTCTAGATGGTTCTTCTCCCTCACACATGTGTCCGGCAACAAGTTAATCATATTTGAGGATGCTTCTACCAAGATCGTAATAGCCAAGGGCATAGTGCGCGTCAACAACAACTTCAGGCTGAAGGATGTCGCTTTGTAACTAAGCTGAGGTATAACCTGCTATCTATCTCTCAGCTACTTGATGAGGGTCTAGAAGTGAGGTTCAAGAGTGGTGAGTATAGAGTTCTAGACTCCTCAGGGTGAACATGTCTTTGGGATCTCTAGGATTGAGAGGATCTTCAATGCTGATTTCAGTATCTCTTCTACCTCTAGCCCTAGGTGTCTTGTGGCTTCTAACTCTTATGACTTAGTGTTGTGGCATCGAAGGCTTAGGCACATAGGCTTCGACCACTTGACTAGAGTTAGTAGCAAGAACTTGATTAGAGGATTCCCTAAGCATAAGAGTGCTAGAGACCTAGTGTACACACCCTACAGGCATGGTAAGATGGTTTCTACATCTCATCCACCACTTAATTTAGTAATGACTAATGGACTTAGATAGTTGCTTCACTTAGACACAGTAGGTCTTTCTAGAGTTTAGTCTGTAGGAGGGAAGTGGTATGTGCTTTGTCATTGTAGATGACTACTCTAGGTATTCTTGGGTGTATTTTCTAGTGTCTAAGGATAAGATCTTTGGTTACTTCAGACATTTGGTCCTTAGATTAGTAGTCGATCTCCCAAGAGCCTTGAGAGCTATTAGGAGCGACAATGGTATATAATTTAAGAACCATTCCTTTGCCACTTTCTGCACTAAGAGAGGGTTAGAGCACTAGTTCTCCTCACCTAGAGTTCGCTAGTAGAATGGTGTGGTAGAAAGAAAAACAGGACACTTGTTGAGATGGCTAGGACCATACTAGATGAGCATAGCACTCCTAAGAGGTTTTGGGATGACACGATCTCTACTACTTGTCATATGACCAATAGGGTTTTCTTGGGCTCTATCTTGGGCAAGATTTTCTTTTAGCTTAGATTTGGTCATAAACCTAGTGTCTTTCATTTTAAGATTTTTGGTTGTAAGTGCTTCATTCTTAAGCTGGAGTGGCTGTGACTTGTTTTGATTGATTTTCTTTTGATTTGGTTGGTTTTGATCTCTTATCTTCCCTCTTCTTGATTTTGTTGTGCCAAGGACATGTAAGAAATAGAGATAATATCAAGAAATCAATCTCCACCCACCTAGGCACTTTGGTAGCAAGTTCATTAAGAAACTCGGTTTTTGTACATTTTTTATCCTTCAAGTGACTTCTTCATCTGAGCGTTCTTAGCTTGATTTCTTTAGTATTCTAACTTTTTGTGATATGTGCAAATACATCTAAAGCTATCTTGGCCATCATCCACCCATGAGAAAGTCGTATTCATTGTTTTAGTTTTTTGACCCATTTTTGGTGCAATCTGCATTCAAACAGAAAAAGATCAGAGCTTTTGCAACAATTTTTCTTAATTGTTGATTGAAATAAGTTTTTGACATCCTAAAGAAGGTGTGTACCAAAATTCAAGTGATTGGAATTTTGGTTTGGAAGTTAGCTCAATTTTAGGTTTTGGGTCGGTTTTGGTACAGCAGAGTTTCATGAACCAAAATATCCCAAATTTCTTAAGTTTTTTCTTGTTTTTTAATTGGGATAGTTTCCTAAGGTCATTAACTAGCTGTGTCTCAAGTTTCATTCCAGGTCCAGGATACCAAGGCCACCAAGGTCTATGGGTCTGCAGACTCTATCCTAGCTTACCTTGCATTTACCACCCATTAATTATTGTTCGATCCGCCCAAAGGAAGCATCTCATTCATTTATTCAAGGACCTGATCACACATTTTGGTGGTTGGATGGTTGTGAGGAGGTAGGTGGATTGTGTCGTCAATACCGATTTGACTAGAGTCTTCCTACCCGCTAGGGTGAGCAGCTTGCTAGTCCAACTGCTAAGTAGCTAGCGTGCTTGTCTTGTAGCGATTGGAAGTCTATCCTTCAAGTCTTTTAGTTGTTAGTGGTAGGCCTAGATATTTCGTGGGAAGGATGCGAGCTGTGTAGGCATGTCTTGTAGCACCCATTGTAGGTCGATGTGGTCACAACTGATTGGCACCACTGCTCTTGTGGAGATTGGTATGAAGGCCTGTGGTTTCCCAAATTTTTGTAGAATTCTAACCAAGGTGCAGACATCCTCTTTGTTTGGCACTAGAAAGATGACAAGATCATCCACGTAAAGGGAGGGATGGAGGGTCACCGCGGCCCGTAGAGGCTGCATTTTGCAGCTTGTGTTGCAATATTTATGATTTTTCGCAGTGGGTCTATTGCTAGGATAAAAGGAAAGGGGTTAGTGGATCCCTCTGTCATAAGCCTCATGGTCAGATCTGCTCACCCAAAGATTCCATTTAGGTGGACAGCAGAGGTGGCAATGGAAAGAAGATAGGAGATCCATCTATCCATAAAAGTAGGAACCCCTATTCTATACAAGTCTAGCAAGTATTCCCAATGAACCGACTCAAAAGCTTTTGCAATGTCAAGCTTGAGAAGCAGGGACGGGTTCTGCTTTGGTGGTGCCTTTTAGCTAGGTTGCAAACATAGAGGTAGTTGTCTTAAATGCATCTGCTCTAATGAAGGCGCTTTGGCTTGGGGAGATGAGATCGTCCATGAAGGGTGCTAGTCTTAGGGCTAGGATTTTTGCTATGATTTTGGATACACTATGTGTAAGGCTAATGGGCCTTTAATCTCCTGCCTCTTGGCAATCATCCTTTTTTGTTATCAAAATCAGACTTGCAGTGTTTGCGTTGGAGAAGTTATTTATTCTCAGATTGTAGAAAGCGTGTAGGGCATCCATAAAGTTGCTCTTTATGAACTCCCAACATTTGCAGTAGAAATTTCCATTGAAACCATCAGGTCTTGGCGCTTTATCATCTAGCAGCTGGAGGATCGCGTCATGTGCCACCTGTTCAATGAAGGGATCAGCTAGTGCTTGCAAATCTAGACGGGGCAGCTAGAGGTTGTCCCAGCTGAAAGATACCCCTGTAGACTGTGTTTGACCCAAAATTTGGTTGAAGTGATCATGGAGCATATTTTCTTTATGTTCATAACACACTGCCCAGCCCTAGCCCTTTGAAAGCCGCTGAATGAATAAATACTATAGTAATTGTGCAGAAAACACTGCAATTCCTGCCAGATCCATGCGAAACTCAAGCATTCCGAATGGGGCCTATAAGTTTACAAAATTTTGTTCACTCCAAAATTAATTTCATTGCACCACCTTCTGGTCTCAACAATTTGAGCCATGCATGCACGACTAGCTAATTAACCCGGAAGTGCATTTATTTGCTTTTGTCATATGGTGGGGTGTGGAATTGACACATGCTAACTGTAAATTAGGCACTAATTAAAAAGTTGTATTCGAATTGACTGCATATATGGAGAGGATTAAAATTGAAAGTAGGGCCAAGGAATCGAAAGATACACAACAAAAAAATTTTTTGAAGCAAAGGTATAGAACATTTGGTGCCTTTCCCGGTCACTTCCCGTCAACAATATTTTGTCACGAGCACAAATGCTCACAGCTTTCTAGAAGGCGCAAAGCAACACTTTACACAGTCCAGCAGGGGACGTAAGTCCTACAGAGCCTTGTCTTACAAAGATCGTATTTTAGGTCCAGTTAATCATGCAGATCGTATCTTAGGTCCAGTTAATCATGCACGCATGCACATGTCTCAATTACCAGGGCAATCCTACCTTTTGCTAAAGATTTTTCCATCTCACAGGTTACGATGCCGCTCGATTGGATTAAAATAAGCTGGTCTATAACTAAAATTACACTATAATTGATAGTGACTTATTTGGCGTAACTAAATTTTAAAAAAAATTAAAAATAGAAAAAACAGATTAACCCATCATGGATAATGCAAACGAATACGGAAAAAAGAGTCGGCAAAAAATTCAAAAAAGCCAAAAAGCTAGCAAAAGACGAAATTTATGAATAGTAAAAAATAAATAGTCAAAAGCTCAAGCCAAAATGAGCGGAGCCGTTTACATCAGTTACCAATGCATGTACGCTACACATCTCTCCTGCATTCACATCTCAATCTTTTTTCCCACTTCTTTTTAGGTACATTGCACTTGGAAAAATTCCCATTTCGGCAACACAGATTAGCCATTTTGACCGTTGAGTACGCGACATAAAACTTGTGGCATATAATTCACTTAATTTTAACATACGTACTATGCCACCTAATTATATTCTAAACTTGAAAATCAATCCAACATTCAATGTCCGAGATTCAACCAAAATGGATATCTTGTCATAACATATAGAAAAACGTTATTTACCTACCCAGGGTGCTACCCAACTCACTCTACAAGCTTCTCCCAGCCAGCGGCATGGCCTCCCTTTCTAGGTCCCACAACGACGTGCTCCCTACCCCACCCCCAAAAAGAAATTCCGAGTTAAAGGAGTTCAAAGTTCTTGATTTCGAGTTGATAGTTTTCAATTCTGAGTGAAAGGTACAGTCATAATTTTCTAGAACTGAAAATCGTTGCATTTGAGTTGAACAAGAAAGAGAGAGACGGCGAAGGAAAGAGAGATGGTACGAAGAAAGAGGACATGAATCTCGAAGCAAATCGAATGGTGGATAGCTTATGGGGAGCTACCTATCTGGGCAGAAAATCACACAAACTTGAGGATATATGAGGTTCAATTTTTTGATTTTGCATAGACCTGGTCGACTAATTTTTTTTTAGATTAGCTAGAGACCCAATTGACACAATTGCACAAGTTCAGGGTTTGAGGTTCCACTTTTTGTTTCTTTGATTACAATATAATTAATAATAATAATTCATGACAACACTGCATATTCTACATCCAGGTGTGTAGATTTGTGCAATTAGTTTATAAGAGAGCATAGAATTTTTTTGTTGAAAATCAGAGAGCATATAACCACCATGCTAAACATTATTTTTCTGTTTATGGGAAATAAGGAAATGCAGTAATGTACCAATCAATTACTAATTCAATATATCCAAATGTACTTTATATGAGTAGTTTTGTCTCATTGACCTACAATCTACAAATGGTAAATTAAAGTTCTACAACGTACATCTATTACATATATTTAAAATACAGAAAATAAAAATACTAGAAATATTTTGCCTAGTTCTTTTAGATAATACGTGTTATGTTGAAAGGAAATTCTTTAAAAAAAATGAATATCTCAGTAATCCAAATCACCCAAAGAAAAATTTAGGGAGACTAGCAATGAAACATATTTAATAAAAGTTAAACTCATATTTCCCATATAGAAGGAGCAAAACCCAAATATAAGATTGCACTAATGTTGCTTTCTGTAGCAACTTGAAATTCAAGTTGCAACAAAGTGTTGGGCAATATGAGAATTTCCTCATTTCCAAATAAAGAAAAAGGAAAAAGAGGAAAATAAATTCCATGATGGGGCCACCGAAGAGAGATGAGGGGATGTGGTAGGTGACAAAACACACTCGAGAGAAGGGGATCAATTTGATTTTCTCCTCTCCTTGCGCTAGACTCAATCCAAGTGGTTGTGGTGGCACCGTCCCCTCTCCTCTGACCTCAGATCTCTCTCATTCCTCTTTATATCGAGCCATGGGAGAGTTCTCGAGAGAGAGCAGTCAAGAGGACATATTCAGATCTGAGAGCAAGTGTGGTGATTTCTCTAGTCACCTGTGCGGTTTGCTTTAGCGAACTCACTAGGGTCTCGGTGATTTCCATGCTAGTGAGACTTTCTTGATTTTGTGAGGTGTGGTCGGCCTTGATCATTCTATCATGGTCAACCTACTGTGATCATTCTGCCATGGTCGTTCTACTATGATCCACCTGCTGTGGTTGTTCTGCTATGGTTGATCTGCTGTGGTCGATCTGACATGGTCGATCTGCCGTGATCGATCTGATACAGTCATAAGCGATTGTGGTCAAAAACCCTCAGTTGCTTCATCCGATTGGGGATTGTGTTGGCTTTGTGTGGTAACACCTGCATCTCGACTTCATGATTTGTTGAGTACTGATTTGTGAAGCTAGGCATTGTACACTACAATAAAAAGGATCATCATAGACGGTTCAAAATTGCCATCACAGACGGTTTTCTGAATCATCTGAATTTATGGGTCAGTGATAATCGGAGGTTATTACAGACGGTTTGTGAGTTGTCTGTGATAAATATAATATAGACGGTTTATAACTAGAACCATTCAGAAGAATACTATCACAAATGACTTGAACCAAAACCATCTGTGATACTCAAACATCACAGACGGTTGTAGCTACCAACCATCTATGATGGCAGTATCACGCATTTGGTATATAGAACCGCTTGTGATACATTTCCATCACGGATGGTTGGTAGATAGAACCATCTATAATGTGCGAGAATCATAGACGGTTTTTTGTTCAAGCCGTCTGTGATAGTTCATTCTATACCTAATTTTTTTCTATTTTTTGGCTAGCTAGCCTGAAAAAATGTTAGCTATGCCATTTAAAAACAAGAAAATATAGCAGCAAACACAACAATACATTCTATTTCTATTACAATTAGAATCCATCATTACAGCATAATAAGATAACGAGTAGGTTACTCATCTAACACAACAAGAACATAGTAAGAACACATCTCCTAATCCTACGAATCCAACTCTTAAACATGGCAAAAACATAGAAGAAGCAGAGATCCTAGCAGACAGTGGAAGCTAAACCGCGCTGACGAGCTGATGCCTAGGTCATCTGGCCCCTATGCAGTGCAAGAGCTGGACGTCCCTGATGCCAACCATTGTCAGTGCCAACTTGACGCCGTCTTGGTAGACATCAGCTTCTACTTCATAAGGGCCATTGGGGTCAGAGTCGAGGAGGAGGATAGTAAGGAAGAGTCTGGAGAGATTTTTGAGCAACGGTAGGTAAGGGATGGATTTGGGTGAGTAGCTAACAATCAGTTGGATTGGGCTCATTGTTACCATTCCAATGAGTATGAGAACGTCAAAAACGGATACCGTATGCAAAAAATTATGCCCGTTTTACTAAAGGTGTCTCGGAACAAAATCCTACTCGGACTCAGGCGAGTGATTATGAAATTTTTGGGAATTGCCAGGTGGGAAACATATCACATATAGTTTTTAATACAAACCATCTGTGAAGTATCACAGACGGTTTAAATAAAAACCATCTCGTGATACTTCACGCATAGTTCTCATCACAAACCGTCTATGATATTATCTCTTCAAAGATGGTTTTAGCATCGGCAAGAACGCAGACGGTCTCTAAACCTAAATCGCTCAGTAATTGCATTCAACACAGATGGTTTAGGTCAATTATCTGTGATGAGGCGTCTAATATAAGCCTTTTGTAGAAGTGGTATATTTGTTAACCTCTCCGGTGATATCCGGGCATACGGCGGTGATTCGCTTTCTAGGACATCGTCTTTGCGATAAGCCTTGCCCTCGTCACCGTCTCAATGGCTTGGACCGCCACCGCCTAGTAAGCTTTTACATTCTATAAATTTCTATTGTGCATTAGTTAGCTGTGCTAGTATCTCTGTTATTATATCTGAAATTGGTGATTTGTGCTTGCACCGAGAGGACTATTGCATGGTAGATTGTGGGCTCTTGTGATTGCTCAATGAGGAAGCTATTCATATATGAGATCACAAAGGATCGTATAGGAATATTCTTCTTATTTGGTTTGCTAATTACACTTCAGTTTAGTGTTTATTCTCTCTCGTTCTATTCTTGTCATAGTCTGAATTCATTGTATCAGCAATAGCATATATATGTCTCTGTTAGAATAATACCAACAATAGATTAAAGTTGCATTGCTCATTTATGTTATATGTGTTGATTAGAACATGAAATTGAATCTATCACTACTCTAAGGTAATGTTGATTGACAAACTAGCTTAATATAAAGGGATTGCCATCGTGATTGTTCATCTATTGACTAGAGTTGAGAAGGCCAAGTATTTAGAACTTGAGCAACTCCTCACCGAGAGCAATATAACACAATATAATATGTGCATTATGCTGATTATAATTGCCCACCTTCTTGCTCAATTTAGCATACGATTCAAGTTAAATTACTTGAATTCATTATCGGTGTTGAGAGATAATTGTTTAATCTTCATGTCATTTTCATGTTTTTGGATATATGCTTTATTGTATATGCTTAAATTTGCGTTAATCTAGATAAATTGTTAAAACTACTCAATTTGCAACACAAAGTAATGCAGGGTGCCCACAATATAATCGGATGACACTTCAAAATGAATATATCGAGATTTAAATAAATCTTGCCGCATAATTCACATCTCGAACTATTCTTCTCACCTAGTATACCACCATATCGCTTTTTCTCCGCAACCACTTATCTGCAGTAATCCAATACCAGACATCATCATTATATTGGTGCATACACGTATGTTAGTATGTAGTATAAATGAACTGGAGTTAACTCTCTGATATCGTCTGTAGGGTCGAATACTGCAAACAGAGGGGGTGAATGATTGCCTCCGCTTTTTGATACCTAAAAACATATATCAAACCAGAAGAAAAGCAATCTAACTTACCAGATATAGATTTTGGTTACAAGATGCTCGACCCCTTTGCACATGCTTGATGAAGGTTTCGACCGCTTGCTCGACCCCTTTGTACATAGTCGTAATCCTCCTCCGCTCAAATGCTTCGACACCAATGCTATTAACGAGGATCGAGCGATCGAGTCCGCGCGTGATCGAGGAAGATGGGGTCGATAGAGAGACATTACCTCACCACGACTAGTTAGGAACAAGAATGAGTCAAAGATGACACCTAGAAAACAATGCCACGACACCGACTAACTTTTCTTGGAATGGATATGATCTTTTATATCTAAATCATGTTTTGCGGCTACAAAGTGCCCTCACGGCACCCCTCAAACCTTAACACAAAAACTCTAAAAGCTTTCTCCCCAAAAGCCCTACAAAAACCACTAGTTAACTTCTTAACCTCTCCCCTCTGTTTATATGCTAGAGCCTCAAACTGTGTCCTCATCAAACTGGACACGCAATCCTAACTATGTTCGAAAATCAAGGACCCCGAAACCCTTCCAAACATGGGTTTTCCAAAATCTCTAAACCTTCCCAGTTATGGACTTCTTCCACAGCACGTGTCAAAGTCTCCAGGACCGCACCTCCGGTGGCTTCTCCACGTATTATCCACCTTTGAACTCTACGTGCTCCAATGCGAGCCCGACCACCTCATGACATCCTCGGCCGTCTGGACCTAAGATTTCCCCCATCCTAGTCCCAGTCGTCCTCGTCACCGACCATGACCATCTCCACACCCAACATGCACATGTAATGACCAAAGAATGTTTTCCTAACACAAGTTCTTTCCAACTTGATCAACATTAGTCCATGCACGCAAATCACACCCTTAACCATCAATAACTATGATCCAGATCATCCACAGCCTCAATTTCCATGTTCTCTAGAAATCAACCTTATACCACTCAAGAACACCGATTAGACCACCATGCCCAGCCGGTCGGGACGCTGTCCCAACACACACGGCTACCAATCATGAGGTCTACGACAACTGATCGCAAAGCCTCACGACTACCGATCACAATGTCTATGATAATAGATCGTGAATCCTATGACTACGACAACAGATTGTGAAGTCTACCACTATCGATCACAAAGTCTATAGCTACCGATCACCGACTAGGCACTGTAGCAATGTCTACAGATCACCGAGTACTGACCAAATACTATAGCTATCGACCAGGTACTGTAGCAATGACCACTGACCAGGTACTGTACCAACAAACACCGACTAGGTACTGTAGCTACGACCAATGACCGATTCACTATAGCTTAAACTAGTTCACTGTAGCTCTGACCATCTGTGGTCGACCTGTCATGGTCGTTCTATCATGGTCGACATACCGTGATAGACCTACCATGCTCGTAATTGTCAAACTTCTGACCAAGTCTGCCAGACAAACCACCCAATACAATTGTAGGATCGTATGGTGCAATCAGATTGTATGTCACTAATAATCTTATTCAAGCGATCGAAAAGAGCATCTACTAATTCTCTGGATTTCATCTCAAATTTAGAATACTCCTTTTTGAATTAATTGTGACGAACACTTTTAATCGACTTTGATCCTTCATGATAATCGCTAGAGTAGTCCAAATTTTATTTGTAGATTTAAGATGAGTAATTCTGATAAATTTGTTTCTACTTAAACCTTGCAATAAAATATTTCTAGCCTTAGCATTCACTTCTACATCAACAATATTTTCAATGGTAACGATAGAAGACACTTCATACGAATTTTCAGCTTTTTCCAATAGAGGTAGTCTGCACCATCAAAAATGGTGGCTTACCTAAGAACAGATCCCAACCTGGCGCCATTGCAACCTTGCTCTGATACCACTTGTAAGATCGTATGGTACAATTAGAGGGGGTGAATGATTTCCTTCGCTTTTTGAAATCTTCACGTAGTCAACGAAGAATTCAACTGCTCGACTAATTACTCGCTACTCAGCTCTTGATCCCTACGCACATAGTTGTACACTTCGCCCCAATAGCAATAATAAAAAATTTTCAATGCATCACAAACCAGATTGATTCAAGATGTCTTTTATTGCAAGATTTTCGTGGATTTACAAAGTGCCCTCACAAGCACCCTTAAAAACCCTTTCACCCAAAATGCCTCTTTCAAAACATGCAACTAAAACCCTTAGCCTCTACCTACTTTTATGTGCTAGAGCTCTAAACTGGTTTGACTTAAATACTGAACATGAAATCCTATCTCTTCCTCAAATTAAGTGACTGAAACCCTTCCGAACACGGGTTTTATTTAAACTCTTAATCTTCTCGCTATGGATTCCATTCATAACTCCTAACACAACATGTGACGAAGCCTCCAGATCACAACTCCCATATCTTCATCATGCCTCCTCAACTTCCGTGTTGAAGCCTCCTAGACCGCATCACCCATAGTTTCTCCACGCAACGCTTCCTTTGACCTCCACATGCTCTAGCATTAGCCTGACCACCTCGCATGACATACTCAACCATTTGGACCTTGGATCTCCCTATCTTAGTCCCAGTCCTCCTCGTCAATGATCACGATCGTTTCCACGCTCACCTGCATATGCAAAGACCAAATAAACATTTTCCTAACACAAGTTCTTCCCAACTTGACCGTCATCAGTTCACATATTGAAACCACACCTTTAACCATCAATCAACACCAACCAAGTCATCCATGACCACAATCTCATCGCCATCTAGAAATCGGCTCTAGATCAACCAATACGACCACTAACTCAACGAGTACTCCAAAATGATAAATACTCACGAAATATCATCGCTCCGCTCAAAACACTCAGGCATAACAAGCATGGCTACCGAATAGAACCATCGAGTACCAACTACCAAGTACGAAATCCTTCAAGTATTGTTCACCGATCACCATCAGCCAGTCCTACCACTGGCCTGCCACGAGTAATTGAAGTACTCAATGATAGCAAGAGTTAAAGCACCCGTACCGACCATGAAGTCTACGAGTACAGACCATGAAGCCTGTGGCAACCAATCGTAAAAACTTTGACTGGCAATCATGTGGTCTATGAATTGATCAAAAAGCCAAAGATAACAATAGTAGGCCACAAAGTCTTCGACTATGATGACAAGACTGCAAAGTCTACGACTATGACAGCAGTTCGTGAAATCTACGACTATAGACCATAAAATCTTCAACTATTGAGTACCGACTAGGTACTGTTGCTATAACTGGTTAACTGTTGCTTATGACCGGTTAAATGTTGCTTACAACCAGTTCACTGTTCGAGGTCAAAATCTAGCATTACCTGCCGTGGTCGAAGCCGGACATGGTCGAAGTTAGCCGTGGTCGACGTCGGGCGTGGTCGAAGTCAAAAATGGTTGAAATTTGTTGATCGACAAGGCCATTCAGACCACCCAGCATAGAGCTGTTCGGACCAACAATACAAGGCCGTTCAGACCACTGACTACGAAACGTGGTCGAAGCCAGTCACGGTCAAAAAGCCAACATGAAAACTCAAGTACAGAAGCGCATCAACCCGAACATTCATGAATCAAATTCCAAAATAACCAAATGTCACTTATTCATCATCAACGAATCCATGACCACACATGGTCTAATAATCTCCCCCTTGATGAACACATTGACAACATCTCAATAGCTTTTTGAATGAGAGAATTTGCGAGAGAAACCAACCACAGCCAAAAGCACACAGACCACTCGGAAAATTCAGAAATCTCCACTTCAACTCAGAGAGCAATTTTAAGCACATAAAAGCTCAAAACCTCAGAAAACTCAAGAAAACTCTCCAAATTTAGAACAACTTCAAAAACTTTCCGATTCTCCCCTTTCTCTAATTTCCCCCCTTTGGCATGAAATCATCAAATACTCTATAAAGAGAATAATTCTAAAAAACAATAGAATAAACATCCAGAAGCTTTGAGGATTATCCAAGTCACATGGCATTGATTTAACAATTTAAGCAAGTCAACTTTTTGTGTAGAGCTCCCTAGATCATATAAACTCATATATCATATAGCACCATCAAAACTAGTCTTCAACATGATCAAGCAAATTAGATTAAAGACAAGCATCTCAACATTGACCAAACCGTTTACAGAGAGCACAATGAGATGTCACAACAAAAGGTCAAAGCCTAAAAGTGAAGCAAATCTTAAATTTAGTTGACCTAGCAGTCTCGTATAGCAACCTATTATTCCACACTCAGACCTTTCAGCATTTGGCATGTTTGTAGCATACTTCTTTTCATAATGCCATCTTTGTAGCAATTTTTTTGTATTAAATGATGGCATGCTTGAAGCATACTCCTTTTCATTTATGCACTTTTTGTGTCTTTTTCTTTTTGTTTAACCATGGTATGCTTGAAGCATACTTCTTTTCATTTATGCATTTTTTATAATAACATGCCAATTTAGTAATCATAAAAATATTGTAATATGAAACAGACTAGCCTCATAGCCAAGATTTAAAATAAGACCCACAATCTAACTAATCCTTTTAGATAAATATCTCAAAGTACTATCTATAATTAATCTAGTGAAAGTATTCTGCCAAGTCATGTGATAATTCAAATAAAACTAGACTTGATCAAAGCTATACAACATATGAGTAAATAAGATAAAGACAGCTCTACTACCACAACTCTATTACTTATTATATCTCAAAGACTTGGTCTTGATATATTATTTAACAAGTATAATAAATAAAGCTTCTAAAACATTTAAAACCCAAGCTCCCCATCGTAATAATCCCATAGGACTCTAACACACCTAACTCATTCCGCAAACGAGCAAAATGAGAAGAATCAAGCGGTTTGGTGAAAATATCAGCAACTTGAGAATTGGAATCAATGAAATGCAAGACAACATCTCCCTTTTCCACATGATCTTTAAGAAAGTGATAGCGAATATCAATGTGTTTAGTTCTTGAATGTTGCACAGTATTTTTAGCAATACTAATAGCACTTGTATTATCACAAAAAAGTGGAACACTATTCAAATTTATGCTAAAATCCTTAAGAGTAGCTGTCATCCAAAGCAATTGAGAGCAACAAGAAGCAGTAGCTACATATTCAGCCTCAGCAGTTGAAAGTGCAACAGACACCTGTTTCCTAGAAGCCCATAAAACAAGAGATGTGCCTAAAAAGTAAAATGTGCTAGAACTACTCTTCCTATCAATTCAACAACCCCCAAAATCCACATATAAATAAGTTCTAAGGGTAAGACAAGAGGAACAGGAGTATCATAAGCCAAATTCCAAAGTTGACTGAACATACCTGAAAATTTGTTTTACCGCTTGACGATGTGAAGCACATGGGGAAGCTTGAAAGTGAGCACACAAACACATAGCAAAGTGTACGTCTAGCCTTGAAGTAGTGAGATACAAAAGAGAGCCAATTATACTTATGTATTCCCTTTGATCAAGAGGCTCTCCATCTTCGTTAGGATCCCATGGGTGTGGAAATTGGTTTGACTGTCCCTATGTTAAAGTGATGAAGTAGATCTTTAGTGTACTTAGTTTGATGAACAAAACTACCCAACTTTGATTGCTTGATTTGAAATCCTAGAAAGAATGTGAGCTCTCCCATCATGCTCATCTCAGGTTCCCTACTCATAGTATCCGAAAACCTAGAAACAAGAGCATAAGAGGAACCACCAAAGATTATATCATCCACATAAATCGAACGAGTAAAAGATAATTGCCATGCTTGAGAGTAAACAAAGTCTTATCTACCTTGCCCATTTAAAAGTCATTGTTTAGCAAATATGATTTAAGCCTATCATACCATGCTCTTGGTGCTTATTTTAGACCATACAAAGCTTTAGACAGTTTGTAGGCAAGATTAGGAAATTTAGGAATCTCAAAACCAGGTGGCTTTCTTACATAAATCTCCTCCTCGATATAGCCACTAAGAAAAGCACTTTTCACATCCATTTAACCCTTTAAAGCAGCAAATGCTAACAAAATTCCAATGGCTTCAAATCGAGCAACAGGAGCAAAAGTTTCACCAAAACCAAGACCCTCTACCTGGGTAAATCCTTGAGCCACAAGTCTAGCCTTATTTCGAAATACAACACCATCCTCACTTAGTTTATTCTTAAAAACCCATTTGGTTCCAATAACATTATGACCATGAGGAGGTGAGATGTAGAGACCCGAATATACAAATCCGGACTCTCCTGTGTATTCTGCACTAGTCCAGGATCACGCTAGCGCACACAGTAAAAACAAAGATGAAATATCGAACATATCACGATTCACTAAGAAAAGACTCAAATATTATTAATAATCATCAGAGTATGATCTTATGGCCAAGCTTACAATTAATAGCCTGAAAGGCTTAAAAGAAACTAGCAAATGAAATCCAAAAGAAAGCGCGAGCAATCGACACGCCCACAAAGCTATCGAGTGGAGAACGAAGCCTAATCCGCGAAGACGTCAAGTACTCTCCTTCGGCACCTTCTCGCTGGTGATTCTCCTCCTCCTCAATCGAGCAACAGGGCATAAAGCCGTGAGTACATAGAGTACTCAAGAAGTCGCTTGTAACAAAGATGCAATATAGTATGCAAGGCTTACCAATGGATGGTGAAAAGTTAATTTTGCGAAAGCAACAATTTAAAGTAAATACAATAAGTAGATTGAAAAGCAAGCTTTGTAAATGATAATAAGTAAGTAACCAAAGGAATTGAGACCAACCACAAGTGAACTGACCATTCACCCAAGGAATCCACCATGAACCAAGATCCATGAAATGAACACCCGTGAACTACCCATTCACTTCCCAACTTAACCCAACCAGGTTTTTATGAAAACTCTACCCCTCGTGTGAAATCACCGAGCATTGTCCATGACCGAGGACACGGCTATTCGAATAGTTTTACACTCTGCAGAGGTTGCACAACTGTACCCACACGATGTGATTAGCCTCAGCTTAAGGAAATCACAACAAGGCCTTTACAATGTTCAATTCCAACCCAATCCCGCCCGCTAGGGTTTCGCATCACACCCCCCCTTGCGCCCCGTGGAATGTATACGACACCCACTGACATCCCAATGGCGGAACCAGAATTGAAACATCACAAATTAATCAGCCAGGTCTGTCCCATACCAGACATGTGGTTTGCACGGTAAGACTCAGATCAATGGCGCACAAAGTTAAGTCCTTAAGTGTTCTCAGGCGAGACTACCACATCCCTCGAAGTGCTCCAACACTTCCCCCTTTACTGCACGATCATTCGCCCGAGTGAAAACCAATTTTGTATAACCACCGCCAATGACGCACCAACGTCACGGGACAAATTTTATAACAGTGGCACCAACCACGATTCAATATCTCATTAGGTCAAATTAATTAATCACATATGATGATGAAACCTTTCGCAAAATAAGCAAGGCTAAGCATTCTAATCGTACCAACCCAATGTGACAAATAACATAGCATCACTAATTAAATTCCCAACCTAAGGTGACAACGGCATCAAGGTATTCCAAAATATCAAGGAGGGAAATAACCAATTGGGACGATAACTACCAATACAAGGGTTTGAATAAAAATAGCAATGCAAGATAATTTAAAACAAAATAATTAAATAATAGATTGCAAACTGGGTTCAACATGATCAAAGGACACGACTTGCCTTGGCCTTGCTCAGTTAGGAATTCTTGATCTTCAAATCTTGCTTCAACTCCTTCGAACGCGCGATCTAACGGGAGAGAGAACGAGACGAACAGAAGAAATAAAATTCAAATAAACTCCAAAAACTGCAAACCAGAACTAAAAGACAGATCTCAATTTTAGACGAATTTAGGAAGAAGAATCGGGTTGATCGGAGTTCGGACGAAGGAGAACGAGCGATCTAAAGTTTGCCGGGGCGAGAAAATGCTGGAAATTCACAGATGTTACTGTTCATCCGAGAGCAATTCTTTTGGCGAAGGCTAGCGCTGGCGAGAGGAGTCATGGAGATGAATCTAACTAGCAAAATGGGTTGTTAGGAATCTAAGGCACACATAGGAACTGACGGCACGTCAAACGGAGACCGTTGACGGCACAGGTGGCTACAACGACATGGGTAGGAGAGAGGAATAAAATCCGGGCATAGGACATGGAGAAGTAGGGTGAGCGCGGCTAGAACGCGGTTTGGCGGCTAGGAAAATTATCGGCTCGCCAGAAACCCATCGGAGACGGCGCAATTGACGTTTGAACGACGCCGGGAAGGGTAAAGGAAAACTTAATATCTTGGTGCTCGGTGAACGAAATCTAAAACCACTTGGAGGGTAGCTACCTGGAATGGTTTGGCACAAAGTGACGCGAACGGATTGGTAAAAACATCACCGGGTAGATGGGGGACACGAGATGCCATTGACGGCCATGGCGAGGTTCGGAGGCGAAAATTTGTGGAGGCTTTCTGGGGAAACGGAAGTGAGCACGGCGTAGAACGTGGCGAGACAAGTCTAAGAAAATTACGGCAAGGGCTAAAGCTTACCGGAGGCGACGAATCGACGTCGGGAAGCACTCTTGACCTAGATTGGGGAAAACTCGATTCCGGGAGATTGGCTGCACCAAAACCAAATTAATTTGGCCTGAAGGTAGATTGGACATGAAAGCACAATGTGACGCGAAAGGATCATGAAGAAACTCACCGAATAGCTCGAGACACGACGAGCAAATTCGGGACCGGAGGGGCTCGGTGCCGACGGCGTCCTGGGCTTTGAGGGGACTTGGCACGGCTTGGGATGGGTTTAGAGGAGCCAAGGGGTCGTATTTATAGGCTTGGAAGAGGTAGAAACCGACTCCAATTCGTGGATTTCGGTTTAGAGTCCGTTTCAGAAAATTGGAGATAAAAGGCAAACGGATGAACAAAACGGAAAGAGACCAGTTGGGATGGATTCCTTGCGTGATTTGGCACAACTTTCCTTTTGAGAAGACATTGAGATAAGGTCCGGATTAGAAGTTATGAAGAGAGAGAAAAACGGGAAAGAACTGTACAGAACTCGATCTCTCCCGCGATCGCTCCGGAGAAGATGGATGAACAGTACCACGCGGGTACTGTTCATTCTCTCTCCTCTTTCTTTTTTTTTTTGGAAATTTCAAATTGAGCTCAAACAAACTCCGAAAAATCCCAGAAAATACAGAAAAATTCCTTGTGACACAAGGAACACAAATAAAATATTTTTGGCAAATATTAATATTTAATTTAATCATATTAAATCTTTTTAATTATTGAAAATTCTAATTAAGCTTTAATTAATTCCAGAAAAATTCAAATGGTGAATTTTATTTTAAAAGCTTCAAAAAGACTCTGAAAATCAGGATGTTACATGAGACCAGGGTCCAGACTATATTATGCTCAAAGTTTTCTAATTCTCATGCATGGCATTAATTAAATACTCATAAGATAGAGTGTGACTTACATCTTGGGGTTCACAAGAGGAGACGAGAGTAGACTAAGCGTATGAGGCATTGGAAGTATACCTCCTGCAAAGAACTCTCTCATTTAATTCACCAATCATTTGTTCTAGGGGATTATTAGATCAAGGAGGCTGACCAGAGGGGGTGAATAGGTGGTCTAAAAAATCTTCTCTAAATAATTATCAATTTCTATTTGGCTAAAGCAAGCAAATAATATAGAAGCTTAACACAAAAGGTTTAGCACAAATAATGCCTAAAACAACTGGGTTCACCTAAGTGCACCAACAAGATAAGCCTATGTTAAGATTTGCAATCCTAGGATAACAAGCAATCAATTTAATTATATGAAAGTAAATTGCTTGAATGTAAATTGAGCACAAGAAAACAAACCACAATTGACTGTGTGTTTGAAGACTTGCCGGTCTCTCCTAGTCTATGTTGAGGTTAACCCAAACGAATTGGACCGGCTCCATGAATTAAGCTTAAACACCTCAATCAACTTTGCTAGGTTTTCTCACAACCTTCTTTGAGAAAATCACCATGCACGACACCTCCAATGCCATCTAGGAGTCGACAAACTCCAAGAGTAATAAATTAAGCCCCTCGCTTGACTCTCACCACATGCAAGGAATGCACAAGCTCGAGTGGATATGCAAACCACCTCTAGATGCAAAACATGCAGTCTAGAGCCTTTCTTCATGCTCAGAAGATGCAACATATGCACAATTGAGAGAAGGACCTTACACTAGCTCAAAGGAGTGAAAAGGAGTGCCAAATGTTATCCTCCAATTGGCCACAAGGGTGCATATACTCCAACACCTTGAAACTAGCCGTTGGAACAGAAAAAAGGATTTCTGAATGTACTACAAGCAAATGACCAGTACATCTGCTCCCCTCAACAACGGTCAGAAAACTAGTAATTGCAACCAAATCCGATAGTTCCGTCATGCAAAGTCTGGTACTACCAATCATTGGAAGTACCGTGGAACTCACACAGAACTACCGATTTCCTCAGGGACGAGAAGATTTCACATAGGTGTCTCTATGGAAAAAATGTACCGCTACATAAACTGAACGTTCCACAAATCGGAAGTACCGCCCACACAGAGTCAGTAGTACCGCTCGCTAACAGACCACTCACACAGAGCCAATCGGACTGCTCACATAGAGCTAGCCGAAAGTACTGATCATCCACTACACTGGTCCTTGACCACGTCGGATGGTTCGACCACTTAGGTGTCTGAAATTGTTAATCTCCAACCACGTTTTCCGGTTCAACCACATAGATCTCTGACTACGCTGGTCTGCAACCACACTGGGCTTCTACCATGTTGTCCAGATCGACCACACAGGTCTTCGACTATATTGGTCTCCATGCACATTGGTTTCAACCACTTAGGTCTTGACCATGTCGACCATGTTGATTTTCGACCACGTCAATCTTCGATCACACAGATCTCTGACCACCACGTTGATCTTCGACCATGTTGTATCAATCACATCAGTTCCACCACGTTGATTATAACCACATAGGTCTTGACTACGTCGGATTCAACCACATCGGTTCGATCATGTTGGTTTCGATCACATAGATCTCAAGCACGTCAATTTTGACCACACTGATTTTGATCACACAGATCTCGATCGACCATCTGGTTCGACCATGCTAGTTTTCAATCACAAAGATCTCGACCACATCGACTTTGACCACACTGGTTTCGATCACATAGATCTCAGCCATGTCGGTTCTGACCACGTTGGTTTCAACTACTTCAATCTTAGATCACATCGATCTTCGATCAAACTGGTCATCGACCATGTTGATCTTCGACCTCGTTGGTTCAACTACATCGGCTTCGACCATGCTGGTTCCTAACCACATTGATCTTCGACCACACAGGACTTCTACTACATTTTTGACCATAATGGTTCTCGACCACACAGGTCTTCGGACCACCAACAGATGCGATAGTTCTGTGATTACAGCATCGGTTGTTCTGACTAGCAATAGTACTATAGAATACACTGTGGTAGTTTCAATTTCTCTGAGAAGTGCATATACTTCAACAGATTTTGCAAAACACATTTGCAAACTATAGTATCATGCACACAAGGATTATCCATGATTCCCATCAAGATGCAAAACACATTTGCACACTTTTAGTATCATGAAACAAGGATTATATATATGAGTTTCAACCATTTGCAAAATACATTTGCAAATAAAAGTCTCATACTACAAAGAATGGAAACATAGACTTCAAACATTTGCAAAACACATTTACAAAGTATAATCTCATGTTATAAGGATTCAACACATGAGCTTCAACTATTTGCAAAACATATTTGCAAATACAAGCCTCATGCCAAGGAGTGCTAGTGCAAGTAAGGTTGAGCAATCAACACATGATGAGACTTAAAATATTAGATATGACCCCTCTTAATAGTACAGCAACCTATACTAGCAACCCGGCCTTTCAACCAAATACCAAGACTGGTAAAAGGCTAGAAACACATCCTTAGCCCCAGCTGGCCATACCTTTGCCTTGCACATCCCCTTGAAACTTGATGACTCACATCTACACCTCAAGAGCGGGTCATCATCTTTACTTGCATCAACACATGTTGCATCCTTCATTTGACCTCCATCAATATATGATGGGTCTTTACTTAACTTGATGATCAACACATAATCATCTCCTCTTGGACATGCATCAACTCATGATGCATCTTTTTCTTAACTTGATGATCTTCAACACATAAAGTTATCTCAAGTCTTCCTTATTTGTGGAGCCTAACCTATTTGTTCAACTTATAGAAAATGTTAGTCTACAAAACAATAGCCATCAGTTACTAAACTTCACCATTAACACATAATGGAGGGACTAGATTCTACAATCGTTCCTTTTTGGTAATTCACGACAATCTCAACAAATAATGAGATAAAAATTGAATTGTAGTATACAACATGTACACAATAATTGTATACTCTAGAGTAAGCTTTTAAAGCAAAGTTTACTTGTTCAGTTATCATTAATCATCCAACCATTAACATATAATGGAAAAACTAGATGACAACCTGATTAAGAGTATACATGAACTACACACGGTATATGTATTCAAGGGATATGTTTCAAAGTAAAGATCCTTAATATATGGAAATAGAACTTGGATCAATACTAATGAAACCACAAAACATAGAGTGAACTACCCCTAAATGTGTGCATACAAGAATATATTATGAAAGCATATGCACATATTCAAGTTTGACTTATTTGGTGAAGTTTATTCTATATTTCAGATCCGAGGAAAGTAATAAGATAAGAATGTGGTATTTAATGCATACCACTTATTTTTCACCTTTTCATCCAATTGAGATTAATCAATATCATAATTGTATTTGTCATTATCACTAAAACCAACTTAATGGAGCTTAAACTTACAATATCCCCTTTTTGGTGATGAATGATAAATCCATTAACAATAATAGCATTTTGATGAAAATAAACATATGATAGGAAATTCAACCAAGGTGAAGGTATAAATAAGCATAATAAAGAATTTACCCCTTTTTAGCATCAAAGTTAATCTCCTCCTTATTGGCATTGTACACCTTGAAATCAATGCTAACATTAAAATCAATGATATCATTCACTCTTCTCCCCCTTTTAGCATTTATCTTCAAAAAGCAAGGAAAAAAGTAAATTTAGCCAAAATGAAGATTTTCCAACACATGGAGCTTGATATATACCAATTGATTTAATTTAATTTTGGTCACAGAGAGTACTAAATAAACATATGTGAAAAGATATTGAAAAAATATTCAAATAATCTTACTCATGAGAGCTCCTTGAAGGCTTTTGAAGTTTTCCCCTTTTGACATTGGATACTACTTGTATCATTTGAAGCACCCTCCAATTTGAAGGTTCAGATTTTCTGGATTTTGATATTTCAATTAAGTATCAAAAGCTAGTTGAAAACCTGATCTACAGATGTCCAATAAATTTGAGAAAAATTGTTAGTAAAGTTCAATAATAGGGGATCAAAAGTCATTGTTGCGCCTTCCTCAGATTATGAGCACACTAAAAGATACACAAATCATAAAACTGCTCAAAATCATGCAAATTCTAAAATTTCAGCATTTTGTTAAAATGAGGAAAGCACACAACTTTCTCAAATGTAGTTGAAATGCTTTCAAATTTTGCAGAAATGAACTTTGAACTCCTAAAAAACTTTTCAAATAAGAAATTTTGAAAAAAGGAGTCTCCATTCATAACTTATGCTAAAATGTACTTTCAAAGCATAAGAGAGAATGATTTTTCAACTAGAGCTCCAAAACCAAATTTCACTTCATGAAAACCAAATGAAGCAAATAAGAATGAAACAAACTCATTCACAAGATATATAAAATATTTTGGGCTAATATGTAAAATAAGTTTTCCAATATTAATACTTTACCCTTTTTTGCTTTGGTAGGCCCAAAATACTATATAAATTTTTTACAAAGAAAAACTCCCCCTTACACAAAGGTACCCCTTGGCATTTCTTTCTTCTTCTCCTTTGACACAGAAAGGATTCTCCTGTTTCTTGTTTTACTTCGCTTTTTATATCTCTTCTGTTTTTTGAACATTTCTCTCCTTATATCATCTAGCACCAAAATATTAAAGATACCAATTGTAAACCTTTTATCCATAATTGGTACCTTTTAATCTTTTGTAGTTCTTTTGTCTTTTCCATGAAAGGCATATACCACTTTGACATTTATGCCACATATGATGACATTAGATACATTTTTGAAACATACCACTTGTAATCATGAATGATACCAAGTATAATTAAATCCAATTGTAGAGACTAGATACCACCCATGAGCTTAGATGATATCAAATATGATTAAATCCATTTGTAAAGATTTGATACAATTTTAAGAGTATACATGACACCAAATGTGCTTGATTCCACTTGTGAAAACATGATGCCACTCATATGATCAACTAGTATCCCATACACTTGAAGGATCTTCATTTATTTTCACTTGAAGAAACATGTTGGGAATACCACTTGTAAGAAGATATCACTTTAAACACCACTTTAGAGAAGAGGATGATACCATTTGAGAGGATAACATTTAGGAGAGATATACTACTTGCAAGAATGGATACCACTTGAAAGATATTATATGGAAGAGCTTGGTTAAGAAAAGATTTTGCTCAGCAAGAGAAATGATTTGATACCACTTTGAAAAGGAAAAAAATGATATCACTTATAAAGACAATTATAAAGCTCATGCCAAGGTCAAGATATATCAAAATTCTACCACTCTTAGAGAGAATGCCATTTTATGATAAAAGAGTATCACAAAAGGATCAAAATGACATGTAGAGTCAAGAGATTACTCGAGAGTAGCTAGTAATGATAACAAAGATCAACTTGACATTGAGGAGCAAAGAGAATGGCTGATAGAATTAAAATCAGTAGGTTTTGAATCAAATTAGCCCTTTTTCAGAAAAGTTAGAAGTATTGCAGTATTACTGTCGGTAGTCCCGGAAAGTGAAAGTACCACAAAATGACTTCCGGTAGTTCCGATTTTTTTGGAAGCATGCCAAGAGAAGGATTTTAGATGAGAGGATAGATATAATGTTGTACATTGCCCCAAAACCATTCACAAAGAAATTTAAAACACTTGTGAAGCACTTCCAACTATATGCCAAGATTTAAAATCTTTTGAATTAAGCTTTTATTTTAAGAACCAACTCATTTTCAATGAAATTTTAAAGATTGCAAGAATGAGCATTAGAGGGTAATTTTAAGCATTAAAATTTATGTATGAGTTATAAATACCCTTATGAGCCAATATATATCAATTACTTTAGCTCAAGCGGCAAAGCTCACTTAAGTGCAAGATTGTGACCACTTAAGTCAACTTAGGATTTTTAATGAATTTCAAAACCAAATAACTTTTGATTAGTTGGCCTTTTGGAAAAATTTTGAATACCAATAATGTTTGAAATAGCCAACTCTAGGTGTTTTTGTATTGAACACTTTTCAAATTCCTTTTAGAATTAATTTTGGCCTGTTTTTAAGTTTAAAGCCAAAATAAGATATTATATTGCTAGTTTTGGGTTAGAAACTCAATTTTACTTGAAATAAGTTTTTATAAAGCCAAAAACTTTAGAAAATATTTTATATACATTTTCCAACTAGTTTTTGAAAGATATATTAATAATTTCACAATTTTGACTTTTGGGCTAAATGGCTCAATTTTTCAAAAACATTACTAGTACTTAATTTATTTGGGAACACTTAGAGATGTGATACACATGAATATGATTTAGCACTCCCCCTTAATGTGCCACTCTCATGTTGCTTATGATTACAATAATAAACTTTTAGAACAAGATTAAGAATACCCATTTTAAATGATACTCATGCAATACAATTTACACAAGGCTAGGGGCTAAATATATTAAATATAAATACTTGTTATCGAGATGGCATTAGTTCATGATGTGGCATGATCATCCTCAAAGGCTTCCATTATGCATATGGTGGAATTCACCTCTTCATGTTTAAACCAAGCCTCTAATGGCTCTCCAAGTACCTATTAAGCTTTTAAGTGCATTTTGTTACCCAAAACTTGGTTGGGTTCATCAATGTTAGTCACAATAGATTTGGGAATCCAAATGACCCTAACATAATTTTGTGAGACCATGTGGAGGTTACCCCATGGTTGTGATGAGTAATTGACTCTTGATCAGAGATATTGAGTTTGGTTTTGAGGTTTGAGTGGCTATCGGCAGCCAGTCCTACAACCATGAGGTTGGAAGACCGTGTACAACCACTTTGTGTGTCTTCGTGGTCACTAGAAGTTTACGACCACGCTCGGGAGTTGTTCGCCTTAGTTGGTCGTGATCGGCTGGTTACACTGCTTTATGACCACAATGTCGAAAGTCGATGAGTCGGCCGAAGGAGTTACGACCATTGCGAGCAATTTGGGCCAAGGTCAAAAGTCGCGAAGGCTTTACGACCACATTGTTGAAAGTCAGAAGCCTGCTAGAAGAGCTATGACCATCGCAGTGCATTTTGAATGTGGTCGGAAGGGTTTACGACCACGTTATCCATGGTCGGAAGTCGGCAGGCGCATTTTCGAGTGGTCGGAAGTCAGATGCCTCAACTAGCCGAAGTCGAAAGCAGTTACGACCACGTTGCCCGTGGTCGAACGCGGCTACGACCACGTTGGCCGTGGTCGAAAGCTGCTACGACCACGTTGGCCATGGTCGGAAGTGTTTACGACCACTTTGGCCAGGTCGAACGCTGGTACCACCACGTTGGTCGTGGTCGAACGCTGCTACGACGGAAGTCAACAGAAGGATTTACGACCACATTTTGCCGCTTGCGACCACGTTGTGTGTCGTAGGAAGTCATCAAGACCGTTTACAACCACATCGTTGAGAGTCAGAAGCCTGCCAGAAGAGCTATGACCACTGCATTTCATTTTGAATGTGGTCGGAAGGGTTTACGACCACGTTATCCATGGTCGGAAGTCGGCAGGCGCATTTTCGAGTGGTCGGAAGTCGGATGCCTCAACTAGCCGAAGTCGAAAGCAGTTACGACCACGTTGGCCGTGGTCAAACATGGCTACGACCACGTTGGCCGTGGTCGAAAGCTGCTACGACCACGTTGGCCGTGGTCGAAAGGGTTTATGACCACTTTGGCCATGGTTGAACGCTGCTACGACCACGTTGGTCATGATCGAACGCTGCTACGACCATGTTGGCTGTGGTCGGAAGCTATTACGACCACGTTGGCCATGGTTGGAAGGGCTTACAACCACGTTGGCCTAGGTCGGAAGTCAAAATTCGAATTCACGACCGTTGTGGTCGATAGTCGGCAGACTTCGACCACGACCACGTTGGAAGTCGGCAGACTTCGACAACGTTGTGACGCGGTCGGACATGGTCGATACCGATCGAATACGGTTGGACAGGCTCGGGACGCAGTGGAACGTGGTTGGATGCGCTTGGGTGGAGTCGTAACGTGGTCAGATTTGGTTGGAAGCACTTGGACGCAGTTGGACACGGTTGGTTGCGATCGGAAGCACTCGAACGAAGTTGTAATACGGTCAGATGTGGTCGGAAGAGCTCCGATCACGTTGGAACTCACTGGGAAGGCCGTAGCGTCTATTTAATCAGTCGTAACGACTTCTGGGCTGGTCATTTTGACCTGGAGAGCAATCGGAGGTCTTGCGCATTTCGTGTTCTACTAATTTGACCGTTCGTAAGTTTGTACGACCTGGTTGGGTAAGTCGTAGCCAAAGCTAGCGATGTTGTGTGCGGTCGAGGCGCGGGAAGGCTCTAGTGAGCTCGAGTATTTCGTGTTTTGTGCAACAGAGTGATCGTATGGTGTCTAGACCTTATGCGATAAAGTCGTAGCGGCTAGCAATGGTCGTGGGATGTGTCTGCATGGTCGTAGTGAGCTGTGGAGCGGTCGTGATGACCTACTGTGTGGTCGAAGGCTTCTGGGAAGTCTTCCAGGGCTTGGACCATTTCTTGTGTTGTGCATTCGATCGGTCGTAGGGGTTTACAACCAAATGGTTTGCTTGTTTTGAGCGGTGCTATGTGACAGTTTGCTTGTCTGTGTGGCTGCAGGACTTCGGAGCTATTTCATGGTGAGGCGTGGGAGGACCGGGACTAGGCACAGGAGGTGTTGATGTCCAGACGGTGGGAGACGCTGAAGATAATCGAGGCTGGTGAAGTGGTTGCAAGCTGGGAGACGAGGAACCAGAGCTGGAGCTGCCGGAGATGGACACAACGGACAACAGCGAGGTGGACTAGGACTAGGCTTAAGGAGGAGCTGAGGTCAAGACGGTCAAGATGCTGGGTACGATCGAGTGCAGTGGAGCGGACTAGGACTAGACTCAGGGAGGAGTCGAGGTCCAGTCGGTCGAAGACAGGTGTGGTCATGCGAGGACAGGAAGCTTCCAGGAAGGTGTTTGAGGGGCAATTCGGTGAATTGACTCAAGGCCTACAAGAGGGGAGCAGTTCCTGTTAAAGCACTACATCCTGTCAGTGTAACGGGTCGTTGCGAGGTTGCACAAGTGTAAAACCCGGTGTTAGATGGGGTTTACGGGTTATCCCCAGTGAAGACTAATGGGTGGATCCATTAGTTCTAGGTTTGCTTGTGAGGCTATAAATGGGAGAGGGGAGGCAAGTGTTAGACTTGAGATGGTTGGCCAAGCCGTGGCGGCTGGCGCATCTCCCTCCCATGGGAGTTTATCTGTGTGAGTATAGCTCTAGGGTAGAGCGTGTCCTCACAAGGGGAGTGGGTGTTGAAACTTTCATGTATGCAATCATTCATCTCTCTGCCTCTATTTGAGTTGTGTTTTCTGTTTATTGCTTGGATGTCTTGTTTGCGGTTTCTCCGTTCATTCTCTTATTCGTGTTCTTGGCTATCTCTTGTTCTTGGCTTGTTCTTGTTGATTGCTCTGAATCACAGTGACATGTGGGATTGTGCTCCAAGCTAACTTGGCTAGCGTTGACCCACGAGCGGTTCTAATCAACAACTTTGGTTCTTGAACTTGGTTTTTGTGCGCTCTCGAGCAAATCGCAAAAGGTCTCAATCTGATTGATAAGATTTCAATTCAAGATTGGAATAGCTTCTTGAGACCTTAAGCAATGTGTGCACAAAGTTTCTTGGCCAGACGAACTTTTAATCGAAAGTTATTTGAAGTCTGGCTCTTGCGGTCGAGCGCCTCGCAACTTCCTCTATTTTGTGTTCGACCATGTCGTCTAATTTGGTCTCAGCAGAGAAGTCTTGTTTTCTTGCATTTACTCGTCCGGAGGATGTGTTTGAGCTGTGTTTGAAGTCTCATGATCATTTGATTCGTGAATCAAAAGTTGTTCAGAAATCGGATCTTACGGTCGTGTGCTTCTGCCATCCTCTGTTTTCGCTTCGACCATGCAGTAATTACTATGCTTTCTGTTTTCAATCACTGATTCTTCTCGTCTAGCTGTCTTCGACCAATTGGCTCGATCGACCACGAGTTGGCATTCGACCATCCTGTCTCACACAGACTTCTGCTCAGTTGGTTCGATCACGACTAGTCGTTTCGAGCACCCTGGACTGTTCTCGGCCAGTGGTCGTTCGTCTCTGTTTTCGGTTTTTGATTGCTCTGTTGTCCTTCGGCCGAGCGTCTAATTCTAGGTCGTGTGGTCGCTTGATTTCTTAGCAATCTCTTGTCGTTTGCAATTGCATGGACATCAACTACCATTGTGTCGACCAGACAATGGTTGTATACAACCACATTGAGCTTCCGCCAAGTGGTCGTGATTCGACCACACGGTGTTCTGATATGGTTGTTAGGTAGTCTCAGTTCCTCTGTTTTCAGTAGACCTCATATCCTAATCTTCGTAGCTTTGTAGCTATCCGAGAAAAAAAGGAAAATGTGAATATTTGGAGGAAAAATCTTTAGGCACAATTCACCCCCCCCCTCTGTTGCCTCATCCGGTCCTACAAATTTTATGTGAACTAACATTTCTAGAAAACACATTGACATTTTATCTTTCCTAAGCAAATAGTGTTCATTAATAAGAGATGGCTTAAGAATGATACCCTTGGGACAATCCTTACTAAAATGTCCCTTTTCCTGGTAATTGTAGCAAGTTTGGTAATTGCTACCCTTACTTATCTTCTTGTCTTGCTTATTGTCGGTTTGCCTCTCCGTTGATGATTTCTTCTTGTCATCCACCTTGTTGAGGCACACCGAGATGAAGTGGCCCTTCTTGTTGCATCCAAAGCATTTGACTTTGTTGGATTGATTTCCAAATTGCTTTAGGATGCTCTTTACCTTTCTCTTAGAGGTGAAACTGATACCTCCCTTGTCATTTGATTTTCTTTGACTTCCCAATATTATATAAAGAGAGGAGGATCAACACATCCAACTCACTTCGCAAATGAGCAAAACGTGAAGAGTCAAGCAATTTGAGAGAATATTAGCAATCTGAAAATGAAACTCAACAAGGTGTAGAACATCACCCTTTCCATATGGTCTCTCAGAAGGTGAAATATCTTAGAAGCCATCAAAGAGAGTGAAGAACCATCAAATGTTCCAACTAAGCGATGACGTAAAAGACTGGAACCCAATCAAACGCATGATCTCCATCCTATGATAGTTGTTCTTACATCATAGAAAACATCGGTCTCATAGTACTAGAGTTAGTAAAATAAGATTTAGGAATTAGTACTATGAGACATGATGAATAGGAGCAACAGTAGGCAACGATAAAGATTTACGTGAAGAATTAGCCTCTGTCAAATTATGGTCAGACCACCGTTGAAGTTCTGGTCTAACTGCTTTAGCAAGGCTGATCTGACTACATGGTGGTCTGACTACCATGGCCAGGCCGGTCTGACTGCCCAAGACCAGTCTAATCACGTGTAAAATGCCGGTATAACCGATCCTATTGCAGAAAGTCTTAAACCTGTAGAAAATTGATTAGAGAGACCAAAGCAATGATAAGGATCTTACACAGACTCCACTCGAGAATGGGAAGCCTTCCTTAACCTGTCTTTATTTTCTTTCTTCGCTTTTTGAAAACAGAATTGAACCAAATAACCATCTCTACCATAACGGGTGCATTCATACTTGACTTGATAAAAGTCGATCTCATGACTTCACACCTACTTTGGTAGAGGAATCCTTTGCAATACAACTAGATTTAAAGACAATTTGTTTTGGTTAAGATTCTACTTCAAATTTTCCAGGTTCAAGAAACTTAATAATCTTATGAGAATTATTCTTGGCATACTCAATAAAATTAAATGCTAGATCATATTTTTTCACACTTGTTTTTGACTTGTCTAGAATCATATTCAGATTTTTCTTGCCAAAAGAAAATCTCTCTAAAGTGTCCTTAAGATACTCATTTTCTTTAACTAGTGAGGGACAAGATGTGCACTTAGCAAATTTATTTGCAAGATTCTTAGAAGCACTAGACCAAGCCAATCTATCTTTTTCAGCAAAATCATTAAGTTGTTTAGTCAATGCTTCTATTTCAATATTAAGCTTAGAATAGTTAGAGTAAGAAAGTATCTCATGATAAATCATTTATTAAATTGATTTCTAAGATTAATTAATTCTAGCTTCTAGTAATTCATAATTAGAGCAAGTTTTAGATCGAGCATTTCAAATACTTGATTCTAAACATATAGAAGAACTACACTTAAGCTTTTCAATTTCATCATTTGCAAGTTTTAATTTCTCATCACAAGGGTCATGTGCCAATTTTAATTTATCAAATTATCGCTACATCCCTAAGTTGAACCAAGTTTCATGCATTAATTGATCTAGCAGTTTCCAACTTAGAATATAAAACTTGAAAAGAATTATATGATTCGTCATTAGGAATAGAAGCTCTAAGTCTATTAATCTCATAATTCAAGCTTTCAACAACAAAATTATTTTCTTTCAAAATTTTTTGGTATTTTCAATTCAATAGTAAGTCTAACCAAACCATCTTCAAGATCATCATACAATGGTCTTACCTCATTGGGATCACTATAGTCGTCATCGCTGTTGTTGCTTACTATGAAGCACATGCCTGTGAAGTCGTGGTTGTTCTTCTTTTTACCTTTAGCATCATTGTAATACCCTGATCGTCGATTCGGCGTAAGATTTTAAAACAATCGCGGAGTCGCCGGTTTTTCGGCAAAACGCGGGAAGGGAAAAGTAAAAATTGTAGAACAGTATAAAATGAATAAAATAAATTAAAAATTAAATAAAAACCTCTAAGTGGGCTGCCTGGAGAGTGGGCCAACCACCTTGGGCCCGGAGGCCCAAGGGGTGGCCGCACCCCCTCCCACATAACCCTAGGGCTTCCCCTCCTCTCCCCTTTTCCCTACACCCAGCCGCCACCACCCCTTTCCCACCCTCTTGGGCGCAGCCCCCCTCCTCCCTAGTTGTAGTTGGTGCCCCCACCTCCCCCACAAGTGCTGCTGCCATTGGAGCCAAGGAGAGGAAGGAGAAGGAGAAGAAGGAAAGAAAAAGGAGAAGAAGAAGAAGAGGAGGAAAAAAAAAGGGGTGATTCTTCAACTAGGTAATTTTTCCTCATCCCAAACCCTTTGTTCTTATGAATAATTAGGGTTCTTGGCACGAATTTTGAAGGTAGTTAATAGATTAATTGCCGATTAGAGATTTAGTTGCGGTCTACCAGTAGATTGAATCGCGCAGCGTGTCTGTTCGCGAGGTTTTGACCTAGTAAACGAATTTACCTGCAGACTCTCCCAAAAGGAAAGTTGTAGAGGACTTCCAGACGCATCTCCTGTATTTGTTTCGGAATTTTCTGCCACGGGATCTGGGAGTTATAGGGTCGGGATTACTGCTGTTCGTCAGGCGAGCAGATTGGTACAGACCGACGGTAATCTATAAATTTGAGGTAGTAAAAGATTTTTATGGTCATGGCCGTAATTGAGAAAGTTGTAGAAAATTTAGAGGTCTAGCTGCTGTATAAAATTCAGATTTTTAGACCCCTTTACTGATGTTGGGACGCATTTGTTTATTGCTGTCCAATCTGACAGAACAGAGTTCTTCCTCTGTTTTGGGCATTAAATTACACCTAGCTGTGGTCAAAATAAAAATAGGTGTTCTACGTGAAAATTGTAGGCTTTTAAGTGATTAATCCAGAGAGGTATCGTTTGCTGTATTTGAATCAATATTTTTAAAGTTACAAAAATGTTAAGCAGCGCTGCTGCAGAGGGTAATTTGCTGAATTGTTGAGCGGAGAGGAGTTAGTGCGGGTTCGGGGTTCTAGTGACGTCTTTAATTATGTTTGTCGTGTTTGTATGCTGTGACTTTGTGCTGAGAGATGCCTTTTGGACAGGTGGTCTTGTCCCTGAGCGCTCTTGATTTCACTTCGCTTCATCGGATTGAGGCAAGTAAACGTAGCGTGGTTGCTACCGCTTAACTTGTTATTCCTTCTACTTTCAGTTTACATTATTATCATAATTTGATACATTATGCCATGATTGCATGATATGTTAATTGTGGAGATGGTAGCAAGTATTTATCCATTCATATGTTGATAATCTGCTAGTAGACATGTGGAAAGCTTGCTTAATGTTATATTGTGGAACATGAAAATATCATGTGGTGGATGTGGATATGTCGTGAGCATGTTGATGCTCCTTTGAGGATGGATTAATGTGATTTGTGATACTCATGTCATTCATATCATATCATATGCATATGTGGATGTCGCCAAGACATAGCCGCGATCAGATCTGGTACAAAGATCGTATATTGTCGTGTACGATGCACCTCTTATCCGCGGGAGCATCGTATATTGCCGTAATACGATGCATCTCAAATCCTGCCTGGAAAGAGTGATGTGGAGCATAGCATGAAAGCATTTATATGCATTGCATTGTGGGAAGATCATTTGCATACATATGCAATATAATGTGGTGAAGTTATTTTGTGGAATGTTCAACTCATAGTTGCAATGTGGAGTATACAACTTCATAGTTGTAATGTGGAATTGGCTCATGTGAGCTATTTGTGGAATGAGGATTGTGGTTGTGGTCGTGGAATGTGGTTCGTCCCTTGTGTATGGTAAGGGTTATGATTGTAGCATGAGATTCTTTTCTCTTGTATTAATTGTTGATAGCAATTGTGGATGTGAGAAACAATAAAGTATTGAAGTAAAACATACATATGTTTTATTGCCTTGGTAGTGGTAGTGGTTGGGATTTTAAAGTAGTCAAACAAGATCTATTTGTTAATGCTTTACCATCATGGATGGTGATTTGAGGTTGAGGATATAAACATTGTTAATTGTAAATGTTG
This sequence comes from Dendrocalamus sinicus, assembly GCA_036346575.1. Lineage (NCBI taxonomy): Eukaryota > Viridiplantae > Streptophyta > Magnoliopsida > Poales > Poaceae > Dendrocalamus > Dendrocalamus sinicus. Next base: position 7,430,656 of record CM070675.1, read on the forward strand.
ATGATTAACCTATTGTGGCTTGTGGAAGATTAAATGTTTCTTTTGCATTTAATTGAGGATAAAATGACTGCATTCATATGCCAATGAAAACTGAAATTGAAGAGGTATGATTCATGGAAGTTTGTGGTGGTTTAATAATTGTAGACATGAATTGTGATTGTGGTTGTATGGAATTATAAATGATGATGTATAATTGTTTGTAGTTTGAATAGCTCATTAAACAGTTTGCTTGCTGAGATTTTATCTCACCCTTGTTTCCCCCTCCCTACAGTGGACTTTGAGCATGCATGGAAGGGTAGAGCGGCACCACACCGATGCACGTGAATCATATTCTTTATGCTGTAATAAAGTTGAAAGGATTCTAGACCTTTGCATAGTTTTGTTCACATTATCTTAATAATGTTAAATTTGTGAGCTATGTATTGGATTAAAATGTGGGAGGATGATTTAAATAGTGAATTGCTATCACTATCCTGTTATTCCTTAGTTGTTTATGCTTCCGCTATACTATCTTGTTTAGTAATTGTTGCCGCTTAATTTATCTTGTAAATTGGCTAGTTGTAGAGCGCTTTAGTAGCATCCCGGGTAATGTGGGTCCTGGGTGTTACAGCTTGGTATCGAGCGGGCGTTAGGTCCGTGGTAATGAAACTATTAAATTGACACACCGGTGCACGAGGATGGGATGGGTCAAGCATTGCATTTATGCTTTTGACATGTTGTATTGATGATTTACATTATGAGATAATCTTGTATGATTATTATTTGCTCCTATAACTGTTATGAGTGAGAATTGTCAATGATAAGATGTAGAGGTTGTATTTGCTGCCTTGGCATTGCCAGGTTATACCACTATGTGTAGCATGGGGATTAGCGATGTAGTTACCTCGGGTAACTAGTGCAGATGTTGTGAGTGAGTTTCTTAAGAAAGGTTGTTATCTTCCTTGAGTTGATTTTGGCCAATTCCTGGCCTATTGTAGTTAATGAAGTTTTCTCTTGAGATTGTGGATCATTGCAGTTGATTGGTTTGCAATTGGTCTCTACCTGTTCTTTGAAACAATTATTGTTTCTTCTCGAACATTTGAGACACTTTTGCTGCTTGTGAATATTGTTGATTTGCAAGGTTAGTCCCTTTGTGGAATTTTGTCTTGTTGTGAATCATGACTCATTGGTTCGCTTGGTATTTTTATCAATGAAAGTTTTGTGATGCAAACTCATTAATATGTGAAAGCCTTAGATATACGTATTTCATTTAGATTATTTCGAGTGTTGAAGTTTAATTCCTCTCCTTTCTGAAAGAGAGTGTTAAACCCTTTGTGGTGTTTTGCTATGCTTTAGTGGAAGGTGGTAATTATATAAATCAATTCATAAGGTATGAATTATCAAGTTGAGATGTTAGCGTGGTGCATAATTAATTTCAACTAGCATCCTTGGAAGTGTAGTTGATTAATGTGATATTGCCTTGTAATAGTTTCTAGAAGAACTGTGATTAAGAACTTGTCTATACATGATTGAAACTCATGGAGTTATTGAGGAGTGTGCAAAAGAATTGAAATGATTATTATGATTGTTTAAATTTCTATCATGTTGGATAAATTGAATTATTTTTGTCCATAGTAATTAATCGACCGCTTGGAATGATTAAGTAAGGAGGTGTTGGAATATTGCCTTGGTAATATTAACCTTTAATCTGTCCTTTATTTAGATACTTTATGAGCATGTACAATTGCTAGATTCATCTATCTTTCACCATGCTAAATTATTGAAATATGTATAAAGAAATAGAGGAAGGTGGATATATTGACTTGTAGAATCTTGTCTTACAAAGTTGGTATTATTGAAGTTTAAAGTTATTTCGTTCTAATTTCGAACGTAAGGTGGGATACTGAATCTATGCTCATGATTGTTTTATGATTGTAAAACGGAGCTAGGGTCATGAATGTTGTTATGATAAAATAATAATCAATTATTGCTAGTAATGACTAGAGTACAATCGATTTTTGCTAAATTAGAGTTGAGCATCAATAAGAATTGAATATATGGAATCTAGAGATTCATACTAGCATGTTTGAGAGATTGTCATGTTCTAGTATCATCTTGTTTAAGAGCTTTGATTTAATATGGTGGCTTATGCACTAGGATTTCCTAGATTAAGTAATCGCAATCTTATTCAGATAATAGAAACATGATGAAGTGATTTCTTATGTTTCTTTTGGAAAAGTTTATGAAGGGATTTATGGATATGATGATGCTTGTTAAGAATGTATTATTCTGATGTTAGCATGATGGTCGGTATGTAGTTGTGATGACAATGTTGAAGGCTCTTTAAATAAATAACTTCCATGATACTATTTAAATCAAAAGTTTTGAGATTTGCGTATGCGATCTTTTTGATCTCATGACTTATGTGGCAGCTGCAATTGTTTTGAGCAAAGTGACGCGTTGAGAGCTTTTATTAGTTCTTAAGGGATTAATGTGTTGTGGTCTTCAATTCTCTTTAATGGAATTGTCAAGGTAATACCGTAATCAAAGAAAGTTATTCTCCTTGTTAAAAGGAAGAGTGCGGTAAAAGTATTGGAGGTTGAAGTCATGTTATGCAATTTTTTTTAGGTGTGTTTGACTTCTTAATTTCACGCATAAGAGCTTCTTGAACTCAAATGGCAATATTTTTCTGCCGCCTAAGAGTTTCTTGAGCTCAAATGGCACATCTGTATTCTTATTGGTTGAGATTTGGTATTTTCTTCTTGAGGAGGCATGTGCCTTCAGCTGTGATCTTATCTTTTGTTGTCCAAGTTCATTGTTACTTTCTCTTGGTTTTGTGTTTATTGCAGATGGTAACATCTTATTTTGTGCTGAAATTTACTCCTTTTTGCCTCTCCAAGAAAGGGGTAATCAATTTGAGTTGCAAAGTCCTTTAAGAGGTGTATGGCATCTAGTTGGTGTGGTCATGTGATTGATTTTGGTGAGATTGTGGGTGTGAAATGAATTTCGAGTTGTTATCCTTAAAAGGATTGAGGTGTTTTAGGAATTATCTGTCAAATTAATTCCATTGGTCGAGGGCTTGACTAGAATCTATTTTTGTGGAGACAGTAGAGTCTCTCTGCAAGGGTGTGGATGGTGTACTCAGTTTGAGCGCATCGTCGGTTGCCAACCTAAGATAAATGAGTTGGTGTGTTGGGCGATGATTTGGAAATCCTTGGTTCAAGGAAGTTAAATTTCCAAAGGAATGGATTGGAAAATTAATACTATCTCGAGCAGAATATGCTCTCCGATTCTTGTTTAGCTGTGTGTTTATGGCAGAGGTCATCCGCAAATTGAGTTGTTATATGTTAGGTGTATTCTTTTCCAGTTAGGAAAAGAAAATGATTGAATTGGTCTGTCGAGTGATTTTCACTCTTGGCTTGTGCAGTATGGATTCTCCAAATGTCTATTTGGAGAGTGTGAATGGTTTTGTTGTGAATCCTTTGTTTTGGATTGTGGTCCTTTGAAGGAAGATTGTTTGCTAGTATGTTGCTTGAGAATCCTTTATTCCTCTTTTGGTTGGGTTCCTTATGCGAAGATATTGTTCGTGCTTTGAGTGTTATGAGTAGAATTTGTGGTTGAATTCTTTAAAAGGGGTACAATGTATTATCCCGATTATAATCAATAGAGGAAAATGTTTTAGGAAGGAGGATGGTATTAGATAGTGGCTTGATAATTGTGGCAGAGAATTTTGTGAGAACGGCAGATCTCATGGCGCTCAGAGCCGACAAAAGAGTTGCGGGTGCTCGGCGTTGACCGGGGCGTGTTGTGGACTCACCGGAGTTGGACATGAGGAAGAGAGCCACCATGTATGTGGAGGCCCTCTTGGCGACTCAGTCCGAGCTGGAGGTGACGTGGGAGCTTGAAGTTCAAATGTAGAAGAAGGACCCGAGTCCTTCAAAGCGGTGAGAACCCAGTAGTTGTTGTTCCTTGGGATGTTCTATCCTTGGGATGCTCTTTCTTGTGATTGTTCTTACCTTCGTTGCTCTTTTCTTTGCTGTTCTCTTGATTTGTGGTTTGAAGAGTTTGATTCGAGGACGAATCCTTTTTAGGTGGGGAGGATGTAATACCTGATCGTCGATTCGCGTAAGATTTTAAAACAATCATGAGTCGCGGTTTTTCGCAAAACGCGGGAAGGGAAAAGTAAAATTGTAGAACAGTATAAAATGAATAAAATAAATTAAAAATTAAATAAAAACCTCTAAGTGGGCTGCCTGGAGAGTGGGCCAACCACCTTGGGCCCGGAGGCCCAAGGGTGGCCGCACCCCTCCCACATAACCCTAGGGCTTCCTCCTCTCCCTTTTCCCTACACCCAGCCGCCACCACCCCTTTCCCACCCTCTTGGGCGCAGCCCCTCCTCCCTAGTTGTAGTTGGTGCCCCACCTCCCCACAAGTGCTGCTGCCATTGGAGCCAAGGAGAGGAAGGAGAAGGAGAAGAAGGAAAGAAAAAGGAGAAGAAGAAGAAGAGGAGGAAAAAAGGGGTGATTCTTCAACTAGGTAATTTTTCCTCATCCCAAACCCTTTGTTCTTATGAATAATTAGGTTCTTGGCACGAATTTTGAAGGTAGTTAATAGATTAATTGCCGATTAGAGATTTAGTTGCGGTCTACCAGTAGATTGAATCGCGCAGCGTGTCTGTTCGCGAGGTTTTGACCTAGTAAACGAATTTTCCTGCAGACTCTCCCAAAAGGAAAGTTGTAGAGGACTTCCAGACGCATCTCCTGTATTTGTTTCGGAATTTTCTGCCACGGGATCTGGGAGTTATAGGGTCGGGATTACTGCTGTTCGTCAGGCGAGCAGATTGGTACAGACCGACGGTAATCTATAAATTTGAGGTAGTAAAAGATTTTTATGGTCATGGCCGTAATTGAGAAAGTTGTAGAAAATTTAGAGGTCTAGCTGCTGTATAAAATTCAGATTTTTTAGACCCCTTTTACTGATGTTGGGACGCATTTGTTTATTGCTGTCCAATCTGACAGAACAGAGTTCTTCCTCTGTTTTGGGCATTAAATTACACCTAGCTGTGGTCAAAATAAAAATAGGTGTTCTACGTGAAAATTGTAGGCTTTTAAGTGATTAATCCAGAGAGGTATCGTTTGCTGTATTTGAATCAATATTTTTAAAGTTACAAATGTTAAGCAGCGCTGCTGCAGAGGGTAATTTGCTGAATTGTTGAGCGGAGAGGAGTTAGTGCGGTTCGGGGTTCTAGTGACGTCTTTAATTATGTTTGTCGTGTTTGTATGCTGTGACTTTGTGCTGAGAGATGCCTTTTGGACAGGTGGTCTTGTCCTGAGCGCTCTTGATTTCACTTCGCTTCATCGATTGAGGCAAGTAAACGTAGCGGTGGTTGCTACCGTTTAACTTGTTATTCCTTCTACTTTCAGTTTACATTATTATCATAATTTGATACATTATGCCATGATTGCATGATATGTTAATTGTGGAGATGGTAGCAAGTATTTATCCATTCATATGTTGATAATCTGCTAGTAGACATGTGGAAAGCTTGCTTAATGTTATATTGTGGAACATGAAAATATCATGTGGTGGATGTGGATATGTCGTGAGCATGTTGATGCTCCTTTGAGGATGGATTAATGTGATTTGTGATACTCATGTCATTCATATCATATCATATGCATATGTGGATGTCGCCGCACATAGCCGCGACCGTACCGGTACAGCATCGTATATTGCCGTAATACGATGCACCTCTTATCCCGCGGGAGCATCGTATATTGCCGTAATACGATGCATCTCAAATCCTGCCCTGGAAAGAGTGATGTGGAGCATAGCATGAAAGCATTTATATGCATTGCATTGTGGGAAGATCATTTGCATACATATGCAATATAATGTGGTGAAGTTATTTTGTGGAATGTTCAACTCATAGTTGCAATGTGGAGTATACAACTTCATAGTTGTAATGTGGAATTGGCTCATGTGAGCTATTTGTGGAATGAGGATTGTGGTTGTGGTCGTGGAATGTGGTTCGTCCCTTGTGTATGGTAAGGGTTATGATTGTAGCATGAGATTCTTTTCTCTTGTATTAATTGTTGATAGCAATTGTGGATGTGAGAAACAATAAAGTATTGAAGTAAAACATACATATGTTTTATTGCCTTGGTAGTGGTAGTGGTTGGGATTTTAAAGTAGTCAAACAAGATCTATTTGTTAATGCTTTACCATCATGGATGGTGATTTGAGGTTGAGGATATAAACATTGTTAATTGTAAATGTTGATGATTAACCTATTGTGGCTTGTGGAAGATTAAATGTTTCTTTTGCATTTAATTGAGGATAAAATGACTGCATTCATATGCCAATGAAAACTGAAATTGAAGAGGTATGATTCATGGAAGTTTGTGGTGGTTTAATAATTGTAGACATGAATTGTGATTGTGGTTGTATGGAATTATAAATGATGATGTATAATTGTTTGTAGTTTGAATAGCCTGTTAAACAGTTTGCTTGCTGAGATTTTATCTCACCCTTGTTTCCTCCCTACAGGTGGACTTTGAGCATGCATGGGAAGGGTAGAGCGCACCACACCGATGCACGTGAATCATATTCTTTATGCTGTAATAAAGTTGAAAGGATTCTAGACCTTTGCATAGTTTTGTTCACATTATCTTAATAATGTTAAATTTGTGAGCTATGTATTGGATTAAAATGTGGGAGGATGATTTAAATAGTGAATTGCTATCACTATCCTGTTATTCCTTAGTTGTTTATGCTTCCGCTTATACTATCTTGTTTAGTAATTGTTGCCAGTTTAATTTATCTTGTAAATTGGCTAGTTGTAGAGCAGTTTTAGTAGCATCCCAGGGTAATGTGGGTCCTGGGGTGTTACAATCATCATCATTGTGGTCAACATCATCATAACTCTCATATTCCACATCACTCAAATCAAGACGCTTAATAGCCGATATGATCTTTTCAGCAAACTTGCAACAGAAATTTCCACCCTTGGTGTTGTTGTTTTTGAATGGCCGACGATAATAATTCTTGTCTTCCTTGATCACCTTCCCCTAGAACTTGGGGCGGTCCATCTTAATGTGGCTTGACTCATTGCACTCATAGCATCTAATCGAGCCTGAAGAGCCTTCTCGCTTCCTCATCCTCAGGTTGTTGAGTGCATTGAATGCATGTGAGGAGATCAACACCAAGTCCTCTTCAGGGAGCTGGTCAAACTATTCTTCTGGAAAAGAAGACAAAGAACTCGACAAAGAAGCTTGCACGGGGTTAGTCACAAGTGCTAAAAATAAAGGTTTATCAATCTTAGATGGCAAAGCTTCCATCTCATAGATTTCCAATCTAGATTATCTATTATTAAAGTATCTAGATCGACAGTTTGATTAATAGTTGTGACAACCATCAACCACTCAAAACCTAAAGATCTCAAAATTTTAGTTGCATTATCTTCAGCAGCAGAAATAACATTAACACCACGCAAATTACTCAATATTTTCTCAAAACAAGCAAAAAGATCATTAATAGATTCACCAGCCTTCATAACAAAATCAGAGTACATTTTTTTGATACAGATTTTTATGCACTTTCTTAATTTTCATGGTTCCTTCATGATAATTGCAAAGAGTTTTTTATATTAAGCGGGCAGAATTAATATGGGCTACATGATCAAATTATTTGTGAGAAATCCCTTAAAATAGCAAGTTACGAGCGTGAGCATTTAAATCAACATCTTTTTTATTTAGATTATTAACAATAACAGGAACCTCATAAGGTCTAGAAACCTTATTCTAAATATCACTACCTTCAACCTCAATGTAAGCTTACATACGACAGTTTCAAAAAGCAAAATCAATACTATCTAGCATGGGGGGACGATTCACATACCCCTCTGACACCATAGCGACCTACTCTAATACCACTTGTAGGATCGAATCGCAATCGAAGGGTGAATGATTACCTCTGCTTTTTGATACCTGAAAACAAATCTCAAACCAGAAGAAAAGCAACCTATCTTACCAAATGTAGATTTTGACTGCAAGACACTCGACCTCTCGCTCGACACTTTGCACGTGCTCAATGAAGGTTTCGACCGCTTGACATTCGACCACTCGCTCGACCCATTTGTATGTAGTCGTAATCTTCATCCGCCGAATGCTTCGACACCGATGTTGTTGATGACAATCGAGTGATTGACTCGCGCATGATTGAGTGGTTGACGTTATCTCTCCACAACCGGTTTGGAATGAGAACAAGTCGAAGATGATGCCTAGAAAACAACGCTGCGACGCCGACTAACTTTTTTGGAATAGATATGATCTTTTATATCTGAATCATGTTCTGTGGCTCCAAAGTGCCCTCATGGCACCTCTCAAACACTAGCACAAAAACTTTAAAAGCTTTGTCCTTAAAAGCCCTACAAAAACCACCAGTTAACTTCTTAACTCTCCCTCTATTTATATGCTGGAGCCTCAAATTGTGTCCTCATCACTTGACACGCAATTCTAACTATCTCCAAAAATCAAGGGACCCGAAACCCTTTCAAACATGTGTTTTTCAAAATCTCTAAACTTTCCCGCTATGGACTCCTTCCATAGCTCTTTCAACTCAATACGTGTCGAAACCTCCAAGACCGCACCTATCATAACTTCTCCACACATCATCATCACGTGTCAATGCCTCCAGGACCACACCTTCCGTAGCTTCTCCACACATTATCCACCTTTGGTCTCCACGTGCTCCAGTGTAAGCCCGACCACCTTGTGACATCCTCGACCATCTAGATCTTAGATTTTCCCCTCCTAGTCCTAATCCTCCTCGTCACTGACCAAGACTGTCTCCACGCCCAACCTGCACATGAAGAGACCAAAGAACGTTTTTCTGGCACAAGTTCTTCCCAGCTTGATCAACTTTAGTCCACACACACAAACAACACGCTTAACCATCAATAACTACAAATCAGATCATCCATAATCTCAATTTCCACGTTCTCCAGAAATCAACCTCAGACCACTCAATAAAACCAGCCAGACCACCATGCCCAGGCCGGTAAGACCGCTATCCCAACACACACGAGTAATCGAGGTACTCGAAGATCACAAGAATTGAAGCACTCGAAGCCTAGCCGACCGTGAAACCTACGATAACCGATCACAATGCCTACGACTATCAATCACGAGGTCTACGACAACCATTCGCAAAGTCTACGACTACCGATCGTGAAGCCTACGATTATGACAATAGATTACAAATCCTGCCACTATTGATCACAAAGTCTACATCTATCAAATGTTACTATAGATATCAACTATCAACCAGGTACTATAGCAATGACCACTGACCAAGTACTGTAGCAACAACTACCAACCGGATACTGCAGCAACGACCAACGACCAATTCACTGTAGCTATGACCAGTTCACTGTAGGTCGGACTGTCCGTGGTCAACCTGTCGTGCTTGACCTGCCGTGGTCGCTCTGCTGCGATCGACATGCCGTGATCAACTCGCCATGCTCAGAATTGTCAAACTTCGACCATGGTCGAAATCCGCGGTAAGACCACCCAATACAAGGCGATCGGACCGCTTATTCTGAATATACCTACAATTCAAGTTTTCCGAATGGGCATCTATCGAATTTTTTATAAACGTAAATTTTAATGCAACTCAAATATCAATTATTTATCATGACTAAATTTACATCTATCTATGATCTAATACGGTCAAAAGTCAAGACAAATAAAAGTAGGAGAGGAAAGAGAAGGAAAATTGATCCCGGTCAGGGGTATTGCTGCTGGGGTATCGTGGCTCAAAACTAGCTTAGTTGTGATATCGTGGGTCAATAATAGCTTCCAAAAGCGACAGTACTTTCTTTTTTCTCTCTCTGTCTCTCTGTTGTACATTGTATCTGTCCATTATGGGTTACAGATTTAGAGAACAAATGGTATGGTAGCCTCAGGATTTTGTTCAGCGATATATAGATTTTAACTCCAAAATGGCCTGTCCACCCTCATGCGCTATCCGTCTAGGCCTATAGGATTGAGATGGAACGTAACTTTACGAAAAGTAGATTCCAAGGTGTAACCCCCTCAAGTATTAGGAATCGTATCGTCCATTTTACGTTCCCACGTTGTGGCAACACTCTAGCCGTTCGACCAGAAGTCAGCCCTCTGGTGACAACAGTTTAGCCGTCAAACTAGAAAACAGCCCTCTGGTGAGTGGTGGCAACACTTCAGCCGTCCGATTAGAAATCCAACTCCTGGAGGATAAGGAACAGCAGGAGATTCCACGATATCACAAAGGCGATTTCGCGATTAAATTCTCTCTCGGCTAGTCTAGGATCTTTCAAATTCTGAATGGCGATCGAGAAGGTATCTTTTGAACCGTAGGCAGGCTGACATTCTATATTCTGGAAAATTAATGTAAAATGCAGATGTTTACGAAGCCACTGGAGGCCTATAAATAGTAGTTCCACTCCATCCCAAGCCACCAAGCTCTCACTGCAGTAAGCTAGCTAGCCACATTTCAGCTTAGCTAGCCAGTGTGCTCATACTCTCCGACAACTCGGCCGGTCGGCGATGAGCATGTCGAGGGATCCGCTGGTCGTCGGGAACATCGTCGGCGACATCGTTGACAACTTCGCCGCGTCGGCCCTGCTGAGGTTGTTCTACAACAACCGGGAGATGACGAGCGGGTCCGAGCTGAAGCCGTCGCAGGTGGCGAACAAGCCGACGGTCCAGATCGCCGGAGGGCGCGACGGGAGAGCTCTCTACACGCTCGTGAGTGATCGATCATAGAGTATTACACACCTCACGCATGTACTACACTACACATAGCTGTTCCTTCTCATGTATATGTGTGCTTGATCGAAGAAAGCTACACATGCAGTTAATGTGTGTACCACATATATCTTTTGTTACTAGGTGATGGTGGACCCTGATGCTCCTAGCCCAAGCAACCCTTCCAAAAGGGAGTACATCCATTGGTACGTGATAAGCTCTAGCTCGCTATTCTCGTTTCATCCTTGCATATTGTAGGTCAACTTTTCTTCTCTTGCTTAATCGCAAAATTCTAACCAGCGTCACTGACAGTCGAGCACCCTGCTGCGGTGGTGGCCCGACTGTAAGTGACTGTTCATAAAAACTTTAATTCGTAGGCATAGCAATGCTCTCGTATATACTAGCTAGTAATTGCTTTTGATTTCTTTTATAGGCTGGTGACAGACATACCAGAAGGAGCTGATGTTAGTCGTGGTAAGTGAATTTACTGAACTACACATATCAAGTTTCATGCACTAACCAGTTGTTCAATGAAAAGGTTACGCTATTATCAAAAGCAGGTAATCTTATCATATTTCAACGATCATACATATCGATCTCATATAGCAATGCCCGAGTTAAATAGTACAACGATCATCGAACTGATTATATAAACCATGCGTCGTCGATCAGGAACTGAGGTGGTGGCATACGAGAGCCCGCAGCCGACGGCGGGGATCCACCGGTTCGTGTTCATCGTGTTTAGGCAGGCGGTGCGGCAGGCCATCTACGCGCCGGGGTGGCGCGCCAACTTCAACACCAGGGACTTCGCGGCGTGCTACAGCCTCGGCGCGCCGGTCGCCGCCGCCTACTTCAACTGCCAGAGGGAGGGCGGCTGCGGCGGCCGGAGGTACAGGTGAAGCGCGTAAACCCCGGCCGGCCGGTGATCGATCCATCCACCCCCAATATCCATTCCATCCATCATTAATCAACAGTCCAACGACGTCTTGGCCTAACTAAAGGAAAATATCGAAAGCGACATATATATGAATTTCACATAGACATACATACATACATATATATGTGTGACTGCGTGCCATGCATTATGACGTAGTACTTTCCCAAAACGGAAAGGTGTAAGTGCGTGTGTGAGTTTACATGCCACTACAGTGGTACTGTATCTCCTATATATAGCTAGCAGGTTGACTTGACCTAGCTGCTGCAATTGTTGCTCTAGCTAGCTCTCTTTCATTCCCAGAGAGAGTTGAGCTAGGTGCTATTTGAGATCTGAGACTAATGGAAATTGATTGGCGAGAGGTTGAAATCTTTCGTATATGTATGCAAATATATGTGTGTGGGGAGCTGGATGCCATGGGTGATTATGCAGCTAGCAAGTGTATACTGCTACAACAAACAACGAGCCCTAAAGAGAGATAAAATGTGGGAAAAAGGCGATGTCCTAACAAAATGCCAACCTAAAGTCTACGACAAGCTAACACAAACGCACCAACTTAGAATCTAGCTGCCGAATTATGTTTATCTAAGTTTGCATCTGTTTGAATCTCCAGATTTGCTAAACAACTGTGTACATACAGATATCCTCCTCCATCATGCATCTGCTAATTAACTTGGACCAGCAATAGGCCAAGCCCATTAACTGTAACGGGCGTGCCAGCCAGCCCAGATCAAATAGCATGTAACTAACAATGCATGCTAACAGATTGGGCCAGCATGCCACGTAGCTAGCCGCCTCTCTCTCTCTCTCTCTGTGCTACTTGCAGTGCAGAAATTCTGCCAGATGACTCTTCCGTGTTATAAAACAATTTCCTGTAGGCTCATTTATTATAGTTCCTGCCTCGACTTAATGGCCTCTTCATGATCATGCCTTCAAGATCTATGTTGCAAGTTAAACAATCTTATTCAATCAATGCGCTCTGTGTAACCAGGACTCCGTTTCATGAATCTAGCAGGTGTGAGAAAGGCCCTGCTACGAACAGTTTTAGTTTTACCTTTCAGAAGTTAACAACCGTTCGAAATATGTTACCTTTCTAACGTGGTTTTTGCTTTTTCTTTTTTCCTACATTGTCTGTAGAAGTATAACGGTGATTTTCATTTTTTTTTTCCTTTTTCATTATTTTTTCTTAAATTAAATGCCATAGAAAATCTATCAGCTACTATAATATTATTTTAGCTAAAAGTCAAAAGCTAAAGGACATTAAAAAAAAAGCCGAATTGAACAGCCGCAAGACGGAGAAAACTACGAAAGAAAATGACTACATACTTTAATTTAAAAAAATGCTTTAGGCTAGCTCGTAATACCTTTCATAGCTTTTATACTGTAACTTGACCAATATAATTGGCTAACTCAAAAAAAAATTTGAGACGGAACATTTAGGATTCCATGAACCTTGGCCAAATCGCCGACAACTGCACCTGTTACATAATCTGGAAAGCGGTCGATCCAAACATGGTGATCCGACTGATTCCTAAGAATATATACCCTTAGTAGCTAGAACACACGAGCTACCGAATTACAATTACGTGGACAATTCCACTCGATACAATTGAAACCATAGAATCAGGACATGTACATACCCTTTGCTTCTGTAACCATATTCCAAACGACATAAAAGTCGTATTCCAAACAGCTTTTAAATTTTAACTTTTAAAAGCCGGCTTTTGAATGGAGTGATTTCTCAAGGCGGTTTTATAAATTATTTATAGGAGTCACTGCAAAACCCGCTTTTGAAAAGAGTGATTTCTTAACACAAGTTTCACTTACTACTTTAATCCCTCTTGTAATCAATCAAAAACCACAACACTTTTCAACAGAGCCAAAATCTTACTAAGGTCCGTCAAAACTTGCTTGAGTTAGGCTATCAGACTCAAAAATAAAATTACCCATGCCCAGATCACTCGTCACTTTGATCGCAATTTAGTTTGAATAGTAATCTAAAAATATTTCACAAAAACTTAAATAAAAAGCAGTTTACTTTAATTAGGAAAAAATGCTTTAGGCTATCTTACTTCTGGCTATCTCAAATACCTTCCACAGCCAATTGGCAAAACTCAATTTAGCTTGAATATTAATCTAAAAAGTATTTCACAAAAAACTTAAAGAAAAAACAGTCTTTTTCTAATCATGTTCCCTAATTACCTGTTACGAGGGTTTCCTGTAGACGCTGGTTCCACGTGGGGGTTTATTTTTTGCATAACATGTTAAGAAAAAGGGAAATTAAACCATAAAATTTGTACGTGGGGCTAATTAAGAGCGTATGACTGTTTATATGAACTCAAAGTTAGGCTGCTCCAGTAATCCAACTGTTAGGGGCTTCTTATAATAATCCCCAAAACCTCCCTCCCACTGCCTGCAGCATATTTGAGGTTTCTAATCCAATCAAAGCTTGTTTAGTCCTGTTGTTGAGTTCTATTGACAACAAATTCACCAAAAAAACTTCACAACTGTTCACACAAATAGTACTGCAGCTACTTTTTTTTTTCAAATTTGATCTTGGATATCCGTTATTACAAATCTAGCTCTCTCCTTAGATCTGCTGAGTTCGGCAGGCCATTGACTGGATTAGTATGTGTGTTTAATTATTGCTAACCATATTTAATTAATGATAATCGTATTTAATAAGTGCTAATCACATTGATTAGCGCTAATTATGGATATTAATTTTGCTTCGCTGTGGGGGTGCTCGGAAGCTCCTACTGCTGAGCTTCCCTAGCTTAGCAGGTCCAAGGAGATGCTAGGTTTATAAAAATAAATGTTTGGAAGCTTAATTTGAATTAAAAAAAATAGCTATAGTACTCGTTATACAAACAGTTTAAAACTTTAATTATTTACTGTTTTGGAAAGATGAGCAACCTACTATTACTTCAATACTCTCCCTCGTCCAGACTCCATCAAGCCTACGAACTGGACTTAACACGAGTTGGACAATCTTAATTAGTCTCATCACCGGGCCCCTAATTAAACCATCACAATTATCGTTCTTCATAAATTTGTGCCAGTTAAGTCTTCGACTCAGAGCCAAAATTGAGTTTCATGCATGTACATGCACTACTACAGAAAGCCTAATACTAGACGTCAAATCACAGATGATTTGACAAAACCGTAAACCGTCTGTGACTGATACTAACACAGACGGTTTTAATTTGGACACCGTCTGTGTTGATGGCATCGGAGAAAACGAGTATCACAGACGGTTCTTACCGATGAACCGTCTGTGATATTCCAGTATCACAGACGGTTTTTATTTAAAACCGTCTGTGATAATCTGGATTTATCACAGACAATTTTTTATTAAAAACCGTCTATAGTATGTTTCCCACTTTGCAATCCCTCAAAATTTTATATTTTCCCGCTTGAGTTCGAGTATGATTCAGTTGAGACACCTTCAGTAAAATGGACATAACTTTTGCATACGGTGTCCGTTTTCGACATTTTTGTACTCGTTGGAAAGTTAACGACGAGCCCGATCCAAAAAAAAGACCCACTTGAGCCAGTCGCCCTCCAAGACCCCGAAAATTGGATATCTTTGGACCTAAACCTGCGTCGCAAGATTTTGGTTTCTGTTTTTGCCCTTTTTCTTGGTCTTCCTTTTGGAATGTGGATTTTGCTTCAACTGAAAAGTTGTAGATCTCATCGAAACCTTTTAAATGAGTATATATAAGCTATATAAAATATTGCTATTTTATCTTTTGAGACTAGTTGTTTATATTGTATCGGTATATAAAATTTTGTGCTCTAATTCACAGACGGTTCTATATATAGAACTGTCTGTGATATTCATTCATCACAGACGGTTCTATATATAGAACCGTCTGTGATAATCTGACCGCTGGGTCCGTCAATCCTCCTCAACCCAATCATAGCCAATAGAAATCCACCAATCCTCACCCCCACAGATCGTAGCTCCGCCTCTCTGTTCCTGCGCCAAAAATTTCAAACTCCTGCCTCTCCCTCCCTCTCCCTCCCCTATAAATATAACCAAAACCCAGCCTCTTTTCTGTTCTCCTCCTTACTGTTCTCCTCCTCTTTGATGTTCTTCTCCTCCTCCTCCTCCTCCTTGACCCATATACTATAATAGCCCCACGAAGCAGACGATGCACAAGGTTGCGCTCAATCAACGTCGACGATGGTGGGCGTCAAAAACATCCAGCTCGTGCGCTGCATTAGAGGATCTTTGCTTTTCTCTGTTCTTGTTGTGTTAGCTAGATGGGCAACCTGTTTGTTGTTTTGGGATATTGTAATGGTAGGCTGTAATCTTAATGAAAATAAAATATGTACTGTGTTTCATACTATATTTGCTTGTTTTCATTTCAAATAATTGATTTGCGAAATGGATGTTTTATGTTTGTGAAATAAATTGAGATGTGAATTGGATGTATACATGTACATGTTGATCTGCTTGTTTTAGAGGGCATGACTAGCATTTCTTGAGGCTAGCAAATAAACAATATCACAGACGGTTTTTCACTAAAAACCGTCTGTGATAGCCGATAATCACAGACGGTTTTTAGTGAAAAACCGTCTGTGATATTGACATATCACAGACGGTTTTTAATTTTAAAAACAGTCTGTAATATTTACACCATAGACGGTTCGAAAACCGTCTGTGATAACTTTCGATTATCATTGACCCATAAATTCAGACGGTTCAGAAAATCGTCTGTGATGATATTTTTGAACCGTTTGTAATAGGGTTTTCTGTAGTAGTGATGCCCATCGGTTCACAAAAAAGTTTTGAGATGTGGATCAAAAGATGGACGGTCTACCTGTACCTCAACGCAACCCAATATGTAAAAGCGGAAACTGTTGGCTTTAAGGATTACGGCAGCGGAACTTGACGAAAGTCGCACACAAAAAACTCAACAGAAAAAAATAATACGAGACACGTTTCGGTCGCAACCCTGGTCACTGTTGCAGTCATTGCTTTTTCTCTTATTTCTCTTGCACGGTTATAGGACTCAGCTTCGCCTTGGGCCAACTCGGCTTCTACTCCTTGCACCACTCGGACTCTGACATAACACAGACGCAAGCACTCGTAACCAGGCCTTATATGTCTTCTACTTGGGTACCAACATAACTAAGAATATAGACTACGGACTCAACGACAAGATCATTCTTGACGGAAACATGCGTGGCCAGATGGCTCGTACACGGGACATGTTTAACCATTGGCATATATTTGGTTTTATTTTCTCTTGTAATAACTTGCTTTCTGCTGTTGAGCACCGATGGCTTATGAAACTCAAAATGCTCTCCAAAACAATGAATCCGAATTTTCGCATCCTGTGTCTTTAGTTCAAACAGCACGTACCATTCTCGCTTTCCTCATTATGCACATGTGAGTGCGTACCGTACGGGTCGGCCTAGTTGTAGGATCGATCAGGTGAAATGAAGTTGCACAGCCTGCTTATATTTACTCGATCGATGGATCGGTAGGATGCATCTATAAATGCTGAAATGTGAGTTCAATGCAGGCAGGCAGTAGCGGATGAACCGTATCGTTCTGTTGAATGCGCCCTGCTCGCTCATTTCTTGCTGTGCGCAGCGCAGTGCAGGTGTGACTTGATGAGTTCTACCCGTCCATGGGGCCTGCCTTGTTCCATTCAATGATCTCAACTGATCAATTAGTTTGCATGTGTGCGACTCTGATTAATTTGATTTTCCTCTGGGAAAATTAAGGATATGTGTGCTGGTTAGTTAACTGTAGTTGTACTTGTCGCATGCATGGTTTAAGGAAATATCATGAAAAGTTATGCTCACTCTCGTAACACTTCTCACATTATGTTCCTTGTCATATATAGGTCTATAGCTCTCTGGATCAGGAAAAATCTGTCACCGAAATTTCGCAGGTAATCGGTTGTTATCATAACTGCTCTTATCGGTTGGGTACCGGTAAAATTTTATAACAGTCAAAAATTTCAGACTCATCTAAAATTCATCTAAAATTTTTAAAAATCTAAAGTTTAGTATCATATTACTAAGGCAAAGTAAGGGAGACCAACTTATAAGGTGGAGTCCTCACTAATTCTTAAATATAAATAGAGATAGTATAAGGAGGGTTAATCACACGCGCACGTGCATGCGTATTCGCGTATTTTCATGTAAAAATCGCGTGACTTGTGACTTATGCCGTGGCGCGCCAGTTGGCAGACCAAGTCTATCTTTATTTTTGCTGAACCCTGCACTACTCTCTCTGTTTGAATGTGATTCAAACGTTTGAATTTGATGCTTTATTGGGGTTTTGATGACAGGCAGTTACCAGTGTGGTTAAATGGTTGGTTGAATGTGTTAGGTACAAGTGGGTAAATGGCTGTTTAAATTTTCAGTTCACAGTCTGTCTATATATATACTTGGAGACATCCAAAGTGTATAGCTAAGAATCTCACTACCACTATTTCCTTCTTCTCTGTGATCATGTGCTTTTGTGTTGTGTGCTATCTGAATCTCGCCGACCTTTCTTCCCGGCGTGCACCTGGAAGGAGGGAGAGCAGTTATCTCCGAACCGTTGCCGCAGAGAGTACCTGCACGGGGCGGCAATAAGGTTCCTGGGCAGTGCATCTGTGCGTCCGCTCGCTTCACTGTGTCATATACGTTCTACAATGCATCAAGCATGCGCTACTTCCTGTTCTTCGTCAAGCTTAAAAGTAAGTCATTTCACTACAACAAAACATCCGTGGGGAGACATCATATTTGTAGGTTAGAGATGTTCTGTTTTGTCTCCCACAGACAACTGAGGCGCTTTTATAAAGCGTCATAGAAACGTCTCTACATGAACCGTCTCAAAAATATAGAGACGCTCTCTAAGGCGTGCCTATATTATTTGAGACATTCATTAGAGACATCTGCACTGTATCCCTATAAGTTAGAGACGCTTTTATAAAAACGGCTGCACCACATCTCAATTAATATAGGCACATGCGTTGAGACGTTATGTGCCGTCTCAAGATGTCCTATGTAGTATGTATTTTTATTTTGATTGATATATATTTTCTTTTATACACACAAATACATATCCGTATGAGAATATAGTATTCCATATATTTATTATATATACATGTATATATAATAATTTTATAGGCAGCACCATAATATTGAGTACATATTTTATAAAATATAAGGAATGGGCATAGCACAACAGATATACTGTTATAAGAAAAGCAAACCAACTACAACTGGAACCAAGCCACACCCCGGGCAAACCATTGGCAATTGATAAATTCGTCACAATTGCACCCTCCAAACCCCAAAAAAGTTTACATAAGAGAGGTTTACAAATAATTATAGCATCCATTTAAATCAATAGAGTTCACAACTAAATAAAAATCTAATATGCGATAAACACATGTCGGTAAAACATCCTCCAATTTGACACACATCTTTTTTTAAACTGCTATAATAAATCATCGTCTATTTCTTCAATCGTAAAATTGTGCATCGGTCTTCCACTGCATTTCTTTTCATAGTCCTCCATATCCTGCAAACATAGCAATATTAACAACAAAATATCAGATATGAGCAATCATGAAAAATCTTATGGTACAAGTATTTTCAAAAATCGATAGTGTGGAAATTTATCGTCTTCATCGCATCGTTCGCAATGGCCAATGGGAAGTATTTTCGACTCAATGATGAAAAGTACCGAAGTGGAGGTGATTGATTGTGGCAAAGGCACCCAAGCTGTTGTAACCAAGCCTAAAGTACGGACTTGCACCTCACCGCCATGTGCAAGTGCAAGCGTGAAGCTTTCAGATCAATTACGAGGCAAAGCGGTCAAGCACACGAGGAATGAGAAGCACATGACCGCACTCGATAGGGCTCACCGCAATCCGTTGGAAGTACTAGTGTGGAATTCAGATACATAATCTTGAATTGAAGTAAACCGCTGGCTAAAAGATATGTACATTGATTGCAACCACACTGGGAGCGCGGTCACCCTCGGTGGTTGGGGCATTAGCAAGGAAATAGCTGTCGTCACCACCAGCATTCTCAAATCAGAACAGCACCTCCTTGGCAACCTTGGTGAAGTTGAACTTGGCAAAGTCAAATGGTGGAGAACACGGTTGACACGTAACTCGATCGGACGCTTCTTCGGTGACGACCTTCGCTTAGTCGTGCAACAAACCCAAGCTTGCCGTGGATCACCTTGGTCTCACAGTCGTGACATCATAACGGAATAGGCCTCGGGCCATCCTGTCCTCCCACTATAAGAACAACGGAAAAGCCTAATTACTAAATTCAGTAATCAAATAAAACTATAGAAGGGAGAAAGCCATGTCTTTTCTTAGACATGTTTTCTGCAAATATTCCATGAAAATTTTTTGATAGCTTTGAACGAATGGCACAAATAAAAGTATCAAGTTCAAAGACAGCCCTAAATACAGCACTCAATCCTGACAAATGTCCTTTTTGCCTATTTTCTTACCAAGAATTGACATAATTATAAGAAACCATACTAGACTACAATGTTTTTTTCTTTTTTGACTGAAAGGTCTACAATGTTTTGACAAAGATAAAAACAAAAACACTAAATTGAAATTTCATGCTTCTAAATTATGACAAGTTTTATATTTACCCACAAATTCAAGTTGATACACTAAAATCAGTGTTTCTACTTCCTTCTAAAGAGATTGGTAATCAAGCTAAAAGTCCATACTTCTTATAAAATAGGATGAGCCAAATACTATACCAAATTGAGGTATTTAACTACCTATGTCCAATATAGCAAGCCGCAAATTAAGACACCTACCAAATTATGCCTATGCCCAAAATACAATTAAGCTATTTTAACTACCTAGGATCTTTTAGTATGTTCATCATAACCATGTACGAGAATCAACTCTAGTCCTATCATTACAGTTACAGCAAAAAGTTATAACAAACTTCTTTGATCTTCACAGGAAAGAAACATGAACCAAAAAAACTATCCTAGTACTACTTCTAGCAGTAGAACTGTAAAGTGTGCGAATTCTTACATCAACATGACCTTTGTTAAGACTAAATATGCCGAGTTTGGCTGGTATTTTCCTTACCTGGCCGAGGAGGAGAGAGTTGAGGAAGAACTCGGTAGGGAGCCCATCCTCCTGTGCAGGCTAACAAAAGAGATTCAATCAATTATGAGCAATTCATATGTTTGACACCAACAACTAACAAAAGAGAATCAATCAATTATGAGCAATTCATATGTTTGGCTCCAACAACTAACAAAAAGGGAATCAATCAATTATCACATCTCAGTATTTCACAATTCACATCCTTTACCACAATTAGAGGTTTACGAATGACTGAAGAGTGAAGCCTCAAGCCTCGGACTCTGGCCTTTGGGAGACTGCCAGACTGGGACTGTGGAGCTGGGAGGCGGGCGCCGACGTGCCGTAGACCAGCAGGTAGGAGCGGGAGGGGGGCGACGCTGGTCGGGAGGCGGGGCGACGCCAGGAGGGTGCGGGTCAAGGGCCGGGCGGTGCTGACCGGGAGGCGGCGCGGCGCTAGGAGGGGGAGGGCTGGGAGCCAGACGGCGCTGACTGAGATCCAAGAGGCGAAGAGGCGACGAGCAATGGGCCGAGGCTGGGAGCCAGAAGACGGAGCTGTCGGGACGAGGCTGGGCAGAGGCGAAGGTGCTGCGGCGGTTGTAGGGTGATGCCGAAGGAGAAGGGGGCGGCGCTAATGGAAGAGGCGACGGTCGGAGGTGGTGAGGAAGAAGCCGGAGAGATGGTCTGAGGAGAGGAAGAGGAAGGCGGCGGAGAGAGATCAGCGCGCAATGGAGAGTGGTGATGGCGGCGCGGTAGAGGAAGACGGGGAGAGGTGGCGCGGTAGAGGTGCGGTAGCTACAGACGGCGTGGAAATGGAAGGAGGCGGAAGTGAGGTGGCGCGGTAGAGGAGAAGCGGTGGAGCTGCGGGTTGCCGGAGTAATGGGGTGCGGCGGCGCTGTGATGGGGGGAAGAAGGCGCAAGGGGAATAGCAGCGCCGGTGAGATGGTGATGCGGTGTTGGCGCGGTGGAGGAAGGCGGAGAAGGAGAGTGGCTGATGAAGGGAGGCGCGCCGACGAGCTGCGGCCCGGCGCTCGCCGGTGGCCGGATTTTGAGGAGTATGGGGGGAGAAGGAGAAGAAGGCCACGGGAGAAGAACCGGGCTCACCAAAAAATTGCGGCGGTGGCTAGGTTTGAGGTGCAAGGGGGATTTCGGCAATTTTGTGATTTAGCTCTCCAGATTTTTGGATATTATAATCAAGTCCTTCCCCATTTGATTTCTTCCATTCTAGCCCTCTGTAAGTCTGATTTCTTCGCGAAAAGATCCGACGCGTTCGTGATGATGCGTACATATGTATGGAGCAGTCCCTGAATGCCGAATTTGTTGTTTAGGCGCCTCAATCGCGCCGACCTGCGGAAAAAGCACAAAAAAATGTAAAATGATCCAAATTGAGCAACTAATTATAGAAAAACGTGTAAATGATGATGAATGATCCCAAAATGCGAAGAGTATAAGGGTAAAATGACGGCTAAACATATGTAAATATGACGCATGTCACCGGTGGCTCGAAATGGGCCGCATCGAAGCGTAGCGGGCAACGGCTGTATTGAAGATTGAAGTCGTGGGCCGAGCGCGCGGAGTCGCGGAGACAGTGGCGGCCAGCAGTAAAATACGTTACGGACATGGGCTGAATCTTGCCAATATTACCCCGAGTTGGACTCAAATTACCTGGGCTATATACTACATACATTTTTATACCCCGGGCTAAAGCCCACCTTCCCAGGCCCAATTCGCCCTGCACGCGTGAACATTCTAAACCTTAGGTTGAGAGTTCGAACCCTGGGATTGATATTTTTTTTATGTTTTCAGCCACTGGACAAAAGCAAAAGAAAAGTCTCAGGTTGTGAGTTCAAACTTTGAGATTGATATTTTTTTTATGTTTTATATATATACCGTTACTTACACCATTTTGTTTTTTTAATATTCTTATATGGAGATAATAGATAAGACATCTCAAATGATAAATAAGACATCTAAAATTTCGTCTCTATACATGAGATGTACTCCAAAACGTCTCAGCAGCCGTTTTAATAGAATTTAATAGCGTGCAACCCTTTAGAGCGTCTCAAACTGCGTCTCTATTTCAATTGTGGTTCTAAAAAGAGAGACATGATTCAAAGCATCTTAAATAAAACGTCTTAATATGTTCATTTTGTTGTAGTGTTTGCGTGTTCATTCGACTTTGTTACTATATTTTTCTTGCGTATATTCTGAAGTATGATGAGTAACCTGCTATTAGCAGTAAGTTTTGCATCACTGATTTATTATATTTGTTTCCTAGTAAAATTTGGAATTAAAATATTGCCTACATCTTCAACAATTAATCCTAATTATGATCCATATATAGGTGATCAGTGTCATGAACTGTTAGAATGCTGACATATCTCTTTTACACTATGCCAATGCTGTGCAGGTCTTGTTGATTAGCAAGACTATCAATTCACGATTGCGATTGGCGATCGACATTTGGGAACACTAATTTCTTCTCGTACTTCGCTATCTTATCTGTCCTAAGTCGAGATCCATACAAAAACTCACGACAAGCTAGTTCTCATGATGGTTTATATAGAATGCCAGCACATATCAGGCTGCTGTTGATTTGTTTGAGTCAATTTTTGCACAGGAAGAAGATGCTAGATTTGGGTGTGGCCAACTGATGGCCTCATGGCAAGTCCAATGGAGGTGGCACTTATGTTGTGTTGCTAAATGCTACGGTTTGAATCCTACAAACTACATGTTTGGAAGATTTATTTGTGAATTTTTCAGGATTTAATCCTTTGACATCTGGTTGTTGAGCATTAGGATAACTCTTTAACCAACTTTACCTTTGCAAGAAAGAAAGATGTAGTGTGTTTTGAAGGAAGACGTTGTGTCCCTTGTCAAGTGCAAATATATGGGAAGTACACAGCTCTTGCCTAGGGCTGTCCCATGGCCCCAGCTACTGGCCCTTTGAACTGTGATTGCTACAAAGTGTTCCATTAATGTTCTATGATAACAAACTATTAACAGTACCCATGATTACAACGAGATGACAAGACAATACTACAGAAAACCCTATTTCAGACGGTTCAAAAATGTCATCCCAGACGGTTTTCTGAACTGTCTGAATTTATGGGTCAGTGATAATCGAAGATTATCACAGACAGTTTTCGAACCGTCTGTGGTGTAAATATCACAAACGGTTTTTTTATTAAAAACCGTCTGTGGATCGACATGAAAACAGATGCAGTTCTGAGCAGCGCAATAAATGCCTAGCGCCATTATCACAGACGGTTTTTTTTATTAAAAACCGTATGTGATAAGCTGATTATCACAGACGGTTTTTAATAAAAAACGTCTGTGATACTCGTTTTCTCCGACACCACCAATATAGACGGTGTCCAAATTAAAACCGTCTGTATTAGTGTCGGTCACAGACGGTTTTGTCAAACTATTTGTGATTGGCTGTCTAGTATTAGGCTTTCTGTAGTCAGGGGCGGAGACAAGGGGGGCGGGCAGGGGCCTGGCCCCCCCCCAATGGTCCACCAGATATATTACTAGGACCCTTTAATCACCCTTAATCACAGTCAATTAGTCAATTAGGCCCCTGTATGCAACCATCCAGAGCTAAGTACATTGCCATCGCTGTCGATCTAACAAAGGGACTAGTGAGATTAGGTAAAAATTCTATTTATCCAATGGTTGATAGATTACTAAGATTAGTCATAACTCTTCCAAGATCAACAATGACCATTGAGAGAGTCTTTTCACCGTGAAACTTGCCAAGACACGTACTAGGACTAAAATGGGAGATGGCTTTTTGAAGCTACATGATAGTTTATATTGAAAAGGAATTGTCACTAAGGTTAATTCCAATGATATTATCAAATCTTATGATCTAGTTGGTAATCGTCGTGCTAAATTCAAGTTAGTGGAGATGTAACAAATTCAAGTTTGTGGAGATGTAATGAAAGTATCTTTCTTTTGTGTTACTAGACGTATGCTACATTATTTTGCCATATGTGTTATGATTGAATTTATATGACAATATATATGTGTATGTTTAATTATATATGTGTATGTTTAATTTTGCCGACACACGACACCCAGGGTCTATGACGCCGGCGCCTTGGCGGGTCGGCCCCCCTCTTGTCTGGATCCTGGCTCCGCCCCTGTCTGTAGTAGTGAGACTAGGTGCATGCAACCAAGCAACCGAACAACATTTGCAGCGGAGCCAGCGCAGGAAGGGAGCCCAGGCAGATGGCTAGCAGGCTCTGGAATCGCTGCTGGCCGAGCTCGCTGCTCACTACTGACTGTCTTGGGAATCGCTAAGATGTTATGGGATGCATGCCGATGAGCCTAGGCAGCCGTCCAAGGTCACCTGGCCTTAGCTCCGCCGCTGGATTGCAACATATACCTAACCCCTATTTAGGCACATTAATTTGATGCAATCAAGCAGCGTTTCCATATGCAGGGCCTTGTCTTTCTATTAAATGTACGGTATTATTTATCCCTGCCGTTACTATACACTTATAGCGGGTGCGATTAGAATTGATCCTATTGATAATACATAGAAAGGATGTTATTTCTATTAAGATGATTCTAATTCATCGGATATTATTTATTCTAGTATCTAGAACACGAAATGGATTGAGTGGATCAAGAAAAAATGAAACTGTGGTTCATACTCACTATTCATACATCGCAACCAGACTGAAAAATTCAAATCATTTTTAATAAAAAATGAAATTTCCTTCCTTCAAATTTTGCTTGCCCAGAAGACAGCTTTTTTCTCTCGATTTTGTTGAGTTATTAACTGATTCAATAAATGATTGTAATTGCTCTAGAACTACAATAGGCCCATTAATTTGCAATTGGATCAAGTATTCATGCATGCCATATTGTTCCTTTGTCTATGTTTATAGGACGTATTTCCTCTCAGCACATAGAAAGCAGATATTAAAATTGACTATACTAAGCTCACGAGAACTCGCGAGTAGCTCCCAGCCATCTCAAGCCTATAAAGCCTCCCTGACTGCACCATCATCTCTTTTGTCTCACCCTCGTCTCATTTTCATGAAAAGCCAAGCTCCTCCTTGCTCTGCCTAGAACACACCATTGCCACCAGTGCTAGTGAGTGCACTCTGCCATCCCTTGCAGTGGCTTGAGCCTTTCCAATGAGCTTTTCCCTTGACACTTGTGTCATTATGCACTAACTGGTCCCTAGTACTAACCCCCTTACTTAATTGGAATTTCATCCAGCAGAGCCCCAAGTCTATTCTGTCTTCTTCAACTCCAACCATCATCGTCATATCCGTTCATTCGAGCTCTCCGGTGAGCTAGAAGCTTTGCCATGGTCTTTTTTGGCACCCCTGCACCTCCTGAACCCGATCCACCCCTTGATTTCAGTTGAGTTTCATTGTAGGAAGTGTCGCCATGCCACCCGCCGCCGTCGTTGCAACTCACCATCGATTGGTTTCCTCCAACCATCCCCGTTGTTGCCATCTCTACTGACATGACCAAGGCAACCTGGTGATGTTTCTACGCTACACGCCTTGGCCCGAAACAAAGCTATTACCATTATCACTGACGCCCTGCCCAACTCTGTCGCTCCGCTGTGCCGTCGACCAACTCCGGTCAGCTCCAGGCCTCAACGCCACCACCCAAAGCACCATCATGACCTCCTCTCTCTGTTTCCAAGGTTACCTATGCCCTCTCGATGCTCCTTGCCATCGGCGAAGCTCGGCAACAAACATGGCCGAGGCGCATTGTTTGTTCCTCTCTCTAACTTGTGGGTCTACCTATCAAGAAGGCTAATTAGTGTTAATGATATGTTCAAATGTATTTATAACATATGAGCCTAAGAAAATTAGTTAAATGAAATTATAATTAAAACCAAATTTAAAAACTATGAGTATGATATGTAGGACCTACATGCAAGTATTATAATTAAAAGTGTGAGTATGATATGTAGGACTCACCTGTAAGAAAGCAAATTAGTACTAATGACAAATTAGTACCTAATAAGTCTATGATAAGTGGACCCAGTTAAAATCAATTAAAGAATTTAAATTAAACTAAAAAGTAAAATTTGAGTCACTAACATATGGGATCCACTCGGTAAATTAATAAATAAAACATAATTTAAAGTATGTGAGACTGACATACATGGCACACCTGTAAGGAATTTAAGAAAAATGGAAAAAAATGGAAAAGCCGCTTTTGTTATGGGAAAGTTCGTTTTCTCTGTTGGAAAGCTTATTTTTCAAAGAACATATGGGAAAGTTCGCTTTCTCTGTTAGAAATCGTATTTTGAGAAGTACGCCTTCGATGTCATCACTTTTAACATTTTTCATAATTTATAAACTGAACCAAATTCAAACGGCTATAATTTTTACATATGAACTCCAATTAAGTGATTTTTATCTCTAAATTTTTGTAAAATCATACTGTATCCAAATATGCAAAAAAAATAGTTTTGGTCTTTATTTAAATTTGTTTGGCTCTTATTTATATTTATTTGGATTTTATCAAATAGACATCATCACACCAAAGACCTACAAAAGCACTTCTAAACAATTCTCTAAGCAGCAACTGTAAGGCAAACACCCCTTTGATCATGTTGATCCCACTATTTAAATTATTGTATATTTTTGCAAAAGCTATTATGCATGCATGTACGTTTCATTAAAGCCGCTATATTATGAGTACAGTAGTTATATCTGCTTGTATACATTGAATCTCCTTGCAAATTTGATATCTATATGCATTGAACCTCCTTACAAATTTGATATCCTTACTATTGTAGCCCTTACAACATAGTTTAGATAGTAGCTAATATCATTTTGGGCATATTGCATTGAGTATATGGTCTAAACGCTTAGCCACACACTGGTTTTCGCTAAGTTTGATTATTCAAAAATATTTGCATATGGACATGGAAAATTTTGAAATGTTAGACCAGAGGAGGACCTCTGTTAGCTTGGTATAAAATAAAATAGAAAAACTAGATTTAGACACGTGCAAGTTATATTATAAATTATCATATTTGAGAAGGTATCTCACATGTAGATAGGGAAGATTCTTATCTGATTCAATTAAGGACCAAATGTTATTGCCACATATCTAAGCCATATCGTATAACCACATATGCTATATAGGTTCGCTTTAGTGGTTAAAATATCTAGAACTATCCTTGCATTTTGGAGGCCAAAGTAGTGAGGGCATTTCAAAAAAGTTTACTCACAAGGGCTCCCTTTACCAATGTGTTAGAATCAAAGTTTACTAATACAATGGTAAATGCTCACTTGAGAGAAAGACACAAGTGAGGGTTTATCATTCATCAAGCTGATGCAACGTTAGAACTAGATGATGTAAAGGCTATGTGATAACCAATTTTGTCACACGCCCAAGGAAACGTGAATTTGCCGATAGTATAATTGATTGTCTCATGTGGGTAAAATTGTACAACTTTTCAAGAGTGTTAAAACTATTTAAATAGCCATACTCACGGTTATGAGCATGCTTATATACAGCCACAATGGGTATAACTTTTATTTTACAAAACTGTTTCATTGGAAATGATGGGATGACATGTATATGTCTTCTGTGTGCCATGCCCATGGTTAAAAATTGTTCGATGATTGCAACCAAGGAGGACTATGAATGGATGTGATTTACTGTTATTAAAGTTATATGATTGTTATTTTATTACATGTCAAATGTTCTTTACAATTTCATTGCAAACTAGCACTTATTAATATTGCAAACAAAAATTGCTTCATGCTGCAAATAATTTGTAAAATAGAGCCTTATTTATTGTTCGCCTTGCATTTATATATATGTTGCGATACACTATGAGTCTTGCTGAGTACGTAATGTAATCAACCTGGCTTAAATTATTGTTGTTCAGAGAATAAGAAAGAAGTTATGCCAAATGATGTGTATTTTGCCCCCATTACTGGAGAATTCGACGATCGGTCTTTCTAGGGTCTAACTCTAGTCGGTTGCATGTGGGCTATAGTGACATACCGCTAGACTCTTTTGCTTACTTATCTTTCACTGCAATTTACTCTTAATACTTATATTTATTTGACCGGTCAGCCCTATATTGTAAAGTTTATTATGCATCGCTTATATATTGCTCTTTGTTGTAAATTATTTGTATGCGATGAATATCGATGTGATCTCAATATTGTAAATATGTGTATTAGCCACTGATCATGGGACTAGACAGAACACATATTAGAATTTGGGTATTCAACGCATGGGTCCCAAAAATAAACTTGTTACATACGGTAATGGACAAAGAACTCACCTGAGACACTAATTCATTCACCACGACTCAACAGTGGCCAGCATGTCTTCTTCCTTGGGTTGTGCTGCAAATGCTAATAGTAAACGTATTAATATGTGTAGGTCTACACCAATGGTGCATGTGAGCAGTGGAAGATATAAGTCCCTCCTGTACTTGCACCAACCAGAGGAATGCCATCATGAAAACAAATCTGCAGCAGTGGATCAAGAAACCCCGATTGATTGTCATGGTGGAGAGGTATCCATACCGACAGTGAGTAGCCAATTGGACGATTGGGCACGTGCATATAAGAATCTATATAATGTACATATTACAGATTGATCATCTTGAGTCTCCAATAAAAAAAAACATGGATCGTCTTGGAACACCAGGTGAGAAACTCCTAGTAAAATCGGAGAATGTGAATTCACTGTTTGAGCCAGCTAATCAATATAAGAGAATATATAGAGATCCAAAAAACAAATTTTGCTCCCACAGTGATAAAAAAATTCGGTTCACGAGTCCGCATTCTCTTATCATAATGGTGAGTTCTATCGATTCACGGCTGCAACTGTAACGACTGGTTCACTATAATTATGATCGGTTCACTGTAACTTCGACTGGTTCACTATAGTTACGACCGGTTTACTATGTAGCTTGACTCATGACTACGACTGAGTCTTCGAAATCTCCAACTGCTTTCCGACTCTTAGATCTTCAACTCTTAGACGTATTCGGACAAACGAGTATTCGACACACGACTAGACAGTACTCAAATACATCGAATACTTGACATACGACTATACAGTACTCGAATACACTGAATACTTGACACCAACCACTATCAACAACACAGTAAAGTTAGTTCCAACAATTTCTATCCTCGTACGCTCCTTGTTTTCAGAATCGTCAATGGTACATACTTGAACTAAACAGAAACTCTAGGAACAAGATTACACGTTCAGTTCAAGAGTTCTTGGCAATTAGCACCACAATAGAGGTGGGAGGACACCGTTGGATCCATGGCAGGCTGAGAAGGTTCCTTGGCAGAAAAATCACATGCGTCCTGTCAAGGAGAAGTCGCTACGCTCGCATCACTTAAAGAGCAAGTACCTATCCATCATTGCCCGGAATGGGGGCCAATCGTCCAACAACATAGGCAGGCTCTTTCAATTGTGCAATGCAGCACATTACACAGGGCATGGACCATGTAAGCATCTTTAGATAGATGTGAGATTGTAATATCCCAAAAACATGTGTAGCGGGAAGGAAAGAAAAGAAGAAAAAAAGAAGAAAGGAACTTAGGCTGGGCCAGCTGAGGCCGCAGCAGAGTCTTGTCTTAGCATGCACGCCCAGCCGAGCCGGCCTCAGTTCGTGTGGCGTAAGGGTGCAATCAGAGCGAAAGCGGACAGATGTCGCTCATACTAGATACTCATTTCTCCATTTTGTATTCGTTTCATAAGTCTTCGGACGGTCGGTCAGACGAAAATTATCTGCTTCTTTACACAAGATATTAGACAGTAGGGCGCTGTTAGACCATATAGATCATGAATATAGTGACGATGAATAATTGACTTATGGGTTTCATTGAAATTTATATTTGTGAAAGTTTTGGTTAACCACAGTTGGCGATCGGCAGACTTCGACCACGTTCAGTAGTCCGATCGGCCTTGTGATGGATGGTCCGATCGATAGGCATTGACCACGGCAGAACAACCGCGGCCTGTCGACCACGACAAAACGACCACGACAGGTTGAGCATGGTAGAACAATCACGACTGAACAACCACGATAGAACCACCAAGGATGATCGTAAGCAACAGTGAACCAGCCATAAGCAACATTGAACCAGTCGTAAGTAATAGAGAACTGGTCGTAAGCTACAGTGAACCAGTTAGAAGTCAAAGCTATAGTAACCGGTCGAAGGTCAAAGCTACAATACCTGGTTAGTACTTGGTGATCATTACTCAGTGCTACAATATCAGGTCGGTACTTGGTGATCGATGGCTGTAGACTTTCTGATTCGTAGTTATAGGCTTTGCGATTGGTTGTCATAGACCTCACGATCGGTTGTCATAGACTTTGTGATCGATAGTCATAGGGTTTGTGATTGGTTGTTGTAGGCTTCATGGTTGGTTCTCATAAGCTTCGAGTGCTTTTATTCGAGCGAAGGAGATTGCAACTACGTGCAAAGTGGTCGAGCGGAGGAGATTACGACTATATACAAAGGGGTCGAGCGAGCGGTCGAAACCTTCAACGAGCACTAAGAGATTCCAAAAAAAGTGGAGGCAATCATTCACGTTCCTCTGATTACGGTATTTAATCCTACAAGTGGTATCAGAGTAGGTCGCAATGGCATTAGATCGGGATCATTTTTCAGGTAAGCCACTATTTTTTGATAGATCAGATTATCTCTATTGGAAAACTCGCATGGAAGTGTTTCTACAAGCACAAGGTAATACTATCTGGCAAAGAGTTAAAAATTCATATATAGAGCCTCCTGTTGGTACTATTAAAAATACTGCTGATATCGAAGCTAAGGCTAATGCTAAAAACATTTTATTACAAGATTTAAGTAGAAATGAGTTTGTTACAATTGCTCATATTAAATCTGCAAATAAAATTTAGACTACTCTAGCTGATTATCATGAAGGTTCGAAATCTATTAAAGGTATTCGTCTGAACCAATTCAAAAAGAAGTATTCTAAATTTGAGATGAAACTTGGAGAATCAGTAGATGCACTTTTTGATCACTTCAATAAAATTGTTAGTGATTTGCAATCTGTTGGTGTCACATATTCGATTTTGACAATGCTTGTCAAATTTTAAATGTTTTGGATATGTCTGCTTTGGAATGTGTTAGTCACTACAATTAATCATTTTATTGAAATGGAAATACTCACTTTGAATGATCTTTATTCCAAGATGAAAAACACATGAGATTGATGTTTTGGTCAGGATAAACAAGTCTAATTCTTTGGGTTTAGTTACTAACCAAGCAGACAATTTTTCTAGTTCCTCTTTATTTCTTTGTCTACATTGTGCTCTAATTTAGATGAACAATTAGAGGAGATTCTAGAAGAGCAGTTTGTACTTTTCTCCAATAGAGTGACCAAGGCAATTAATAATATCAGATCAAGGTGGAGAGGAGGTCCTATCATACTATGAACGTGGTGAGATTGATCACATCAAGATGAATTGCCCCAAATTGAGGAGCAAGGAGGTCAAGGATGACAAGGCACCAACTCGTCACTCTCAATTCAAAATTGATCTAAGCAAGAAGCACAACTATCGCAAGGCGGTCAATAAAGTACTTTCAGCACTTGAGGAGATTGATTTGAGCGATGTTGATTCTGCAAGTGATGATGAGAACAATGGTAAGAAGACAAAGGTGGTGGACTTCACAAGGGTATATTTTATGGCAAATGGTGAGGAGCTCGACAATGATGATCTCTAAAGTGATTCTGATGAGGTAAAACCTTCTTATATAGAGTTATCTTATGTTGTGCTTAGATTGATAGAGAAGCTCAAGAAATATAAAAAGAAAAATAAAAGTCATGATTTTGTTGTTGAAAGCTTAAATTCTGAAATCAATAGACTTAGAACCTCCATTCCTAATGATGAATCCTATAAGTCTTATCAAGTTTTACATTCTGAGTTGCAGTTTGCTAGAATAATTAATGCATCATACATGGTCCAACTTAGTGATGTAATTGCTAAACTTGATGAATTAAGATTGACACATGACTCTGTACTGAAAAGTTAAAATGTGCAAATGATGAAATTAAAAAGCTCAAGTCTTGTTCTCTTACATGTCTACAGATAGGTATTTCAAATACACAATCTAAAGTTTGCACTAATTGTGAATTGTTAGAAGCTAGACTTAATTCATCTTAGGGAACAATTCAACAGATGATTTATTATGAGATATTCTCTTGGTCTAACTGTCCTAAGTTTAACACTGAAATAGAATAATTGATTAGACAACTTAATGATTTTACTGAAAAAAGATTGGCTCAGTCTAGTGCTTCAAAAAAATCTTGTGATAGAATATGTTAAGTGCACATCTTGCTCCTAGTTAGATAAAGAGAACGAGTATATTAAGGATACTTTAGAGACATTTTCTTTTTGCAAGAAGAATTTAATTTTGTTCAGCATATCAAAGAATAATCCTCCTATGATTATTAAGCATCTTGAACCTAGAAAATTTAAAGTAAAATCTGAATAAAAACAAATTGCCTTTAAATTTGCCAGCATTGTGAATGATTCATCTACCAAAGTAGCGCTATGAAGTCAATCGATACGACTTCTTATCAAGTCAAGTATCAATGCACTCATTGTGGTAGAGATGGTCATTTGATTCAATTTTGCTTTTATCAAGTATCAATGCACACATTGTGGTAGAGATGGTCATTTGTTTCAATTTTGCTTTTTAAAAGTAAAGAAAAAGAAAGAAAGATAGATAGGTTAAGGAAGGGTTTTTTAGTAGAGTCTGCGTAAGCTCCTTACTGTCGTTGTGCTCCCTGTAATCAATCTTCTGTAGGTTTGGGAGCTTTTGCAACAGGACCAGTCAGACCAGCATTTTTTACATGATTAGACCAGCCAACAGTCAGACCAGCCTTGCAGAGGCAGTCAGACCATCCCGTGGTCGAACTAGTGTTTTGACCAGCGTTTTCTACGCAATCAGACCAGTTGGCGGTTAGACCTACCTTGTAGAGGTAGTCAGACCGTCCTGTGGTGAGATCAGCATTTCGACCAGCATTTCCCACAAGATTAGATTGGTCAACAGTCGGTCCAGCCTTGCTGAGGCGGTCAGACTGCCCCGTGGTCAGACCAGCTTTTCAACGGTGGTCTAGTAGGAATTTGACAGTGGCTAATTCTTCATTTAAGTCTTTATCTTTGATTGCTGTTGCCCCTGTTCATCGTATATCTCAGTACTGGATTCCTAAATCTTATTTCACTAACCGAAGTATTGCGACACCGATGTTTCCTGTGGTGTAGGGATAGCTGATAAGGAAGGGGGAACATGTGGCTAGTTGATTCAGGTTGTTCGAGGCATATGACCAGTGATTCAAGATGATTTTCCTTCCTCACTAAGGCATCCAAAGGATGAGTTGATCACTTTTGGGGATACTTTAATAGGTATTGTGATGGCTAAAGGTACAGTGAGGGTTAATAATAAATTCATTCTCAAGGACGTTGCTTTAGTAAGTAAATTGAAGTATAAATTGCTTTCAGTTTCACATTTGATAGACGATAACCTTAAGGTGAGCTTTAAGAAATATGCTTGTAGAGTTTTGGATGCTTTTAAGGATCTTATTTTCAATATATCTCGATTGGAAAATGTCTTTAGAGCTAATTTTAATAATACTTATTCACCTGTTGTTAGATGCTTGGTAGTTTCTGAATTCAGAGATCTATTCTTTTGGCATCATAGGTTGGGACACATTATTTATTATCACCTTACATGGATTAGTGGGATGGATCTTATTAGGTGTTACCTAAACTAAAGGGTGGTAAAGATTTGGTTTGTTCCCCTTGTAGATATGGTAAGATGGTAGATGCTCCACACCCACCTCTTACTGTGATCATTACAGATGGCCCTGGTCAATTGTTGTACATGGACATTGTATATCCTTCTAGGGTTCAATCTGTTGGAGGTAAATGGTATATACTTGTAATTATTGATGATTACTCCAGATATTCTTGGGTTTAGTTTATGGTGTCTAAGAATGAGGCTTTTGGTCATTTTAAAGACTTATTTTTTAGAGTCAATAATGAATTGCCAGGTGTTATAAAAGTTATAAGGAGTGATAACGGTATTGAATTTAAGAATTCATCATTTGCTTCTCTTTGCTCTGAAAAAGGTCTAGAACATCAATTTTTCTTCTCCTCATGTCCCACAGCAAAATGGGATTGTAGAGAGAAAAAATATAGCATAATTGGGATGGCTAGGACTATGCTTGATAAACATGTTACTTCTAGGAAATTTTGAGTTGAGGCTATTTCTACAGCATGTCATGTTTCTAATAGAATATTTTTGAGAGCCTCATTGCACAAGACTTCTTGTGAGTTAAGATTTGCGTGTAGGCCTAGTGTTTCTCACTTCAGAGTATTTGGATGTAAATACTTTATTCTCAAATATGGTAATCTTGATAAATTTGAATCTAGATCTTCATATGGCATTTTTCTTGGTTATCCTGCTCACTTTCATAGTTATTGTATACTCAACTTAGAGACTAACAAAATTGTTGAGACATGCGAGGTTACTTTTGACAAGGCTAGTCCTAGTACTAAACTGTAACATCCCAAAAATTTTTGAAATTTGAAAATGTGAAGCTTTTGAATTATGTTACAATATATTCTTTTGAAATTTGAGTCTTCATTGGTGTTTCCTAAATTTTTGTTGAGGTTTCAAAAAAAAATTTTTTGAAGAGAGTTATGAAAACAAAACTAATCCTAGTAAGACCATAAAGAATATATGCAAATGATAGAAACTTAAATTTTTAAATACGAATCTGAAAAGATGATCCAGTATAAAGAGGGAAAACTTGAATTAGGTTATAAAATATCTTTTTAGAGATAATAGCATAAATAGCAATAAGAGTAAATGGATAAAATACAAACATAAATATGCATATACAAATTGTGCAAGTGAGAGCTTAGAAATAAAATATACAAAATGAAATAAGCCAGCAAAATAACAATGAATGAAATATTATATATATATATATATGTGTGTGTGTGTGTGTGTGTGTGTGTGTGTGTGTGTGTGTGTGTATACACAAAAAAAAGAAAAAGAAAGGGAAACCAGGCCGGCCGAGCAGCCCAGTCCAGCTTCCCCTTCCCGCGCGCCAGCTCGCCTCCACCCGCGCCCTCTCCTCCTGCTAGGTGGACCCGCGCCCCGGCCGCGCCTCCCCTGCCGCCGTGTGGCCCGAGTGCCGCCTCCTCTCTATGGCCCCGCGAGCCCGAGCACCCGCCCGTGCCTCCTCTCTCTGCTGCTGGACCCGCCCCGCGCCAGCTCCTTCTCCCCTCCTCTTTCTTCTTCCTCTCCCGAGCGCTGCGCGTGCTCTGCCCCGCTCAGCGCCTTTCCTCCCCGTGGCGCACAGGCTCCAGCTTCACTGCTGCCCTGTTGCCTGGCGAGCCTCCTCCAGTGCGCGGCGCAAAAAGCCTGCCCGTGTAGTCACGTGCGCCAGCCGGATTCCCGCTGCCGCCGCCGCCTGCCATCGCCGCCCGACAAGACCACACGGCCGCCCCGCCTATTGCCAGCTCCCTCCGCCCCTCTATAAGAAGCGCCGACGCCTTCATTGAGATCTCCACAACCCAAACACTGAGTTCCCGAAAGCAATTGAGCTAAAAGCCCTTAAATCGCCACTGTGCCCACCATCTTCCCCAACCCCGGCCATCGGCCTCCCCGTCGATTCCTTCCATTAGAACCCAATCGCCGCCGCCCACACCACCCTCGAAGCATCGCCAACACACTCCGGGTCTCCTCCGCGCCTCCCGAAGGCCCTACCCCGCCGGCACCAAGGAGCTTCCCCGAACCGCCGCCACCGCTCGTCGCTGGCCACCACCGTACCCCCTCGGCCCCCGCTGACCCCACCACCAGCATCCTCAACGCACCGGTCGCGTTTTTGCCTTCACCCGAGCAC
This sequence comes from Dendrocalamus sinicus, assembly GCA_036346575.1. NCBI lineage: Eukaryota > Viridiplantae > Streptophyta > Magnoliopsida > Poales > Poaceae > Dendrocalamus > Dendrocalamus sinicus. Next base: position 7,467,369 of record CM070675.1, read on the forward strand.
TTCCGACCGACGCCACCGCCTCACCGCCGCCCTCGGCTTCCTCTGCCCGGCCCCCTCCACGACATACTCCAAAAGGATATTTCATCCTCATAGGGTAAGCAACACCCTGAGGAACACTTGGCTAGCGTGCTCACTCTCCCCCCCCCCCGCTCCCCGGCCGCGCGCGTTCGAGCCTCCGGCTCCACAGTGCTGGGTTGAGCTTTCTGCCTTTTATTCCACGCTGACAAGTGGGCCCCACCTGTCAGCGGCGGCCACCTTGAGCGGCCCACTGACAATAGGGACCCATTTGTCAGAGACTCATGCGATTAGCAGTAATGGCGGATAATTAAAATTAATGGTGGATTTAAGTACTAATACCAGATGATTAGCATATACTTCTCACTGACATGTGGGCCATGACTCATGAACATTATAATAACCCCTTTGGGCCCACTTGTCAAAGAGACAGCACCAATAATGATAAAATAAAGGGAATGAATTAAAAATGCTAATAGGACCCACCTGTCATAGGCACTGTACATGAAGATAAAATATTATAAATGAATTAAAAACAACCAGTGGGACCCACGTGTCAGAATTTTTCATTTTCTGGCATTTCACAGAACTGAGATTTTCAAATGGGCATAACTTATTCGTTTTAACTCCAAAATAAGTGAAACAAATTTCTAAATTCATCTAAATTCAAGATCTGTCCAATGGAACCAAAAATCATGAATTTTACAGCTCATATGAATTTTAGTGAAAATTTTGGATAATTTAGGAATAATTTAGGAATGTAGAAATTTTAATTAGGAGTTAAAATAAGTCCACTTACTATTTAAATATCTGATTACATATTATGTGGATAACTAAAATAGACTTAAACTAAAAATAATGCTAAGCTTAATAATAACAAAAATATGAACAGAATGATAATGGTGCCAGTAATTAAATCTTAGCACTTGATTTAATACCTAATACTATCGAGCATAAATGTATAAATAGCAAGACAGGACCCGTATGATTAGACGCTAACTCAAATCAAACTTAGCATAAGGATAACTTAAGGTGCATAAAATGTCGTATCACAAAGTGCTATATGCCCGGAATATTAACGCTCGACAAAATGATACTTAACTAGACCCATACACCGATTCATAGGTCTAACCTAACTCATGGAACTTCGTTGATAAAGACAAAAAGGATAAAAGAAATTATTAATAAAAAGGTCAAGCCTCGCCTTTCCCCAATCGGCCATGTATGGCCACCTTCCTTTCCCAAAAGCAGATAAATCCTATAGGTACATCTTCACTTTTGATCCCTCGTATTTCTAAAATTTTCCCTCACGGTAAAGCATTCAGACAACTCGTCCTCCTGCTCAAACCCAGCTACTGCTGTGCTTACAACACCTCAATTTAAATCATCCTTCCATTCTCCAACCATAATAAATGCATAATTTGGAGTAAATCGGGTATTTAAAGTGATTGGATTTATTGGGATCTCATGAGTTATTTGTTTTTATTTGGATTCAGTCGCTTATCGCGTAGATAGAAACTGGAATCCCGAAGAATCAATGGATTAAGCGAGATCGAGAGCAAAGTGAAGATAAAGGCTAGAAACTCAAGAGGAAGCATTGTGTGAACTCAAGACCGCGGTAAACCGTGCCAGGCGAGTCAATACTTTGATCATGTTGAACCTACATTTTATGCAAATTACTTTCGTTTAAATTATTAAATTGCATGCTGTTATTATGTGCAAAATATGTTGATTTAAAAGTTTAGCTATATGCCCATCGTTCAACTTGACTAAGTATTACACCCCTCTTTGGTATATTGCATATGTGAGCCTTGTCGCCTAGTGGAAAACTTTATAATGGTTACCTTTCAAAAATAAGTCCTTAATTATATGCCATGCTTAGCATTGTTTAGGAACCTGGGGCAAGAAATTACCCTAAGCATCACTTTTAATCCTGAGAAGAATTGGTTGGGCAGTCATGGTGGCAATGACTGGTGTATGTTGGATATGGTTATTTTATATTCCCAAAAACCTCAAATTGCTTATTTATCTGGGTGGATGGATGGGGGGTATGGTGCAGTGGTGCACGAGAGTGTGGTTTGTGGTAGAACCGCCCAGATACCACTAAGGACTGAATCTTGTCATGACCTCCTGTGTAAAACAGTACAACCGCAAGTCTGTAAAGTACAACTTGGCTAAGTAAATTTATCGAAATCTCCGGACTCATCTCACCGGTAGTGGATAGAAGTGCATATGTTATGGCAAGGGGGCCTGAAGGGACACCAGTGTAGGGTGAAGTTTTTCCCAGATGTTCTAAGCGTTGCGGGGAGTTGAGAAGCCCGGCTGCGTTAGTAACTGCGGGGGGAAACATCCCACGTATAGATGGGACCCACCGCAAGTGGGCAGTTTCCCATAAGGTGAATGAGAAAAGGGACTAGATATTTTGAAAAGTCACTGTGATGGTCTGCTCAACCACATGACTAAGGAATCGTGTGGGGCAACGAGTTGATTGTCTCTTGTGGTGAAAGTGTACACACTCTGCAGAGTCAAAACTATTCGAATAGCCGTGCCCACGGTCAAGGGCGGACATGGGAACTTAACTAGATATAGTTCTATTTCAAAAACTTTGTGGGTGGGAATGGAAATATGAAGGGCGAAGGACTGCCCTGGTTTGGAATTGTCGTAGGTGTCGTCCCAGTGATAAGTTCAGCGTTTATAATGCTGAAAAATAAGCATATGGTGCAGATGCCATATATGGTGAACGAAAATCTGTATCACTATTAACGATATTGCATTCTTTTCACACATTATGATTTGGTTCAAACTGCTAAGTCTCAGGATATTTCTATTTAATGTATTTCAAATGCAATTTTTGGCAAATAAAATAACCCGAGCCTTCCTTTGATAAGCCATGCATACTATTTATTTGCATTCTGTGTATTGGCTCGCAGAGTACGGGGTTGGAGTGGTCACACTCACTTTTGCGACAAAATTCAGCATCAAGAATCGAATCACCTCCAGTGGTCACACTCGCTTTTGCAACAAGATTGGACAAGCTGGCAGAGAAGATGAAGATGTCAAGGGCTAGGTCGCGCACCTCCAGTTGGCTCCCTGTGGGCATGTCCTGAAGGTCCCACCTGTGTGCTTCGTTCTTCCGCTGCTGCAGTTTATTGATTTCGGCCAAATCGGCCCATGTGTAAGCTTATTATTATATTTACGCTTCCGCATGATATGTATTTTGATATTCAGAACTGTGTCTGTGAGCACTATCTACTGATCCAGGGAATAGTGCAGGAATCACGGAAGATTCCGGATGGTAAAATCTGGGGTCTGACATAAACCCAACATTTCAGGTACACAGGTTTAGGGGAGTCAGAAAGCATATTTCTTGATGAAGAGGAGGATCTTGACTCTGGTGATGTTTTTCCTCCTATGCCACCACCTACACCAGCTGAGGATCTTACAACTCCTACTTCAACTTTAGCTAGAAACACTACTACTTCTGACGAGCCTCTATCAATTGATGGATCACCTACAGAGGAGGTTTGTAACGTTGGAGCTATCTCAGAACCTTCTGCACCATTGCATATTCAGTGGCGCCATCCCCCAAAACTGATGATTGGTGACATTCAAGAAAGGGTAACACATTGCAGGTTTACTTCTCCTAACTCACATGCTCATTCTACTTTTATTTCCTCTTTTGAGCTCAATAATATAAGTAATGTTTTATCTGATGAGTCTTAGATCAATGTCATATATGAAGAATTAGAAAATTTTGAGCATAGTAAAGTCTGGACCTTAGTTGAACTTCCTCATGGACATAATGTGATTGGAACTAAATGGGTTTTTAAAAATAAACAAAGGATGGTGTTATGGTTAGAAATAAGGCTAGATTTGTTGCTTAAGGGTTTACTCAGATGGAATATCTTGATTTTGGTGAAACTTTTACTCCTGTTGCCATATTAGAAGCTATTAGAATTATCTTAGCATTTGCTACATTTAGAGGTTTTAAATTGTTTCAAATGGATGTTAAAAGTACTTTTCTTAATAGCATTATTGAGGAGAAAGTTTATGTTGAGTAACCACCTAGTTTTGAAAATCCTAAATTTTTTAATCATGTCTACAAATTATCTAAAGCCTTGTATGGTTTGAAACAAGCTCCTAAAGTATGGTATGAAAGGCTCAAATCATACTTGTTAAAGAATAATTTTTAAATGGGCATAGTAGACAAAACTCATTTCACTCTTAGACGTAGTAATGATCTATTACTTGTTCAAATTTATGTGGATGATATTATATTTGGTGGCTCCTCTCAAGCTTTAGTTTCTAAGTTTTCAGATACTATTAGCAGAGAATTCGAGATGAGTATGATGGGGGATTTAACTTACTTCTTCGGTTTACAAGTAAAACAGACTAGGCATGTCACTTTTATTCATCAAACCAAGTAAATGAAGGATCTGTTTAGACATTTCGACATGGAAACCTGCAAACCTATTTCTAGACCAATGGGATCTATGACTTCTCTTGATCCAAATGAAGAAGGTGAGGTAGTGTGATGAGGCGATGGGGTCCCGATCTTCTGATAGGATGATAACTTCGATTTGGAGGAGAACGACTTTGACGATGCGGCTACTAACCGGTCATGACCAGAACGCCAAGCAATCGCTAAACCACACTCCGAGTGTTATCAACCATGCCAAGAACACGGTTGACCTGACCACGAAGGTCTATTCCTGCATGCAACCGAAGAACATGCAAGAACATGATAACAAGCAATCTCAAATTGCAAATATTTATGAAGCACTGAAAAGTTGGGATTCCGAAGATGTCTTGACAGGTGGTCGTCCGACACAACTGAAGAACAAAAGTTTGCACAATGGCTAAACCTAAACTTAACGAAATCCAAGTCCTAACAAGGGAGGCGGCGGCTCCTTTATAGGGAGAACAACCAGGAGGGGCGTCCAAAGTCCATGCTCTAGGGTTACAAGGCCCATGGGCCCAATTGGTGGTGGCGCAGCACCCTTTCGACTCGGACTCAAAAATCAACGTGGATTGTTTTGATGATTGCAGCCGGCTCGGATGTAATTTGAAGATGAGGTTAGATCCGTTGGAAATTAGACTTCATAAGCTTTCCATAAAGTACAAGAACGTCCCAAACGGAGTCCGTATGAGAAAGTTACGTTCGTTTCAACTTGCACCATTGCAGCAGTCCGAATCTGATTCCAGTACGTGACCAACACGGACTCTTTTGATGATTGCGGCTGTCTCGGATAGAATTTGAAGATGGGGTTGAATCCTTTAGAAATTATACTTGATAAGCTTTCCATCAAGTCCAAGAACGTCCCAAACGGAGTCCGTATGCGAAAGTTACGTCAGTTTAAACTTGCACCATTGCAGCAGTCCGAATCTGATTCCAGTACGGGTCCAACAAGGACTCTTTTGAATTGGTGTAAAAGTGACGTGGTGCTGTAAAATATATATTTTCATTATTAGGTAGCATCGTATTCTCATTTAAAATATGTTGAGGCTCAAGAAACGAATTCACCTTTAGTTCAATCTTGATATTGGACGCTATTGTCGTATGTGTTTGTGGCGCGGTCACATCATCCTCCCCTTCTTGACAGAAAACCGTCCTCGGTTTTAACGTATGTGTAGCCTCACGTATTGCATGATCTTGATCGTAAATCTCGGTATATGATAACAAACGCAACAAACCCTCATTATGTAATATCATAAGTTCTTTATCAAGCAAAGTAAAATCTCTTTGAAACGAGCTCACCTTATAATTTAAGCGGTGCGTAGAAGCTCTTGTAATTAGGACAACAAGCATAGCAAATATGGTTGTATCCATAGGGGTCATGTCCTCATCATCCTCCCCTTCTTGAAAACAATGCTGTCCTCGGCTTTTGATAAACTGAAAGTATGGTAACAAAGAAGCCAAGGTGTATGCATGGTATATGTATATGTCATTCGTTTTAACAGGTCTTCGTTGTTGCACAATTAATGTTATAACACAGCAGCAATCATAAAAGCTCATTGTATTATTAACCCAAAAGTAATTATATATGTTAATGAACAAATCAAAATTTCTCACACAGTAATTATTGCAACTTGTTTTGCAAATGTAAGTGAAGCATTTATGCAATTCAAATCTTTGAAGTTGTAAACTTGTTCTGGTGACACATATGGGCAAAGCTACAACTTTTGGAATCAAACAAAGTTTATCCATATAATCAGATTTCAATTGAGCAATAGCAAATTCATCTAGTAAGGGTGAAAAGATTTGCAAGTTCTTCCATACATCAATTTCATTATTTGGATTGTCAATGTTAGATGGTTCAACAAGAGAAGAACACATAGGCATTGGATGAGTACTAAATTTTACTTTCCTCTCATATTGAACAAGATTCAACACACAAAAATTGTTGTACAAAACAGTAAAATTCAATTCATCCATGTGATCACAAGTTATGCATATTCGATATACAAAAAACTGATTTTCTACACCATAATCTCCAATCAAATTAAACTTATACCCAGGGGTGTAGGCACTAAACAAGAATTTCGAACATGCAAGTTCAGAAACTTTCTCCATAGCATGTGACAATTTCATAGGAAGATCCAACATGATGTAACACAATGAATTGGCAGGAGAAATTCTAGTCAAAACTTCTTTATGTCTAACCAAAGCCACATGATCATTGTATGTGACTAATTCATCACATGAATCACTCAAAACAGCAGGCAATTCATTTATTTTTTGACAAGGTGCACTCAACGTATTCTCAACACTCAAATCAATGCAGTGTGAATTCTCTACTTGAAATATGGGCACGTCAGAATCGTTTTCCACTAAGTTTTGCTCTAAAATAGCATGAACGGTGCATAATTGTTGTTCTTCACAAGCATACTCACCGTGAGTGATGATAGCACCATGATCTTTACCTTTTTGGCTCCCCTCAGATGATGTAGGTGCATCCATCTCCTCTTCTTCGTTCTCAACGAATGGAATCGATGGTTCAATCAACTCATGCTCCTTTTCGACATGGTTCTCAAATTCCTGCAAGTTGTTAGTCACAGAAAGAGGCACAAACAAGGGTTTGTTCTCATGTTTTTTGGCATTAAACATTCTCAGTTTCTCCTCAATCTGACTTTCAACCTTACAAGCAAGTATAAACAAATCATAGAGAGAATTATATTCTTTGTGAATGAGAATGTTCTTAATTTCTTGATTAAGCCCACCTAAAAATCTATTCTCTGTAGCTTCCACATGTTCTTTTAAATCACAACGCAACAAAAGAGCTTTCAATTCTTCATAGTATTCACTTACAATTCTCCTACCTTGTTCTAAATGTCGCAATCTTTTTAACAAGTCACGTGAATAATATGAAGGAACAAATGTAGATCTCATCACTCGTTTCAAAACATTCCAAGTTTTAGGTACATGTGGTAGGCTACATTGTTTCCTCCACCAAAATAATGCGAAATCAGTGAATTCACTAGTAGCAGCCCTAACTCTTTTATCATCGGAAAATCATAGCACGAAAATTTTGATCTAATTGTATTTCCCATTCAAGATAAGCTTCAGGTCATATCTACCAGCAAATGGAGGAATTGTAAACTTGGCATCATCATCACATACCTCTCTTGTTAACCTACCTGTACCTTGTCGATTATGTCGAAGTCGACAATGGTCGCGATCATTGGAGCCCTCAATTCTATTGTTGATGGTGGTGAGGGTCTTATTAATACGATCCAACAAGTTGTTGGTCTCACAAAAATTGCTACAATGTGATCTTGAACCAGTCATGGTTAGTAGAAAACAAGGAAATACACAAGAATTATGTAAGTCCCTATAAACTACTAGGAGGTGGAGCTTCACAAGTCACACATCTCTCAAATGCTTACCAAGCTCTTACAAGTTCTTACCAATGCAAAACAGGTGGTGTAACCGGTGGCTGGTTCGTGATAACTTGACTCAAGTGATGTGTATAGCGATTGCAAGGGTCGGTTCGACGTAATCTGCTCGGTTAGTAAAAGGTGTAGCTTGGAAGGCTAGATATGTAGCAATGGAGAACAATCAATTAATTTCAGAAATTGCACAAAATTGAATTATAGTTCGTACCTAGCACTTAGCCTATGTTGCTGTTCAAATAAGGATAGGAGAAGGCCAAAACAAGTGTGTAACAATGTATAGGAGTGATGAACACAAGATAATTCAATATAATGCAATCTGGAATTGAAAAGCACAAGGATTGACCCAATTCTGAGAATGACAGATTTCTGTCCACTGGACAAGACGTCGGTATTTTGGCCGTAACTTTTTTTCAGTTGCTTTTTTTTCAATGATTCTTTTTTTTCTGTTTCCTGACGGCTTTTTCTACAACTTTTCTTTTGGGTCCATGTTCTAGAAACCGACAGATAAAATCGCACAAAAATCACAAGCGCAGACTGTTACAGATTCAGTTCGGAAATTTGGGTCAACTTGCACCGCAGATATCTTTTAACTGCCTTTATGGAATGAAGCGAAATTTTAGGGGCCGTTAGATAAGGAAGTTAAGGATCTAATGGCGGTGGTTTCCCTCAAAAAAGATAGCGGAAACAAAAGTTATTGCGTTTTTGGTGGCGGCTGCACAAGAGGAGTCTTCTGGCCGAAATTGGAAAATTAGGGTTTGATGTGTTTTTGATGGCTTTGGACGTGGGGATTTTTTTTGGGAGTTTTATGGGACCAAAAATATGACCAGCAACAAGACAGAGCTAAGACGGACACAAACTCAATTTAGCAAACCAAAATTAACAGATCTAAAGCACAATGGGGTTCGGACAACGGAAATTAACTCTTTTTGTGGGGCAATTTTTCTGGACTATGGGAAATAAAAATCAATCTACTAACTAGGAATACAAAGAATTCCTACCGGTCAACTGAAGCTCTGATACCACTTGATGAGGCGATGGGGTCCCGATCTTCCGATAGGATGATAACTTCGATTTGGAGGAGAACGACTTTGACGATGCGGCTACTAACCGGTCACGACCAGAACGCCAAGCAATCGCTAAACCACACTCCGAGTGTTATCAACCGTGCCAAGAACACGGTTGACCTGACCACGAAGGTCTATTCCTGCATGCAACCGAAGAACACGCAAGAACATGATAACAAGCAATCTCAAATTGCAAATATTTATGAAGCACTGAAAAGTTGGGATTCGAAAATGTCTTGACAGGTGGTCGTCCGACATAACTGAAGAACAAAAGTTTGCACAATGGCTAAACCTAAACTTAACGAAATCCAAGTCCTAACAAGGGAGGCGGCGGCTCCTTTATAGGGAGAACAACCAGGAGGGGCATCCAAAGTGCATGCTCTAGGGTTACAAGGCCCATAGGCCCAATTGGTGGTGGCGCAGCACCCTTTCGACTCGGACTCAAAAACCAACGTGGATTGTTTTGATGATTCCAGCCGGCTCAGATGGAATTTGAAGATGAGGTTAGATCCATTGGAAAGTAGACTTCATAAGCTTTCTATAAAGTACAAGAACGTCCCAGACGGAGTCCATATGAGAAAGTTACGTTCGTTTCAACTTGCACCATTGCAGCAGTCCGAATCTGATTCCAGTACGTCACCAACACGGACTCTTTTGATGATTGCGGCTGTCTCGGATAGAATTTGAAGATGGGGTTGAATCCTTTAGAAATTATACTTGATAAGCTTTCCATCAAGTCCAAGAACGTCCCAAACGGAGTCCGTATGCGAAAGTTACGTCCGTTTAAACGTGCACCATTGCAGCAGTCCGAATCTGATTCCAGTACGGGTCCAACAAGGACTCTTTTGAATTGGTGTAAAAGTGACGTGGTGCTGTAAAAATATATATTTTCATTATTAGGTAGCATCGTATTCTCATTTAAAATATGTTGAGGCTCAAGAAACGAATTCACCTTTAGTTCAATCTTGATATTGGACGCTATTGTCGTATGTGTTTGTGGCGTGGTCACATCATCCTCCCCTTCTTGACAGAAAACCGTCCTCGGTTTTAACGTATGTGTAGCCTCACGTATTGCATGATCTTGATCGTAAATCTCGGTATATGATAACAAACGCAACAAACCCTCATTATGTAATATCATAAGTTCTTTATCAAGCAAAGTAAAACCTCTTTGAAACGAGCTCACCTTATAATTTAAGCGGTGCGTAGGAGCTCTTGTAATTAGGACAACAAGCATAGCAAATATGGTTGTATCCATAGGGGTCATGTCCTCATCATAGTGGACCAAAAAGAATACAGAAGCATACTTGGGTCCCTACTTTACCTTACTGCTTCAAGGCCGGATATACATTTTGTTGTGTATTTGTGCTCTCGATTTCAAGCTTCACCTCATGCATCCCATTGTCAAGCTGTAAAAAGAATTTTCAGGTACCTCCAATCAACTTTAGAATTCAGACTCTTGTATTCTTTTTCATCTTATCTTACCTTGTTTGCATATTCAGATAATGATTTTCTGAGTTATAGGATTTATAGAAAGAGTACTTTTGGTACATAACACTTTTTAGACACATCATTAGTTTCTTGGTCCTCTAGAAAACAGTCATCTATTGCACAATCCACTACTAAAACTGAATATGTTGCTATCGCTACTAGATGTTCTCAAAGTTTATAGATTTCTGCTACACTCAAAGATTTTGGGTTAGAATTGAGTAGTGTTCCACTTTATTGTGATAACACTAGAGCTATTAATATTGCTAAAAACCCAATGCAACATTCTAGGACTAAACATATTGATATAAGATTTCACTTTCTAAGAGACTATATGGAAAAGGGTGATGCTATTCTACACTTTGTTGAGTTTGATTTTCATATTGCTGATATTCTCACTAAGCCGCTTGACATCTCGTTTTGTTCGTTTGCGGAGTGAGTTGGGGTATGTCATCCAACGGGATTATTCTGAGGAGAAGCATGTTGTTTAAAAGTTTCAGAAGCTTTGTTTATTATACTTGTCCAATATTTCATCAAGTCCAAGCCCTTAAAATCAAATGAGTTGTAGAGCTCTCTTTATCATATTTACTCATATGCTGTGTAGATCATGACTGGTTATAATTAATTTGCTACATTTGAACTAAAACATGACATGGTGGAATATTTTGACTAAATTGATTATAGATAGTACTTTGTGATGTTCATCTAAAAAGGATTAGCTTGATTATGAGTTTTATTTTAAATTTTGGCTATGAGACACGTATGCTTCATATTGCAATCTTTTTATGTACACTCAGTTTAGTATGTTATTTAATTAAAAAACTGAGAAAGAGAAAGTTAAAAAGATGTATGCTTCAAGTATGCCATGGTTAAACAAAAATAAAAACATAAAAAGTGCACAAATAAAAAGAAGTATGTTTTAAGCATGCCACCATTTAAAAGAAGTATGCTACAAGTATGACACATGCTTAAGAGTTAGGTATGGAGTAATAGGTTATTATGAGACTACTAGCTTGTCTGGACTTAAGATTTGCTTCACTTTTAGACTTCAACTTTTCGTTGTCATATCTCATTGTACTCTTTAAATTGATTTGGTCGTTGTTGTGATGCCTGTCATTAATCTAAATTGCTTGATCATGCTAAAGAATTGTTTTGACATTGTTACATGGTATATGGCTTTATATGATCTAGGTAGCTCTACTCAAAAAGATGGCTAGTTAATTTATTAATTAAATGCAAAGTGACTTGGATAATCTACAAAACTTCTAGATATTTACTCTCATTGTTTATTCTTAGAATTATTCTTTCTGGGTGAAATTCTTGATGATTTCATTACCAAAGGGGAGAAGAATAGGAGAAATTGGCTCAAAATTGCTCTCTTATGTTAAGGGAGAGTTTTATGAGTTTTTGCCTTTGCCGAGTGCTTGCTGCTATGGGTTGTCAAAATTCTTTTCTTTGCAGCTTTGAAGCATTCTATTCGCAAATTTTGCTTCTCTTTCAAAACTCTACTCATTCGAGAGTTTTTGAGGTGTTGTCAATGTATTCAATAAGGGGGAGATTGTTAAACCATGTGGAGGTCGTGAATACAGTGATGATGAATAATTGACTTTTGAGTTGCATTGAAATTTGCATTTGTGAAAGTTTTAGTCGACCATGGTTGGCAATCGGCGGGCTTCAACCACGATCGGTAGTCAAATTGAGCTTGTAATGGATGGTGCAATCGGCAGGTCCGATCGGCAAGCGTCGACCACAGTAGAACAACCATGCCATGTTGACCATGGTAGAACTACCACAGCATGTTGACCACGGCAGAACGACCACGGCAGGTCGAGCACATTGGAACGACCACGGCTAAATGACCACGGTAAAACAACCAAGGATGATCATAAGCAAGAGTGAACTGGTTATAAGAAACATTGAACTAGTCGTAAGCAACATTGAACTGGTCGGTTGTCATAGACCTCACGATTGGTTATCATAGACTTTGTAATTGGTCATTCGTGGGCTTTATGATCAGTTGTCGTAGGCTTCATGGTCGGTACTCATAGGCTTCGAGTGCTTTTATTCTTGTAATCTTCGAGTACATCGAGTACTCGTGCTTGTTGGGCCAGCGGTCTAACCAACCTAGGCATGGCAGTCTGACTGGTCTTTCTGAGTTGTTGAAGGTTGATTTTTAGAAAATGTGGATATTTAGGTCATGAATAATTTGGTTCGTGGTTGTTGATGGTTAAGGGTGTGTTTTGCATGTGCGGAGTGATGTTGGTCAAGTTGGACTCCTAGGGTAACTATTTGAATCGCTCCTCTACTAGCTCATTGTTTAGATCAAGTCTAGAGTTCCCTCCATCTGCTAGTTCATCGTTTAGATCAATTCCAGAGCATAGATTAGTCAAAGTAGATGCATGTAGTAGCAGATAAACACCACTGAAACCATATTTATTAGATTGATTTCATGGACAGTGGTTATAGTGCAATTTGGGACATGTTACGTGGGTAATATGATAATTTGATCTACTAGATAGTTAAACATAATTAACATATTAACTTTCTATAGAGTAACACATCAAGTGATTAGGTAGATTAACAGTTATAAATTTTGTAAGCTTGCTGTCTGGAGAGTCACCGTCATTTGGAATTTTTTGTACGGATAATCCTTTTTTTATTCAAAATTACATAAATATACCCGCGGGAAAATTTTTTATAAAAATAAGCTCCAGTCGCCCAATCATGGGGCGACTAGAGCCTTTCGCCCAACCAGAAGCCAACACAAAACTTGTCGCCGCACCATACAGCGACTGCATCTAGTCGCCCTCCCGTTCGGCGACTTTCATGCAGTCGCCCTCCCATTGGGCGACTTTAATGCAGTCGCCCCCCTTAAGCGACTTCATGAACCCCTTATTGTTTTAAATTTTGTAGTTTTAAACTGGTAAAAAATGTGGTAGAGTTGTAATAAAAGTTTATGTTCATTGTATGTTGTAGGTGCGTAAAAAATTGTAGAATTTTTTTTTACGAAAGATTGACTGTAGAACGATATGCTGAGAATTGATATATGAATGATTGAATGCGAAAAGAAGAGATAATAGTCTTGTTTGAATTTAAATAAACTTCATAATATAGTTGTGAGTAACATGCCATATTTTTCATTACATTCGTAACATATAGCATCGGCATCACCCCTCACTCGCCACCCTGAGGTGCCCAGTCACCACGCTCGCGTCCTCCCGTACGGCCCCGCTTGGCCGTCCTCCGGTGCAACCAGTTACGACGGTCCGAGAAAGTAAAACATGCAGGAGGGTTTCGCACCCGCCCCTGCGCTGGTGGAGTCAGCTGCACCTCTGGCTGTGTGCCCTCCGGTGCACCGGGGAGGGCACTGCCGAAGAGAACCTCCGGTGCTGCGTCGAAGGATGGCCCGGGCCAGTCCGCAAAAAATTGGTCTACATCGTCGGGGCCTGGGGAGACGCCATGATGCTGATGGTAAGGACCTGCAATAGTAATATCGTTAGTTCGTTGCATGTCACCTTGGGATAAAAACGAGATCGGACGATATGTACCCGCAGATGGCGCCATCGAGGTAGGATGAGGGGCGTACAGCTCAGAGTACACCCCCTACATGTGGAAACCGGGGATGTGCGGAGGAGACCTGAAGAGCTACTGAGGTGGCCGTGCCCAGGCAGAACCCCCTGGCTGCTCCGGGTGAGGTGGTGTAGGACGTGTCCACGTACTACCTCCGGAATAGTGCCACGCTGGTCGGGGTGGCACTGGTGGACGGCCCGTCGGAGCGCTGGGCGTGGATGTGGAGGCCGCCGGTAGCCTCGTGCAGGACAGCAGGCTAACAATACGTCTGCACCCGGCCTCCATCCGACGTGCAAAACTGATGGTCTCCTCGTGGGTCCACTCCGCACCTATGGTGGTGACCCTCTGCAGTACTGCGGCAGAATCGGTCCACAGCGCAGAATCAATGTTAGCCTGGACAAAAAGACATAAAAGGGTCCATCATCGAAACGATATTGCCATTTGGGAATCTTTGAAATTACATGTAACGTACCGTGAGGTGAGCGTCGTGCACGAGGTGCGCCGGGTACGTGTCTGTGGGAGCGGCGACGTGTGTGGCAGGCGAGTCTACGACATATACCAGCCTAGTACGTGTCTGCACCTGGTACCAGATCAGGTACTCCGCGTAGTCCGCGCTGTCGTATGGGCACTCCTCCACGTGGTCGTCGAGCGCACCCTCCCACTGCGCAATTCAGGGTTGCATCTTCCTCGACCAGTCTGTGCCTTTTTTAACTCCCTTTCTGTTGTGCCTACGAACACAGTAATGTAAGTACTTGCGAACACAGTAGCCCGAACTTACATATTTATGAGAAGCAATCACTCACGTGTGCACGGCCCGCGGAAGCGGTGGTCCGACTGGTACAGGAAGCGCCTGCCGTAGCCCGAACTGCCGCATGACTCGCTGGGGTGCGTAGTCCTCCACGTAGATATCGTACACGAGCTTCCGGCGGGTGAGCCAGAAAGCCCGGTCACGCCAGCAAAGTGCGGACAGCCCGTCAGGAGCATGGGCGTGCACTACTGTATCTGCGTAAGGCTCCCAGCGCATCGCTTACGGTGTGAGACGGTCGAATCGCTCCACAAAGGGCGGTGCGCCGCGTGACTCGCACGCGCGCGAATCGTACTGCAAGAAAGACAAGTTGTTTAGTATGACGAACGTCAATAAGAAAGAAATAGTTGACTGTGATAATACTTACTCGTCGACGACACCAGAGAGAACCCATCGTCGGCCAGTCGACGTCTGCCCCCGGATACATCTCGGCCCCGTACGAACCCATGTCGTCTAGCACAGGTCGTCCGAGGCTGAATCGCTCGAACGATCACAACTGCAGCAGCAGGGGACAGCCCGTGAGGATCGAGTTCACCTTGATCCTTGTGCACGCATCGCATAGGGCGCGGTACGTCACGGCAAGTACGCCCGATCCCCAGCTGACCTGGGGGGCTCGCCGTCCGCGATCGCCCTCGCATAAGCGATAAGGCGCGCATCCACGGAGTTACCGTGGCTGGTGGTGAAGAGCACCCAACCAAACAGCCACAGCACGTACGCCTCCAAGTGGTGCGAGACCTTGTAATCGTCTGCCGCAGAAACCATGCGCTTCACCTGAATGCAAACAATTATTATTAGTATGTAATAGCACAAATAAGAGCTTCGAAGACACGATCGATTTTAAAAACCACATACCCGGTACTGTGCGAGTCACCTCAGCGTCGGCCCATGGGTCTGATCCTCTCTGAAGATGTGGTGGTCATCGGCCGGTGGAACGATCCCCTCGAATCTGGCGAGCAGGTCAGCGCGCCACTCGGCCGAGGTCTTTGGTAGGAAGGCAGCGCCTCCTGCGATCGGAAGGCCAAGGAGCAGGGACACATCCTGCAGGGTCGGCGTCATCTCCCCAAATGGGAGGTGGAAAGTGTGCGTCTGAGGCCGCCAACGGTCTACCAAAGCCGTCAACAGATACCGGTCGAACGGGAAGCGTCGTGATCGCTCCACACCCGCCTCGTCCCCGCCCGCGGCCAAGGCGGCTCCATCCTCCTCCGTGGCCTGCACCATCCGGGCAAGAGGGAGTAGCCCGACATCCCGCAGCCTGCAAACAAAGTGAAGGTCAGCATGATACGTTCTTATGGCAGCACTAAAACGCTAGCGTAGTGCAAATCTGACAGTCCAACGGGGGTCGAATCCCCAGGCCACGCGAGGTGTGCGTGTCCGGACCACTCCCAGCTCAGGCGGCTCATCTATGCTCCCCGGTGACGGCACACGACGGGAAGCGTGATGCGCGCGGTCCACATGCTCGTCCAACAGTGGGTATCGCCACTCGGAGTCACATCCATCACGAGTCATACCTGCAAAATTTGTACAGTAAATTTTCTACATGTAAATATGTACACTAAATTTTTTAAAATAATTTCGACATTAAATTTTGTACATCTAAATTTCTACACTAAATTTTCTATAGTAATACATCAAAAATACTATACAAAATTTGTACACTAAATTTTCTACATCTAAATTTGTACACTACATTTTGTACAATAATACATAAAAAAATTTCTACATCTAAATTTTCTAAACTAAATTTTCTACAATAATACATAAAACTACTATACAAAATTTCGACACTAAATTTTCTACATCTAAAGTTCTAAACTAAATTTTGTAAACTAAATTTTGTAGACTAAATTTTGTAAACTAAATTTCTAAACTAAATTTGTAAACTAAATTTTCTAAACTAAATTTCTAAACTAAATTTTCTAAACTAAAATTTTAAACTAAATTTTGTAAACTAAATTTCTAAACTTAATTTTCGAAACTAAATTTTCTAAACTAAATTTTCTAAACTAAATTTTCTAAACTAAATTTCTAAACTAAATTTTCTACACAAAATTTTCTAAACTTTCTAAACAAAATTTTTTAAACTAATTTTCTAAACTAAATTTTCTAAATCCAAATTTTCTAAACTATATTTTCTACATCTAAATTTTCTAAACTAAATTTTCTAAACTAAATTTCTAACCGTAACAAAAAATACCTGGAAATCACGCTTTCCCTCTCCTCTTCTCCTCTCCCTCTCCTCTTCTCCCCCTCCTCCTTTCCCCTTCTTCCTCTCCTCTTCTCCTCTCTTTTCTCTTCTCTTCTCTTCTCTTCTCTCGCTCGGTCTCTCGCGGTCGCAGAACAGTGCCCGACGGCAGCCGAGCGCGGCGCACTTTTAACCCCCCCCCCCCAACGGTCGCCACACGGTTGGGCGACAAGATTGCAGTCACCCAATGGTGGGGCGACTGGGTTCTAATCGCTCCACTGTTGGGCGACTGCATTTAATCGCCCAACGGTTAGCAGATTGTCCAGCTGTCGCTGCTGGGTTGGGCGACTGGAGCCTATTTTTGTAAAAAAAAACTTCTGCGGGTATATTTCTGTAATTTTGAATAAAAAAAGGATTATCCGTACAAAAAATTCCCGTCATTTGATGGCGGCGTGATAAACCATAGATTAAAATTACTAGATGGCTAAGAGTAATAGAAAGCAGAATTTGTTCTCTAAACCAAGATTGTGCTGATGTTAAAAAAGTTCAAGAACTAACCAATGGCAGAACTCCTGTCCTGCCAACCCTTGCGCCTCCAGAAGAAGATGACGAAGACGAAGAAGAAATTATCTCTAATATTTGTAAATTCTATAGAGGTCTCAGCAATAACTATTCAGTAAAGATGCTCCTTCAGTAGAGTTATGTTTCACTTTGACACATGTATTGAAATTGAGCATTTTGCTAGCTAAGGGTAAGAAATCTAAAAGACCTTTTGGAATATGCTACAAATGGATGAGAGAATGGAGGGCCGTTCGACTACATGCAGAAAAGAGGTTCGCACGTCGCTCCCGCTGGGTGCCCTAATCGAGCTGGAACAAGATCCGGCGCTGAAGGATCTAGTGAAGGATTGGGATTTCTCTCCTGGTAAGAGGTTTCAAGCAGAAGTATTACAAAAGTTCTCCACTTCAGTTCATCACTCTTCCTCTTCGCCGGATGGTTCTTTCTTCTTGCTAGTGGTTTTCCGGAGATATCTCTTTCGGCTGACTGAAGTCTCAGTAGCCATGGCTCTTCATTGCTGTCTTGGAGGTTCTCCTGCTGGGTTTCATGTGACTTTTCTGAAAGAGCGCCATTTTCGTTTTTCTGTTGCCTCCAAGTATGTGGGTCTGTTTGTTCGAGCTCTTAAGAGAATCACTACAGATCATTTTGATGTTTACTTTCATTTGTGGCGTGATGGTGGTGCTGATTGGCAACGAGAATGGAGAAGATGGGAGAAGGAAGAAGATGATAGTTGGATTGAAAAAATTAGTAAAAAAAGCAGCAAGCGTAAGCTGTCTGGTAAGAAGGTCTCCTTCAGCAAAAAGTTAGTGCTGGACTCTCCAGTGAACAAATCTCGTCCCAAAGATCTTTCTTCAGCAATCAAAGTTGGAGATTTATTTTGCCCAGTCCCAGTTCTGACTTCTTCTCATATGTTTTTTGGTTCTTCTCCAACTTCTTTGGGGAGTGAAGGATCATCTGGTTTTTGCCTCAATTATGTTCAAAGCTTGGGTTCTAACTATGGAGACGTCCCTGGCAGCTCTGGTAGCTCTGATGATCAATCTGCTATTGCTGATTTTATTCCAAGTAATCAAGTTCAAAGTGTTCGGGGAATTCAAGCTGATCAAATTATCCATAATTCTCATCCTGTTCATGGTGTTCATAGTGTTCTTGGTGTTCATCGGCAAAAGGATGTTTCGATCGTCCCAGTTAATGATCTTTTTCAAACTCTCAACAGTAATCTCGGCATTAGCAGTTTTAATGGCAGAGCCGCCAAAATCTCTCAGCCAAGACAGAAGAATAATGACAAGCATCTCCTCCAAGGTGATCGTTTTAACTTCTCCCCCAGCATTAATGTAAAGCTTTGCTTTCGTTGTTTAAGCTCGAATCATCTAGTTAGGGAGTGCAGAGGAGAAATTAGATGCATTTATTGCTTCTCTTATGGTCACCGGGCCCGCTTTTGTGTTAAACGAAGAATTAACTTTCAGCGTGTGTGGGCTGCCAAGCCCAACAAGCTCTCCTCGGGCACAGTTTTCATTAAAGATGGAATTGAAAAGCCTCCCCCCATCCATTGGTCTTTAGGGCCTGATGCAGCAAATAACCCTTTGCCTTCCCCTCTTTCGCAATCTGTGACCCTCTTCATTCCCCCCATCCTTCCGGGGGAACTTGTTCACAAACAATCAAAACAATCAGTTCCTCCTCCTTCCTCTGCCAGCACACACAACGTTCAACCCATAATGGCAAACTTTGCTATTGATCCAAGGCGTTTCTTTCCTAGTGCGATGATCCTGGAAGATGGTGGGGTTCACAGGCGGGCTAGGTGCACTGTCTGTATCTCAGGAGGAATTGCCAAGAGTCATGAGGATCATGCTATTGCCATCACTGAGGCCCAACTCTCTTCGGCTCAACAGCTCCAATTCATGTATCTGACCAAGGATTACATTGAGGTTGAGGTACGGAAAAATGTCCTTTTCTTTGCTCCACACCCGCATGGTGTCGGAATTTACCAATTAGGCAACCCATGTCAAAGAGATACCCTAATTGCCACCAACCCACACTGGATAGGAGGTCTTGAATTCCGTTTTGTGAAGCATGATGAGGCTCCAATGAATATGCGTAGGTCACCATATACTAGAAAAAGTTGGCTTCTACTGCTTGGTTATCCGCTTGATTTCAAAGATCCTTTGTTTTTGAAGCAAGTCTGTAGTAGTTTTGGTCAGCTTTTGTTTTGGAATTCTAATGACTGTTCTCGGTCTCGAGTGTTAGTCAAAGTTCTGATTAATGACCCTCAAGATGTTCCCCGGAGCCTGGTAATCAAGCATGGTAAAGAGTTCAATGGAGCTGGTCGCTCTTGGACTGTTCCTGTATATGTCTTCAACTCAGAATTTGCTGACGTTGAGCCAGCGGATGAAGAGGATCCACCTGCCCACAATGGCAATCCACATCCTTTTGAGGGTCCGGTGGTTCCTGGAGAAGCGAGAATATAGTTCGGATGGTGATCAACTCATGGCGCAACTCATTGAAGACAATCGAATCAAGGGTCATGGAGGAAGATCGTGGATCGGTAGTTTTGGGTGTTGCACCTCATCTTCATCTATCGCAGCTCTTCTTCAACTCGGACGGGAATCGATAGAGAGTCAACATTGATAACCGGATGGCGGTCAGACTCCATGATGATCAATCAAGTTGAAGCTGTCCAAAATCACTTGCAAGTCACCCTGAATCAGACAACTATTTCTGTCAACGCAACAGTTCCTATCAGAATCAATGACAGCTTTATTAGTCTGTCAGAAAGCCAAGCAGACATAGAGCAAAGAGAGGCTATCACAAAATTTCTTGCTGATGGGCTGAGGCAGTTAATGGTCAATTTCGGTCCTTCCATCTCAGGCTTCCTCATAAAAGTTGACCTTGCTGCTCTAGGATTTACACCTTTCAATATTGCTGTCAACATCCTAGATCAGAACAATATGGGTGGCCCCCCCTCAGGCTCTAAGCTACTGCTTCAAAAGCCAGAGATTGCTCAATGAACTTCTTGTTGCAAGAACCGAGTAGCTCAGATCGAGCCTTTCTTGTTGGAGCCACTGCTTCCCTCTTGATCAAACTGCACAAATCACCAAGGTGTATTACTGAAGAAAGTTCAAGAACAAGAGTGGTAGTTTTGAAAAGCAAACTATCTTGATGGAACATCCCTCGGGAATATTGGAAAAATCTTTGGAAGTACCAGGAAAACATCCCCATTGAGACCACGGCAGACGCTTCTAGCAAGAGTGATAACTCTAAGACACGAAAAGGAAGAGCAATACTCCTGCCACCACCGAAAGCTTAGAAGGAGCCCAAGATTCTTAGAAAAGCTTGCTGGACACAAGCTCTTTGTCATTCCCATTGGGAAAACGTCTACGAGAAACAAGATCAAAGGCAGAAGGTCAAGCCCTGATCGATCTGCTGGGTAACATCTTGCTTTCTCCTGCTTACAATGCTTCTGAATTCCCTAGTCTATCGACTATTGCCAAGCATTCTGATATGGGTACTGTTTTCCCTCAAATTCCTGTAATTGAACTACAGAAGCTGGCCACTGAAACCTGCTGCATTCCTCCTTCGGAGGTGACAACCGAGCTCCTCCTTGTCTCCAGGCCTGAGGATGTAGCAGGCCAGAGCAGGATTGGCGACTGAAGATTAGTCTGTCCCAATGCATTGGTGTCTTTTCAGTCCTTTCTTTGTCAGGGAATGCCCTGCTCTTTTTTGTTGTTTTGAACATCCTTTTGGTTGGTTATGTTGGTCGCAGTCTATCTTTTATGGTTGCTCTGGAACAATTAGTGGTTACTTCATAATCTTGTTATCAGATGATTGGTGGTTTCTTCTAACTGTGCCTGCTGTGCTTGATGTTCTATGGTGGATGTTTGCAACCCTGTACATTGTTTCAGCGCCTTTCTCAACTACCATTGCTCTATTTGTTTTAAGACCTAACTTGAAGGGTTTTTTCTTAGTTCCCTCTGGGCTAAGAATTTTCTGTTGTTCTCAATCATGTCCCTATGAGTGACATAGCTATCAGCAATAGCCTGGACAACAGTCCAGCAAGAAACTGGAATATCCTCAATTGGAACATTAGAGGTATCAACTCAGAAGATAAATGCTCTGCTGTAAAAGAAAAGATTGATGAAAGTGCTTGTGCAATTTTCTGTATTCAAGAAACTAAAAGGGATCACTTTGACCACTCCTTCCTCAAAAAGTTAGCCCCTAAGCGCTTCAATAAATATGTTTTTTCTCCCTCCAATGGCAGTTCTGGAGGCATTCTCATGGGATGGAACAGTTCCATCTTTAAAGGTGAAGTCATTGAAGTCAACAAATTCTCCATCACGGTTAACTTTTCCTCCACCCACAATAGTCATAGCTGGACCTTAACCACGGTTTATGGTCCTTGCCAAGGGCCTGAAAGAGATGAGTTTGTTCAATGGCTCAATAACTTGCATATTGATGATGAGGTCAACTGGATGCTGGTGGGTGATTTTAACTTCTACAGATCTCTCTCTGACAGGAATAAAAGTGGTGGTAACATGAATGATATTATGATTTTTAATGAAGTCATCAGCAATTTGGGTCTACTGGAAATCCCCCTCAAAGGAAGAAAATTCACATGGAGCAATATGCAGAATGATCCCCTCCTGGAACAATTAGATTGGGTTTTCACCTCTGCTAATTGGATTTACGATTATCCAGAACACTCTCCTTCTTCCAATGTCCAGCCAACTTCAGATCATATCCCACAAGATCCAAATTGGCACCACCATCCCAAAAGCCCATATCTTCGGTTTGAAAATTATGGGTTGATCACCCCGGTTTCATGGAACTAGTCAAAATTGTGTGGGCTACAAATGTCAGTGCCTCGAATAGTGCTACTAAAATCACAACAAAATTCAAACTTCTCGGGGCTGCCCTCAAAAAATGGAGCAGAAATTTATCAAATCTTAATAGGCTTCTCAGAATTTGCAATGGCACTCTAGAAATCTTAGATGTCCTTGAGGAACAAAGGGCTCTTTTTATTCAAGAAAGCAATTTCAGAAAGATCTTAAAAGCCCACATTCTCAGATTGCACAGCTTCAAGAAGGAATATTGGAAGAAGAGGTATCTTTGTGAGATGGACTAAATTAGGAGATGAGGGAACAAAATTTTTCATCTTGCAGCTCTGAAAAGATATAGAATTAACACTATCACCAGTTTAATCTCTAAAGATGGTCATCCTGTTACAGAACATAATGAAAAAGCAGCACTTCTTCTTGATGACTTTAGAAAGAGAATGGGCAGCTCTTCTAACCCAACAATGCAGTACAACCTCACTCAACTAATTCAAACAAGAGAAGATTTGGATTCTCTTTCAAGGCCTTTCTCCACCATTGATATTGACAATGTCATAAAGCAAATGCCTCCGACAAAGCCCGGGACCGGATGGTTTTAATGGTTTTTTCCTGAAAAATGTTGGGACATTATTAAAGAAGACATCTACACTCTTTGCTTTGACTTCTTCAATGGCACTTTGAACCTGGAAGCCATTAATAGCTCTTACATCACTCTAGTCCCCAAGGTGCATAATCCCACAAGTGTTAATGACTTGAGCCAATCTCTCTGTTGAATAGCGTTCTCAAAATCATCACAAAACTCTTGGCTAATAGGCTTGGACAAGAATAATACCCTTGATTCACACCAATCAGTATGGTTTCATAAAAAACAGGACAATTCAAGATTGTTTGGCCTGGGCTTATGAGTACATCTATCAATGTCAACATTCCAAAAAAGAAATTGTCATCCTAAAACTGGACTTTACAAAAGCGTTTGATACAATTGAACACAACACTATTTTGTTGATGATGAAGCACTTGGGTTTTTCTAACCAATGGATTGATTGGATAAAGAGAATTCTTGTTTCTGGTTCTTCCTCCATCTTGCTCAATGGTGTCCCAGGCAATCATTTTCATTGTCGAAGAGGGGTTAGACAAGGGGATCCTCTGTCCCCACTTCTTTTTGTGCTTGCTGCTGACCTTCTTCAATGTATCATCAATCAAGCTTATCATCAAGGTCTCTTTGAGCTGCCTTTACCCTCTTATGAGCAAGACCAATTCCCAATTGTTCAATATGCAGATGACACACTCCTAGTTTTGAAAGCCTCTCAGAAGGAGCTATTTACTTTAAAAGGGTCTTTGAATCCTTTGCTCGATCAACTGGACTTGAGTTAATTACAAGAAATCCTGCCTTGTCCTCTAAACCTCTCTTTAGAAAGGGCTCACTTCTAGCCGAGTTTTTGGCTGCAACTGAGTCCTTGCCTTTCACCTATCTGGGACTGCCGATGGGTACTACAAAGCCCGTGATAGAGCACTTTGGTTCCATCATGAGTAAAGCAGAAAGGAAGCTCTCTTCCATCTCAAATTTTTGACTCACGCAGAAGACTTCAACTGGTTAATTCTGTCCTCTCTTCATTGCCCACCTTTGCCATGTGTTCTTTGCAAGTTCTGCAGCAGTTCTTAGTTATATTGATAGAGCAAGACGGCATTTGCCTTTGGAGAGGATCTGAATCAATGCCAAAATAAAGCCCTTAGTAGCACAGGAAAAATGCTCAAAACCCAAAAACAAAGGAGGGTCAGGATCATCAATCTCAAAACCAGAATAAAGCACTTCTTCTCAAGCATTTGGACAAGTTCTACAACAAAAAGATATTCCTTGGGTCAAATTGATATGGAATGCTCACTATCCTCAGGGCCAAGTTCCCCATGCATCTACTGATAGAGGATCCTTTTGGTGGAGAGATGTTCTGAAACTTTGTGTTCTCTTCAGGGGTATTGCTAAGTGCAAAATTGGTGATGGTTCCACGGTTCTTTTTTGGTCTGATCTTTGGAATGATAATATTTTGCAAACCAAGTTCCCAAGACTTTTCTCCTTTGCAAGGCACAAGAATATCTCTGTGGCCAAGTTCTGGCAAATAATTCATTGGAGGCTCAATTCTACCTGCCTCTCTCTGAGCAAGCCTTTCAGGAGTTCCAAAGCCTGCAAGATTTCATCCAAGTTCTACAAGTCAATCAAAATTCAAAGGATTCTTGGCAATACATCTGGGGAAGCAAAGTGTATTCTTCCTCAAAGTTTTATAACCTTCCCTATAAGAACATACGGCCTCCTGCTCCCTTCCTCTGGATTTGGAAGTCTAAATGTTGCAACAAGCTCGAGTCTTCTCTTGGTTGCTCTAGTAAACTAAGGTTTAACATTAGGTTGTTTATAGTTGTTTTACTTGTCAGTTGCCATGGGTTCTTTTCAGCTGTGGTTGATGACTTATAGCTACAGCTAATGGCTTTTGACCCTAGTGCGAACATACCGAATACCGATAAACCACTTCGGAAAAACTATTCCGATAAACCACTTTAAAAATACGACGAAAAACCGTCTTATTTGTTTATTCGGAGAAAATCATAAACCATAAGCTTAAAAGAATGTGCCCAAAGTGTAGAAACTATTCATGCACATAATTGGGATTTGGGAGTCAAAAAATATCAATCGAGCAACCATTTAAATGATCTCTGGACATACCTTCAGTGATTTATGTGCTGCAGAGCCCATGTCTCATGGCCACCAGTCTTCAAAGTTCAAAATTTAAAAAAAAAAGTCATGACCACCTCAGGTGCATGATTAAGATGAGAATAACTGATGCACAGCAAGCCAACTGCCAAGATAGAATAATCCCTGTGCATCCTTAACTACAAGAATGTACAATCTATGGGTTCATCCTCAATTTAGACCCTAAAATAAAAAAAAGGACAACAATATGGAGGAGTATCTTCAGCGGCTAATGACAATATCAATGCAAATATGTTTTAAAATGCATGAATGTAGTTCATCGACACATTCAGTTCATGCAAAAACAGGAAACATTATCCACATCTCCTTTAGATGATCAAAACCATTTACACACAATGCTTGCAAAAGATCCTTGCGCAGTATTGTCCAAATCCTTGGTAGTACTCCATTAACTTATCATCAGCCTGTTAAAGAAGAATAGACGACACCAAATCAACAGGACGTCTGGACGAATTAATAGCGAAAGATAGAACACCAAAACTTAAATGGATCCATGCCTCCAACAACCAAAGAGAGAGGCGCCTTTATTTATTGTTGTGGTTGGCACTGGTGAGGAGAAGTAGAAGGCCCAACAAGCCTTATTTATTCCTTCCTAATGTCTTGGCCTATTTACTGCATGGGGCTTGGGTAGTGAGGCTTCTGTTTTTATTATGCATCAGCGCCCCTCGCTCCCTCTGCTTCTTCTTTATGAGAATTAGAGTTAGGGTGCAAAAGACATGAATGCTCACCCACAAGAAGAAGTTCATGATTACAACGAAGTTAATGGTGTAGGTATAGAAGTATGATGGTCAGACGGTACAAGAGAGATTTTAAGGCATGGAGGACTCTGCCTTGTAGGTTTCACTCTAGTGTCCATCGCCACGAATTGAGCCATCTTGTCCAAGCTCACACGCTAGCTATCCCACTCCTGTGCTGTTAAATTCAGCAGAGCACTATTGCAGCAATAGATGGCCTTTGTAGCTCCAACTAACGTGCACCGGTTTCTCCATTGGACAGGAAGTTGCACTAAATTCTGTGCACTGTTCCTAGTTCGCAGAGATTGCATTGTGTGGTAAGAGTAGATTGGCACCTCTTAAGAAAAGAAAAGGAGTAGCATAGCAAGTGATAAGCAAATGGATAAAGCCTTCAAGCATATCTTGAACTGATACTAAGTATATATATCTTTAAATTATTCCATGTACAAGGCCCCACCCTCCTTAACTCCAGTCCAGTTCTGTAGAGTTAAATTCTGAACAGAACCACCAACATCACCTCAGTCACAGCTGCTGCCTCAGCCCGCGCCTGAGCTGAGCAGCTGCTGCCGATCTTGTCCCAATCTTACCACCCTACAACACAACTTACAAGGCAAGCAAGGGCAGGGCCTCGTAGATTTTGTGGCTGCTCTCCTGGGCTGGGTGGCATTATGACGTGTACAGTCCGGGCATGTACAGCCTTAAATTGGGGAGGAGGTGGAGAGATTTGAGTCATTTAAGGTCACTCTACTTGTCATCTTTAATGCCTGGCCTGCCCTCTCCTTAATGGAGTTGGATGAAGGCCATTTAAGAACCCTTCTTTAGTGCCCACGCCCTCCCCTGCATGACACCATCAATCAAAAGCCCAGTGTTGAAGAGAAGCAGCTAGCTTCTCCCCCACTGAATTCTCCTACTGTACTACAAGTCTACAACCTCACACCCAAGAACTACATATATATAGAGAGAGAGTGGTGGTATTATCAGCCAAGATGACCACTCAATTCCTTAGAGTGCAGAAGTTTCAGGAGGTGAGCGTGAAGAGGATGGAGCTGCAACCGGAGCTGTCGCTTGGGCCGACATGGCCGGCGCCGGCTTTCGCCTCGGCAAAAAGCACCAAGAGCTCGTCGTCCGAGTCGGACGGCAGCTCCCGGAAGAAGAGGAAGCACTACACCTGGGAGGAGCCAGTCTCACAAGCTAACCTGGAGCTCCAGCTCAATGACCCCCTGCCCCTGGACTGGGAGCAGTGCCTTGACCTCCAAGTGAGTCATTCTCGGTAACAACTACGTTTCCACACGCAAGTTACTTCTGAATAACAGTACTCCTAGCTAGTTTACATTGCATAGAATTCATTTTTCAGTTCATAACTCTCATCAACCAAAACTATAGCAATTATCTCATCTTGTCGTGTGTTTATGTGCCTGTCTATGTCCATGACGCTGACATGTGTTAATAGGTAAAACTAATCAACAAAATTATTTATGGTGTGGGACTCCTATTCTTAGAAGTGTCCTGCCACCGACGTGGCATGTACGTGAAACTGACGCAATATTGAGCTGGCAGAAATAGCAGAGCAACTAGACAAAGCATATGCACCCACATGGTTATTGGTGACAAAATGCATGCAGTTTCAACGTGCGTGCGGCAGAAGCTGCACTTGTGATAGTTGCCCTACTATTTGTGACGCTCACGAGGGATCTTTGCAGTACCACTTTGCCTAGAACATGAAAGTTTGATGGATGCTGCCATGATTGCCTCGTTATTCGATGTGTTATGGTTTTTTTTAATGTTGTCTGTTATGGTCTTGGCAGTCTGGAAGGATGTATTACCTGAACAGGAAGACCTTGAAGAAGAGCTGGATCAGGCCCAAGGAGCAGAGCGTGAACCTGGAGCTCAACATCTCGACAACCCTGGCGAACGTCGTCGTCATCAACAGCAACACCGCCGCTGCTCCTGTCACTGCAGAAGAGCCAAAGAGGGGCACCGTGAGCTCCGGAGGCAGCATGGTGGCCGTGCCGTGCGCCAACTGCCACCTCCTCGTCATGCTCTGCAAGTCCTCCCCTTCCTGCCCCAACTGCAAGTTCGTGCAGCCGTTGCCGCCGGCGACGCCACAGGGGGCTCACCGCAAGCTCGACACCGTCAAGCCGCTGGAGACCCTGAGCCTTCTCCACTAGGCGCATGCACGCCAGCACGCTCCGCGGGCAGGTGCACTGTAGAAAGAAAACCCTAAAAGCCCTAGTAGTGGGTTAGTGTTTGGGGAGGGACTATGTTAATCAAGGACCTTGACATAGAATGGTGAGGTGAGGGGGCAAGTAAAACTATAAATGTCTTAATTAATTAATGGTAATGGTGATAGATGTGCTAGCTAGACATGGATATGTATGCGTACGTGAGTATACGTGCAGTGCGGAGGAGAGGACGGCAGTACGGGTGCAGCGTGCCACTAGCTTACTACGTACACTGTTGGCTTCAATGAAACTGAGGCAATCTGGCAGTGAATGTGTCGTCCTTGGTCTTGCCTTCTCCATTAAAGAAGGGGAGGTGGTGCTAGCTCCTCGGCGCCACCATGAAGGCCATGACTGCCATCACACAAAAACGTTAACTGTCAAAGCGGTAGATTTGGGCCGAGTGAGTGAAGAGGAGCGTGAATGCCACACCTACTCCTCGGTTGCACATTCTATTCCCTTCCCTGTCTCCTATCTCCCAATCACATGGGGGTTAAGCACTGACTCGAGTGAATAATAACCTGAGCTACAGGGACTGGGGACTCTGCTAGCTAGCAAAAGGGTGATCCTAGGTAGGGAGGGGACGCAATGCAAGTGCAAAGCTACACACCTCCACAACAGCCAGCTGATCAAAAAGTGAACAGTTCAGAAACACCTCTCCCCCATGCTATGTCTACTACCTGCCGGGGAACTAGCTCTTGTGCGCTTTCCCACGCAAAATGTCCAATTTGCATGTGCATGTGTTGCCATTGCTCATTGCCTCCCAGGTATCAGAGTGTGGCTCTGCTCTGCTCTTTCGTCTTTGGCCATAGGTAGAAAAAGTAAGCTCTGTTCTACGTCACAGAACATTTTAGAGAGCTCAGATGACTGAATCAGCCCAACTGTTTCTGTGTGACGAAAGAAAAGATGGCTCATGAGCTAGACGGTGGTGAGCAGTGAGCATGTGCTGAGTTACATCGTGCACAGTGACATGCAATTCACCCCCATGGACGGTTGACATGTCTCTGTGAAGTGCTCTGTGGTGCCACAATGTGCCGGAACAATTTAGAGAGCTCAGATGACTGACTCAGCCCAACTGTTTCTGTGTGACGAAAGAAAAGATGGCTCATGAGCTAGATGGTGGTGAGCAGTGAGCATGTGCTGAGTTAAATCGTGCACAGTGAGATCCAATCCCCAATGGACGTTTGACATGTCTCTGTGAAATGCTCTGTAGTGCCACAATGTGCCGGATGGGTATAAATACACTGCAAAGCTGGCATTCAATTAGGCCTTTGGCGTTTATACGATATTGGGCTGCTGGTTGCAAAGAAAGTTAGGTGGTTTCAGTTGCCTGTCTATGAATTTGGCCTTCAAGAAATACAATCTAGGTCCAAGTGCAGATGGAGAACGGCTTATTAGTTTACATTTATGACTGGAATAAACTTGCTCAGCTACAGTATTCTAAAAACGGGTCAACTAGACCATATACAAGTAACAGGTGCCCCTACCTATTTACCGGTTAACTGCATAATCAAACTGGTTATGCCGCATAATAGGCAGATTATACCGTATAATTACTAGTAGGTAGGGTGACTAGTCGAGTATCGGTTACCGATTTTTAGAACCTTACTCAGCTATTTATTTACTAATACTGCAAGAGGACTAGAAAATTGTTACTGCACTAATGGTCGGACAAAAAATGAAGTTGTGTCATGTGGAGCAGTGTTGTCAGTATCAAACAGTAGAGTACAACGAGTCTACTCTAACAGGAGTGGCATTGACAAAGTATCCAAAACGTCATTCAGTCCACCACCTTCAAGAAGAATAGTAAGCAGACACAAAAGCACATATGCACGGATGTATCATGAGTTGAACCATAAGGAAAATATAAAGTTTAATTTCCTAGATGCATCTGAGATAAAATTCTCAGTTTCCTCTGTGCAATTCTTAAGCCAACTCTAGCTTTGCCCTATTGCACATATTGGATGAGAGATGAATACATGAGAAATGTTCAGATTAAAATATCTTAGGCTATACAGTATCAGAATTTATTGATTCCTAATTTTGTGTAATTTTCTCCCATGTCCCTGAGAACTATAGATGAAATTGAATGATTCCACTAGAGTGGCTAGTTCTATGCATGAATATTTTCACAATACCAGCATTTCATGTATTTTCTTACTCCAATAGTTGCTAAATTATGCGTTTCAGTGGTTAAATTTTACTACATTTGTCACGAAATTGTGGGGGGATACTTAATAATCAATATAGTACCACAATGTCAATGTATTGTTTACCTGAATCACCTCAAGGAGGCCTTTTCCCATGGCGCATTTTGGACATTGGAGAGGATATGTTTCACAAAGTAAAAGCTCCACAGCTTGCCATCTGCACATGCTTGCATAACGATTAGGGCATCTACATGACCAAAAACAGAACTAAACAGAAGTCTCAGGAAGGACTTACAGTTTCTTTATTGGAAAGAATAGTCGGGGTTCAATCAAGTTCCTTAACAGGACAAGTGCACAACAGTTTCTTCCACATGACAAATCTGACCAAAACAGAAACTATCGCACATAACAATCAGTGTGATCCTCCATCAGAGATGCATTACTTCCTTTGTCTGCCCATGTAAGCTACTTATTTTAAGATAGTGGGAATTTATGTCATTTTCAGGCCATGTTACATGAACCAATCTTATAACAGTTGGACGTTAAAGAAAATATGTCCAGCAGGGAGCTGAGCTTTAATAAATATGAAAAATCCTGTCTGCTGCTAAGTTTTCCTTTTCTCTCTACAGTCAAGGCTAATTATGAGGTGCATGAACAAAGAGCAAAACACCTTCACCACACTCATGCCAAGTCAGAGGAACATAACCTTCACATTTTAAATGGAAATAAATATTCTTCAATGCTGCATATATATCTTCTGAATCAACATGTGAAACATCTGCCACCAAAAACTCATGGACTTTTCCATCCAACTCAATAGAACTACAGCCAGGATTCTTCTTTACCCCTCTATCTCTCATCATCATCCTCAGCATCTTCACCTGATCCCATTTGTTTTTACTTGCATATATTTGGCTCATAAGTACATAGATTCCACTATCTGAAGGATCGAGTTTTATCAGCTTATCTGCAGCACATTCACCAATCTCTACATTGCCATGCATTCTGCATGCGTTTAAAAGAGCACCCCAACCAGCCTCATCAACTTCCATCGGTATGCTCCTTGCAACTTCAAGTGCCTCTTCCAGTAGCCCAACTTTACCCAAAAGATCAATCATGCATGCATAATGCTCTGCCCTGGGTTCAATCCCATAAACCATTTTCATTTCTTTGAAAAAGTGCCGCCCTTCTGAAACTAAACCACTATGACTGCATGCAGAAAGTAACCCAAGGAATGTGATCTCATCAGGCACAATACCTATTCCTGTCAACTGCTCAAAGAGACAAAGGGCTTCTTCAGACTGACCATGCACGGCATAGGACATGATCATTGAATTCCAACTCACTATATTCGTCTCTGCCATCTCACCAAATAATCTTGATGCTTCACCCAAATCTCCACATTTTGCATACATATCGATGAATGCATTACCTAAATTCACTGTAAGCCCAACCTTATTACTGAAAATGCAGTTATCATATATCCATCGACCAAGATCCAAGCAACCCAACTGAGCACATGCCGAAAGC
Source organism: Dendrocalamus sinicus (assembly GCA_036346575.1). Classification (NCBI taxonomy): domain Eukaryota; kingdom Viridiplantae; phylum Streptophyta; class Magnoliopsida; order Poales; family Poaceae; genus Dendrocalamus; species Dendrocalamus sinicus. The sequence continues at coordinate 7,499,167 of CM070675.1, forward strand.
ACACTCACAAGAGTAGCATCAATCGGCTCCACACATGCTTCAATCATCTGCTTAAACAACCTCACTGCTTCCTCAGGTTGATTTGCCTGTGAGTAAGCTGCAATCATGCAACTCCAAGAAACTGCATTCCTCTTAGGCATATCCTGAAACAGCCGAGATGCACTTTCCAAATCACCACACTTGGCATAAGCGTTAACCATGGTCGTCCAGGAGTACACATCCTTGACAGCCATGGCATCGAAAACCTCCTTGGCAGAGGGGACGCACCCGCACTTCCCAAACATATCGATCAGAGCATTCTCCAAATTAACACTCACATCCACACCACCACCCTCTACAACATACTGATGCACCACCCTCCCCAGCGGCAGCAATCCCATCTGCCCGATCACCGAGACCACAGCAACCAGCGTCACCTCGTTCGGCTGCACGCCCCCTGCCACCACCATTCTGCAGAACACCCGCCACGCCTCGTCGGCCAACCCTCCCCGCGCGTACCCGTCCACCAGCGTCGTCCATGAAACCACGTCCCAGTCAGGCATTTCATCAAACATCTTCCGCGCATCAAGTAATGACCTCTGGTTGGCGTAAAGGTGAACAAGAGCGTTCCCCACGAGCACGCTCTGGCGAAGAAACCCCCACTTAAGGGCCACGCAGTGGACGGCCTCGCCGCCGGATGGGGAGCCGTGCCAGCCGGCGGCTGCGGCGGCCTTGCATGCAAAGACGAGTGTGCGCGCGTCGGCGGGCAGGCAGTCACTGATGACGCGGCGGAAGAGCGCGAGGGCGCGGTGGGGTAGGCGGGCGCGGAGGAAGGCGCGCATCATGGTCGCGAGCATGTAGGCGTTGGGGCCGGGCGCGACGCGGGCGAGGATTGCGGCGGCGTGGTCGACGCGGGGAGGCGTGGAGAGGGCGCAGAAGGCGAGGAGGCGGGAGGCCGGGAAGCGGTGCGCGGCGAGGCCGGAGACGGTGAGGAGCGCGTGCAGCTGGAGGAGGCGGCGGAAGGAGGCGCAGGACTCGAGCAGGGAGAGGAGCGGGTGGGTCACGATGAGGTTGCGGTTGGTGTTCCACGCCGGCCGGGGAGGCGCCGGCGCGCGCGGGGCGGGGAGGGGAGGCGGCGCAATTGGAACGGGCATTGCGATGGCTGGGTTGGGTGCCTGCGCATCCCAGCCGCGGGGGCGCGAAATTTTTATGGGATGGGAGCACACAAGTACGTGATCAAGAATCAAAATTCGTACACGAAAAATGCTAATTTGCGGATGTCCACAAGAAACTTATCTCGCGCACTCCGGCATCCATCCGTCGACCACGGCCACGAGCGGATTGAGGCGCGGCCTTGGTTCGCTTTAGTAGTGGAGAATTTCGTTTGAATGTCAATTTCCAGTTCAAAGTTCAAAGTCCTTTCTTCCTTCTTAGTTGAAACTTGAAAGTTCAATTTTGCAGTTGGAACTTCCATTTCAAATTTTTCATTTCCAGTTGAAAGTTTCAGTTTCCGAAATAAAAGTTCAATTTGCCGTTTAAGGCCTTCCCAATTAGGAAATTCTCACCTATGGTCAGAAAAAACATTGTATGATCTTAACTGTGCACTTTGATCAGTGTCGTCCGATAATGTTACGAATCTAGCCCTTGAATTCTAATCTTTATTTCTCGCAAATATTGCAATACCTAAACTGATTACAAGCATCTCAATTTATATGCCTATAACTCCTAATAGCACACGACTAGGACTTCGAATTGGACACTACTTCAACTCGAATTACACCTGAAAACAAACTCAATTTACGCTAGGACTCTTAAGTCAAGATTAAATCTAACAATCTCCCTCTTAATCTTGACTTTCTAACTTCTTTCCATCTTGTTTGAGTTTGGACGGCGACACATCTCAAACGTCCCTGACTCAACTCATCTTCATAGCATTTCATCTTCGCTGAGCGCTTCGGCGACAAACGCTTTCTTCGTCTTCGGCTTTTGGCATTCTGAAGTAAAGTGTCCATAATCATTGCAGTTATAACACCTCACTTTTGCCTTATCAAACCTCCAACATTTACGGCCTTGGTCATCACCCCTGGAAGTGTTCTTGCCTTCACGCTTCGATGATTGTGCCTCCCACTCAGCGCGAGTCAACAAGAGTTGTCCTTCACCTTTGTTGCTAGTGTCATGGATGCGTTCCTCATACGCCTTAAGGCGACCGATGACCTCCTCCATGGTCATTGCCTTTAGGTCTCCAAATTGCTCTATGACTGAAGCAATCGGGAGGAACTGTGAGGGAATAGCACGAAGGAATTTCTTCACCATATACAACTCTTCCACCTTCTTGCCAAGGGCCCGTATCTTGTTGACGATGACCGTCAACCGGACGGCGAAGTCATTGATCGACTCCGTTTCCTTCATACGCAGCACCTCGAACTCGGTTTTAAGAGTTTGTACCTTTGCTTCCTTCACACGATCTGCGCCAAGATGCATCGCTTTCAACGCCTCCCACGCGGGTTTGGTCGTCTCCTTTTCGGCCAGTAGGAAGAGCGTCTCTTCTGGGATGCCCTGGTAGATGGCCGCCAATGCCATCTGATCTTTGCGCATATCGACGTTGCTGTTCTCGATCGCATCCCAGACACCTTGAGCCTTCATGTACACCTTCATCTTGATTGCCCATGCTGCATAATTGCTCTCCGTGAGCATCGGATAATGCAGCGAGATAGCGGAACTCCTTCGCCATCGTACCGGATGATGCCTCGTTGCCGTCAACACCGCTTCCCGAATTACGCAACATGATCTTGGGCGCGGATCAAAAAACTCCGGCTACTTTGAAGTCTCTTGGACGGAGAGAAACGGAAGGAAAAAATTGTTGTTTTCCTTTTTTTCTATTTCTTGAATTTTGCTCTTGTTTGGATTTGCACTCTTGCTGCTGCTCTGCGTTTGGGTGCTCTCTGGTGCCTCCGCTTGGACTTGCTCTGCTGCCCACACTGCGATTTTTATTCTTGGAGCGAGTAATCGAGTCAAAGACGCTGCCTGTTTTAGACTCCGTCTCGGAGACAAACAAATTATCGGAATCAGTTCGGCTCGGAATTGGTGCCAACTTCACCGTTGCTGTCCTTTTTCCTGCGCACAGGTCCTGCAATAAATGATGCCACTTCAAAAATCTGCAAGCTTTGGCTTTCTTTTCTTGCTTTGTTTCCCGTGCCACTTTTGCTTTTTTTTGTTTGCTCCTGCGCAAGAGTACTTCTTTCCTTTTTTCTGGACAGCATTGGGTGACTTGCGTCTCATGCACATGTGCAGGACGGCTTGTTGTGCTTTATGCTGGCTCTGTCCTTTTTCTTGGTCTTTCTCCTCTGCACTGCTTGCTTGCTGATTTTGCTACGCGCTGCGCGGAGTCATCGGAAGCATTGGACAGGGCGAGGAGACGTCTTCGATTCGACGATTCGACGACGCCGAATTTTTTCTCTCTGCAGCGGCGGCGGCGTACAACGGTGGCCGCCCCCGGGAGCAAAGATCACCCCCCGGGTAGCAGCGGAAGAACTCAGGCTTGAGCTCTGATACCAATTGTTACAAAATCTGCTCTGGAATTCTTTGCTTTATTACTTGCAAATCTTGCAATGCATAAACTGGTTACAAGCATCTCAATTTATATGCCTATAACTCCTAATAGCACACGACTAGGACTTCGAATTGGACACTACTTCAACTCGAATTACACCTGAAAACAAACTCAATTTACGCTAGGACTCTTAAGTCAAGATTAAATCTAACAGATAATAATTAGACCATCCAAACAGCGAGGCACTAAGGCAATCACTATAGTTATATGAGAGTACCTAACACACTACGCCGTCGGAAGGCAACCCCAACGGTGTAGCCTCCACCACCGCAGCAGCTTCCCCTGCCCTCCTCCTCCAGAACTGCAACTTCCGCTTCCCTCTCTCCCTCTTCCTCTACCGCTCCCCCTCTCCGGACGTCGACCACAGCTCCGCTCCTCTCCTCCCCCATCGGCGGCTGGCAACAACCTCGTCGTCGTCTCCCCCTCCCCTATCGCCCATCCCGCCCAACTTAACATTTGCCAACACCTCGCCATGCCTCCCACCGCCGCCGCCCACCCCCTTCCCCACCGCAGCCTTCCCGACCCCCCTCTACAACCAGTGTGTGCGGTGAACCCGTCAGGAGCGGGTGGTGCCACCGCTCCTCTCACTGAATGTCAAGAAGACAGGATAGGGAGAGAGAACTAGAGCGCTGGAGCGAGGGGAGCGGCACAGCGCTGCAGGAGCGACGAAGGAAACTTGGAGCAGAGTAGCTATAATGGAGCGGTCCTCAAATGGCGCAACATTTTACTATGACGTGAAATCTCCGTGTCAACAAGTGTAGCATTGCAAAACAACGAATGACAATGTCAAGGAAACATTTGAAGTAAAACACTTGAAAAGGTATAGGAGATTTTGATCGACATAACACGTAGACATATCTTGAAACTATTGCAAAAGCTCCAAAACAATGAATTGTTGTGTAAAGTCTTCTCCAACAACTCCCTAAACACCCCTATTTCTATTCCCCCAAAACTCTCCCAAAACTTAGAGAATAATGATGGTATAGCGCTACAACCTACGGACTTACATGTGCAACCACAAAAGCTCCTAAAATAGGTTAACAAATTTTTGGCTGCCCTAAAGGTGTCTTTTGGGGTAAACAAAATCGTAAGAAAGTTGAATGGAAATACACAAAATTTCTAGAAGAAAAATATTACTGCAACATTCAAAAAATAACTATTGTAACGTTTTTTAAAAAAGTACGCAACAACTTAGGATAGCAGCCAAACATTGGAAAGAATTATTGTTACAACATTTAAAATAACGCTCATGACATTTTGAGTAGTCTTAAAAAACTCTTTCTTTTCTGATCTTCATGTCTTATTCCTTCTCTCTCTTCCTCTCTTCTTCTTTACCTTGCTCTGTTCCAAGGAAGCTTCTTTACAAGCCAACACTCCCCTGAGGAGGAGGAAGATAAGCCACATAAGGACGAAGAGGAGTAGGAGTTGCCAAAGTAAGACAAGGTGTGTAGGGAGAGGCATGGTACAGGCTAGGATTCCATCCCGGTGGTGAATTTTGGACACATCTGGCCCCCAAAACACCCGAAATTCCCAATGTGGTCTCCAAAGCAAAAACAATTCCAAATCTGGCCCCCTGCCCAAACGCGCGTTCGCCTGGAGCCGCCACGTGTCCGGTCATGCGGTCCGGTACCGTACGACCGCACTGTAGCTGGGTCGTGCGGTACCACACCGCACGACCGCACTGTTCATTCGCCGAAACGTGCACTGGGGGACTCGGTCATGCGGTCAGCAGACGAAACACGCGGTCGGGGCGAATGAACAGTGCGGTCGTGCGGTACCGGACCGCACGACCGGACACGTGGCGGCTCCAGGCGAACGCGCCCTCGGGCAGGGGATCAGATTCGGAATTTGTTTTTTGCTTTGGGGGTCACATTTGGAATTTCAGATGTTTTTGGGACCAGATGTGTCTAAAATTCCCCGGTGGTGGCCAAGATGACAAATGCGGTTTTCTGATGAGGGGCAGCCGATATAAATTATGATTGGAATCAGTTAGGGAACGCTATACCGTCGGGGTGAGATGATTTTATGACCATCATGCAAGAACTTACCAACAACACCAGAGGATCGAGGTGAGGCGATTGTACCTATTGAGTGGTGTACACCAATGGGGGAGGGTACAATCCCCAAGACGTATATATTTGTGACAAGCATGTTGTACTGATACGAGACAGCCAGATCCTCGCCGCGCGGGCGCGGCAAAGGAACACGGACAGGCGGGCCATCCATACTCGCCGGATCCCGCCAGTCAGTGAAGTAGCCGGCCACGACGTCGCGCTCCATGCGTACGCGGCCCCGCAAACCAAAGCCTGCATCCGCCGCAACATCACTGCCTTATGTTTGTTCAAGTAACCGATAGGTTGGTTTTACAAAAAATGCCGAAGCATTTGCCCCTGTTAAGTGGTTTTGGTCCTCAATAGTTCACTATCAATCGAAACCCACCAAATCTGTTCGATAGAGAGGTTGTGTTTGGACGTGGATAGTCTTGATGCCTTCAATAGGTCATGAGATATTTAAGATATTGCACTAGTTAATGCCATGTTGCGTTTGTATGTGGATACTCTTGATGTATTCAATAGGTCATGAGATGTTTAAGATATTGCACTAGGTGACATGATTAATGCCCGATGTAAATATGACAGTCATATGTCTGGGCATGAATGTTTGCTCTGTCATTGTACTGAAAGGTAATTTTGGTAGATGTCATAATCATACCTATTGTTTCTGCTCATGCACTTGTAAACATTGTAAAACAACTAAAACTCCGTATGAGATTTGCTTAGATCCAATGACACATTGAAAGATGGCTGGGCGTAAGGGCGGGCGCCATAGGCGTCGCCTTACTCTGGCGCCTCGACCAGTTTCGCAGGAGTCCGCTCCGGCGAGAGGGGATGTATTGGCGTTCTTGCCGGTACCTCCGTGCGCTGAGTCAGAGAGGGCCGTATCGTCGCCGGATGCGGTGAGGGGGAACGAGGTGGAGTCGGGGAGCGCGCAACCTTATGGATCTCCGTGGAGTCCTTCTCCGGATAGTGCTTCCTCTTCTAGCGGAGATACTTACTCTCTACTGGAAGTGGCCGTTGTAGAGGTGGAGCTTATGGCGGAGAGGGCGCTTTGTCCTCGTTCTTCGGCACCAGGTTTGCGATCTGCCTCTGATCCACTAGCAGGGGTTAGGGGGGAAGGGCGTAGATCTCGGTTCTGGCCGCAGGCTGGGGACGAGAGTTCTGATGAGGATGTTGAAGAGGTGGATGGCAGCTCCATCGCGTCGGGAGATTTGTCCGTGCAGGAGGCTTTGGTCATAGGTTCTTCGGCCGACGTTGGGGTAAGAGATATTGATCAAATTTCAATTGGTTTTTCTTCACAAAGTGTTGGGTCTGTGGTTTGTAGAGCAGGTCAGGGTCGTCGATCCAGATTATACTCCTTGCAGACCGTAGATTCGGGAGCGCAGATGAGGGGATCGTCGGGCATCAGACCGTGGAAAGGGCCTCAGCCTGCGAGGCGGGCATCACCGGAGCTGCTGCTGGGGGATGTCTGGGTAAAAGACGTTAGATCGAAGAGGAGTTTCCAGGGGTTTTCTCGGTTGGAAAACCTTGTTGTAGAGTTGGGAAAGGAGCCGGTGGCAGTGGCTGCGCCATCGCCGGTGTTGGAGGGGGCGAAGTCTGAAGCGGGGAAGAAGGTGCCTGTTTTTCAAATTGGGAATGTGAAGCATCAGGTGGGACCACAGGGGCTGCGCGCTGTGTTGGGCCCGTTGGGTCGTGCAGGGGCCCAGTTTGTGCCTCGATTTCCCCGAAGCTTGGGGGAGCTACTGGCCAGAAGGGGGCGGCCGAGGATTCGGTTAAGTAAGCAAATCCATTTTGCCACTTCCCCAGTTCCTTTGGTTATCTCGGTCTCTAAGTCTCGCTCGTTGGCAGCAGCCGTGAGGAGGGAGGAGCTTTCGGAGTCGGCGTCTGGAGGGCGGCAAGGTAGCAAAATGCAGCGCGGCGGTCGTGGAGGTTTGGGGGGGGGGACGTTTTGGCTTCCCGAATCAGTCCGGTGGCGCCGGGGCCTGTAGGCGCGGGATGGTGTTTGGCCGAGGTTACGGGCAAGGGGTTGAGGCTGTAGCAGAAGGTCCCGACGGAGGTGGATTTCGGGCGTTCGGGCGAGGCGCTCAGGGTGGAGGTAGGGGGTCGAGACCCCCTTTGGGGAGTGGTGGTGTTCGAGGAAGAGGCTGGTCGCGGCATGGGGGGAGTTTTGGGGGGCCGCGCGGTGGTTTTGTTGGCAAGCAAGGGCGAGGTGAGGTGCGGCATTTTGGTCATTCTGCTGATCGTGTGAGCTTGGAGGTTGGGGTTTCAACCGTAGGGGCGGCAGTCTCTAGGAAGGGGGCTGAGCTCACTTCGGTCAAGGCCTATTCTGGGAGCATGCAGGAGGGTGTAGGTGCTGTGCAGGAGGAGGAGGTTCAGGGAGGCACGGATGAGGAGGGAGAAGGTGGGTTGGTAGGAGTCAGGTGCTCAAGGTGCACAAAGAAGGGTCATTTCGCGGCGGGATGCATGGCGGAGGTGTACTGTGTCATTTGTGACAGTCACGATCACGTGAACCATAGGTGCCCAATTCTCAAGATGCCGAGGCCGGTTGCCCATGCCGTCGGATATGCAGTACATGGTCTGGGGTTCTTCCGCATCCAACACCCCCTCTGCCTAAAGGGAAAAAGGACTCAAAGCGAGCGCGGGTTTCCGTCTTAGGAGGAGTGCTTTTAGAGGAGCAAGTTTGTGCGCAATTGCAAAGGATTGTGCCAGGGAAGTGGAAGTGGTCTTTAGAGAAGTGTGGGGAAAATGCTTTTATCACTCAATTCCCATCAAGATCAGAGTTGCAACGTTCGATTGCGTTTGGGGGGCAGATGTCAAGGAAGATGGAGTTTCAACATGCGTTAGGTTGATCTTTGAAGAGTGGCATGAGAAGGAAGAAGGTTTCTTACTTCCTAAAGTTTTGGGTTCAGGTGTTTGGGATAAGAAAAGCCTTGAAAGAGGTCCTAATTCTGTGGGCGGTCGGGTCTATGCTTGGATCGACACAGACGGTGGATATGGAATCGACTAGGAAAAATGTGTTTGGGAGGGTCTTTGTGGCTGTTCTCAACCCGAAATTAATCCCAGCGCGTTTAGATGTGGTGATTGGGGATCATTACTTCGAGTTGGAATTCGAGGTTGAGAAAAAAGGTTTTGATGAGAATGGTGAAGAAGTAGAGGTAGATTGGGATGGAGGGGACAAGGATGGTTTTAGAAGTGAGGAGGGTTTGGAGGAGGATGATCTGTTGGGGGAAGAGATGGAGGGTGACGGAGATCACAAGCGCTTGAAAGGAGAAGGGGAGTGAGTAATGGGGCGCAGGTTAAAGAGGGGAGGTCGGGAGGAGAATCACTAAAAGAAAAAGTCCAGAGAATGAATGAGGATGAATTCACAGCCTTTCTTAAAGCTAAAGTGGAGGAGCTACTGAATGTGTCAGTGAGCAAAGCGCTTGTTGAAGCAGCTGATATAGTGTTAAAGGAAAAGGAGCAATTGGGTGTAGTTGAAGGAGGCAAAGAGTAGTGCATTTTGGTGAATTTGCAGCAAGGAGCAGTGGAAGTTCTCGGTTCACCAGGGAAGCTTGAGGAGGGATTAGGAGGGTTGTCGGGAGGTCACAGTGCACCGGGGAAGTTTCTAGAAGAGAGGTTGGCCGGTGTAGGGGGCACTTTCTATAGCAGCTTTTCGGAGGGGCTAAACAAGGAAGGTTTGGTGGAGGCTTCAGGAGGTTTGTTTTTTGTCGGACCGGTTGCTGGTGTCGGTGGGATTGCTGGGCCTGCAGGATCGGCCGGGAAGTGAGGTGAGTGTGGGTCAGGCGGGGTTGTGCTGCGGGTCTGGTGGCGTGGTGGAGGAGGCTGGGTCGATTAGAGAGTTGGTGATGTCGCCGTCAAGAACCAGTGTTCGCCTGGCTGGGGTGGCCGAAGAGCACACCTTGAGGCGGGCGGAGCGGCGGGCGGTGGTGCATAACCTTGAACAGTTGGAAGGTAATGTTACTTTTAATCCTTCTTGTTCTTTTCCTGCTTCGTATATTGTCAAAAGGATGAATAAGCTGGGGGTTATGGCAAGTAACAGGGATGAAGATCTTCTTTCAACTGTTAATCGGCTGTTTTGTAGAGAAAGCTCCAGAGATTCGGGTAGGTTAGAGTATTGTAGTGAAGGCTCTCTGAGTAGTGTTAGCGATTCGGAGAATTTAGAAGGTTTAGAATTAGAGGCAGTAGAGCATTTGTGTGGGGATTTGGTGGATGAAATGTTGGATGATGACAATTATCACTTTAGTTGTAAGGCTAAGGCTGTTTTGAAAAAGCACAAGTCTAACGCTAAGTCGTTTGGAAAAAAGACTTGGGAAAAAAGAAAAATTAAAATTTCGAAATGGAGTTCGTTATGAAAGGAATCTTCTGGAATAGCAGAGGTCTTAAAGACTTGGCTAAATTTAGATTCTTATATGAAACCTCCAGAGAGCAGAGCTTAGACTTTATTGCTCTTTTGGAAACAGGAAAGAAAGATTTCTCGCCAGCAAAGCTTAATAAATTGTGTGGGGGAAGAGACTTTCTCTGGCATTGGTCTGAGCCTCATGGGAGATCAGGAGGGATTTTGTTGGGAGTAAATATAAATATCTTTGATATTGGTAGTATTGTGGAGGGGGATTTCTTTGTGAAATTCCATCTCAGAAATAAAAAAGATGGCTTTTAGTGGATTTTGGTGGCTGTTTATGGGGCAGCGCAACCAGAATTCAAAGAGATTTTTCTGACCGAGCTGGTACAAGCCTGTAATAAGGAAACATTGCCAATGATGATTGGTGGAGATTTCAATATTATCCGAAATCCGAGTGAAAAAAGTAATGGTAAGTTTGACGGGAAATGGCCTTTTCTTTTTAATGCGGTTATAGATAGCTTAAATCTAAGGGAAATTGCGTTGTCGGGAAGAAGCTTTACATGGGCTAATTCCCGCAAAGTTCCAACCTTCGAAAAGCTGGACAGAATCTTAGTTAGCATGGAGTGGGAACAAAAGTTTCCCCTCTCCGTGGTGAGGGCTTTAAGTAGAGTTTATTCGGATCATACTCCGCTCTTGCTTAGCATGGGTGAAGAGACCCAAGGTAAGGGGTGTCCAATGTTCAAATTTGAACTCGGATGGTTCTTACGTGAGGGGTTTTTTGACTTAGTGTCCAGGGTGTGGAAAGAAGAAAAGAAGGGTTTTTTGTCTCTCCAAAGGTGGTAGAATAAAATCATAAGGTTGAGACAATTTTTAAGGGGTTGGGCAAAGAACGAGAATGGAGCTTGTAAGGTGGAAAAGCAGGAGTTGATGAGGGTAGCAGATAAACTTGATAAAAAAGCGGAAACACAACTTCTTGATCAGCATGAAGTTGACCTGAAGCAAAGGGTAAAAGATCGGCTAGCCCAGTTGCTTCGGGAGGAGGAGTTGAAATGGTTCAAAGGGCTAAGACCACGGAACTCTTGCAGGGTGATAACAATACAAAATATTTCCATATGGTTGCAAATGGTAAAAGAAGGAAACTAGAATTTTTCAGCTTGACCAAGAAGAAGGGTGATTGAAGGAGAGGATAATCTGGAGAAATTTATTACAAACTATTATAAGAGCCTCTTTGGGTCATCGGGGAGGAATAACTTGATTCTTGACGAAACGTACAAAGAAGATATTCCGCAGGTATCTAAAACAGAGAATAGGATCCTTACGGATGTCTTCTCTGAATAGGAAGTAAGAGAGACCATTTTCCAAATGAAACACAATAAAGCTCCGGGTCCTGATGGATTTCCTGCTGAGTTTTATCAAGTGTTTTGGAGTCTTATAAAGGATGACCTAATGGCCATGTTTAAAGATTTCCACAGTAATAAGATCCCTCTTTTTAGTCTTAATTTCGGGATAATAACTCTCCTTCCAAAACAAAAAGAGGTAAAGCAAATTCAGCAGTATAGACCGATTTGTGTACTTAATGTCAGTTTTAAGATTTTTACAAAGGTGTTGGCTAATAGGATCACGGGGGTGGCAAGCAAGGTAACTAGACCTTCCCAAACGGCTTTTATTCCGGGAAGAAATATAATGGAAGGTGCAGTAGTTTTGTATGAAACGTTGCATGAGTTAAGCAAGAAAAAAATGGGAGGGGTTATTCTCAAACTAGATTTTGAGAAAGCCTATGATAAGGTGAGTTGGTCCTTTTTACAGCAGGTTCTGAGATTAAAAGGCTTTTCGCCATCGTGGTGCAAGTGGATCAAAACAGTAGTAAGCGGTGGCAGTGTAGGGGTCAAGGTGAATGACAACGTAGGCCAATTCTTTCTTTCAGACTAGTAAAGGTTTGAGACAAGGGGATCCTCTTTCACCGGTTCTTTTTAATCTAGTAGTTGACATGTTGGCAATTCTTATAGAAAGGGCCAAAAGCAGTGGACAAATTTAGGGGCTTAGTACCTCATTTGGTGGATGGCGGTTTATCGATTCTCCAATATGCGGATGATACTATTCTTTTTTAGATAATGATGTCGAAGAGGCAAAGAATCTAAGGTTAGTACTAAGTACTTTCGAGGAATTGTCGGGCCTCAAAATAAACTTCCATAAAAGTGAGGTTTTTTTTGCTTTGGGGACGCTAAGGTCAAAAGTGCCGTCTTTGTTGAACTTTTTGGTTGCAAAGCGGGATCGTTACCATTTAGGTACCTGGGTCTCCCTATGCATTACCGAAAAGTTTTAAACAAGGATTGGTGGGAAGTCGAAGAAAGGTTTCAGAAAAACCATAGTAGCTGGAAAAGAAAATTATTGTTGGTGGGTGGCAGACTCGTTTTAATCAATTCGGTTTTATCGAGTCTTCCGATGTTTATGATGTCCTTTTTCAAAATTCCTAAAGGAATCCTTAAGAAACTGGATTATTATCGATCTAGATTTTTTGGCAAAATGATGGGAATAAAAAGAAATATAGATTGGCCAGATGGGGTATTCTTAGTCAGCCAAAATGTGTGTGGGGGGTTTAGGTATATTAAACCTGGAAGTGCAGAATTGATGTCTGTTAAGTAAGTGGCTGTTTAAGCTGTTGAATGAGGATGGTCTCTGGCAGAGCATGCTTAAGAAAAAATATTTGAAAGGTAAGACTTTGTCACAAATGGTTAAGCAACCAGGGGACTCCCATTTTTGGAGTGGTCTTATGGAGGTCAAGGATCTTTTTCTAACAAGGAGTAGATTCAAGGTTAATAATGGACAACAATCGAGGTTTTGGGAGGACATTTGGATTGGGAAGGAAGCGCTAATGATGAAATTCCCTGAGATGTATAGAATTGTTACAAAGAAGAATGTGACGGTTGCGCAAGTTCTTAGTACATCACCGCTAAATGTTTCTTTTAGGAGAGCATTGATAGGAGATAAGCGGGCTGCGTGGTTTGAATTGGTGCGTATGATGGTTCGAATATCTCTAAATGAGCAAGAAGATGTGCTAATGTGGAACTTGCATAAGAATGGCTCTTTTTCTGTCCATTCCATGTACAAAGATCTCATGGTAAGAGAAAGTATTCCAGGAAAGATTTTATTCTGGAAAACAAAGATACCGCTTAAAATCAAAGTGTTCATTTGGTTTTTGTATAAAGGAGTTATTTTAACAAAAGATAATCTTGCAAAAAGAAAGTGGCAGGGTAGTACCAAATGCTGTTTTTGTTCCTCTAAGGAGAGCATTTAGCATCTTTTTTTCGATTGCGATGTGGCTCAGTTTTTTTGGAATATGGGAGTCATTAGTTTTGGAATTCAACCACCTGCTAATGTTGAGTTATTGTTTGGTCCTTGGCTTAGAAGTTTTTCTATGAAGCTTAGAAATCAGATTCTAGTGGGTATAGCGGCTTTTTGTTGGGCTCTATGGTTGAATAGAAATGACGCCGTTTTCAAAAGGATCAATACTCACTCTTTTGTGCAGGTCATTTTTAGGGGGATTTACTGGATCAGAAGCTGGTCATAACTGTCTAAAGAGGAAGCGAGAAGGGCACTCTTAAAAGGATGTACAAGACTTGAGAGAGTGGTGATGGAGTTGTTCAACAAGTTTGGGTGGAGTGCTTGTTTTAGATTGAAGGATTAAGTCCTTTTGGCTTTGTGTTGTGCTGAGGTTAAGTCCTTTTGGCTTTTGTTGTGTGCTAAGGAGATTGTGTTACACCGTTTGGTGGTGTGTGGTCGATTTGTTCTATTTTGGTACTGATTGGTTGTAGTCATTCAAGTGGAATGATCAAGGCGGAATATGGTTGTATTCCGTTTTCTAAAAAAAGAAGTATGACACCTTAATGCTGATGTAGATATCCTCACTATCATGAACTGTTTGTCTTTGTTTGAGGGTTTTTTCCCAATTGCTGAAAGTGCAAATAGCACTTTTGATCCCTCAACTTTGACCGTATGCTTTATGCCACCAATCCACATTCACTGACATGGTAATGATCAGGTGAACTTACCGTGACATAGCATGTCGGATGCTGCTAATCTAGTAGCATAGGAATCTCCTGTGACGTAACACATAGCGTTTCGTGTCAGTGTAAAAGGGTCTGGTAACTATCATTTAAGACTATTGGCATATCATTTAATGGCTTTATCAGCTTACCATCCATTAGTTTAACGATGGGACTAAGGGCCTGTTTCGGAGAGCTCCACCACTGAAAACGTGGATCTGGAGCAGTAGCTCCACCATGGAGCAGCTCCACTGTGGATCTGGGATCCCACTATGGAGTGTGTTGGACCGAAATGGCGACAGAGGGGGGTGAATGTCGACTTTTAAAAAATTGCCCCCGCACAAGTACTCACAAGAACTCTTCTCCAATAGCTATAAAAAGCTATGAAGAAGAGAAAACAAAGTTCACAGAAAATCAATAGAGATCAAAGAACTTGAGCGGAAGCCACGGCACAAAAACGGCAGAGAATCGCTACCACTGCAAAGAAATAAGCAGAACTCGCTACCACGGCAAAAATCCGAGAGCAAACTGTAGATGGCAGCAGCAAATATGCAGCCGCTACAAACTACTTTTGCTGCCAAAAACTTGCTACTTTTGCTCCCCAAAAACATGCTTTGCTGCTGAAAAGAAAAGGGAAAGGGGAAGGCAAAAGCTACTGCCAAAGAAGCTAATATGCCGCTGCAGCCGAAACTACTTTGTCCTCTCAAAAGAAACAAAGCACAAACTGCAGCTAGCATGATTTGCCGAGAGCACAAATGAAGACATGCTGTCCGAAATCAATTTGCTGCTGCAATTGCCGAGAGAATAAGCATGAGAAGCAATGATTTTTGCCAAACTTGCACCCAGCCGAAACCAACAAAAGAAATGAAATTCCGGGCTGCATGCAGTATGGATAGAATTAGCCTAGACCAGAGATTAACCAGCAAAACATTCAGCTGATAACGAGGTCATTTGGACTGCATGCAGAGGGGTCAAAGACAGCAAAAAAGAAGCAAAAATGATACTTCTTTCTATCTTGTTCATTCGGACATGAGAACAAGCATGCAAACTTTAGCATAGAAAAATAAAAAACTAAGAAAATCAAAAAGGAAGAGACCACTCATTGCAAGCCTGCAGGAAACAAGAATCAACAGAGGACTGCATTGTTGCTGCCGAACACATACTGTTGGCCTAGTGCAGATTTTCGGTAGCAAGTCATTCGGCCAAGACAAGGAATATCTTGCCACTGCAGCCAACAAAAGAGTAGGAATTTAATCAAATTGGCAAGAAGAAAAGAAGGTCACAGAAAGAGACTTGGGATCAAAAAAGAGGAAAGGCTCCACATCAAGAACACAAACAAGAACATCTTACCAAGAAATCAAGCCATCTCAACACAATAAATAAAAAGTGAAACGGAGACATACATGATTAAAATAGGGTTTACATCTCAGCTCACTACTCTCAAGAACTCAAACTACGTCTCCATACGTGTGGAGAGCATAGGGAGAAGCTCACACCTCCTCTCTTTCTCTCTTTCTCAATTTTTCATGGAGAGAACTAAATGAAACCCTAACTCTTACACCCACTCTCTCAAAAATTTCAGCACACATCTCCCTCTCTATTTATAGCCTCCACTAATGGGTTTGCACCATGCTTTACCCATTAGGCCTTCAACAACTCGGCGCTTTATCCAAACCCGCTTCCTTTTGTGCCGCTTTGCGTTTTTACCGAAACGCCCCTCGCGCACCTTCTAGGAAGCTTCCTCATCCCTTGCCTCGCAAGCCACGCAGCTTCGCCGTCTTCGGCACACCTCGACCGTTCTGACCTCAGCGCCACCTGCGCCTAGTCCGGTCCATCGTGCCTCGCCACGACTCCACCTCAAGTCCACGTCGTCTTCGACACATCCCGACCGTTCTGACCTCAGCGCCACCTGCGTCTAGTCCGGTCCTCCGTGTCTCGCCACGACTCCACTCGATGTCCTGCAGCCACACAGACAAGAAACACGTCAAATAGCACAGCTCGACACATGAAAGCATAAATAGTATCAAAACACCATACTTACGCATGAAGAAGTCCAAAACCTGTCGAATCACTCGAATATACATCCTAAATCCATACAACCAAGTTTGACCAAGTCCAACCGAACCCGTTGCACTACTCAACGTCAAGGTCCGAACCACCCCAAACCAAACTCGACTTTCCTAAACCTATGTCAATTTTTCTCTAAAGCTCTAAAATGTTCCCCAAATGACTTTTTCTACTCTATTCTCCCCCTTTTGGCAATAAACACATCAAGAATGTAAAGGAGAAAATATGACATGTCAATGGATGTATATGGCTGAAGTTTGATTATTTCTAAGCATTTTGAGCCATGAGAATTATCCATAATGACCAGAAGGAGTTACACCAAGCCATAACTCTATAAGAAGCTATCTAGATCATGACATGACATGTATAAGCTAGCTAGAACACATAGATGACAAAATATAGTGCATTAAGTGAGAATGTCAAGTCATCAAGAAGTAAAATCTAACTAGAGATATCCAAGGATGATACGGGCCATGTCAATTAAGCTAAGCGGAACCAAGAAGCTAATATTGAGAACAACTAGAGTGCTATGCTCAAGAATGAAACATTGACGCAAGTACTTGGTTCTTTTTGTAGATTAAGCAAATTTGAGCACATTAAACATTTTCTTTTGAAAGCATATGGTCGTTTCCAACCCAATTTTTGTTTATGTGCTAGATCTCAAGCCTTATGCGACTACTCCAAGAAATAAGCTTAAGAAGATAGTCTAGGTCATCCAAAACCCCCCTGAGTTCATGCCTAGTGCAATGGCAAGCTGTCTTATGAGAAAGAATAGGTGAAATCAGTTTTTTCGCACAAAAGAAATCTTTTTGCTTTGTAAACATGTTGTACTACCTTATGCTACATCAAGAGACTAAAATAGCTCAATCTAAGGCTCAACAAAGATTCAACGCTCAGCTAAGCCTATTTGACATTGCATGAATCATAAAGGGATAGCTCCAGAAAGACTAAACTCAAATGCTAGCATGACAAGTTTTACTTCAAGTTGGGCAATTTTAATTAACTTATCATGGTAAAAGCTAGTCTACACATATGAAATCATGATCAATCTAGCATATAAAGTACAAATCATGGCAAGGTGTACAACATTGTAAACATGTCATAACAGGATAATAATCAAGGCTCAAAGCAGTTACATTACAATGCTAAATGCTAAAATGCAGGAAAATCCAGCTCCCCCTCAACATGAGATGCAACTTTTAGTTCCAGTTGAGTTAAGTCAAAATTAAGCTCCAGAAGCTCCCAAATGAACTCTCCCTGAACCAAAGCAATAAAATCTAGAAGCTGGCAAATAAGACCAAACAGGTAGTCCTTAAAGTATAGATAAGATATAGAGACAACTATGGCTCAAACTGACTCTCATCTACCCCATATGACTCCGGGACAATCAGTGACAAGAAATCACACACTAGAGAGCAAACACGTACCCTGTCTACCCGAGAGTGGCCCAACCCTCGCTAGAACCTACAAGAAGTGAGTGAGCTCAACCTAGTGAGATAAGAAACAGCTAATATGCAGCATCCTGGAAGCACAAGATAAGAGTAAGAAGTCTAAGCAACTCGGCAAGAAAATCACTCTAACCTATGCTGCAAGGACTAAACCCAAATGCACCCCAAGTGCAAAGCAACAAAAATGAGACAGAAGCATAATCAATATAGTAAAGCAGTAAAGCCCAAAGCTCCCCCTCACTACAGTCCATAAGGACAAACCACCCCAAGCTCTCCCTGCAGAGTTGAAAATCTCAAACTATCCAATGGCTTGGTGAAGATGTTAGCCAACTGGTGGTCACTCTCCACAAACTGGAGCACTATATCGCCCTTCTCTACATGGTCTCTAAGGAAGTGATAACGGATATCGATGTGCTTGGTCCGAGAGTGTTGCACTGGGTTCTTAGCAATGTTAATCGCAGAAGTGTTATCACAAAAGAGTGGAACGCTGTCGATAACTAACCCAAAGTCCCGCAGGGTCGAAGCCATCCAGAGTACCTAGCTGCAGCAACATACTCGGCCTCTGCGGTGGACTGTGCAACACCGGACTACTTCCTAGAAGACCAAGAGACAAGAGAAGTGCCAATGAATTGGCAAGTGCCAGAAGTGCTCTTCCTATCTATCCTACAGCCAGCAAAGTCTATGTCCGAGAAGGCTCTCAAGAAAAGATAGGATGAGGAAGAGTACCAGATACCATAGTCGATGGTAGCTCGAAGGTACCGAAAGATGCGCTTCACCGCCTGGCGGTGAGTTACTCGAGGAGAAGTCTGAAAACGAGCACACAGACACACGGAGAAGTGTTTGTCTGGTCTCGAAGCAGTGAGGTAAAGAAGGGAGCCGATCATACTTCTGTACTCTTTCTGATCAACTGGCTCGCCATCCTCATCTGGGTCAAGATAGGCTGTAGAAGCCATTGGAGTTGACACAGGCTTACCATCACTCATGTCGAAGCGCCTCAGGAGGTCATGCGTGTACTTTCCCTAATGAAGAAATGTACCCTCCCGAGTCTGCTTGATTTGGAAGCCAAGGAAGAAAGTCAACTCGCCCATCATACTCATCTCAAACTTGATGCTCATGACATCCGAGAACTGTGAAACCAGAGTATGGGAAGAGCCGCCAAAGATGATGTCATCGACATAGATCTGGACGAGCAGAAAGTCATTGCCAAGCCTACGGATAAACAAGGTCTTATCTACTTTACCCATTTCAAACTCATGACTCAACAAGTAGGACTTAAGCCTCTCATACCAAGCTCTGAGGGCCTGCTTAAGTCCATACAACGCTTTGGAAAGCTTGAAGACATGGTTTGGGTATTTGGGGTTCTCAAAATCTGGAGGCTGTCTGACATAGATTTCTTCCTCAATAAAGCCATTGAGAAAGGCACTCTTGACGTCCATCTGGTAAAGCTTGAAACCCTTAGAAGCTGCAAAGGCAAGCAGGATTCTAATGGCCTCAAGTCGAGCTACAAGGGCAAAGGTCTCCTCGAAGTCTAGACCCTCAACCTGGGAAAACTCCTGAGCTACCAGTCTAGCCTTGTTTCGAATGACTACCCCATCCTCACTCTGCTTGTTTTTGAACACCCACTTGGTTCCAATGATATTGTGACCTCGCGGGGGCTCAACAAGCGACCAGACCTTGTTGCTTTCGAAATTCTCTAACTCCTCATGCATGGCATTGACCCAAGACTCATCGGAAAGAGCATGAGAAACATCCTTGGGCTCAAAGGAGGCAATGAAAGCAGAATGGAGACAGAATTGAGATAAGCCAGATTTTGAGCTGGTAACATGCTCGAACAGGTCTCCAATCATCTGCTCAGAAGGATGCCTTTTCTGGATATGTCGGGGAGGTCCTGGATGAGGAGAAGAAGTGGCCTCTACCTCGTGTGCAGAAGAGGCAGGGACAGAGCCACTAGCTCCGGAGGAAGTAGTAGGCAAGAGCTGATCACCTCGAGGTACCGTGGAAGAAGGCATCTCAAGGGGAAGATGAGGAGCTGGATCAGGTAAACAACCATCATCTCCATCGTCCTCATCATCCACAAAGATGGTCTCGGACTGCTCCAAAGAACCTGAGATATCGGGTCTAGTCCCTGGACTGGCCTCGTCGAAGGTCACCTCACAGGTCTATACCATTTTACTAGACTCACAGTTCCAGACCCTATACGCCCGTGAAGAAGGCGAGTAACCTAGAAAGATCCCATCACAAGAACGTGACTCGAATTTATCTAGGATCCCGAACTTCAGAATAAAGCACTTGCAACCAAACACACGAAAATGAGAGACGCTGGGCTTTCGCCCGTATCTCAGCTCATAAGAAGTGCGGTGCAAGTGTGCCCGAAGAAAAACTCGATTTGAGACATGGCACGCGGTGGCTATAGCCTTAGACTAAAACTTCCGCGGTGTAGAGTACTCATCAAGCATCGTCCTGACCATCTCGACCAAGGTACGGTTCTTTCTCTCCACAACGCCATTTTGCTGTGGGACGTGCGGAGAGGAGAACTGATGCTCTACACCTGTCTCACCACAGAAACTCTCGAAGTAGGAATTCTTGAACTCCGTGCCATTGTCACTGCGGATCGCTCGTAAGGCACCCGGGAGCTCAACAGAAAGCCAACTGAAAAGACCTCGGAAATGTGAAAACGTCTCATCCTTCGACGCTAAGAAAAACACCCAAGAATACCTCGAGAAGTCATCGACCATGACAAGAACATACCACTTCCCTCCTGCTGACTGCACCTCGAGCTGGTCCCACTGTATCCATGTGGAGCAGCTGTCCTGGTGCATCGGTCATAGTAACTGTGACCGGAGGGTGAGAAGCGGCAACCATCTTGCCGTGTCGGTATGGAGCACAAACTAGATCTTTGACCATCTTGAGTTTGGGCAAACCACGAATGAGATCGTGGCTGCTAACTCGAGTCAAATGGTCAAATCCGATATGACAAAGTCTCCTATGCCAGAAAGTCAAGTCACGGGACTCAGAAGCAACTAAACACCGGAGAGGATCACCAGAAGACTCAGAAAAATCAGCACGAAAGATCCTCCCATAACGAGAAATCCCGCAAACCAGACTACCCAAAGAATCAAGAATTTTACAAGCGTTTTTCTTAAAGCTCACCTCATAACCGTCATCAGTAAGCTAAGAAACTGAAAGCAAATTGTACTGCAGCTTACTAACCAAGGCAACATCTTTCAAAAATGAAAGAATCATTAATGCGCACTGTACCTTTGGCGATGACGCGCCCAGACGAAGCGTCTCCGAAGGTGATCGTCTCATCACCTGGAGCGCGGGCTAGGGAGGAGAACCAACGGGAGTCTCCGGTCATATGTCGAGAACAACCGGAGTCTACAAGCCAAACCTTCTCCTTCCCTACCCGGCGAACCTGAGTCAGCAAGAGAGTAAAGTCTCAGTACTGGGGTAAATCAAAAGTGATTTTGGCACCCATTACTGAGTAACACGTCGAGCAGATGAAGTAGTCAAGCACGGCTGACCTCTATCTACCCTACGCTCTCTGTCACTCAACAAGCCAGAAGGTGCGTGTGCGGACCGAAAGGCTATTCTTTGGGTCCGATCGCTACGAAAAGCGAGTCGGGGCACCGGCAACAAGCTGATCACGCCGCGGGTAGCTATCTCGACGGGGGAAACGAGATCTACCCTCAGGACGGCGGAAGACACGACTAGGAGCATATCGAGGATGAAAACCAGAAGATTCAGAAAAACAATGTCCTCGATGCTGCCCAAACCCGTCAGAAGCAAACCTGGACCTCATGCTAGTCTTAGGTGCACTCAGGATCTGGGGCTGACCCTGAATACGCCTAAGTGCCTCTGCACGGTCTCTTCGCGCAATCCTGGCGTGTCTGAAGCATCTCTCGATCGAGTGCCCATCCTTCTGACAGAAGGTGCAGTGGTACTTCACCTTCTGAGAGGTGGAAGTAGCACGAAGAGGCTTCGCCTTCTGAGAGGCCGAAGCTGCAGGTGGACTCACCTTGCTGTCAGAGATCCCTTGGATAAAACCCGCTGATTTGAATTTAACCTCATCAGATCTGGGCTCAACCTCGATCACACTTCCTACTATGGGTCGGAGAATAGCAGGTGGATGCTTCCTCATATCCTCATAAAAATCATATCCTAGACCTTGATTGAACTTGCAAATCTTGGATTGGTCCAGAATAAGATTAAGCTTCTTCTTGCCTCCTACAAATCTCTCGAGAGTGTTCATAAGGTACTGACACTCCCGAAAGAGAGAGGTGCAAGAAGAGCAGGGGGAAGAGGGAACAGCAGGAGGTAAGGAAGCAGATGAAGAACCAATAGCAGAGGAACGAATGACTTGTGCACGCACAGGACTCGAAATGGGCAGTCCTCTCGCTAGCGAGTTGGTTCACGTCGCTAAGCGTCTCAACCTTACCCTGGGCTTCTCCCCCTTCTCAGCACATACAATACAAGCAGATGGTGGCTTCTCTAGTAGGTCCTTAGTTAGCTTCACACATTTCTCATCCAATGCAACTAAATCAGATTTTAGTTTGTTACAATTAATGCATGGTGAGCTAACAGGGTCCTTAGAAGCATACTGAGCCAACTTCCTATCATGATCAATCATTTCTTGAAACTGTTTGGAGATAGCTTCAAGTTCAGTAGTTAACTTAGGACAGTTCAAGCATGAATCAATCGGCTCAAGCAAAGAAGCTTGTAGTTCAGCAATTTTATGATCTGCTCGTTTTAGATTCATCTTCAAGTTATTGCAATTTTCACAAGACTCGGGCAGATCAAGGAGCATGGCATAAGGTCCTCTAGCAGCAATGTCCTTAACCTCACATGAGGTGGGAGAGGTAGTCTCATCAGTAGTAAGTAGGGTAACAGCCATCCTACTCAACTCTAACTTAGCAAGCAGACTAATATTCTCCACCTTAACAATATCAAGCTCGGAGGACACACTATCATACGAGGTCCTTAGTTTCTCCATGTCACCCAACAGAGCACAGCATGTATCACAATCATCACGGGAGGGAGCAGACGTAAGTGAAGTAAGCTCCCGTGATAGTCTATCTACTTCCTTCTCTAAATCGGTACACCTAGCCCTAGATCTAGCATGAAAACCACCTAGCTTAAGAAAAGCATGATTGAGCTGGTCGTAGGTGGGGCATACCTCGTCCGAGTCGAGATGCAGCTCATTGTCGCTCGATTAAGCCCTCGAGGGCCATGAAGCACATGCCGGAGAAGTCGTCACCGCTCTTAGGATCTTGGTCACCCGTCCCGTCGTTGTCGCTCCATCCCTCCACCTCGCTGAGGTCGAGGTCATCGAAGGCGGTGATGACGTGGTGAAACAGCTTCTTGGCCTTCTCGAAGTCGCGGAACTTCTTCTTGCCCGGCGTCTGAGCTGGAGTCTTCTTGTTGCGGTTCTTGTCGGTGTAGTCGTTCTTGCCCGAACCGTCGTAGTCGTTCTTGCCCTTCTCCAGCTTGGGGCAGTTTGCCCGAATGTGGTTGGGGCCACCACACTCGAAGCAAATGACTGGTCCGCCTCTCTTTCTGTCCCTCCTCCTCTTGTAAGCATGGGAGAACTTCCGAGCTAGGAGGGCTAGTTGTTCATCCTCTAGCTGCTCTAACTGATCATCAGTTATGTCACAGAGAGCAGCTAGGGAGAACCCACAAAGCGAATCGGCGGAAAAACCAGAAGCCGAACTGGGATCGGTGACTAGAGCCATCGACTGCGACTTCGACTTACGAGAGACAATGTCGATCTCGTGCGTCTTGAGGCGCGAGTATAGCGCATCAAGCGTCAAAGTCGAGAGGTCGGTGGTGTCCTTGATGGTAGTCACCTTCATCTCCCAAACACGCAGATCAAGTGCAGTGAGCATCTGTCGAGCATTATCCGAGTTGGAGTATGTGAGACCGACGGCTCGAAGATTGCCCAGAATCTTGTGGAAACGCGCAAAGCACTCATCAAGGGACTCGCCAGCGAGCATTTCAAACTTGTTGTAATCTCGCTTGAACTGGTCCTGTCTCACCGTCTTAATCTGGGTGGTGCCCTCATGGTATGCATCGAGGGTCTCTCAGATATGGAAGGCGGACGGAAGATGAGAGATGCGGTCAAACTCACTACGACTCAGGCCCTGGATAATGATGTTCCTTGCCTTAGCGTTTGCCTCAACATCAGCCATGTTCCCGGCATTGATGTTCTCATCGGCAGGAACCTCAAATTGGACCTTGACCTTGTGCCAGATGGCGTACCCCTGAGCCTGGATGTATGTCTCCATTCGGCTCTTCCAGAAGGGGTAATCGATGCCATCGAACACGGGCGGTTTGGTCGAGTACTTATCCGTCGCCATGGCTCTTGAGACCAGTTAAGATCTATGAATTAGAGCTAACTGGCTCTGATACCAATTGTTGGACCGAAATGGCGACAGAGGGGGGGGGGTGAATGTCAACTTTTAAAAAATCGCCCCCGCACAAGTACTCACAAGAACTCTTCTCCAATAGCTATAAAAAGCTATGAAGAAGAGAAAACAAAGTTCACAGAAAATCAATAGAGATCAAAGAACTTGAGCGGAAGCCACGGCACAAAAACAGCAGAGAATCGCTACCACGGCAAAGAAATAAGCAGAACTCGCTACCACGGCAGAAATCCGAGAGCAAACCGTAGATGGCAGCAGCAAATATGCAGCCGCTACAAACTACTTTTGCTGCCAAAAACTTGCTACTTTTGCTCCCCAAAAACATGCTTTGCTGCTGAAAAGAAAAGGGAAAGGGGAAGGCAAAAGCTACTGCCAAAGAAGCTAATATGCCGCTGCAGCCGAAACTACTTTGTCCTCTCGAAAGAAACAGAGCACAAACTGCAGCTAGCATGATTTGCCGAGAGCACAAATGAAGACATGCTGTCCGAAATCAATTTGCTGCTGCAATTGCCGAGAGAATAAGCATGAGAAGCAATGATTTTTGCCAAACTTGCACCCAGCCGAAACCAACAAAAGAAATGAAATTCCGGGCTGCATGCAGTATGGATAGAATTAGCCTAGACCAGAGATTAACCAGCAAAACATTCAGCTGATAACGAGGTCATTTGGACTGCATGCAGAGGGGTCAAAGACAGCAAAAAAGAAGCAAAAATGATACTTCTTTCTATCTTGTTCATTCGGACATGAGAACAAGCATGCAGACTTTAGCATAGAAAAATAAAAAACTAAGAAAATCAAAAAGGAAGAGACCACTCATTGCAAGCCTGCAGGAAACAAGAATCAACAGAGGACTGCATTGCTGCTGCCGAACACATACTGTTGGCCTAGTGCAGATTTTCGGTAGCAAGTCATTCGGCCAAGACAAGGAATATCTTGCCACTGCAGCCAACAAAAGAGTAGGAATTTAATCAAATTGGCAAGAAGAAAAGAAGGTCACGAGAAGAGACTTGGGATCAAAAAGAGGAAAGGCTCCACATCAAGAACACAAACAAGAACATCTTACCAAGAAATCAAGCCATCTCAACACAATAAATAAAAAGTGAAACGGAGACATACATGATTAAAATAGGGTTTACATCTCAGCTCACTACTCTCAAGAACTCAAACTACGTCTCCATACGCGTGGAGAGCATAGGGAGAAGCTCACACCTCCTCTCTTTCTCTCTTTCTCAATTTTTCATGGAGAGAACTAAATGAAACCCTAACTCTTACACCCACTCTCTCAAAAATTTCAGCACACATCTCCCTCTCTATTTATAGCCTCCACTAATGGGTTTGCACCATGCTTTACCCATTAGGCCTTCAACAACTCGGCGCTTTATCCAAACCGCTTCCTTTTGTGCCGCTTTGCGTTTTGCAAACGCCCTCGCGCACCTTCCAGGAAGCTTCCTCATCCCTTGCCTCGCAAGCCACGCAGCTTCGCCGTCTTCGGCACACCTCGACCGTTCTGACCTCAGCGCCACCTGCGCCTAGTCCGGTCCATCGTGCCTCGCCACGACTCCACCTCGAGTCCACGTCGTCTTCGACACATCCCGACCATTCTGACCTCAGCGCCACCTGCGTCTAGTCCGGTCCTCCGTGTCTCGCCACGACTCCACTCGATGTCCTGCAGCCACACAGATAAGAAACACGTCAAATAGCACCGCTCGACACATGAAAGCGTAAATAGTATCAAAACACCATACTTACGCATGAAGAAGTCCAAAACCTGTCGAATCACTCGAATATACATCCTAAATCCATACCACCAAGTTTGACCAAGTCCAACCGAACCCGTTGCACTACGCAACGTCAAGGTCCGAACCACCCCAAACCAAACTCGACTTTCCTAAACCTATGTCAATTACTCATCATACACACGGGATGACCTCCACATGGTCTCTCAGAGTGTTTGGCTTGTACAACAGCTCCAGATCCACGAAATTGAGGTTTTGGTGGGAATGGCCACTTTTGGTGGGATGGGGTGTGTAACCAGTGGCCTTGGTGGGTAATTACCACCTAACTCCACGGTGGAGCACCCCTTGAGGAGCTCCATGAAATCCATGGATCTGGCCCTCAGATCCAGGATTTTGGTGGATCCAGATTTCGCGGAGCTGAAGCGTTTGGATAAAATTTCATGGAGTGGAGCTGTTTTTCGTGGATCTGGAGCTGGTGGAGCTCTCCCAAACAGGCCCTAACAATGTGGCAATGCTGGGCATCACTGTTCAATTGTGTGCTTAAATATTTTCTTCATTGAACCTGCACTTACTGTTATTGTTCTTAGCTCGTAGTACTTTCTGCATTGCTATTTTGTGATGTAATGGATTGGCTTATGTTCACATGCTAATGTGTTTGTGCTCTTAATTCATGAACACTCTTTTATGTTTCCCTTGTAGGCATTCCCTGATAATTCCAAAAGGTCATTTTCCATCACTACAAGCAACACCATCATCTATAAGTTTTGGTTCTGATGAGTTGACTGGACTAGCCACTCTTCGTGGACATTCTATTTTTATTTTTTATTGTTAATACAAAACTTATGGGGGAGATCTTTTACAATATAATTTATACTGAAATTTATCTCAGAAATCTCTCTTCTCGATAATTACCTGGAAGGCTTCATTAGTGTTTTTTTAACTCTTACGTAGCTAGGCCAATCACAAATTCACTCTTATCTTGTCGGTTATTCAGGTAAGAGGGTTCCTAATCATATCTAGCAAGTCATCAAGGTCTAGGCTGTTGGAGAAGGAATTTGTCTTTTGTATGTCACGAAATGAATGCCTTGCTTTCTTTTGCTTGAGATAAGAATAGTGAGAAAGCATGTCCGGGTCCGGTAGTTACAAAATCCACAGGCACTCATGGTGAAAAAAAGGAATAAACAAAGTGTTTGCTGTCTCCATGTGTTGGCTCTTGTATTGCTTTCAGCAAAAACACTACCCACATTGTGATAGTTTTTTTAATTCAAATTCTTATATTACGTAAGGTATTCCGATGTTCCCAAATACAAGTCATTTTGGAGACTGCAGGCTAATTTTTCTAACTTTGGCTATTAATATATGTTAAAAATTCAGGTATCTGGATTGGTCTCATAAATATAATTTTAGTAGTCTTTTCCATGAAAAATGCTTCCATATTACTATGTTCTTGTAACATTTTACCAACGTGTCATTATAGAAATGAGTGGTCAAAATTACACTGTAGAGACCATCAAAAGTTAACAATGTCTTATATTTGGGAACAGAGCAACTAGATGACATAGTATATTCAAGATCTTCGATTGTAAAAAATCACATTATTACATTGAATCTGTCCATTTGAGGAGGTGCATGCAACAACCTATGTGATTAATGCTGTGAACAACCTCTTGTGGGCTAAAACAATAATAGTTAATATCCAGCTTTCATAACTTTTCCTTTTAGGGAGGTGGCTCCAAGTCAAACTAGGAAATCAAGCGGCCAGTTTGCAAATTGCTGCCTAGCTTGGTTGGACATGATAGAAAAGGAATTCCTTTGTATTTCCTTGTATGTATATAGCATATTCCTATCCCATGGTACTCGCTATATATACTATCCATTGTGCCTCTTGAATATACATACAATATTTATAACATGGTGTCAGAGCTAGAGCACTAACCTAGCTCTGGCCGCCACCCATGCGCCATTGCCCAAGAGCCGATGCTAACCGCAGTCACTGCCCCTTCCGATCCTTGGCGGCACGGGACCGTTGCCAGGCTACTACGTGCCTGGCACCGGCTGCCTCCCTACGTGCTCTACCTGGGTCAAGCCCGTCTCTGCTTTGGTAAAAAGGAAACCTATCTGTTTTCCTTTTATTATAGTTTGCTTTCCAAAACAAATAATAAAACACGTCGATCTAACCGTCACGCTGTCCAGTGCGCCTGTTAGACTTTGTTGCCTCAATCGCCGTACCGTCCAGCACCGCCTACCGATGGATTCCGTTCCATTAGCTGTGAATCTATTCTCGAAAACAAAAATTTATGGGATAAACTACATATTGTGATATTCACTCATGGAGATCACACTCGATCGTCTCCGTCTCTAGGGACATGTCACTAGTGCACGACCTTGTCCACCATCGCCGGTTCAGCCTCCTCTTAGGCAACCTACTTCTACATCTCTTGCAGAAGATGAGGCCACCAAGGAGGCAGAAGCTATTGTTACTACTAATGAGACCTTTACGTATGCCATAGACATTTTCGAGCGCTGTTGTGCTAATGAGGCCCGTGTTTGAGCTATCCTCAAGATATGGGAGTGCTCTCCTGACCAGCCAGACATTGTTGGTCTGTATTCCACTCATCAGATATGGGAGTACTTACGCGAGCGATACCAACAGAGCAATGATGCTTAGTTCTTTTTGCTTCAATATGAGTTGGAGACGCTTAGCCAAGAGGGCTCCTTCATCGACGACTTCTACTTAGCCCTAGTTAGGCTTTGGTGTCAGTTGGATAAGCTAGCCTCTCCACTTTGTTAGGAGTGTTACAAAGTACATAAGGTGGATTGTGAACTTCATCTGCCATCTTCATCATAAGTTTGAGCCTGTAAGGGCTCAATTGCTAAGTCGCTCGCCACAACTGACTGTCACCAAGGCTCTTTCAACACTTTGTGATGAGGAGCTTCGTTGCAGGTTAGCAACATAGTATGTTCCAGCTGTGCTTGCTAACCCTTCTTTGACTACACCGACGGCTTCTGCTTCGACTACAGTCCCTCTCTAGGTGTCTGTTTCCGCTCCTATTTTTGCACCAACTGAGTTCAATGCAATTATTGCAAGAATTTCAGGCGCAACTATAAGAGTTGTGTAGTGCCGAAAGAGCGAAATAAGGTGCGTGGGAGTGGACAAACTAAGGGGAGTATGGAGGACCTTCCTCGACTGGAGGATAGACCAACACGTCAGGACCTTCTCATCGAGTTGGCTCTATTCAGCAACTCTACTAGGCTCTACTTCAGCTACTCTCTCATAGCTTAGCAAGTTCTGTCAGTCTAGCTCAGACATCCCCTCTAGGTACCTCTTGGGTTCTGCATTCTGGTGTCTCTTTTCACATGACATTGGACTCCACATCACTCACTTCAGTAGGACCTATTTTTATATCTCTATTCAGACAATTGACGATACTCCTCTATCTATCTGCTATCAAGGCACTCTTTTGTCTACTGACTTTTCTGTTCCAGCTGTCTCCCATGTTCCCCAGCTTACCGTGTAGCTTCTCTCAGTGGATTAGCTCACTGGTCTCGGCTGTAGGGTTGGTTTTGACTCTCACTCCTATTTCATCTAGGATCGATAGACAGTGACGGTACTTGGGACTGGCTAGCACCGTAGGGATTGTCAGGGTCTCTACATCCTCGATCACCTCCACTTCTATCCACCTCAGTTACTCCTTTCACTTCTACGTCTACCTCCACAGCCATTGCTGCCACCACCTCTAGAGTTTTTGTGTAGTGGCATCATCGTTTAGTTCACTTGTGTGGGTCCCGCCTTTCTTCGTTAGTTTGTTAGGGTGTTCTTGGATGCATTACTGTTGACATGACCATGTTTTGTGGAGGTTGTAAGCTGTGCAAGTAGCAACAACTTTCTTATCATTCTAGTGAGTGCTTGTCTTCTTGGCCTTTTGATTTAGTTCATTCAAATGTATAGGAACATGCGCCTATTATCTCTAAAGACGGGCATAAATTCTATGTGATTTTCATTGATGATTATTGCCCTTTACATGGTTTTTCCCTATGTGTAATTGTGATAAGTTCCTTGTGATCTATCGTAGCTTTGCAATGATAGTTCGTACTCAGTTTGAGTCCTCTATTCATACTTTTTGTTGTGATTCTGCTGGCGAATAATGTCCTAGCGCATTTAGATAGTTTCTTTCTGAGCAGGGCACTCTTTACCTATCTTCTTGTCCTGGTGCCTATGCTTAGAATGGGTTGCTAAGCAAAAACATCGTCATCTGATTGAGACTGTCCGCACTCTTCTCCTTGCT
Source organism: Dendrocalamus sinicus (assembly GCA_036346575.1). Classification (NCBI taxonomy): domain Eukaryota; kingdom Viridiplantae; phylum Streptophyta; class Magnoliopsida; order Poales; family Poaceae; genus Dendrocalamus; species Dendrocalamus sinicus. Next base: position 7,529,154 of record CM070675.1, read on the forward strand.
TCTCACATTCCACCACAGTTTTGGGTTGAGGCTATTTCTACAGTTGCATATCTCATCAATATGAAGCATTCCACTGCACTTAAGGATGTCATTCCTATAGAGCGTGTCTACTCTCGAGCCCCCCTAGTATACTCACTTTCGTGTTGTTGGTTGCACTTGTTTTGTTCTACTGTAGCCTCGTAAGCACACGAAATTGTTGGCTTAGTCAGTTGAGTGTGTGTTTCTTGGTTATAGTTTCGAGCATAAGGGTTATCAATGCTATGATCCTTCTGCTTGACAGATCAAGATCTCATGAGGCGGTGTCTTTGATGAATCTCGACTTTTCTTCTATTGAGATTTGGCTCCTTGCCATATGCTGCCTCCTGCAGCAACACCATCTCGTTTTTCTGGTGTTCACTATAGGCGTCCTCGTCCTTCACTAGCCTCCTCTCCTGGTATCTTGCTAACTTCGACATTTGATCCCTCTGATGATGCTCCTCATTATACCCTTCATGACCGGACATCCCTTTGGCCTCCTAGTCATCTTGGTTTTGCTTCGATAGCTCATGTTTTCTCTGTCACTGAGCCTAGTTCTTATTGTGAGGCCGCTCCCCATTCTGTGTAGCAGCTTGCTATGGCAGAGGAGCTTGATGCTCTCCAGCGTACAAAGACTTGGGGATATTATACCGACACCCCGTGCATACTCACCTTATCATGTGCAAGTGAGTGTACAAGATTAAAACCCGGTCTGATCGTACTATCGAGGGCTACAAGGCTCATCTTGTACCTCGCGGATTCCAGCAGGAGTACGGTCATGACTACAATGAGGCTTTTGCCCCTATTACCCATATTACCATTGTTCGCACTCTTGTTGTGGTTGCTTCTGTTCGTCGATGGTCTATCTGTCAGCTGGATGTTAAGAATGCATTTCTTAGTGGTGTTTTGCATGAGGAGGTCTACATGTAGCTACCACTTGGATATTCTCTTCCAGATGAGCACATTAGTTGTCTTCATCATGCTCTTTATAGCCTCAAATAGGCTCCTCGTGCCTGGTTTGCGCATTTTACCTTAGTGATTACCGCTGATGGTTTCACTATTAGTTCCCACGATCCTACTCTTTTTGTCCATGTCTCACCTCGGGGTAGGACACTACTTCTTTTGTATGTGGATGACATGCTCATCACTGGAGATGACTCCTCATTCATCACATATATGAAGAAACATCTCAGTGACTGATCTTGGTTCTCTTACGTAATTCCTTGGGATTGAGGTCACTTTCACGCCTAAGGGCTACTATCTCTCCCAGCAGAAGTATCACTAACACTCGCACTGTTGAGACTCCCATGGACTTATCTCGTCAACTTTGGGCCACCGATGGTGATCTTCTTGTAACACCACGCCCATCCTCTAAGCCTAGAATGCTACCACTATTGCATATTTTTACCATTTTTCACCAACTTCTAGTAATTTTAGGCCAGCACTATTTTATTCATATTGCAGTGACTCAAAATACATTATATCATTTTAACTGTAACTACCATATCATGCTAGTAGAGTCTAAACATACTAATAAAAGGTGGTACATAAAGTGTTGCTGCTACGTGAAATTATTCATGTGCTACTCCCACCCGTGCATGATGCCCTCAATTATCACCTAAAAAAACAAACAAAGTAAGGGTGAGTCCAGAGACTTAGCAAGAACATAATAAACCGATAAACACTACCATAAGCACAAGCAACAATAATACCATGTTCTTTCCACCTATTTTTAGTATTAACATAAACATACCATAACACAATCATTCTCCACAGGTCTCGACATCTCATCTCAATCACTTTTAATGCAATGCAATGCTCATGATCAATCTCATTCTCCTTTGTAGCTTATACTAGTGAAGCGAATGGCACACTTGTCGATGTCACCCTTTACCTCCATCTTGTGGAGGTGCCTATTGAAGTAGGTCTTTCCCTCCATCTTGTGGAAGTGCCTAGAGAAGTAGGACTTTCTCAAGAGCACGTCGGATTAGTCAATAGCTTTACTCATAGCTATTGACTTTCTCACCACCCTGTCTCATAATGCATGTCATAACATGAATGCATATATCCATCATTTCACCATGTATCACATTTATCATCGTTAATTGTGCAACATCAAATAATGTAGACAACGCACATTCCAAAACAACTACCGCCTACCACTCTACCATGTACTTGCTTGGTCAGCCTCAGGGACGATGCGTGGACAGCTTTGAACAAGGACCCCCACCTGTAAAAGCGTCAACCTGACTCAAAATAGTGTAGCGGTACATGCATTTAAATGAACAACATCGATTCTTCGCGTAAAGCCCAACGCTGGCGTAAAGATGCACAGGAATAAGGATTCGATGCGTACGTCACAAAACCCCTATTTTTCTTTTCTTTTTCTCCTCTTTTCTTTTCTCTTCCTTTCTTTCCTTTCTTCCTCTTTTCTTCTCTTCTTTTTTCTTTTCCATTACTTGGTTCGGCTGAAATGGCCTTACCTCTTCCCTTATTTCTCTCTCTTCTCACTTTGGTTTGGCTGAATGACCTTACCTCCTTCAGGCGGCTCACCGCTGAGCTCAGGCATGCCGACCCCGAACTCACTACCGGCCATTGGTTGTCGGACGCCGGTCAGCTCCCGCATGCCCCCAACCTTCCCCCTTATCTCCCCTCACTCTCCTTACTCCTCCCTCCTTCGTTTTCTCCCCAGATTCAGTTGGCAGGGTTGGATCTTCCCGTTTCCCTATTGCCAGCTGGGAGCCCGATGCCTCATCCCTCTCAGCTCCTACACCCAACGCCGCCTCCACCTCCCTTTCCCTTTGGGCTCATCGGCCGTGGCTCATAGCTAGCTAACACCACGTGTTGGACCTGGATTTGACAACTCAGAATCTTCTATGATTCTACCACACTATTCCCTGGGATTAGTAGATATTGCTCACAGATATAGTACTGAACATCAAAAGTACATATCATGCGGAAGCATAAATGTATTAGTAGACATACACATGCCCGATTAGGCCGACATCAATAAAATACAGCAGCAAAAATGAAACACATAGGTGGGACCCTCTGGATGTGCCCACAGGTAGCCAACTGGGGTTCGCGACCTAGTTTTTGGCATCTTTATCTTCTTTACCAGTGCATCCCAAGGCATAGTGATCTGACTCTCCTGATTCTAGATTAACTAAGTGAGCGAGGGTGAGCACAAACCACCGTGCTCCACGAACCAATACGCAGAATGCAAATAGATAACATGCATGGCTTATCAAGGAAATGATTGGGTTGTTTTATTTGTCATAAATTACTTTTAAAATATGATACATAGAAATCTCCTACGACATAGCAGTTTGACTAAAACATGATATCTGGGTAAAAAAAGAATACAGTAATAATAGTAGTATAGATTCCATCCACCATTACATGATTCCTGCACTATATGCTAACCTTTTAGCACTATAACTACCTACCATATCACTGGGGCGACACCTAGGGTAACACAAATTAGGGCTTCCTGCAACTTGCCATTTTCCAATTCCACCCACAAAGCTTTTGAAATAGAACTATATCAAGTTGAGTTCTCATGCCTGCCCATGACTGTGGGCACAGCTGTTCGAACAATTTTTACTCTACAGAGTTTGTACACTTTACCCCATAAGAGACAATCATTCCATTTTACCTGCACGATTCCTTGGTCATGTGGATGAGGAGATCGTCACAATAACTTCTCAAAATACCTCACCCCTTTCATCATCTCACCCATATGGGCTGCTCCCACACGAAGTAGGTCCCATAAGTTGTCTGGGATGCCTACACAATGACTAGCCACAGCCCCAACTTTCCCAATGACTAGCGCAGCTGACAGGCCTCACCCTCCCCTTGGTGTCCCAACAAGCTGAAACAAATTCTGCACTTGTACTACCCCACTCCCCCACCAATGAGATGACTTCCAGGGTCCAGTAAGTTTACTAAGCCAAGTTGTACTTTACATACTTGCGGGTGCACTTGTTTTGCATAGGAGGTCATGATAAGATTTAGTCCTTAGAGTTATCTGGGCGGTTCAGTCCCCAAACCACATATTCTCATGCATCCACTAAACCAGCCCCTCTTACCATCTACCCAATAAGCATGTTGGGGATTTTCGAAACATAAATTACCATGCCAAAACTAGACATTTTCCCAAACCAGTTCTCTTGATTTAAAAGTGCTTCTTGGGGCATTTTAGTGCCCCTGGATATCTAAGCAGTACTAAGCATAGTGTGTAATTACACTTAGTTTTCAAAAAGTTACTATTATAATTTTCCTAGGGTGATAAGGCTCAAAGGCTCAAATGTCCTATGGGAATGTAATATTAACCAAATTGAATAATGGGTGTGTAACTAGAATCTTTAATCAAACATAGATTTGCATATGAAATGACCGCATGCAATTTGTAAACAAAAATAATTTACAAAAAATATAGGTTTAACATGATCAAAATATTGACTCGTATGGCATGGTTTATTGCGGCCTTGAGCTTACTCAAAGCCTTCTCATTCAATGGTTTTGAGCTCCTAATCTCCATCTTCATCTAGATCTTGGTCTTGCTTGATCCATTAATTCTTTAGGACTCCAATTTCTAATTACACGCTAAACAACTGAATCTAAATAAATACAAATAACTCAAAAGCTTTATTATGGGTTAATGGGTGATTTGAGGTAAGGTTGATTGGGCGTGGAGTATTGACGGAGTCAAACGGGGTTGGAGCTAAGCAATGAATGGCAGAAGGAAATTCACCGAGACGGATGCCAAGGAAGGTTTATCGATAAAGGAATATTTGTAGGATTATCCTGCTTCGGATTTGAAGATGGCTAGGTAGCCGACTGTTGAATACCATTGCTTGACCTATTTTATTTAATAACTTCTTTTATAATTTTATATTTATTAAGGGTGTTCCATGAGTCGGGTTAGACCTATGGGCATGAGTTACATCATGATGTACATGATTTTCAGTTTATTGAGTTATTTTTATAATTCATATTTCTAGCAATTTGAGATGCATTATTTTATGTGGTCCTAGTATTGCCTTGTTCATTAAAATAGAAATTAGCAAGATTATTTTAATTACCGATGACCTAGGGGATTTTAATAGACGCGCCAACATGATTTCCAGTTAAAGATGCCATTCAGATTAAATTTCATTATTATTCTATGCATCCTTAGTTGTTATTCAGTACAGTTTAATTCTTAGAAATAAATATATTTATGTGGGGTCTGGCTTACATACGCAATTATATCTCAACACTATTATTTATTAAATATATTGTTTAAGATTTAATTAGCAGTGGCATGTCTATGACAGGGATTATATTCTAATAGGAGGTCCAGCTGACAAACGAATTTATTTGCTCGCCTTAGCCAGCCATCATTTACCTTAAGTAAAACTATATTTACCTTGTTTGTGTAAAACTATATTTTATCATTTACTTAACTTTCTAGACCCTCATTTCCATCTAAGCAACAAGGCAACTTGGCCGACGATCACAATAGGGTGGCTTATCAATCACAAGACTTACCACAACATATAATCAATTTATATTTTGCATGTCCTAAGCCTACACTAGCTATTTCTAACCATTATCCTGATTTGTGTACTTTAAACATTGGTGACTTACCACTGAGCTAATTACCTAAATCGTTTAAGTACTATTTAAAAGAAAGGAAATCCTTACAATTCTTGAGAGCTAATTACCTAAATCGTTTAAGTACTATTTAAAAGAAAGGAAATCCTTACAATTCTTGAGAAGCATTCAATATATGCTAGGTAGTCTTTAAATCATGTACTTATGGTTTAAATGTCAATGGCCTTATACTCCAATTATTTACCTTAGTTTCATTATTCCAAAAATGGATTCTTAGTTTTACCTAAACTTTTAATCTAATTTCATGATTCCATATTTACCTTTGAGAAGCTAGTTTTACCTTAACTAGCTTCTATTGTGTTGGGCCCACAAGTCATAAGAAGTGAGAGGGATTCAGGTGACTTCTTACTCCCAAGTAAATAGAACAGAGAAAGGGGAGGTGGCAGAACAGGGAAGCGGTAGCACCTTGACCAGGCGTCAGCGGCGCTGGCGAGGCAAGACAGGAGGGCGACTATGGCCAGTGAAATGGGTTCCATGGGGGTGAGGAACCCACTTGGGGCGATGGCCTGGGCCGAGGTGGCGCCGAGAGCGAACAAATGTGGTAGGAGCAGTCAACGCACGGAGCCCACGAGAGCAGCAGTGGCCTAGTGGGAGAGAGCAGGAATTGAGGCATGCATGAGCAGTAGGAGGGCAGTAGGATACTCACCACACAAACCATGTAACCGGAGAAGCACCAAGGATGGCTGGCGGTAGTGGACTATGGTGGCGTGGGTGGCATCGCTATCGCCGACTCATTGGGTGTGGGAAGCAGCTATGGTGGTGCTTGGGGATGACAAAGGACACCTTGGTGATGCTCCTGAAGGAAGGAATTGAGCTATAGTGCCCTAGAGGAGCAACGACAAAGATTGGGGGCGTCAGCAGGTGAACTTGGGGCAAGTGGTGGCGCCGGCATTCTTCAGTGCACGAAACTCCAATTAGGCAAGGGGGTGAGGAGATGGGGCCTAGGGACATGAGGTGACATGGGCATTCCACTACGAGGGGTGCCAGAGAGCCGGGAATGACAAGGAGGCGAGTCAGCCGGCATGCGGGCAGTGCACAGGACGAGCCGAGCTCGGCTTCAAGGAGGAAAGGAAGAGGTCTGGGGGAGCAAGGGAGGAACTATGCATGCATTGTTGTTGGAGATGGGAGAACAGGGAGCAAGATGGCTCGGCGTTGTGGCCGTACGATGTGCCGAGACGGCCATGTCAGGCGTGGGGTTTGCAGGGCATGGGTGATGGGCTACAATGGCATGGACGTGGGTTAGCTCAGGTGTGCACGTGGCGTGGGGGCATGGCATCGTGATGTGGTGGTGATGAGAACACAGGGCATGGTGCCAGCCAGGGCACACCGAAGGGATGTCCGAATGACAAGCTGGCGTAGGGACAGCGTGGGCACGGGGCTCGGTGTGGGCGAGGCACATGACGCTGCAAGGCATGGCGCACCAGGGAGTGGTGATGGGGTTGGCTGTCATGATGGTTGGTGCAGGGTGACGCAAGAAGGCTGTGCAGTGCAGGCGCAAGTGACTCATGGTCACCGTGGTTCCAAGAGGAACCAGAGAAAGGGAGTGAGAAAAGAGAGGGGAGAAGAGGAGAAAGAAAAAGGAAGGGCTAGCTATAGGGAGAGAAAAATAAGGGGAGAGAGAAAAGGGAAAAGGAAAAGAAAGAGAAGCTAGCAAAATTTTGGTTTTTGCTTTGGATTTTAATTCGTGAATTTTGAATTTAAATTTGAATTTGAATTCCTGACTCGATTTAGTTACAAATGGATTTTAAATTTACTTTTATTATTATGTTTGTCATTTGCACTTGGGAATTATTCTCGGTTGTTAATTTGCATGTCACTGAACTTGAAAGATTTCAAATAATCATTTAGAATAAATTCGAATGCCAACAAATGCAAGAAAACTTTTAAAATTTTCAAAATTTTGAACACCTAAATTTTAGAATGTTACACCACGCCTCCCCTTAGACTCTGCCTCTAGGCCGTCGCTCCACACGGGCTCACTAACCAGGAACACTGCATCCTTTGGGCTTGGGCTAGTGCGACTACGCCACCATCCATCTTCCTTTGCCACCTGTCATCGTCTCTCCCTTTGGGCTCGGCGGCCATAGCCCATTGGCCTGGAGCTCACCATCAGCCCTGAACGCCCACACACCATCGACCTCGTGGCCTCCTCCCTGGGCTACATCACACCCCTATGGCTACGGCATGGCTCCACCGGTGCCAACCCTCCATGGCTCTGGCCGTGGCCATCTTGGAGCACCATCGACTCCCATGGCCGGCCCTCCTAAGCATCAGTCACCTCTCGACCACCCTAGTGCCATGCACCAGCCCTACCCATGGTTGTGGCACCGACGCCTCCTCTTGGCTCCTCTCCTTTTCTTCTCCATCTACTGCTACTTCTCTCTATTTCTTGATTTATTTTAGTTCAATTGTATGCTTTTAATTGATTTGGTGAGTGGATGGTGAATGCTTTTGTGAGGTCCCAGTGATTGGTGGCGTTACTTTGAGCTTACCTTGTTCTTATCTTGTGCCGACCGAGTTGTATTACTGTGTGCGAGTTAGATCAGTGAGGAAATGAAAAGGGAAGAGATGGTGATAACTACTCTCTCTGGTGTATCTTGCTTCGGTTGGCTTTATGTTTTGGTTTGAGTAGGGAGAAGAAAATGGGAATGTGAGTGAGTGGCTGATGGATTGCTTGGCTCCTCTCTGTTTGTTTGTTAAGAAGGAGGGGGAGTGTGCCTTGACATTGACTAGTGGCATGGGATATGTCTCTATGCGATGGTGGCTATGTGTTGACTCATATGGCCATGTCTTTATGCATGTGTGGTTGCATGCTGGCTTTGGACATGTCTTATGCATGTTGGCTGAATGTTGACTCATCTTGAAGGTAAGGTGCAATGGTAGAAATGTAAGCATAGAATTTCCCGCTGGATGATAAAAACCCAAAATGTAAGATAGGGCCAACCAGCCCAAGACGGTCTAGAAACCTCAATGAGTGCTAATTTGTCTGGCATTTCTAAAGCCGATGGGTTTGACAGCACAACTCTTCTTTATTTCTTTTGTTCTCCCTTGGATTGTTTCATTTCTCGCTTTTCTTTACTACTGGTATACACTTCTTAAGGATCCTACTCGATATTGCCATCTTGATGGAAGTCTAATGTATCTTGTGAGCATTTGTCCTGATATTACTAATGTTGTTTATATCTTGATTCAGTTCATGGCTCATCCTACCCACCTTTATTACAGTCGCCTTCTTCGGGTTCTTCGCTACTTGCGTGGGACTATCTCTCGTCATTTGTTTTTCCCTAACTCCAACTCACGATAGCTTCAGACGTACTCCGATGCGACCTAGGCTAGTGATTCTTCTGATCATTGTTCACTTTTTGTTTACTGTGTTTTTCTTAGCTCCTATTTGATTGCCTGTAAGATAAAGAAATAGAGTGCAGTTTTCTGTTCGAGTGTACGGGTTGAGTTGAGAGCTATGGTAGCAGTGATAGCACATGTTACTTAGTTGAGGTGGTTACTTGCAGATTTTGAAGTGTCTGTGATGGGACATATAACTCTTTTGTCTGATAGTACAAGTGCTATCAGTTTTGCCTGTGACCTAGTGAAACATAAGCTCACCAATCACATTGGTGTGAATGCTTCATACACTCACTCATAGATCCAAAGGGAGTGCTTGCTTTACAGTTTGTATTCTTAAAGTTATAGATGCTGTTTTTTTCACAAAGCAACAGACTAGGGTGCAACATTTGTGTTTGCTCTCCAAATTCAGTGTGTGATCCACCATGTGTTTGAGGGGGGTGGGGGTTAGAATAGAAATTCCTTTGTATTTCCTTATATGTGTATGGTATATTCCATTGTAATATCCCTTTGTACTCGCTATATATCCTGCCCCTGGGCCTCATGAATATATTCATAACAGGACAATGTGTTAGAGAGTATGTACATTTTCTCCGTATGAGGCTAATCAAAACTTGCTACAGAAGACAAGCATATATGGAGTTGGCAAGTTATCCATAGTTTTGGTTGTGTTATGCTTGTTAGTTCAAGAATAACTGAGCGAGCAAGTGGTCTGTTCTTGTTCCCCAAGATTAGCTAATCAAGCTACTAAGTTCATTTTGTAAATGTAATTGTACAGCTACTAGAAGTGTCGTTGTCATTTGATACTTACATTTATTTGACTTCTTTGGAATGAGTCATTAGTGTAATTAATTTGTTTTATGCTTTGAATAGTTGGTTTTTTAGGCATGAACGTTCTAAATATGAAATAAGTATAGGTTGCATTGCACTGCAATCTCCAAAACTGATTTCTTCTTGTGACTACGGCAAAATATTTCCTCCTGTTTATTGTAACTATATATTTGTCATGAAACTTAGTCCATGATGGGGTTCAATTCCTTTCTTTGTCAATTTTTTATTTGGTAGTAAATATTGCATGCTAGGATTCATTAGAAATTGAATCTTGCTTGTTTGCTTCAATTAATCACATTATTGGGAAGTTTTCTCTAGATTAATATTTGATTCTTTAAATCCAGCTAATAGCAGCTATCTTCTAAATTGCCGCTTCTTGGCAATGCAATTGTGAAGGCTACTCAATGTGGTAGGTCAATTACAACTCAGCTAGTATTTTGCACTGTCCTCCGAGAAGAGTCACAAGACTGAAGAAGACATGGGTTTTGCTTGTGTAAACTAGTCCATGCTAATAATAAAACAAGTATTGTAACTTTGTAAGCACTATCTTTGTCTTGCTGTTCCTTTTTGTCATGTCAATCTTATCTGTGTGGAATTTTTTTTGCTTTTTTACTACATTTTGCTCAAGTTTCCTATTATCCACCTACAGTGATAGTAATTTGCTCAAATGTCTGTTGGAATATATACTGCTATTTAATTGGTATGAGCCATATGGCAATGACCAATGTAGGTTTTGGGGGGCTCAAGCAAGGTTCCAAAAACCGGAACCAGAAGAAATCCCAGTCGGCGGCTGGTAACGGTAACCAGGCAGTTACTGGAAAAACCGGTTACAATTTGAAAATCAAAATTTGAATTTTGAGATGTTTTGAAACCGGTAGCCGGAAAAACCAGCCGGTAACCGGAAAAACCAGAAAAATAGGCCAAAATTCGAAAATAAAAAATTGATACCGGCCGGTTTTTTCGGTTACTAGTCTCCACCGCTCAAGTAGTAATTTCAGGTGAATAATTAATGGCTGAAAAGTGAAATATTCTATATACATATTGATGCCCTTTGAGTATGCCATTTGGTGCTTATCCTTCTTGGCATCAAGGATATCTTTCTATGTGCCATATGAAAAGTTTTTTTTCTCATTCTGGTGTGCATTAAATAACATTAGCCTTGCTGAGAATCTTGTACAAAAGAAAAAAAATTGAATAAATCTATGTTTTTTTTCCTGATCAAGTTGTACTTTCAGGTGGTCAATGAATTGTCTAAAAACGAAATATCATATATCCTAAAAATTTGAATGCATACTGACGTCCTTTGAGAATCTTCTTTGGTTTTTATCCTCCTTGATGTAAATGATATCTTTCTATATGCCAGACGACAATTTGCTTTCTCATTTTGGCTTGCATTGGATTAATGTAGCCTTATAAATCTGGGTATCTTGAGAATAAAAATGAAATAATTTGATGGCATCGTGCAAATTAGGATTGTTTTGGACCATATTCTTCAAGGCAAACTTCTTACGAGCAATAATTTTGGCATATCTCTGTTATGTTGTTTGCTGCTAAACTTGGTGTGCATCAACTTCGCTGCCAATTAGCAGGTGAATTTTTTTAATATAATTCGCAAATTAATTGTTGCTTCGTTGCTGACTGTGTGATTTAGATACATGTGAATTGCGGGTATGCTTTCGTTTGTTTGCACCCAAAGGTGCTACAAGATGTTTTTGAATTTAATTTGCTCTGCGGATTAGTAGATTATGATTGTAATGCTTGCACACTGCGATTGGTGTGAATCATAATAAGTTCTGGGTGAGCGTTTGGCATGTTTGATCTTATTTGACATATGGATGTGTAACGCGTTGTAATTCTTCTCCAGCATTTACTTTTTAAGCATTTTAAGAGCTGGAGTTATGGAGCTCATCTGTGTCATCTCTTCGTATACAGAATTACCTACTTAAACTTTATGCGAACATGTTACTTTGGTTTGACTGATCGTATCTTTGGAACACAGCTGCATTCAATGTGCTAGTCAACAATGGAAAGGAAGCAGGGAAAGTGTCTTGTTATTGATAACTACTGTACCTTGAAGAAATATCTTGTTCATATAAGGCAGTAGCTGCTCTGTATATACCAAATTTTTTGAGAGAAATGTTATTGCAGACTCATGTCCACATCATTCCCCGTAGCAAAGATGATAAGCTGTGGTCTTCAGAGGTAATAAGCAATCTATCTCAATCACCGTTTATGCCTCGCTAATTGTCAAAATATTTTGCCCTTCAGGATAACCAGGAAACTGAGAATCTTGTTAGCTGCATCAAGGAACTACTCTCTTCTTCACCTGACTACAGCACTGAAGGGTCAACAACTCTGAAACAAGACGGTAGATAGCCATGCCAAAAAGGCAAATTTTCCGTTTCATCTCGGTCAGCATGAAGAATGAAGAGCATTGCTGGGAGATGAATTGATGTATATAATTTTTCCTCACGCCTCAAAATTTTGATACTGGCTAAGTGATCGTCGTAGAAAAGCCAAAATGTCGGATCCAGATTTGGCAATCCAGAATCCTTTGTAATTTCTACTGTACTATTTCTTGGATCACTAAATAGTACACACAGATACATAGCTGAATCATCTCATACATGATACAGACCATATCATTAATTAATATTACAATATCAGCGTTCAAATAATCCATATCGGGATAAGTTTACATAAAGGACCGTGAGGCCAAATGTTCACATTACATAAAAGGGAAAGCGATAGCGGAAGCAAAAGGGGAGCTCATCTCTCCATAGGCAAGCGACCGAGAAAACTTAGGTGTGATCGATATTACCTGGTGACCTGGTTAATATTGAACTCACCCACAAATTAGCTTGGTCGGCTGGATTGTAAGGAGATGCTAGAATATTTGGTCCTAATCTAATTGCCACCATCTTCACTACTCTCGTCACCTTGGTCCTCGTAGAATGCATACTGATCTTGATTCTCGTACTCTAAAGGGGGGAGGGTTGAGAGCGACGATGAGTGCACATAACCGTGCTCCACGAGCCAACATACAGAATGCATGTAAATGTAGATGTAAGGCTTAAACAAGGGTGGCTCGGGTTTTTTTTATTTGCGAAAAGCAACATTTGCAATTATTATTAGCTAAAATTCCTAAGACCAAGCATTTTAATAATTCATGCTTTAAAGAAATTGAAATTGTACAATAATAATAGCAGTGTAGGTTCCATCCACCTGTTACATGGCTCCATCTATCTATGCTAGTTTTTTATCATTAAATTACATCCACCATATGTTAGTGATATGCCCTAGAGGCAACATGGAGATGTTATATATATATCACATACTATGTTTATGATGCATATGATGCATTACTTTGTTCCTTGAAATAGACATTATCATTATTGATCAATGAGTATGTGACTTATTCATGAGACTCTTAATGCTAAAATGTTGCTATTTCTAAATGATCCCTGATCATATATCATATGAGGAACAAATATGATTCAAAGATCAGCATATGTATTGATTGATGATCATGTCTCATGGATCATGGTATGGTGATACCAAATCAATAATATGGACATGTGTTAGTGAACATATGTTGGATAGACCCGCCATGAGACACTGCAGAGATTCCATGTGTCATTAGTTGGTCTCAAGTAGTGTTTATGTAGAATCCTTAGACTTGAGATCATCATGGTTCCCAACATGCGTAGTAGCCTATTTTGGGACTACTAACCACTACTCCGTAACTGGGTAGTCATAAAAGTAGTCTTCGGGTTTGCTATGAAACATGTAGTGGAAGGTGAATGATCAAGATAGAATTTGCCCCTCCTTATGGGAGAGATATCTCTAGGCCCCTCGATGTAATGGATTATGAAAGTGCATGGCCATGCCAAGGTGATTGAGGAGTCAATCACGAGTTTATAATCCATCGCGGAATCGAGAGAGTGATTGAGCTATTAAGAGGATGACATAGGTCTCGCCTTGAGCTCAATCTATATCGTGAGGCAAAGGGATTCGTACATGAGAACATTACAGGTTCAGCCGATATGATCTTTACGTATACTTTGGGGTTAATATGTCTTACTAGAGGCCGCTATTAACAGGGTGACCGAAAAGGCGTTTCCGGGTCGCGACCAAGTATACGTGAACCTACAGAGTCACACATTTAACGGGTTGGAACACTAATTCGAATGTGATTCGGATGTGGGCTCAATTCGGATAGAGATCCGGATAGACTCCTATTGGGCCTCGGTCCACGAGGCCCAAGTGAGGAGGTCTATATATGGAGGCGAGGGGCTGAGGGTGCATGCTTCGGTAATCCCGAGCCAAACCCTAGCCGCCACCTCCCGAGCCAAACCCTAGCCGCTCGCGAGTCTTTGGTACACTCGCGATCGGCGTTCCACCCCGGGCGTGTGGATACCGGTGGAGGCGCTACTCGTTGCGGCGTTGATCGGCATAAACAACCTACAGATTGGATCTGCTCGTGGTGTGGTTGATCGCGTGGAGGAGATGATCTGTTCGGGACGATCGGCTACTTCCACTACTACCTCGACGCGCGTGGTTGGATCGGCTTCTCCAACTCTTCTTCCGCTGCGCTGCGCGTCTAGTGGTAACGATCCATGATCCCTCCTTAGCATGATGTCCTGGTGTGCGCGGTAGAGAAGTTTTGTTTTCTACTATCGTAGCCTACACGCAATCCTTCACCATATTTACAATGCTAGAGTACTTCCCTCCAGAAAAAGCCAAAGTGGAGTACTTCCCTCCAACAGGTTTTCATCCCATCCACAATGGTTTGGAAATAGAACTAACTCAAGGAAGTTCACATGCCTGCCCTTAACCGTGGGCACAGCTGCTCGAACAGTTTATACTCTGTAGAGATTGTACATCTTTACCCACAAGAGATAATCAACTCAATAACTCTACACGATTCCTTGGTTATGTAGATTGAGCAACCGTCACGCAGGTTTTCGTAGCTACCTCGCCTCATTGCCAGTCCACCCTTGTGGAGAACCACCAAGGTATCCCCCATAAATTAGTGCGGGAAGTCATATCCCAACACCGAGCATAGCTAGACCACGGGTTTTGACAGCGTTGGTGAAATGGGTACATATCACCTTTACACAGTGTCCCATTCATGCCGAATTTTAGGTCCGCACATGTATAACTTCACTCCCCCACATGTAGAAAGACTCCGAGGTCTGGTAACTCTACTTGGCCCAGTTGTAGTTTACAGACTTGTGGTTATACTATTTTACATGAGGGGGTCATCACAGGATTAAGTCCTTAATGTATTTGGGCGGTTCATACCACAACCCCTAGTTTCTCGAGCAACATCAACACCAACTTTCTTACCATCCGTCCAGATAGGTTTAGCAAGCTTTAGGGTTTAAAGAAGCATAAAATAAGTTGTCTCAAACTATCAATCATCTATATCACATGACTGTACCAAATCAAGATTTTATGTTTATAGGATGATGATCAGGGAAATCTAGTGCTTGGACTTGACATGACTAGTATATCATTTATATAAGACTTATAGCACTCCAATTAATAATATTATCTACGGTGACAAGGTTCATGGATTTTTCATGTTTCAAGGATGGCATAGATATGTTACTAAATCGACAAATAGGTGATAGTTACCTTACAAGTAACATACATTTGTACATGAAATAAAGCATGCAATTTGACTAGTTTAAATAAACATAATTCGCATGAAATATAGGATTAAAATGTTGACTCACCTGGGTCACAGGTTAGTTGGTCTTGCTGCTCTTGTGATGCATCAACTTGAGGCTTGGTCATGTCTTCAAACTCTACTCAGACGAACGCGCCAAAAAATGAATGATAGGCAAAGAGAAAAAATAAATACCCAAATAAAATTTAAATAAACTCCAAATTGAACCAAACTAGAACCAACAAAAATAGGTTGAATTTAGAAAAAAAATAGAAACAAGATTCACTAAATTCAGAGTTACGACGAGGGAGAACAAGCTCTACAAATTTTATTCTCAGGAAAAATCCCAAAAATAAACAGAGGAGAGAGAGTTCTCTCTCCGACAACTAGGTCCCGCAATTTTTAATTGATTTTCGAATTTTTTTTAAATTCTTAAGTGTTCAGTGTATGACATGTGGGCCCTACGGGTTAATTATTTAAAAGAAAACATTTTTCTTTCTGGAAATGGCTAGAGACTGACAAGTGGGGCCTCAGCACTACACAACAGTGTTTTGAGCCCACATGTAAGTGGGCTAGGTTCATAACTTGGGCTTTAAAAGATTCTTAACCATGGTGAGGCCCTCATATCAGTGTAACAATGGGTTTAAACCGGTATGGGGGCCCACCGGTTAGTGTTTCATTAGCAGATACTAAGCATGGTCATTAAAAGCTAATGATAGTATTAATACTAATTAAACGGGAACAGTGCGCCTCCTTTGTCGAGTAGCGGCGAAGCTCACCGACGGTGAGGGAAAGCATGACAGGATGAGAGCATACCCAAAATGGGTTTATTCACCAAGCACGCTCCATTAAGAGAGATGGCACGGGCTGAAATAGACTGGAGAGCCATCGACGATGAGCTCAGCAGTGGCCAGAACAAGGCAAGATGCTCAGCGTCAACTCCAATGACTAGCATCAACTTTATTTTCAGTCGTAACATTAGCAGGAACAACATAAGGTTGAGAAAACTTTTTCCAGACATAATTACCTTGAGCCTCTATGTAAGTTTGTATATGACACTTCCAAAAAGCGAAATCGGTACCATCTAGCATGGGGACGATTTACATACCTCTCTGATTCCATCGCAACCTGCTCTAATACCACTTGTAGGATCATATGGCACAATCAAAGTGGGGTGAATGATTGTCTCCGCTTTTTGAACCTAAAACCAAAACTCAAACTAGAAGAATGTTGGATCGAAATTGGCGACAGAGGGGGGTGAATGTCGACTATAAAAACTTGCCCCTAAAACTTATCCACTCAAATCCTCTCTCCGATAGATATAAAATCTATGAAAACAAAGTTTTAAGTTTTCTGAAAGTTCTTATAGGACAAACATGCGAAATACAGAGAATGACCAAAAAGAACAAAATGGAAGCCATGACACAAAAAGAAATAGCACTAAAAACACAGGAGCTGCAGGGAGAGGGCGGTTAGACTGCAATGGCATGGCCGGTCTGACCGCACCTCAAACGCCGATTTGACCGCTGTCATTACGCCGGTCTGACCGGTGCCTTGTGGTCGGTTTGACCGGTGGCCTCAGACCAGTCTGACCGCAGGTCACCAGGCGGTCTGACCGCCAACCGGCTTCCAGTCTGACCGCTCCCCTGATACCCGAGAAGATAGACAGAAAACTGAAACTCGAGAAATACTTCAGATTTTAAAAAGACTGAGAAATTGGGGGTTTGCACCCAATCTTTCCAGCCCAAAGCAACACACCAACATCCTAAATACCAAGGAGGGCCTGGGAAACAACAGAATCTAACTTAATAGCAAGAATTTCATATTTGAGCCAAAATCTGAAAAACTACAGAGAGCTACCTCAAAAATCAAATTCCCATCTCGTCCTTGATTCTTTGATCATGAAACTCAATGATTAGCTAGGGAATAGCTTTGAGATTCTGATACTCAAACTTGGGTACATTCTTTCAAGAGAAAACAAGAATCACATCAAACCATAGAACTATCAACATGAACACAGGAAGGAAGACAAGATGATTCTTGCAATTCTATCAAATTGCTCTTGGAACTAGATGACCAAAGGGTCTAGAAATGCAATTCCATCACAGAGCAACCCATTTTGCTGCTCCTCAGCAAGAATCAACACGAAAATAAAAATTTGAGAAATAAATCCTAGAGAGTATTGAAGAGAAAAACCAAACAGACAAGCAAGAACTCAAATGATTTCTTGAAGGCATTCATTCCCATAAACACAAGGATCACAAAGGAGTCCCCATACGCTATTGAATACAAGAGGAATGATTACATGCACATCAATCCATCCTCTTCCTCTCACAAGCCCAAGAAATCCAAGAACACTACATGCTTGGAGAGGAGCACGGGAGAACACACAGAGAGGAGACACACTCCAACAACACTCTGCCTCTCTCAACCACTAAAGCCCTAAAGCAAAACAACCTCTCCAAAAGCCATTTTGACTAAAGCAAAACCCTAACAACTCCTCAAACCCTAGAATCCATGCAGCCACAATGAGACATCCCCTCCTTATATAGGCTTTGGCTAACGGTTCTCCAACCCGTTATGCCCGCTAAAACCCGAACAGAACCGCTTCCACTTGTGCAGCTTTGCGTTTTTACCGAAACGCCCTTCCTGCACCTTCCGGGAAGCTTCTGCGTTCCTTGTCATCCAAGCCTCGCTACCACCTCGAGTCTCCGCCGTCTTCGCCACATCCGACCGTTCTGACCTTGACACCGCCCGTGCCTAGTCCGGTCACCTCGTGCCTCGCCACGACTCCGCCTCGACGTCCTGCAGCCATCACAGACAAGAAACACATCAAATAGCACCGCTCGACACATGTAAGCATAAATAGTATCAATGAACCATACTCAGGCAAGAATTTGCCCAAACGACCAATCGGGAAGAATAATATGCAATAAGTCCGTCTAACCAAACCCGATTGAGCCAAATGCCGTCCTAGCATAAATCACTCAAACCAAACTCAATCTTTGCAACATACTTGTCAATTACTTATCATAAACATGTGGACACCTCCACATGGTCTCTCAAAGAAAAATGAGCTAATTTTACAGACATAAAATTCAACTACAGAACACTTGATCGTATAAACAAACTCGATGAAGATTCTGTTCGCTTGTACGACCACTCGCTACAATCACGCGGTTGAGATCTTTGTCGCTCAGAAGACTTTGACTTCTCGAATAAATCAACCACACGATTGAGAACAAGCCGAAGACAACATCTTCCCTGAAGCACGTCGGTGAGAACACACAAAAGCAACGCTTAGGAAAAACATGCCACAACAGATGAACTTTTCTTAGAATAGATCTGATATATTAGTTCTGTGGTTACAAAGAGCCCTCATGTCACCCCTAAAAGCTTCCTTGATGAAAGCCCTAAAAACTGGTTCCATTAGTCTTTAGCCTCTCCTACTTTTATAGGATAACGCCCCAATCCTGTCCGACTCAAACACGAACACAACACGTAATCTCTTACTCAAATCAAGGGACTCGAAACCCTTTCTAATACCGGTTTTATCAAACTCCAAATCTTCCATGTTACGGAATCCATCCATAACATTTCCAATCTCACCACGTGATGAAGCCTACAGGACAGCACCTCCTGTATCTTTATCATACAGCATCACCACGTATCGAAGCCTTTTGGAATGCACCTCCCGTAGCTTCTCCACGAATCTCCACCTTTGATCTCCATGTGCTCCAACATGAACCCGCCCACCTCGCGTGACATCCTCGATCGTCCAGACCTCAGACTTCCCCCGTCCTAGTCCTGATCCTCCTCGTCACCGACCATGATTGCCTCCACACCTTCCTGCATATGCAAGACCAAAGAAATATTTTTTCTGGCACAACTCTTCTCAACTTGACTGACATCAGTATAACCACTCATAACACCCTTGTCCATCCAGAACAAGACCAAGACCATCCACAACCATCAACCGAGTTGTCCACGACCACACCTGCCATCCCTACCGAGAACAAAACCATCGAGTACTCAGTACTTCTGACTACTGAGCACATACCACAAGGTTCAGACCACTGATCACAACACCCAGCAACTACCAATCACCAACCATCGAGTACCGGCCCTTCTGACCACTGAGTACCACGACCACTTGATCACCACACACCCGCCAGTCAACCCACTGGCCTAACACAAGTACTCGAAGTACTCAAAGATCACAAGAAGTAAAGTAATCATACCGGCAATGAAGTCTCCAAGTACCGACCGTGAAGCCTACAACCGATCACAAAGCCTTCGAATATCGACAGTGTAGTCTACAACAACCGATTGGAAAACCAAAGACAACGACAGTAGACCACGAAGTCTACAAGTAAGTCAACAGTCTGCAAAGTCTACGAGTACAACAGTAATCTACAAAGACTACTAGTATCCACTATAAAGACTATGACTATTGCTTACAAGACCACCGACCAGAAAGATTTACAGCTATCGATCAGTAAAAGTTTTGACTATAGACCAACAATGTTTATGACTACTGACCAGTAAAAGTCACGACTACCCACCAGTAAGATTTATGAGCATGAAAAAGAAATATTGTAGCTTACGATCATCAATCCAGTAAGGTCATTTTGTGGTGGTCGACTTACTGTGGTCGAAATGCCATAGTCGAAGTTGTACGTAGTCAGTGCTAAATGTGGTCGTAGTCAAACATGTTCGTAGTTGAACGTGGTTATAGTTGGTCATAGTTGTAGTCGAACATGATCAGAGCTAGGTGTGCTCATAGAGCCATTCAACAGTGGTCGTAACTTTGTGATCGAAGCATGCCGTAATCGTACAACCAAAGTCATAGCACTGTGGTTGAGGCATGCCGTGGTCAAAACTTATCATGCTCGTAAAGCTATTTTGCTGTGGTCATAGCATGTCGTAGTCATAGTCGGTCGTGAATAAAGTCTGTGTGGTTGAACTCAGTCATGGTCGACATCAGTCATGATCAAAGTTCATCGCAGTCGAAGGCTGGCATGGTTGTAAAGGTATGCAATCTTTTGAAGCCACTCGAAAGCAATAGAAACGCCACTTGAAAGTGACAAAACCACTCAAAAGCCTCAAAACCACGTAGAGTGAAATCCTGTAACCGCCATCAACTGAAACTTTTACAAACGCAAATTCCAAAGCAAACCAAATGTCAATTATTTATCATTTCTTTATTGACAACCATGCACATGGTCTAACACGCTGTTAGTTTCTTAAGCCCTTCAGGTTATTATTTGTAAGCTTGGCCACAAGGTTGTACCTCTAATAACTATTAATATTTGAGTTTTTTCTTTGTAAATCATGATGTGATCGATATTTCATCTATGTGTACAATGTGTGTACTAGCGTGAATACATTAGTGCATACAGTGTAAACATAGATGAAATATCAAACTAGTGCAGAATACATAGGAGAGTCCAGATTTGCATATTTGGGTCTCAACAATCAGGTCCTTCTGAAGCTCGATGGTCTTAATTGGCGCTTGCTCTTCAGGGACTCTGAGGCACTTCTTCAGCTGAGATATGTGGAAAACATTGTGCACATCTACCAGGCTTACGGGTAGCTCCAATCTATAGACAACTTCTCCACATTTAGCGATGATTGGAAACAGGCCTATCTACCTAGGTGTAAGCTTGCCTTTCACTTTGAACCTTCAGACTCCACGGAGTGGTGACACCTTGAGATAGACATGATCTCCCATCTTGAAGGTTAACTCTATGGCAATTGTTGGTATAGCTCTTTTGTCTAGACTGAGTAGCTTGAAGGCAATCTCTGATCAGTCGGACTTTCTCTTCTGCTTGTTTGAGGGTATCTGGCCCAAAGATGTATCCTTTCCCTGCTTCTAACCAATGCAGTGGAGTTCTGCATTTTCTTCCATAAAGAGCCTTGAAAGGGGACATCTTAAGGCTAGACTGGTAACTGATATTATACGAGAATTCCACATATAGTAAGCATCTTTCCCAGTTTGCAGTGAACTCTAGAGCATAAGCTTGGAGCATGTCTTCTAGAATCTAATTTATTCTCTTGGCCTACCCAGTTGTCTGAGGGTGGCAGCAAGATGGGTACTCAATGCATCATGCAGACTGGCCCAAAAATGCGAGGTAAACTGGGAACCTTGATCTAAGACTATCCTCTTGGGTACTCCATGCAAACATACAATATAGGCCATATACAATTCAACCAGTTTATCTCCTGAGAGACCATGTGGATGTGACCCCATGTTTGTGATGAGTAATTGATCCGTGTTTGGGAAAGTTTGAGTTTGGTTTGAGTGGTTCGAGCCAAGTCGTTTCATGGTGTAGGTCGACTGTAGTCGGACCTGGTCGAATGTGGTCGGACGAGCTTAGGACGCCTGTTTTCTTTTCAACCGGTCGTTGGGCTATTTTGGATGTGAGCATTTAATTCTAATACGACTTTGTGTTATCTGTATCTCGAGCGGTGCTATGTGATGTATTTCTTGTCTGTGATGGCTGCAGGATATCGAGGCGGAGTCGTGGCGAGGCACGGGATGACCGGACTAGGCACAGGCGGTGCCGAGGTCAAAGCGGTCGAGATGTGCCGAAGACGACGAGGACTCGAGGTGGTTGCGAGGCTTAGACGGCAAGGAATGAGGAAGCTTCCCGGAAGATGTAGGAGGGGCGTTTCGGTAAAAGTGCAAACCTGCATGAGGAAGCGGATTTGGTTTTTGGTTTAGCAGGTAAAGCGAGTGAGAAACCCGTTAAGCAAAGGCTATAAATAGGAGAAGTGTCTCCCGGTGAATGCATGTCTTGCATGAGGAGTTATGGTTTTTGGAGAGGTTGTTAGGGTTTTGCTTTGTGCTTTTCCTTTATCTGTTGAGAGTTGGTGGGAGATAGGGCAGTAGTCTGTTTGCTTTTGTCTCCCCTGCGTGAGTGTAGGAGATGGAGTAGACAGCAATGTCTTTTCTCTTGTGTGTGTGTGCCCAGTTTGAGATAATGGGTTGTATTGACTGTGAACTATCACTTAATCATTCCTCTCTTTGATTCTTTATGAAAAGTCTTATTGTGGAGATGGTTTGTCTTGAGATGTGTTTGTTTTCTGGTTTATCTTTGTGTGTTTTCTGTTCTGCTCTCAGATTTCTTTTTAGTTCAAATCGATTTGAGTGACTGCAGATTTCCCTTGCTTTGAGTTGGATGGTATTTCAAGACCCCTTGGTCACCCTTTTCCCATGAGCAAAATACTTCATATGCAGTTCTTCTCTCAAGAATTGGCTCTTCTCTATTTCCTCTGTTCTTTGCATTTCTAGGGTTTACTGTTACAGTGAGCAGAGGATTTGTGATGCTCTCATTTTCCCTTCAAAACTCTACTTTCAGATTAGTGTCTTCTTGCCCTAAGGCTATTTCCTTTTGAGATCAAGATCCTCATAATCTATGGATATGAGAATCTCATGTTATTCAAGCATTTGATCTCATTCTTGTTTGGTATATCCTTTTCAGTTATGTGCTCAATTCGCTCTCTTTTCAGCCGAATTAATCTTTTGTTTGCTTCTTCTTGGTCCTGAGACAAAGACAATATTTAGTTTAAAACTCAAATGTCTTTGGCCAGAGAAGAGAAGTAAGAATCCTCGAATTTCTTTGTCTTTTCGGCCAACTGCAGTTTTTACTATTTCTGCCATTTTCAGTTTGTCCTCGGTATATTCAGTGTTCTGCATTTCCAGCAGTTCGTGCATCTTCTTTGGCTGACTTCCCAGCTGATTCTTTCTCTATTCTCTATGTACCATTGTCAGTTTTTCAGCCAACATTGTGAATCAATCTGCAGACCGAACTTCTGTATTTTTGTGTGCCGAGTGCTCTTCTTCCTGCTGTTCTATTTTTAGCAGCTGACCAATCTTTCAGTTTTGGCAAGATCCTTTTGCAGCTTATAAGCTTTTGGCAATTCCCTATGAAGTTTGCTTGCTATGTTTGTTACTCTATGTTTTTTTCTTGCCGTTCAAACTCTTGAGGATTTGTGGTCATCGGACGGCAACCAGAGCAGTGCATTAGAATCTGCAAGTTCACATTTTTTTGGCTAGTTAGGATTTTCGGTCAGACCGGTGTACTCTTGCCGGTCAAACCGTAGTTTTCCCGCCGGTCAGACCGGAGTGCTTTTGTGCAGACAGTCCGTGTCTGAATTTATTCTCTTGACCGTTCCTTTACAGGTTTTGTGTGCTGATCTGTTTTGCAGAGATGTGTTAGTTAGGTTGATTTAAGTCTTTGATTTATCTGGCCTAAGAAGAGCAGCGCATAATCGGTTTCTCTCTCTATCTGTTATGGTTTAGTTTGTCAGTTTTGGCTCTTGAGTTAGCATTTCCATTTCTTAGCACCCTGTCCTTGTTTGTCTTAGTTCTTATGATGGTATAATTTCATTTCTCCAGTGAAGGTTCTTTCGGACTGATTTGATTTTCCGTTGAGCATGATCCTTCTTCTTCGTAGCTTTTTAATAGCTATCGGAGAGTTGAGATTTTCGTGAATACTTTGGGGGCAATTTTTAAAGGCACCATTCACCCCCCCCCCCTTTGTTGCCATTCCGGTCCTTCATCTCCCTTGTAGGTGGTCTTTACAGGGATGAAGTGGGCAACCTTGGTTAATCTATCAACTATAACCCTTATGGAATCATACCCTGACTTGGAACAAGGTGTCGGGACCCGGATTACCAAACCCGGACCCTCTGTGTATTACTGCACTAGTCCCAGATCAAAGCTAGTGCACACAGTTAAACAGAAATGATTACATAACCAACAACGCTTTATTACAATAGTAAAGAGTACAGACCGAAAGGTCTCATTATTACAACTGAGGTTTCAAGACCTCACACACAGGACACAGCGGAAGCAAAAAAAAAAGATAAATCCGGCGAAGACCCATCAATACGCCACAGGCAATTGACTGGGGAAGCGCGACCTAGTACTCCGGGAATCCTTCACCAAATCCACAAGCGAAGTAGTCGTAGTCTCCCTCTTGAGCTTCGTGTTCCTCTGGGTATTATTTTTGAGTGCAGCATGTGAGTACATAAAGTACTCCGCAAGTCTTGGGAAAAATGCAATAGATGCAAGGCTTGACAAAGGAAGGCCATATGGTTCTTTTGCACAAAGCAATATTTTAAATTCAATTACCAATAACTATTTTCAAAGGCATCCATTTATTAAAATAATGGTTTTAACAGAACTAACATTAACTCACTAGTGAAGGTTCCATCCACCAACACCAGTTTAATCAAGTTTAACTGAACAAGTTTAGTCTTTGGGTTACATCCACCCTCTCTGCTCCAATCGCCAGGATACCCTTCAAGAGTTCCCTCCACTCTCGAATACAAAACTTTTGATTTTAAAACCAAAACCAGAAATCTACCATGTGAATGCATTCCTTGCCCGCCTTGACCGTGGGCACGGCTATTCGAATAGTTTTACACTCTGCGAGGTTGTACAACTTTACCCACAAGAGATAAATTATCCTAAAAGTCAACACGCTTCCTTTGGCATGAGACCCGGATAAAATATCACAAAGCCTTTACCTTACTCTAATCTAGCTAGATACCACCACGAGGTTTCACCGGGTAGGCTAACTGCCCAACCAAGCCCCTCTTGCGCCATATGAGTACAAGAAATCCTGTCCCTCACTTGTGAATAACCAGTCCATCCCTGGCATCCACTTTCCACTGGTGGCACCTAAACTAGACTATCATAAGTTAGTTAGCTAGGTCGTACCCATATAGACTTGTGGTTGTACGGTTAATGCTCAGTTTGGACAAACACAAGCGTCGGTCCTTAATTGACTAGGGTGGAATCTACACTTTACAAGATCTCGTTCTTCCTGCACCAATCCAAACCAACCATCCACCCTAATCTAAACCAACTTTCACATTTTAGTTTATTTTTAAAACACAGTGACAACTCCAATTGCCACTTCCTTTACAAACACAAGGGTTCAACAATAAATCATAATTTTCCCATTTTCAAGATTTTTCCAAAGGTATTAGATAGCATGACTACGCATTATACTACCATTCTAATATTCACAAAGATTAATATTAATCTCATTATTGAGACAAAGGAAGTTTTAGGGTGACAAAGGTACATGGCAATCAATGTCAAATGAGGGCATAACAAAGTTGGAATAACTAATTCCTAAAGATTTGAACTAGTGGTTTTATGTAAATAGCAATGCACATAATTTAAAATATTTAAAACATTTCGAAAGCATAGGTTCAAGATGATCAAAGGAGACTTGCCTTCTTGTGCACTGTTTGGTCCTTCTTGCTGTGGCTCGACAAACTCTTCGGCGACGTCGGGTTCTACGCGCGAAACGATAAAACAAACAAAATAAATTCAAATAAAATTCAAATGAACTTCAAAAACTGCAAAACTAGAACCAAAAGATAGAGCTCAATTTTATACGAATTTAGGAAGAAGAATCGGGTCGATCGGAGTTCGGACGAAGGAGAACGAGCGATCTAAAGTTTGCCGGGGCGAGAAAATGCTGGAAATTCACAGATATTACTGTTCATCCGAGAACGGTACTTTTGGCGAGAAGGCTAGCGCTGGCGAGAGGAGCCATAAGAGATGAATCTAACTAGCAAAATGGGTTGCTAGGGACCCAAGGCACCCATAGGAATTGACGGCACGCCAAACGGAGACCGTTGACAGCACGGGCGGCTACAACGACATGGGTAGGAGAGAGGAATAAAATTCGGGCATGGAACATGGAGAAGTAGGGTGAGCACGGGTAGAACGCGCTTGGTGAAGCTAGGAAAATTATCGGCTCGGCCAGAAACCCATCGGAGACGGCGCAATCTACGTTTGAGCGACGTCGGGAAGGGTAAAGGAAAAACTTAATATCTTGGTGCTCGGTGAACGAAATCTAAAACCACTTGAAGGGTAGCTACCTGGGATGGTTTGGCACAAAGTGACGCGAATGGATTGGTGGAAACATCACCGGGTAGATGGGGGACACGAGATGCCATTGACGGCCATGGCGAGGTTCGGGCGAAAATTTGTGGAGGCTTTTGGGGAAAAGGGAGTGAGCACGGCGTAGAACGCAGTGAGGCAAGTCTAAGAAAAATTACGACAAGGGCTAAAGCTTACGGAGATGACGAATCGGCGTCGGAATTGCTCTTGACCTAGATTGGGGAAAACTCGATTCGGGAGATTGGCTGCACCAAAACCAAATTAACTTGGCAAGAAGGTAGATGGCACATGATGGCACAATGTGACGCGAAAGGATCACGGAAAAACTCACCGAATAGCTCGAGACGTGACGAGCAAATTCGAGACCGAAGGGCCTCGATGCCGACGGCGTCCTGACCTTTGATGGGACTTGCCACGGCTTGGGATGGGTTTAGGGGAGCCAAGGGGTCCTATTTATAGGCTTGGAAGGGGTAGAAACCGACTCCAATTCGCGGATTTCGGTTTAGAGTCCGTTTCAGAAAATTGAAGATAAAAGGCAAACGGATGAACGAAACGGAAGGGGACCAGTTGGGATGGATTCCTTGCGGGATTTAGCACAACTTTCCTTTTGGGAAGACATTGAGATAAGGTCCGGATTGGAAGTTATGAAGAGAGAGAAAAACGGAAGGAAATATGTACAGAGAGATCGATCGAGGCTGCTGACGATGAACAGTACCACGCGGGTACTGTTCATTCTCTCTCATCTATTTTTTTTTAGAAATTTCAAATTGAGCTCAAACAAACTCCGAAAAATCCCAGAAAATACAGGAAAATTCCTTGTGACACAAGGAACACAAATAAAATATTTTTGACAAATATTAATATTTAATTTAATCATATTAAATCTTTTTAATTAATGAAAATTCCAGTTAAGCTTTAATTAATTCCAGAAAAATCCAAATGGTGAATTTTATTTTAAAAGCTTCAAAAAGGCTCTGAAAATCAGGATGTTACAAATCTACCCCCTTAGAAAGAATCTCGTCCCCGAGATTCGGACGGACTAGGAAAAAGATAGGAGAGGAAAACGCAGCTCTTGGTTCCTTGCTGTGTTCTCAAGCTGCTTCTTGCTTTGAACCAAATTGAAACTTACCAAGCAGGATTGCTGCCCCTGGGGCACCTTTTGCGGTGATGTGGTTAACTTGTCCTCTTTCTTGTGATTGCGGAGTTCTTGGAGCTTTTCCTGCAGTTGGAGATACTCCCCGTCCTTGTCCTACAACTGGAGTTCGCGCTGGTGTATTTCCCAAGTTGAAAGGAATTGGAGTGGTGACCTGAGGCTTCTGTGGGCAATTGCTTGCATAATGCCCCATCTCGTGACATCGAAAACATTGCATTCCTGCGGCTGAGGTGTTGCTTTTCTGAGGTCGGACTCCGGTGAAGATGCGGGTTCTTGCATCTCGAACGAGGCGCAGATCCTGGAGTTCTGGTGCATCTGTTGCTGCTGGAGCTTTGTTGAACTGGGTGGATTTACTCGAGGCCTTGAACCGCTTGCATTACTCGTATCTGAAAAGCCATCTTTCTCTTACGAGTCCTCGCAATTGATATTGAGCATCTTCTGGACAAGGGCCTTATTTATCATGTCTTGAAATGTCGGAAATCTTTGGACACCAATTGCACCTTGAGGTTGGGATCAAGTCCTGCATGAACCGCCAAATCTTTGTTGCCTCTGATGTGATCTCTTCAGATACATACCGGTACAGTCGGGTGAACTTGTTTAGGTACTCGGAAACGCTGAGGTTTCCTTCTTTGCAGTTGGTAGAATTCTCTTTTCTTCATGTCCATTATTCCCGTAGGAATATGCGCGATCGGAATGCCTCCACAAATTCATCCCATGTGATAGCTTGTGCATTTTGATGAGCGGCGCGTAATTTTCCCACCAGTTAGCGATTATCCCTTTGAGTTGGTGAGCCGCATACAACACCTTTTCATTGTCATTGCACTGGGCTAGGACCAACTTCCTCTCCACATCCTTAATCCAATCATCTGCCTCCATGGGATCTACGGATCCAGCAAAAGTAGGAGGCCTTGTCCTCATAAATTCTCCCATCTTAGACTAAGGAGCTTGGTTGGGTGCTGCGAGCTTGCTTGCACTGGTTTTGAGCTAGGGCCTGGAGAAGCTGCAGATTGCATGGCCATCATTTGCTCCAAGCTGGGGGCTTGAGGAGGGTGTGCGGAATGTTGTTCTCTGGCCGAGGTTGGCATCACGGTGTTGTCGGGGTTGCTCCTTGTGCTCACCATCCGGCGGTTTTAGGTTAGCATAAGGTAAGAGGAATTAGCAAAGGTAAGAGATTGAGGAGACTAAGTCACATCCCAAGCCAACACACAAGGAAGAAGCAAGCAAATTAACTTTTAGCAAAAGAACTTTTATTGAAATCAACCTAGTTTTAAGAATGGCTGTACCACGTTGCACTTAGGCTTGGTACAGTCCATCTAGCACACAAATAAGTAATATATAAGCGTTCTAAAATCGTAAGACTTTACTTGGGTACTACAACTAAAGAACTAGTCCTCGCTTCTTCATGATTCTATCTTGTTCTTTGGTACTCTGAAACCTTCCTTTAACTGAGAAATACGGAATACAATAAACAAATCGGAGGGTACATCTTTAGTCGCCTGCAAGCTTTGGATTAACTTCATTTGCCCTCATCATAACGATTAATTCAGAATTCCACCAAATAGGGCTTAATTTCCGCAAGTGTTCATCCGAGAAAGACATAATTATTTCAACACTTCAAAAATTCTTGATTCCAAAATCATATACCACAAATGCACCTTATTGATTTCAGCAAATAATCTCTTAAACTTTTATTCTCTGCTCTAATTTGGATCGACGACCAACCATAGAAATTTTTTTTAACAAGAATCCAATAATCCAATAACATTGTAATTTATGATTTCCACCAATTGTTTTATGATCATGATCTAATCCAACAGATCCATAACTCTGATCAAATAATATTAATTCAACCTTCAATAAGTTTTAAGATCATCTAAGCAATAATTTAATATCCATTAGTCCACCAAAACCAATCTCTTCATAATCATCATTTTGGTTCCAGCAAATTTGAATGAGTTCAAATACCACAATTAATTCTTATCGGACAATCTCTCAACTAATTCTTATTGAACAATCTATCTCCCACAATTAATTTAAATCCTCCAGGTTGAACATCCTTAAATGACCTAGTTAATCCCATTAGTTAAAATCCAATTATCTAACATTGATCTATTAAATCCACCAATTCAAATGGATATATCAAAGTCCACTTGCAATGATAAAATTAATCCACCAAGATATCCAAGTGTATTATCTTATAGAATTCCACTAGTATCCACTTATCATCAATAGGTCCACCAAACTCTGATAGTCAATTAACTCCACAAAATTCATCTACTCTTCATGATTCAACCAAATCATCCAAAATTGATATCATGAATTGTTTATGACAATCCAACTTCTTAATCTTTTAATCCCTCTCTTTACTGGATCAATCTCTTAATACTAATTCTCCAATAATCACAAATAATCCGTTCAACAAAATCTTGTTTTACATCCAACCACTCCTTTCAATCCTAGATAATAAATCCAAGGCAAAGTTTAGACTCTTCCCATGATCTAATTAGCTCCCGAGTTCAACTTTGTATATTCTCTAGTCAATCCACAAAGATGATACTTTTAGATTTATTTATAATCAATTGATATCCACAAGTATACCTTTTATCCCAATCCTCTCTAACATTATTCAATCTTGTCAATTATAAATCCAAAATATACCACTCTAGCAACAATTCTCCAAATTACCTAACTTGATATGCACTGATTATGACGGCTTTCCGACAAGAGTACTTTCCATAAATTTGTTGTCTTTCAGATACTCTAGGTCTCCAAGGATTCTCCAAGTGCTTTTAGACGTAACCTCATCGATCCATCTATAGAAATTACAGAGGGAAGGGGATATAATTACCATTCCAAAAGGAAATAAGCGATAGATAAGGAGAATGCCATGACGAAGGTAAGGATAGAAAGACAAGAAAAGACAAGGATAGCACATTATTAACTTTTTATTTTAAAAATAAATTTTGAAGTTCTTCTTTTAACGACCATTCTAACTAGGTCACGTCCTATATCAAATTGGCTCGATACCATCTCTGCCGGGACCGGATTACAAACCCGGACCCTCGTGTATTATCGCACTAGTCCCGGATCAAAGCTAGTGCACACGCTAAATGAAATGATTACATAACCAACAACGCTTTATTACAATAGTAAAGAGTACAGACCGAAAGGTCTCATTATTACAACTGAGGTTTCAAGACCTCACACACACAGGACACAGCGGAAGCAAAAAAAAAAGATAAATCCGGCGAAGACCCATCAATACGCCACAGGCAATTGACTGGGGAAGCGCGACCTAGTACTCCGGGAATCCTTCACCAAATCCACAAGCGAAGTAGTCGTAGTCTCCCTCTTGAGCTTCGTGTTCCTCTGGGTATTATTTTTGAGTGCAGCATGTGAGTACATAAAGTACTCCGCAAGTCTTGGGAAAAATGCAATAGATGCAAGGCTTGACAAAGGAAGGCCATATGGTTCTTTTGCACAAAGCAATATTTTAAATTCAATTACCAATAACTATTTTCAAAGGCATCCATTTATTAAAATAATGGTTTTAACAGAACTAACATTAACTCACTAGTGAAGGTTCCATCCACCAACACCAGTTTAATCAAGTTTAACTGAACAAGTTTAGTACTGCGGGTTACATCCACCCTCTCTGGCTCCAACTGCCAGGATACCCTTCCAAGAGTTCCCTCCACTCTCGGAATACAAAACTTTTGATTTTAAAACCAAAACCAGAAATCTACCATGTGAATGCATTCCTTGCCCGCCCTTGACCGTGGGCACGGCTATTCGAATAGTTTTACACTCTGCAGAGGTTGTACAACTTTACCCACAAGAGATAAATTATCCTAAAAGTCAACATGCTTCCTTTGGCATGAGACCCAGATAAAATATCACAAAGCCTTTACCTTACTCTAATCTAGCTAGATACCACCACGAGGTTTCACCGCGGGTAGGCTAACCGCCCAACCAAGCCCCTCTTGCGCCATATGAGTACAGTAAATCCTGTCCCTCACTTGTGAATAACCAGTCCATCCCTGGCATCCACTTTCCACTGGTGGCACCTAAACTAGACTATCATAAGTTAGTTAGCTAGGTCGTACCCATATAGACTTGTGGTTGTACGGTTAATGCTCAGTTTGGACAAACACAAGCGTCGGTCCTTAATTGACTAGGGTGGAATCTACACTTTACAAGATCTCGTTCTTCCTGCACCAATCCAAACCAACCATCCACCCTAATCTAAACCAACTTTCACATTTTAGTTTATTTTTAAAACACAGTGACAACTCCAATTGCCACTTCCTTTACAAACACAAGGGTTCAACAATAAATCATAATTT
Organism: Dendrocalamus sinicus; assembly: GCA_036346575.1. Taxonomy (NCBI): domain Eukaryota; kingdom Viridiplantae; phylum Streptophyta; class Magnoliopsida; order Poales; family Poaceae; genus Dendrocalamus; species Dendrocalamus sinicus. Next base: position 7,561,112 of record CM070675.1, read on the forward strand.
TCCCATTTTCAAGATTTTTCCAAAGGTATTAGATAGCATGACTACGCATTATACTACCATTCTAATATTCACAAAGATTAATATTAATCTCATTATTGAGACAAAGGAAGTTTTAGGGTGACAAAGGTACATGGCAATCAATGTCAAATGAGGGCATAACAAAGTTGGAATAACTAATTCCTAAAGATTTGAACTAGTGGTTTTATGTAAATAGCAATGCACATAATTTAAAATATTTAAAACATTTCGAAAGCATAGGTTCAAGATGATCAAAGGAGACTTGCCTTCTTGTGCACTGTTTGGTCCTTCTTGCTGCGGCTCGACAAACTCTTCGGCGACGTCGGGTTCTACGCGCGAAACGATAAAACAAAAAAATAAATTCAAATAAAATTCAAATGAACTCCAAAAACTGCAAAACTAGAACCAAAAGATAGAGCTCAATTTTATACGAATTTAGGAAGAAGAATCGGGTCGATCGGAGTTCGGACGAAGGAGAACGAGCGATCTAAAGTTTGCCGGGGCGAGAAAATGCTGGAAATTCACAGATATTACTGTTCATCCGAGAACGGTACTTTTGGCGAGAAGGCTAGCGCTGGCGAGAGGAGGCATAAGAGATGAATCTAACTAGCAAAATAGGTTGCTAGGGACCCAAGGCACCCATAGGAATTGACGGCACGCCAAACGGAGACCGTTGACAGCACGGGCGGCTACAACGACATGGGTAGGTGAGAGGAATAAAATCCGGGCATGGAATATGGAGAAGTAGGGTGAGCACGGGGTAGAACGCCGCTTGGTGAAGCTAGCAAAATTATCGGCTCGGCCAGAAACCCATCGGAGACGGCACAATCTACGTTTGAACGACGTCGGGAAGGGTAAAGGAAAAACTTAATATCACTTGAAGGGTAGCTACCTGGGATGGTTTGGCACAAAGTGACGCGTACGGATTGGTGGAAACATCACCGGGTAGATGGGGGATACGAGATGCCATTGACGGCCATGGTGAGGTTCGGGCGAAAATTTGTGGAGGCTTTCTGGGAAAATGGAGTGAGCACGGCGTAGAACGCGCGAGGCAAGTCTAAGAAAAATTACGACAAGGGCTAAAGCTTACGGAGATGACGAATCGACGTCGGGAAGTGCTCTTGACCTAGATTGGGGAAAACTCGATTCCGGGAGATTGGCTGCACCAAAACCAAATTAACTTGGCAAGAAGGTAGATGGCACATGATTGCACAATGTGACGCGAAAGGATCACGGAAAAACTCACCGAATAGCTCGAGACGTGAGGAGCAAATTCGAGACCGAAGGGCCTCGATGCCGACGGCGTCCTGACCTTTGATGGGACTTGCCACGGCTTGGGATGGGTTTAGGGGAGCCAAGGGGTCCTATTTATAGGCTTGGAAGAGGTAGAAATCGACTCCAATTCGCGGATTTCGGTTTAGAGTCTGTTTCAGAAAATTGGAGATAAAAGGCAAACGGATGAACGAAACGGAAGAGGACCAGTTGGGATGGATTCCTTGCGAGATTTAGCACAACTTTTCTTTTGGGAAGACATTGAGATAAGGTCCGGATTGGAAGTTATGAAGAGAGAGAAAAACGGAAGGAAATATGTACAGGGAGATGATCGAGGCTGCTGGAGGGTGACGATGAACAGTACCACGCGGGTACTGTTCATTCTCTCTCCTCTATTTTTTTTTGGAAATTTCAAATTGAGCTCAAACAAACTCCGAAAAATCCCAGAAAATACAAGAAAATTCCTTGTGACACAAGGAACACAAATAAAATATTTTTGACAAATATTAATATTTAATTTAATCATATTAAATATTTTTAATTAATGAAAATTCCAGTTAAGCTTTAATTAATTCCAGAAAAATCCAAATGGTGAATTTTATTTTAAAAGCTTAAAAAAGGCTCTGAAAATTAGGATGTTACACGAGGTAGGCTAGTTATGAAATCCATTCCGACTTCTTCCCACTTCCAGTGAGGAATCTGAAGTGGTTGTAGTAGCCCAACGGGTCTTCGATGTTTAGCTTTGATCCATTTGCACACATCACAATATGCTACATACTCATAATATCTCCTTTCATATAGGGCCACCAGTACAGGGTCTTCATATCTTGATACATCTTGGTGCTACCTAGATGTAGGTATATGTTGAGCTATGGGCTTCTTTGAGTATCAAGTCATTGAGATCCTTTTGGGGGGGAATAAAGAGGTGTTTTCCATACCATAGGACTCCTTATTGATCTTCTACCATTTTGGGGGCTTTTCCCTTCGCCATGAGGCACTTGAACCTTTGGACTCCAGGTTGTCCTTTATGGGTTGCTTTAATCTGCTCTTCAAGAGTTGGATACACTTCCATTGTAGCCAAGGTACCATGTTCTACTATCTCTAGCTTGAGAGCTTCGAGTTCATCGTAGAGCTCGGGTTGGATTTCTTGAATCATGATGTTATTGCAGTAGGGCTTACAACTTAGGGTATCAACCATTACATTAGCTTTTTTGGGGTGATAGTGGACATCGAAATTGTAGTCCTCATTAACTCTAGCCGTCTTCATTGTCTAAGGTTAAGGTCTGTATGGGTGAAAATATACATGAGACTCTTATGGTCTGTGTATATATCATAGTGATTTCCAATCAAGTAATGCCACCAAATTTTTAGAGCATGCACTACCAATGCTAGCTCCAAATCATGAGATGGCATTGGTTAAGCCAAACGACATGACCGTATACTCAAATAGGCCATACCGAGTGGTAAAAGCTGTTTCAGGGATATCTTCTACCCTGATCTTGAGTTGATGGTACCTTGACCTTAAATCTATCTTGAAAAAGACTGTTGCTCTTGACAACTAATCAAATACATCATCAATTCTAGGCAAAGGATATTTATTTTTGATGGTAACATCATTGAGAGCTCTATAGTCTACACACAATCTGCCTGTGCCATCTTTCTTCCTAACAAAGAGTACTGGCGAACCCCAAGGGGATGAGCTGGGTTTGGTAAATCCTTTCTCTTGGAGATCTTCCATTTGTCATTTCACGTCTTCATGTTCATACACTACCATTCTGAAAGGTCTCTTAGCAATTGGAGCAGTTCCTGGTTTTAGGTTGATCACAACTCTATATCTCTGTCGGGTGGCATGCCAGGTAATTCTTCTGGAAAGACTTCTGGGTATTCTTGGACTAAGGCATTTCTTCTAAAGATATTTCTTCAAGGTGATGAATCGCTTGACTAAGGAGGGGCGGTGGAAAGCATCTAGACCCCTAAAAATGGTTTTGGTAATTAATAAATTTAAGTGAATATGGGACTAATGTGTTTAATGAGTGTTAAAAAGGTTAAGTCCTTAAGTGGATGACAAGAAGCATGCCAAGGATCAATGTGAAGATCAAAAATGGCTCAAGACGAAGGTATACTTAGACTAGGAACCTCTTTTTATTTTTACCGGTCTTAGAAGATAAGGTGGAAGACCGGATTATAGGCTAAATATCGTACCATAAAGAGATCATGGCAAGTAGCTTGATAGCATAATTCTTGTACCATTTGGATCACATTAGGATCATGCATTCATTGAAAATATGATTTAAAAGTCAAATCTGTGCTCTATTTGGAAAACCGGAAGTACCGAAGTTATAACGTCGGAACTATCGCAGAGCGGAAGTTCCGCAGTCCAGAGTGGTACTTCCAGCACCTGGAAGCTTCGAAAATCCAAGCGAAACCTCAGAGTGTTCAGTGCTCTATCCGGACAACAGGAAGTACTGGCGTGTAATATGCGGTACTTCCGCTTGTCAGAAGGTCCGGCCTCAGAGCGGAACCTTTTTTCCAGAGAGCACCCTCCAGGTGATTTTTGAGGTTTGCGAGATCCGGAAGTACCGGTGGTTTAACGTTGGAACTACCATTGGAAGCGGTAGTTCCACTGTATGAAGCGGTACTTTCGGAGCACGGAAGCTCCGGTGGGAAGGGCGGAAGCTTTTTTCCAAAGAGCGCCAACTTTTGGTTCCAGCCCAAGCGGTACTACCACGTCGACTTCTCGGAACTTCTGCAAAGCAGAAGTACCGGATTTATAACGGCGGTAGTACCGCGCCGACTTTCAACCGGCTAGCTCAGAGCTTCTGACATAGTCGTTCTACCGCGACAGAGCCAGAGCGGAAGTACCGGCCATTGGCCTACGGTACTTCCACTCCCCTAAATTTTCTGGAATTTATTTGAAACGGCTAGTTTTGGTTGGTGAGGGTATAAATACCCGTACCACTGCTCAAGGACAGATGTAAAAGACCCCATTGAACATCTTTGAGCATTGAGCATTCACTCCACACCTCATTTACTCCTTGTGCATTCATTTGAGGTGGTTGAGCCAAAAAGTGCATAGCATTCAATAGTTGACCCTTTGGCACTCATTTGCAATCAAGTGAAGCCCGTGGTCTATTACTCTTAGTGCTTGCCGGCACCTGGACGATCGAGTAGAGGTTGATCGGTGATCTTCTCAAAGAAGTTTGTGAGAAGGCCCGATGTTCGTGTGAAAGTTGGAGCTCAGCTACCCAGAGCGGGAAGAGCTACCACTAGTGGATTGGAGGTGCTTCGGCTTAATTCGTGGAGCCGGTCCAATTTGTTGGGCTAACCTCAACGTGGATTAGGGAAAATTGGCAAATTTCCGAGCACCACGGTAAAACATCGAGTATACTTGTTTCCTCTCTTATTTCTTCTAGCTCTTATTTGTTACTCTTTTTGTGAACATTTATTTGAGATAGAGCTAGTGTTGATACTCTACTTAACTAGAATTATGTAGGTATTAAGTGCTTTACACTCTTGTTATATTAAATTGTAGAAAATTAATTAAAAGATAATAAAATGTAAAAACCTCCTATTCACCCCCCTCTAATCGGTTATACTTGATCATACAAGTGGTATCAGAGCTTGGTCTCTCATTATTAGAATTAAACGTCTAGAGAGAAAGGATGGCTAGCGAGGGATTTGCTATAGGAAAGGCACCTTTCTTTGATGGATCAAATTATACTTATTGAAAAATTAGAATGTCTATTTATCTTAAGGCCATGAGTCCGAATATTTGAAAAACCGTAAATGAGGGCTACGTCATGCCTCTTGATCCATTGCACCTTACGAAACAAGATGGGCGTAACGCTAATTTAGATGCCCAAGCCATGAATGCACTATGTGGAGCTTTAAATGCAGACGAGTTCAACAAGGTGAGCAATTTGGAAATAGCTCATGCTATTTGGACAACCCTTTCCGAAATTCATGAAGGGACGTCCACGGTTAAAGAAGCCAAATTGCATAGTCTTCAGATCAAACATGAGATATTCACAATGTTGCCCTATGAGGACATAAATGAGATGTACACATGACTCAACAACATTGCAATATAATATCCCTAGATTTCATATGTGAAATAACTAAGTGAGATTAAATAATTGTTGCTTTTGGGCCTAATGGGTCATTAGCAAGGTTGTCAGGATCGCGGTCCTACCTGGGATCGTTTTCTTGTGAGCAGATTCAGATCGTAGGATCACGATTCTATGAAATTTTTATTTTGAATATAATAAATTCATCAATTATGCAAAATATCGTAATCCAAAATCCAGTAGTGTAGGTTCAGAGTTCATACTTCATACTAGGTTCAGACTTCAATGTTCATACTTCATGTTCATAGCTCCATAGACCATACTTCCATTGTATAGGCAGTAGCCAGCAGATACAACATACAAATACAATGGTTCCATTCCATACTTCCATAGTTCATACTTCATAGCAGCAGATCACATTTCATAAAGCAACAACTAATAAGTTAATACTTCAGCTGTGCAGGCAGCAGGTACAGGCAGGCGGCAGCAGCCAGCAAAACACAATACAAGTGGAGAACACAAGTTACAGAACACAGTGGCACAATGCAACAAGTTGACAGTAGTACAGGGCTACAGGCAGTAGGTACAGGCAGCAAAACCCCAAAAGTTCACACTTCAGTACTTCACACTTCCACAGCATACAAGAACACAATGCAACAGGCAGCAGAATACATGATACATCATGAATGATCACTTCTGACCACATCACCAAAGATGATCTAAGTTGTTAGCAACATCAAGAATTAATGGCCTAGATGAACTACCAACACATGAGATAGATGGGTTTTCCTTTTCAATACCTCCCTCATGTCGACTTGGAGCAGTCATAGCAGTGTCATCCTCTTCATCTATTGCATGATCATTGTCCTCATTGTCATTGCCATCATAAGTTGGTGTAGATTGATTATGGTCATTGTGCTCCTCACTGCCACCATCTAACAAAGAAATGTAGAAGTTATCAAGTTAGTGGATATGAAAAGTTGAAAAATATTGAAGTACTAAACAATTCACAAATGAAAATAATTATGCATGCTTCATTTATGTCCCTAGCCAAACTTTCGACTTCTGAATCAAATGTTAATTCTTCAGTTGCTAAATTAGCATATTTTTGAGCAATTTTATCAAGATTTCTTAGCCACTACTTGTCTTGAGGAAGAGCCTGGCTCTCCTTTCCAATTATCCACTCATCATCATAAGGCACATCATCTAGATCATAAGATATTTGAGATTCTCTTTTTCTTGCCTCTCTTTCAATTTTATATTATACATTATAAAAACTAGATCATTCATCTTTTCTTGGTGTAAGCGATTTCTTCTCTTCGAGTGAACCTACAAGATAGCAATATACAAGTTACATATTCTGAATCCACTAATGAATAATTGAGTATTCATTAATTCAATGAGCTATGACATATAAAGTTGGTACCATCTCAAATGCACTCCAATTACACAAACAACTAGATGAGCTACATGTCAAACATAGAACTCTAATGGCAAGCTTTTGTAATTCGGGACATTCATCGCCATAGGAATCCCACCAATTAGCTAATGCAACATAAAAATTATTTATATTGAAGTAGAGAAGACACAAGACAAACAATTTGCAAATATATAAAAAATGCTAAAAAGTCCCTTTGCACCTTTAAATGTACGAGTTGCATGCGAGCCTTCACTAATTCAGATTTGTTGGGTATCATCTTGTCAAGAGAGGCATACAATCCAAGTTTAATATCAGGATGATAACTGAATCCAGAACTATAATGAATGGCAGGGTTCAAATAGTATGCAACAGCATGTAAAGGCCTTGAAAGTTGTGATGCCCATCTTGCATCAATGGTTTGCAGTATTGGCATGTACCTATACAAATGAATGACATAAGTATGCTATTACTTTAAGTAATCCACCAAAGAACCTATTGTAGAGAACAAAATGAAATATTTGATTCAGAAGTTTGAAGCATGTACCATTTCTTTTCATTATTGAAGTTTTCCTTTATTCGATTCTTTGCAAGGTCCATTTGTTCATAAATATATGGCGTAGCAGGCTTCTCATCTAAATCAACCAAGCCTAGAACTTTGATGAGAGGCAATGCAGCCTTCAAGCATGTTACAAGATTGGGCTAGAATCCAGCACTATCCATGACAGTTGCTTCAACATTCTTTCCCTCCTCAGTTTTAGAAAATCTTTGCATATGAAGTAATAAACAAGCTTTAGAACACAAGGAGAAGATTGAAAGTAACTAAGTACATAACAGGTTGTAAGTTTAAATAAAATTCCTATTACTCCTCCATTTAGTGGAACTGAACATGTTTATCAAAGCACCTTGGTGTTCATGATGTGACTTCAATGTTAAGTATGTTGTGGCAAATCTTGTGACTACTGGATGAATTAAGTCTTTTCCTCTAGTAAAATCTCTCAACCATGTAAGAGGCAAGGTTCTTTGATAAATATAAGTTGTGATTTTCTATCCTCTTTGAATTGTTGTCTTGTGAATATCAACATGCTTTTCGAAATCCTCAAGCATCAAATCAATATAGTGTGTAGCACATGGAGCGTTCAATACAACCTCTTTCTTTTGGCCATCAAGAGATCACCAACAGCTTTATAATTTGAAGCATTGTCTGTGACAACTTGTACAACATTTTCCTCTCCAACTCTTACCACAACCTGATCCAACATCTCAAAAACCTTCTAAGTTATCTTGGATATGCTGATGTACCAACAGATGTCAAGAAATCTGTTCGTTTCGAAGTGTTGACCAAGAAGTTACATATCAATTTTCTTTTCCTATCAGTCCAACCATCTGACATTATTGTACATCTAGTTTTCTTCCATTCTTCTTTGAACACATCAATCAACTTTAAAGTAGACTCCACCTCTTGCTTCAGAAATTTAACTCGCACATGACTATAAGATGGAAGCTTCAGCCCCATGCCATACTTCCCAATCAAATCAACCATCTTTGCGAACTCTAGATTCTTGATTGCATTGAAGGAGATAGCACTAGTGTAAAAAAAGACAGATTTGTGCACAAACCTGTTCCCTCAATTGTTATTTGAAATACCGGTTCATTGTCTCTTGACTCTTGCGTGTTGTCACAAATTGATCCATTGTACATTTGCTGAGTGGTTGGCTAGCATCTTCTCGTAGGCTATCTTGTGATAATAGCTTTCTCCTTTTTGCATCAACATCTTTGCAAAGATCTCCAATAGCAGAAGGAGTAGCACTTGCATTAGTAGTAGCCGCACAGCTAGCACTACTATTGTCTCCTCTCGTTGACATTTTCCCTTTATCTGGACAAGAGGGACAAACACAATTTACTAACACAGTAAACTATCATTAGTTCATGAATCATGAGTGATCTGCCCAATGTTATTAACCGAGTTGTAGTACTAGAGATGAGTGAAAAAGCTACCCCACCATAGATTTTAAGAACCCAGTGGATGCACCATCAAAGATATTTTTTCCATGAACAAATGTATATTGAAAATCCAACCCCATTACAAATTACATCCGTAGAAGAAAACAATAGCATATCAACGCTACTCCTGCTCTTACATAGTTACATACACCCGATCTACTAGCTAACAGTTTGACATTACCAACATTCTGCAATTAAATTGACTATCATGAAATCTCAATCATCACAAACTTTGATGCAGCAAAGCATAATTATTACTTGGTTTTGCTTTTGTCCAAGAAGCCATTGCATTATGAAATGCTCAAAAACCCTGCTTGCATATTCAATCAGCAAGACTCCCTAACTATCTAGAATCTACACATCTAGATATCAGCTAGCCTAACCAGACAAGGAATGCTCACGAAACTAGAAAACAAAGGATGCCATGCTGCAGTTGCGGACCTGCGGTGGGTCGGTCGGCAGCTCCGCCTCTAGAAGACTGGGAGGGCAGTGACCCCCGAGGAACGCCACTACACTATGATGGCACCACTAGCTGTGGCTCCAGCGATGGCACATATCTAGAGATTTGCACTCGGGAGAGGGAAGTGGATAGTGGAGATTGGAGAATCTGGAGATTGGAGAATGGAGATGGAGGGGAGAACTAGAGAGGTCCAACTCACCGAATGAGACCGAAGCTGCTGGCTATCATTCTCAGTCTCCCTCTGAGGGTTTTCCTTGGTTCTGCTGGGTGCCTAGGCGCATGCGCACCCATCGAATCGAATGGCTACCATTTCACCCGACTGTGGGATCATGTATCATGCCTTTTGTGTCACAATTCTCGGTACTCTATGCTCTGGATCATGATCCAGGTGTAATACTACCTGAAAGTGATCCATACACTAACACGTGTCATCCAGCCACAGTATGATCGTAGAATCACATGATCTTACGACACGTGTCACGATACTGACAACCTTGGTCATCAGTGGTCTAATATTCCATTGTTAGTGAGGGACTAGAATATAATTAGATGGAAAGAAGTGAGGAAAAAGGAATTAAAAGAAAAAAGAGAGAAGGGGGCCGGACCACGACTATGTGCATCAAGTCTGTCTCAGGCCCACACTATATAAGCATGAGAGGAGGCATGAGAGGAGGCGGCGCAGCACCCAAAACCCCAACACCTCTTCCTTCTACCCTAGCTATTCATTCCACCACAACCATGCCGTGGCTGTCGCGAGCCACTGCCCTTGCATGCCTACTGCTTGCTGCCATGTGAGGGCATGCCTACCGCTACATGCATGCATTGTTGTCGAATAAACCTGACTGGTCGACTAGCCTATGCGTGGTCGTTACGACCGGTGTCTGTGTGGTCATTATGACTAGTCTCGGTGTGCTCATTATGACCAGCCTATGTGTGGTCATTACGACCGATGTCTGTGTGGTCATTACAACTGGTGTCTTGGTGGTCATTACAACTGGTGTCTTTGTGGTTATTTCGATTAGTCTCTGTGTGGTCGCACATGACCGATACTATAGCAGTCGTTGGATTCTATAGCAGACAGAGGTCCCTGTAGCAGTCGTCAGTAGGATCTTGTAGAAGTCGATGGCCACTGTAGCAGTCAGCAGTAGGTTCCTATAGCAGTCGACGGGCACTATAGCAGTTGTCAGCGTACTGTGGAGTGTCAGCAAGCGGTGTGGTAATTGAGGCCGAAGAAACTGGATCTTGGTTAATCTAGTATTTTGTAGAAAGAAAGGGAGTCTGTAATATAGTCAGTAATGTAAGTTGCAGTTGGAAATTTGATAGTGAAAAAAAATTCCCCAAACACTCTCCCTCTCGAGCTCTGAAACTTTCTTCATTCTTGTCCTTTGTTTTCTTTGCTCTTTGTTAGACAATAGAGAACTCCCATTTGATTTTGACATGTTGATCTGTGGCCATATTCAAACACTTGGTATTAGAGTTGGCCAAATAAATATGGTTTGAGTCGATGGCCATCACCCCACAGTAGGCGGCAAAGGAGAGCAGTGGAGTGCCCTTCCACTGCCCGATGCTGACATCCTCCAACTACACCACATGGGCGAGCAAGATGGAGGCGCTAATCAATGCCTAGAGCATCTGGGAAGCCATCGAACCGGCGGCCGGAGTGGTCGTAGGGCAAAGAAGGACAAGTCAGAACTAGGGGCCAGAGTGGTCGTGGAGGCAAGGAAGGATAAGTCGGCGCGGGCGTTCATTTTCCAAGCCATACCCAAAGACATTCTTCTGCAGGTGGCCAAGAAGAAAATAGCCAAGGAGGTATGGGATTCTCTGAAAACCAAATACCTCAAGGTTGATCGGGTGCAAAAGGCGCATTTGCAAACACTACAAAGCGAGTTTGTAGCATTGCGCATGAAGGACGGAGAGTCCATCGATGACTTTGCCGAGAAGCTGAGCAGGATGGCGAGCAAGTACAGTGTGCTTGGTACAACTTTGGAGAATCTAGTGCTTGTGAAGAAGTTCCTCAATTTAGCACCCAACAAATTCCTCTCGATGGTCGCCTCAATCATGAGTTCTCCAATATGGAGTCGATGCCCTTTGAGGAGGCCAAAGGGCACCTAAAAGCTTATGAGGAGAGGATTTGTCATCGCATAGGCGACACCAACACCGATGGACAGCTCCTCCTCACTCATACTGAGTGGTTGGTGTGGCAGAAATGTGGTAGTGGGGAGTCGTCGACAAGCAACAAGGGGTGAGGTGCTGGAAATTCAAATGGACATGGCCGGGGCAGAGGTCGTTTCGATGGTGCGGCCACAGGCATGTTAGAGGACGTTCTACCAGCCTCGACGGGATGAAAAAGGATGGCACTGGAGTTGGTAGGGACAAAAGCCACATCTTGTACTTCAACTGTGACAATAAGGGGCACTATGCCTCTGAATGTCACAGTAAGCACCGAGAGGAGGTGAACCTAATGCAAGGCAAGAAGGATGAACTAGGCCTGATGTTGATAGTATGTGTGGAGGAGCCATGCAACTTGGTGCTCTTAAACGAGTAGCATGTCCTACCGGACTTACGTGCAGATGATGGCGAGCATGTCACAGCTGAGGAGTTGCCAACATTCAGCTTGTGGTACCTGGACAATGGGGCCAGTAACCATATGACCGGACAACGATCGTTCTTCACCAAGCTTGATGAAAGTGTCATTGGTAGGGTAAGCTTCGGTGATGGATTGATAGTACAAATCAAGGGGAAAGGATCAATCTTGTTCGAGTGCAAGAATGGAGAATAGCGGCTGTTGACAGAGGTATACTACATCATAGCCTTTGCAATAATATCATGAGCTTGGGACAATTGATAGAGGATGGCACCAAGATTGTGCTCCTGGACAATCTACTTCGGATGTATGATAGGACTGGCAAACTCATGATGAAGGTAGAATGCACGTCCAACAGATTGTACAAGGTGGTTCTGTGCACCTGTGCACCAGTCTGTCTTGCTATGTGCCTAGCCAAACTGGAGTGGTTATAGCATGCCCAGTTGGGGCATCTTAACTTTCAGGCAATGAAACTAATAGTTGACAAAGATATGGTATGGGGAGTACCAAGGATTGAACACTCTACACAAATTCGTGAGGGTTGTTTGCTAGCTAAGCAAAGCCAGTTGCCTTTTCCAAGTCAAGTTATGTACCCAGTAACTTGTTCATATAGATTTATGTGGCTGGATCACACCTCATACTCAGGCCAAGAGTAGGTATTTCTTATTACTTGTTGATCGTTTCAACCGAATGATTTGGACATACACGCTGAAGTCGAAAGATAAAGTTATCAATGCTTTCAAGAAGTATAAGGCGCTGGTAGAGAAGGAGACTGGGTATAATCTGAAGACTCTTAGAACTGATCGAGGTGGTGAATTCTTGTCAAGGCAATTTGCACAGTTGTGTGATGAGGAAGGAGTCCACCAGCACCTCACCACACCTTATTCACCTTAGCAAAATTGGGTGGTGGAGCGTTGGAACCGGACTGTGCTGGCGGCAACCAGATTCCTTTTGAAGACCATGGGAGTGCCAGACAGGATGTGGGGAGAGGCAGCTCGCCATGCCATTTATCTGTTGAACCGGGTGCCGACCAAGGCTCTGGCCGGTGTCACTCCACATGAAGCATGAATAGGCAGGAAGCCAAACCTGGCACATGTGAGGGTCTTTGGTTGTACTACATACACAAAAATACCAGCTGTCCATTTGAAGAAACTGGATGACAGAAGCAAAGCTTTGGTACACTTTGGTGTTGAAGAAGGGAGTAAGGCATGTCGCCTCTATGATCCTCAAAGCAAGAAGATTGTTGTGAGCTAGGATATGGTATTTGAGAAAGACAGGAAGTGGAATTGGGAGATGACAAGTAGCGACGAGATCAGTGAGATTGTCGAGTTTACTATAGTAGATCCTGCAATAGAAACTGGGGGAACTAATGCAGCGAGGCTCAATTGTCATAGATCAAGAGCCACAGAATGAAGAGGGAGCCTCGGTGTCACATTCAGGCCCCTCAAAGCCCTTCCTCTCTAGAAACAGATGAAGAATCCATGAGGTACCGAGCACTTCCTTAGATTTATGCAGAAACACAGCTAATTGAACTTGATCCAGAGCTATTGTTACTGGCAACTAAAGAACCACAAGCTACCAAGAAGCTGCAGATTCACCCGAGTGGCATGATGCCATGAAGAAGGAGATGGAGGCAATAGACAAGAAGAAAACTTGGACTCTCACTGAGTTGCCAGCTGGTCACAAGGCAATTGGACTTATGTGTATACAAGCTAAAGAAAGATTCAAATGGGACTCTTGTTAAGCACAAAGCACATATTGTTGCAAAGGGATATGTGTAGAAATAAGGGATAGATTATGAAGAGGTATTTGTACTGGTAGCGAGGATGGAAATGGTGAGATTTTTGTTGGCATTGGCAGCTCAAGAGAATTGGAAGGTGCACCACCTTGATATCAAATCAGCATTTCTGAATGGGAGGCTCCGAGAGGATGTCTATGTGAGGCAACCAGAGGGTGGTTTTTCTATTACAAATCAAGAACATCTTGTATACAAGCTATCCAAGGTGCTTTATGGTTTTTTTCAAGCCCTAAGGGCGTGGAACATCCATCTAGACTGTACTTTCCAAGAGCTTAGTTTTGAGAGATGCCCCTAAGAGCAAGCTCTCTACAAAAGGAGCAGTGGGTCTGAGCTGTTATTGGTGGAAGTTTATGTGGATGATTTGATTGTTACTGGAACAAGAAAAGACCATATACATTTGTTTAAGCAACAAATGATGAAAGAATATGAGATAAGTGACCTTGGACTTCTTTCATACTACCTGGGAATCGAGGTGGAATAGAAGAAAGGAGCTATCACCTTGAAGCAATTAGAGTATGCCAAGAAAGTGTTGCAAGTGGCCGGTATGTGGGAGTGCAATTCGGCAAAAGTTCCTATGGAACCAAGACAGCATTTCAGTAAGGGTGTGGAGGGAGTACCAGTAGATGCCACTGATTTTTGTCGCATAATTGGGAGCCTGAGATATTTCACACACACGATTAGATTTGGGTTATTCAGTGGACATGTTGAGCAGGTTCATGCAAACGCCCAAGGAGTTGCACCTTCAGGCAGTCAAGCAGGTCCTAAGGTATGTAAAGGGCACCATCAACTCTAGTTTGGAGCATAAGAAAGGAGGTGATGGACTCTTGACAGACTACAATGACAGTGATCTCAATGAGTGGTTTCGCATTTTACCACTCTGGAAGCCGATAGTATGGAGCTCACAGAAACAGAAGATTATTGCACTCTCGTCATGCGAAGCTGAGTTCATGGTGGCAACAGGCATAGCTTGTTAGGCAATTTGGCTCAGAAGTCTGCTAAGTGAAATCACCGGAAAGAAGCCTGAACCAGTGACCATGTACGTGGACAACAAGTTGGCAATCGCACTCATGAAGAACCCAGTGTTCCATGGAAGAAGTAAGCACATTGATACACATTTTTATTTTATTAGAGAATATGTGGAACATGGATAAATAAATGTGGAGCATATCAGCACAGAGGAGCAGCGAGCCGACATCCTTACCAAGGTGCCTCCCAAGACCAAGTTTGGCGAAATGCATGAATTGACCGAAGTTAGAGACCTCACAGCCTGAGTTAGGTTTAGGGGGGTGAGTGTGGTTGAATAAATCTAACTGGTCGACCGGTCTATGTGTGGTCGTTATGACCGATGTCTGCGTGGTCATAACGATTGGTGTCTGTGTGGTCGTTACAACCGGTGTCTGTGTGGTCGGTACGACCAGTGTCCGTGTGGTTGTTATGACCAGTGTCTTTGTGGTCATTTGAATTAGTCTTTGTGTGGTCGCATACGATCGGCTACTGTAGCAGTCGTCAGCAGGTTCCCGTAGAAGTCGGCGGGAACTGTAGCAGTCAACGAAGGATTCCTGTAGCAATCGATGGGCACTGTAGCGGTTGTCAGCGTACTGCGAGGTGTCGGTAGGCAGCAACGTAATTGAGGCCAGAGAAACCAGATCTGGGTCGGTCTAGAGTTTTGTAGAAAGAAAATGAGTATGTAATATAGTCGATAATGTAAGTTGCAGTTGAAAAATTGATAACGAAAAAATTGCCCCAAACACTCTCCCTCTCAAGCCTTGAAATTTTCTTCATTCTTGTCCTCTGTTTTCTCTATTCTTTATTAGACAACAAAAAACTCTCATTTAATTTAGACGTGTTGATCTGTGGCCGTATTCGAACATGCATCGTGCGTTGCCGCTCCCACACCGTTGTTGCCGTGCACACCCTGTTGATGTCACTAGATGCCATGTGTGTGCTGTTGTCTGTGTTGCCTACCTACAGGGGCGTAGCCACCGAGGGAGCTTAGTGAGGCTTGAGCCTCATCTCCCCCGGTGGCAATTTTGTACATAGTAAAAATAGAGAAAGAGAGAGAGAGAGAGAAAGAGATTAACAAATCCAAAGAGAAGCTAGTTCTCCTGGATGAAAAAGTTAAACAACAAGCATGAAATTAAAGAAGACGATGAGGAGGAGGAAAAGAAGTGAAAATCATAAAATTAAGGAATAGCTAATCAATCAATCAAACAAAGAAAGAAAGTGAAATAATATATATAAATCATAAAATTAAAGAAGAAGAAGAGGAGGAGGAGGAGGAGTAGTAGTGAAAATCATAAAACACAAGGGGCAGATCCTGACGGCCATAGGTGTTGACGGCAACAACCAAATATTGCCGCTGGCCATCGCATTTGTGGAAAGTGAGAATTATGAGAGCTAGCTGTGGTTTCTCAGACATGTCAGGATTGGAGTTGTCAGCACTCGTCCTGGTGTGTGCATAATCCATGATCGCCACACCGGTATTATAAAGGCTATAAGAAAACTTCAGGAAGACCCCGAGGAGCCCTTTTCTTGGCCGGACATGAGGAACGGGTGGTGCATTCGTCACTTAGGGGCTAACTTTTTCAAGCAATTCCTAAAACAACCTTTGATGAAGCTATTCAAGAGGCTGGCTAGGTAGAACCAGCGGAGGAAATTCAATGCTTTGTGGACGTTGTTGGATAAGCACACCAGGAAGAACGTCGAAGAGAGGAGCAAGGGGCCGGTCATTCCTGGGGCGGCACAACCGCAATGCTTGCCAGCACTCGATGAGCCTAACCCAGCTAGTCCAAGAAGGAGGAGATAATGAAACATCAAGTGCTTCTCGCAATGGATCGAGGGGGAACCATTGGAGAAGTGGTTGATGTTGCATGACACAGATGGCGCAAGGTACGACATAATGACAACTAACCTTGCTGAGGTGTATAATTGGGTTCTCAGGGGCCTCCGTTCTCAGCCCCTTGTCGCCATCGTGGAAGGTGTTCTTCACAGCACAATCGGCTACTTCAGGGAAGGGCACGCAAGTGCCGCACTTCTTGCGGCCAATCCTCAAGCCCTATATTCGTCCAAAATTACAACGTACATAGAGAAGAAGGCACAAAAGGGTCAATTGCACACAGTGCAGGTCATGGGCAACAGGGAGCATCGTTTCGACGTGATACTCTGTGATAGAACCGGATTTGGGACGGCTCATACCCTTGTTACTCACGAGGTATGCCTTGGAGATCATGCAAACGAACCTAGCTGCATGTGCAACAAGCTGAAGCTGTTACACAAGCCATGCTCTCATGTCCTCACTTCATGCGGGACCGTGGGCATGGATCATTCGAACTTCATGTTGGAGTACTTCTTTAAGGAGAGGGTACTGCAGGCTTGGTGTGGGGAGCTCCGGGGGTTCAAGGTGGTCGGAAACTTCGCCACCTTGGACATTGCAGCGAGGACCTGGGTTCCAGATGTTAACATGCTGAAGGGTGGAAAGGGTCGACGATAGAGCCAGCGTATTAGAAATGATATGGATGAATCGCAAGTTGGAATATCTGGTGCACATTGCGGGCGATGCGGTCAGGAGGGGCACATCGCTAGACAATGCAATGCATGTGTTGATCAGTAGTTCTTGGAGACTATAACTAAATTTCATGTACCATTTGTAAAACTGCTATGTTACATCCCCTTTTCTGTAATGTAGTTGGTGTTGTGCTGGTAGCTTAGTATTGCTCTGTTTACTTATTTACTAGTTGTATTTGCTGTTAGTTAAAATGCGATATTTTTATGACTTGTGATGACAACTGCGCGAAGATAACAATCAATCCGTGACATGCTTAACAACATTGCACATTATTTCGATCAACACTCCTACATACTACGGTACAACCATACACCTCATTGCCTATATGCCAAACGAGTCTTCTGGCACCCACATGGAGTATTGCTGAGGGGGCCACCTGGAACGGGGCTAGCCGTCATTGTAGTGGTACGCACATATGCAGTTAGGGTTTGCACAGCAACATGTCGGATCGTACGAGCTTCCTATGTTGACAACCTCCTCGTTGCCCCTCTCGGGTTGCATCTGTTGGCGGAGGTCCTTGTTCTCCTCATTGAGAGTGTCGAGTCGCTCCTCCAACTCAAATATTCGATCCCATAATATATCCACATAGTTGACAATATACAGTTCATGAGGAGGGTCAATCCAGCGGGTGAAGTCGCATTTTTCCATCTGCGGAAAAAGACGGTAAACAAAGAGGTTCTATGAGCAGTAACAAAAAATGTACTATTAGCAATTTGTACCCTGAAGTGCAGGCATCGGAAGAAACATCTCCTTTTATCGAAATGGCCTTCGATGACCTGGACAATCGCGTACTCATTGTGTCTGCATTTTGGCCACACTGGTTGAGCACGCCTCCTGGGTATCAAGTGGCAGTTAGGACCAAAGTCCTCCCTCCTTTGCAAGGGAAGGTCTTCTTTTGGTGACCCCGCTCCGACTGGCCCCACGGCGTCCGCTATGGTATGTATCTGCACGACAGAGAAGGTACTTCTTCATTGGATTTACAGGCACCCATGCTTTTTATATAGAACGAGAGAACTTACTGCAATGGAATATTGCTAACAAAAGAGGCCAGCTTTGCGTAGTGACATAACAAAAGAGGCCAGCTTTGCGCAGAAACATGACATAAGAGTGCAGCTTTACGCAGTGACATGACAAAACGGGGCAACTTTGCTCAGTGAGATGACAAAAGATGTCAGCTTTATGCAGAGACATGACAAAAGAGGCCAGCTTTGCGCAGAGACATGACAAAATGGGGCAGCTTTGCTCAGTGAGATGACAAAAGAGGTCAGCTTTGCGTAGTGACATGACAAAAAAGGCCAGCTTTGCGTAGAGACATGACATAAGAGTGCAGCTTTGCGCAGTGATATGACAAAACGGGGCAGCTTTGCACAGTCACATGGCATGATGACGCAGCCTTTTTGCAATGATATGGCAGCACGGCCCAGCTTTACTCAGTGCTAGGACCACGCAGACTAGCTTTACACATAGGAGTAGAGAGAAAACGGACCCTATAAATTGGTGTGCATTCCATTTCGCAGGGAACATTGCACTTCCAAACCCCACACTACACCGCGCTTCCTTCACCGCACCAAGATGGACAAAAGCCAGAAGAAGCAATGGGACAAGATGGTGAAGCAATGGGAGGAGACCCGTGACCTAGCATGGTCAGCTGCTGCCCGTGATGAGAAAATAAGGGCTATTGTGGCCCGGGCAGAACAAACCCAGCGTGCTACGAGGTCAGCTCCCCGCAATGAGCGGCCGCGTAGCAACAACCCCATCCCGAACGTTCCCACCGAGCGTTCGTCGCAACTCCCACCTGAGGGGGAGACACCCCCTTTGTTGGTGCGGGGACACGTGCAAGTTCTTCAAGTCTAAGCACCGCATCAGCCTAGGTATGCGTTATTGGGGTTGTGCAAGCTACTCCAGTGACTAACCTGACCGCCGTTTAGACACCGCAACCTATCGGCAGCCGGTAAGGACCACATGCACCATTTTCCCCTACCTTTTCTCCTTCACAGCACACACTAACAATCTCTCCCCTGTGTTTACAGTCCCCGGAACCCCTATGTGGCTACCGCAAATGGATCGATCTTGAGATCCACCCTGCGGACCAATGGGCCCTCGACTTCGAGGAGTGGAATGTTACAAGGTCATCGGAGTTGCGGGAGGAGGAGCACCGCAAGAACGAGCAAACTCTGCATATACAACGCGAGACAAAAGCTCATCTCGAAGCGTGCACGCGTAGGGAGCGAGAGAAAGAGGGAAATGGCGGCTAAGGCAAAAGAGGCCGCAGAGGAGTTCAACGCCGAGCGGGCAAGGAAGGGAAAGTGGCCCCGGTCCACACAGTAGGTCGTACAAGCAGTTGGGTTAGTTAGTCGCACATGATGCTATATGTTATGTATATAATAAAAAAGTATGTGGCATGTTACTCCCAACTGTATTATGCAATTTATTCCTATTCAGGTAAGCTTGTTATCTCGTCTTTTCGCATTCAATGATTCACATAGCAAGTCATTTAACAATATTAACATACCGGTTCTCTCCGTACACTAATTCTCAATAACATCAAAATATCACTTACCATTGTATGTACCGATCGTTCTACGGTCAATCGTTCCTAAAAAATATTTACCAAAATTTTTTACGCACTTACAACATACAATGAACATAAAATTTTATTACAACTCCACCAGATTTTTTCCAGTTTAAAACTACAAAATTGACAAAACTTAAAAAATTTCACGAGGATGAGTCACGCCCAATGGGGCGGCAACCTTACAAGTCACCCAATGAAGCGATTTTCAGTTGCCGAGGGTAAGCGACAGAGATTCCATTTGGCCTGGTTGGGCGATTAGCTCCAGTCGCTTCCCCATTGGGCGACTGGAGTCTATTTTTGTAAAAAAAAAATTCTGCAGGTATATTTCTGTAATTTTGAATAAAAAAATAGATTATTCGTACAAAAAATTTGTTGCATTGTTGCCCACAAAGCAAGGAGCCAGGGACAAGGAAAGAAGGAACAAGGCAGTAAAGAAAGGAAGATGCATGCAGAAGAAAGGAAGGAAGAAGAGGAAGAGGAGGGAGAGGAACACAGAAGGTTCCATGTTCGTGCAGTTCTCCACGCTCAACTCCTAGGGTAACAATCTCACTTCCTTTCCTTTTTTTAGTTCAAGGTTTAGTTATGATTGTAGAGTGGATTTATGCAGTAGATGCGTTTTAGTGCAGTTGGTGGTGGCCAAAACCCTAATCGCTAAATCGGTTTGTGGACAGTGGGTTGTAGGGAAATTTTGGGTACTTCATTGTAAATTTTGGAGGTTGGTTCACCAGAGAATTGTAAATAATTTTATTATCTTTCTATAGAGTATCTGCCCGTCAATTAGTAGTGTCGAGGTAAAAACCTAGATTAATAATATTAGACAAATTAATGAGAATTTGTGCTCTATAAAAAGTTGTATATATAATTATTCAAATTTTCATATAGTCATATACCATTAAGTTTTGATGGGTAGAATGTAAGTTATGATTCCGGGAATGTGTCTATTTTGAAATTAGTTTCATTGGATATAGTCGTGAAAATTGGCTAATTACACTTAGTATATGATAATTAAATTCTAGTGTAAACTAAAAAGATATAAATAAATTTCTATAGTTTCCATAAGTGGTATGATTTACCACTTTGGGTGTTGTATAAAAATAGATATGAAATTGTGAAGTCTATTGTCCAGAATGATTTAAGATTGACCTTTAGGATTGAAAACAAGGGCATAGACGACCTAATCAAGAAATTTGCATGAATAGGAAATTATAGGAATTTTTTTAGATTCCACAAAATATATTGTCTAGTATGTTTGGATTCCTAGGCTGCGAGTTATGCATGTTTGAATTTTAGGACAGCAATATCGGTAAGTCGGGGAAAAGGGAAGAGATGTGTGTTTAAGCGTAGAAGCATGCCATCTTATTTGCATGTTATGGATGTATATTGAGTTGTTATACCATGATTTTTATCAGGTTCTAATGTTTCACTGGTCATCATGTCTTTCTTTATGGCTAAAGCAAATGCGTGGTAGAACAATAAAATGGGTTGATGTTTTATTGATTGAATTTGATACAATATGTAGCATGTTGTTATAAGATGATTATTCTTATTTACATGATTATTTTATAATGGTTACTTAACTATACATGATGATGCATAATGGTTGATGGCACATGATAAGTGCTTGGAAAGAAATGTTGTATCATGTGCATTCATGTCATGAAAAGAGATGACGTGTGGACATCTATGACCTATTTTGTATGGGCGTCCCACAAGATTAGAAAGAGTAAGATCCATTTTGGTAGGTACTCCACGGGAGGAGATTGAGATCTCCGTATGAAATAGGATGGACAACTGAGGTCTCTGCATGAAAGAGGACGGACTTGAGTGAGCATCTATAGGTACTCACTCCGCTATGCCGATATATGCTAAAGCGATTGAGATATGCACACAGGCATTGCATTGCATGGCATCAATAGAAGTAAAGAGATGTTACATAATTTGGAGTGAAAGTGAATGGTAGTAGTATTCCAGACTCAGTGTTAGGCTATGGTGTCACACACAATTTTCTTATTTTTATCACTTTTTAAATACAATAAATTTAAACTTGACATTTTATACACAGTTGATAAACAAAGCAAACCGAGAAGTACAGCATTGTTGTTTTCTAAATTTTTTCATGTCCATTTGCTACCTAAAACCGAGAGGTTTTCCACACTTCAACTTGTTTGTTCCCCTTGATCTCTCCACGCGTAAGCTGTACCATGTTCAAACATTTGGGTCAGGTTGAGTTCTGGTGGAACCTCATTGCTAGGATCTAGCTCAGCCAGGCCTAGTTCCCATGGACACGAAGACCCCAAAAACATGGACCTTTCCATGATTTTCGTGTTTTCACAACAATTTATTCTTTTAAGAATAAATGGTAGTGTTATGGTTACAGACCAAACAAAGAGAGAGTGTGTGGTAGTGGAGAGTTGGGTAAAATGAATGGCTTAGAGCCTTCCTCCCGTGACCTATGCCACATATATATTCATATGGGGAGTGTTTGTACAGTTATACCCTTACACATGAGTATTCCCCTCGGGAGCTCTTATGTCATTATCCATGTCCTGTTTCGGACCTAACAGGCCTACTGGGCTTAGGTGGGGGCCACCCCTACAACAGGAGCCTCTCATGGTGAAGGGCTTCACGGGCCGAAGCCATGCCGCTGGGTCCTTTGGCCCCCTCCGTCCCATCGGCCTGTGATGCTTTGATGACTGGGATAGTTCGCATGTCCACCTGTGCTTGTGCGAGGGCTGTCTTCGGGTCCCGAAGCTCGCGCGGCCTCGAGGCCGGCGCGCGAAGTCCGGCCGGCGGGGCCGAGTCGTGCTTGTGCGAGCCGTCGCCCGCACCCAGGCGGTGCGGCCGAGGCGACACTGAGTAAGCCGAGGGCTTCGACCGGGCCAGGGTTCGGGCATGCCCTAGCTCGCGCTGCAGATATTGATGGGCGAAGCCGACTTGGTCGGCTGCCTTTGGCGGCCGAGTCTCGGGAAATGCGTTGCGCGATGTGGCGCCAGCGCAGGAAGGTGGTTGCTTGGTCCGGGAATGCGCTTTAATGATACCTGGAATCGCGCCGGCCTTTGTCAGGGGCAGGCTGGCACGGCTGCCCCGCCTGCCCCGCACTGGATGTGGGCACGTGGCCAGCTGTAATTGGAGCGTCGTGGGGTGCCAGCGTTCCCACGACCACGGCCGTTCGCCTCTTCCCCAGGAAAAGTGGCCACGTGGCGGGAGTGTATGGGTGCATTGGGCGCTGAGCAGCCACCTACCGCCGCCTGCCGCGGTTTCCAGCGATTGCACTGCCCGATCGTGGGTAGCCGAACCGCTGTCATTCTGTCGCTCGGTCTTCTGCCTGTGGGGGAGACGAGGGCTTTATAATCCGCCCCTGTGTGCATGCAGTCATTCCCCTTGGCTGCTTGATTGCTTGTGCGTTCCTTGCTATTCCTCTTGCACCTCCTGCTGCTAATCTTGCCTCCGCGCTTGCCCGCCGCCGTGAGAGAGATGGCTGCGCACGACGACCTCCCAGTTAGCACGGGTGCCGCCCTTGACGATCCTGCGCGTCGCCTTAGCGAGAGCGCCTCGTCTAGCCAGCGCTGCCTGACGCCACCACCGGCGGAGTACCGCCTGGTTCCGCGCGACAGGAAGCAAACTCCTCGACAGCGGGATGCGTGAAGAGGTCCAAGGGCCGCTCCGTGTCTTGAGGCGAGCGCGCGTCACGGAGAGACCCTCCGACCCTTCGCGGGAGAATAAGCTGGAGGCGCATGCGGGGCTCGCCTACCGGCGTGACGGCGGAGCGAACCCGGGAGTCGGGGCGATCGTCTTCGTGGCGTTCTTCGACGCTGGGCTCGGATCCCGCGACACACCTTGTTCGTGAAATGCTGCGGCGTATGGGTTGGGCCGGCGCGGTGACTCCGACCACGATCGTCGGTTGGCCATCTTCATGTGGGCGGTTGGCCATCTTCATGTGGGCGATGCGGACGGAGGAGATACCATACCCGCGCATTATCATTATTGATCAATGAGTATGTGACTTATTCGCCATTGCCAAAATGTTGCTATTTCTACCACGATCATATATCATGTGAGGAACAAATATGCGGTGCCACCATGGATCATGGTATGGAGATACCAAATGGTGATATGCCCTAGAGGCAACATGGAGATGTTGATTTGCCCCTTAGACTCCTTATGGGAGAGATATCTAACCACTACTCCGGGGTAGTCCTCGATGTAATGGATTATGAAAGTGCATGGCCATGCCAATGTGATTGAGAGTCAATCACAAGTTTATAATCTATCACGGAATCGAGAGAG
Organism: Dendrocalamus sinicus; assembly: GCA_036346575.1. Taxonomy (NCBI): domain Eukaryota; kingdom Viridiplantae; phylum Streptophyta; class Magnoliopsida; order Poales; family Poaceae; genus Dendrocalamus; species Dendrocalamus sinicus. Next base: position 7,585,159 of record CM070675.1, read on the forward strand.
TGATTGAGCTATTAAGAGGATGACACGGTCTCGCCTTGAGCTTAATCTATATCGTGAGGCAAAGGGATTAGTACATGAGAACATTACAGTTCAGCCGATATGATCTTTACGTATACTTTGGGGTTAATATGTCTTGCTAGAGGCCGCTATTAACGAGGTGACCGGAAAGGTGTTTCGGTCGCGACCAAGTATCGTGAACCTCTGGTTGCACACTTAACGGGTTGGAACACTAATTCGAATGTGATTCGGATGTGGGCTCAATTCGGATAGAGATCGGATAGACTCCTATTGGGCCTCGGTCCACGAGGCCCAAGTGAGGAGGTCTATATATTTGGAGGCGGGGCTGAGGATGTGCGCCTGTTCCTCCCGAGCAAAAGCCTAGCCGCCACCTCCCGAGCCAAACCCTAGCCGCTCGCGAGTCTTTGGTACACTCGCGATCGGCGTTCCACCCCCGGGCGTGTGGATACGGTGGAGCGCTGCTCGTTGCGGCGTTGATCGGCATCAACAAACTACGATTGGATCTGCTCGTGGTGTGGTTGATCGCGTGGAGGAGACGATCTGTTCGGGATGATCGGCTACTTCCACTACTACCTCGGCGCGCGTGGTTGGATCGGCTTCTCCAACTCTTCTTCCACTGCGCTGCGCGTCTAGTGGTAACGATCTATGATCCCTCCTTAGCATGATGTCTGGTGTGCGCGGTAGAAATTTTTATTTTTACGCTATCGTAGCCTCGCGCGTTCCTCCGATGGTATCGAGCGGTTGCTTAGTTTGCGATGCGGATCGGCGCATATGATGATATGCGGTTGTAGTAGATCGGATCTATTACGGTCTAGATCAGTCGGTTCATGTGATGAATCGATGGTAGCACGGGTTGATGAGATCAATCGGTGAATAGGGGTTGGATGAGGCACAGATTGTATCACTACTAGTGCCCTAGAGATTGTCTCGGATCGGCATAAGGTGGTTATGTCGAATACTAGTAGGATCACGAATCTGATAGCCTCGGGCGATGGGAATACTAGTGCCCTAGAGATTGTCTCGGATCGGCATAAGGTGGTTATGCCGAATACTAGTAGGTTACGGATCTGATGGCCTCGGCCCAGTGGAAAAACTAGCATCCTAGAGAATGTCTCGGATCGGCATAAGGTGGACCGCCGTGCGTACCCGCCTTGTATAGCGTCATGGGTTCACATCGTTAGGTAGAATACGATTCTACGTCTAACTTGTTTTTGCAGAGAATGATGTGAATGGTATGGCCCTATATCTTATTGGAATGTATGAGATGTATGTGATGCATGTAACATTCGTTCATGGCCTGCGTGTCATGATTATTTCAGCTATTGTTAGCTGTCTATATTGTATTTAACGACCTGCGTGTCGACCTTAATGCTTGAATCTATCTTTGTAATCTTCAATTTCTAGCTATTATAGGTAGTAGCCTAGTTTTGAGGTTACAAGCTTTCAAGCATGGTGGCCTAAAGGAGTGATGTGGAGGATGGAGATCGTCTACACCTACATGGAGATGGAGATCACCATTTTTGGGCCATACTACTTCACAGTTAAATGTGTTTATCTGTGATATTATCTATCTTATTCTTATGCAATGTTTTTGTGATATGTTGCTTTGGTAGGATAGAATCCCTCATAAAATTAGGTGTTCATGCCCTTCCATATGTTGCACCAAAGATAATGATCACCGCATGGTAAGTCTACCAAAGTAGAGTGCCGTCGATTATCATCATTATTTGGGGTAGATGTCGGACATCTACATGCGGAAGCATTTGGTTTATAACAAGGTTATCAAAACAGTTTTGGACCTTGGGGCATAGGTTGGGGCAGGGCATATTGATGTCACCAACAAGCAAGAGTCACATAGAGATGTGATTAGCAAGGTGTTGCTTACCCATGTCACTAGTTTTCTAGCCGTGATGCCAAAGCTCACTAGGAATTTGTGAAATGAGGATCTTGACCCACTATGTGACTTAGAGGAGTTTTGTTGCAAAACACATAGTGGGAGTCTTTTGTTAAATAGTTTAATAAAAGATGAACATAAACATAGTGCTAAACTTTGCATATTCTTTGTTGTAGATCATGTCAACTAATGCCGCATCCAGTTCTTTTAATTTGCGATCTATTCTTGAGAAAGAAAAACTCAATGGAGCGAACTTTATGGATTGGTATCGCAACTTGAGAATTGTTCTCAAGCAAGAGCGCAAGGAGTATGTCCTTGAGTCTCATTATCGATGACTTGCTGATAATGCTCTGCGGCTGCACGAAGAGCTTATGAGAAGCAAGCGAATGATTACCTTGATGTGAGTGTCTCATGCTTGCCACAATGTCCTCTGAGCTTGAAGCAATATGAGAACACAGATGCCTACAATATCATTGTGGGGTTGCGTGGTATGTTTGAGAACCAAGCAAGGGTGAGAGGTTCAACACTTCAAAGTCCTTGTTTGCGTGCGAGCTTGCGAAGGAATCGTCACCCTCATGTGATTAAGATGATTGGCTACATTGAGAGTGCGGAAAAGCTTGGTTTCCCCTTAGCCAAGAGTTGGCTACGATGTGATTCTCGATCGCTCCCCGAGCTTTGAGCCATTCATATTGAACTATCACATGAACAACATGGATAAGACCTTGGCGAGTTGCATGGGATGCTAAAAGTGCGAGGAAAGCATTAAGAAAAGCAGCAATCATGTGATGATGATGCAGAAAGGCAAGGGCAAGCCCAATGTCAAGAAAGGCGCGGTCAAAAGAAAGTTAGCTCCCGATGAGATCGCGAGTAGTTCTAAGGCCAAGCAAGTCAAGAAGGGCGCTGCTCTAATGCGATTGTTACTCTGTAAGCAATCGAGGTCATTGGAAAAGAACGCCCAAAGTACTTGGAGGATCTTGAGAAGAAGAAGGGAAATCGACTTCCTCTCGGTATAAATGTTATAGAGATCAATCTTGCTACTTCATCCACTTGATTCTTGGGTATTTGATACGGATCGGTTGCTCACCTTTGCAAATCGTTGCGGGGCTAAGAAGAAGTAGAAGTTTGAGGAGGAGCGAAGTGGATCTTGGCGTTGGCAATGGAGCAAAAGTTCTTTGCGGTCATTGTTGGCACCATGCCATTGTCTTTACCTTCGAGATTAGTTTTGGAATTGAATAATTGTTATTGTGTTCCATCTCTTTCCAAGAACATTATTTACGCTTCATGTTTGCAAGCGAAGGTTATGACTTTAGATCTGTGAACAATGGTTGTTCTCTTTATTTCAAAGATATGTTCTATTGTCATACTCCATTGGTGAATGGGTTATATGTTCTTACTCTTGAAGAGTCACGGTCTATAACATTAATGCAAAGAGGCAGCGTTCGAATGATTTAAATCCCACGTTTATTTGGCACTTGTCGCTTAGGTCACATAAATGAGAAACGCATGGAGAAGCTCCATAGAGATGGTATTCTGCACTCATTTGATTTTGAATCATTTGAGACATGCGAATCTTGTTTACTTGGCAAGATGACAAAGGCACCTTTCACGGTCAAGGTGAGCGGGCAAGTGACTTATTGGCACTCGTACATTCGATGTATGTGGACCAATGAGCTCAATAGCTAGAGGGTTTTCAGTACTTCATAACTTTTATCGATGACTTTAGTAGATATGGGTATATCTACTTGATGAAGCATAAGTCTGAATCCTTTGAAAAGTTCAAAGAATTCCAAAATGAAGTGCAAAATCATTTAGGCAAGACAATCAAGTTTCTACGATCGATCGTGGAGGCGAGTATTTGAGCCATGAGTTTGGCAATCATCACGAAGGATTGTGGAATTGTTCCACAATTGACTCGCCAGAACACCTCAATGGAATGGGGTATCTGAGCGGAGAAATCACACCTTATTAGATATGGTGCGCTCCATGATGAGCCAAAGTGATCTTCCGTTGTCTTTTTGAAGTGCGCTCTTGAAACAATTGCTTTCACACTAAGCAGGTTCCATCAAAATCGGTAGAAAAGACACCATATGAGATGTGGGCGGGACAACGTCCTAGCTTGTCTTTTCTTAAGATTTGGGGATGTGAGGCTTATGTAAAACGTTTACAATCGATAAGCTCAGTCCTAAATCGATAAATGCTTCTTTATCGGGTATCCTAAGGAAACAAAAGGATATTACTTCTATAATCAAGGAGAAGGCAAAGTGTTTGTCGCTTGGCATGGTGTCTTCTTAGAGAAGAGTTTCTCTCAAGAAGGGATAGTGGGAGCACGGTGCAACTTGAAGAAATTCGAAACACTGAAAATGTTTCAGCTCCTCTGAGAACCACAACAGGATGAACAAGCTGTTGAAGAACACATTGTGGACACACCGCACCACGTAGGTCGAGAGAGGTCACGTCGTGCACACGAGAGGTACATGTTCTTGACTACTCAACAGCGGGACATATTGTTGTTAGACAACGATGAGCCTAAGACCTATGAAGAAGCGATGGTGGGACCGGACTACGAGAAATGGCTTGAAGCCATGAGATCCGAAGTGAATCCATGCACGATAATCAAGTTTGGAACTTGGTTGATCCACGATGGTGTTAAAACCATTGAGTGCAAATGGATTTTCAAGAAAAGATAGACATAGATGGAAATGTTCACATCTATAAAGCGCGATTGGTGGCCAAAGGTTTCAAACAAATTCAAGGTGTTGATTATGATGAAACTTTTAGCGTCGCAATGCTAAAGTCTATTCGGATCATTCTAGCGATTGCTGCATATTTCGACTATGAAATATGGCAAATAGATGTCAAAACAGCTTTCCTTAATGGAAATCTGAGTGAGGATGTGTACATGACACAGCCCACGGGTTTTGTCGATCCATAATCAGTGGAAAGATATGCAAGCTGCAAAGATCCATTTATGGATTAAAGCGGGCATCTCGGAGTTGGAACATTCGTTTTGATGAAGTAATCAAAGGGTTTGGTTTCATCAAGAGCGAAGAAGAGCCTTGTGTTTACAAAAGGCTAGTGGGAGCACACTCGTGTTTACGGTCTTATATGTGGATGACATATTCGATCGGAAATGACATTCCTATGCTCGAATCTGTTAAGTCTTCATTGAAAAATAGTTTCTCTATGAAAGACTTAGGAGAGCGGCATATATTCAGGCATCAAGATCTATAGGGATAGATCAAGAAGGCTAATTGGATTAAGCCAAGATCGTTACATTGACAAGGTATTGAAAAGGTTCAACATGCAGGATTCCAAGAAAGGCTTCCTACCTATGTCACATGGTATAAATCTTAGCAAAGTCGGTGTCCTAGTACACGATGAGCGGGATAAAATGAATGCGATTCCATATGCTTGGCTATGGGATCCATTATGTATGCCATGCTTTGTACACGTCCGGATGTCTCGTATGCTTTAAGTGCTACAAGTAGATACGATCGAGATCGGTGAAAGTCAGCTGGATTGCCGTAAAGAACATCTTGAAGTACTTGAGAAGAACTAAAGATGTGTTCCTCGTCTATGGGGGTGAGGAAGAGCTCGTTGTAAATGGTTACACGATGCTAGCTTCCAAGCGACAAAGATGATTTTAGATCGCAATCTGGATTTGTGTTACTGCTGAATAGGCGTGCGGTGAGTGGAAGAGTTCCAAGCGAGGAGGCGGTTGCTGATTCTACAACGAAGCCGAGTACATAGCGCCTCAAGCTGCTAAAGAGGCTGTTTGGATCAAGAAATTTGTTTGAGCTTGGTGTGGTGGCTAGTGCCTCCAGCCCAATGGACCTCTCTGTGACAATAGTGGGGCCATTGCGCAAGCCAAGGAGCCTAGATCGCACCAAAAGTCCAAGCACATTCTCGGCGATTTCATCTCATCCGCGAGATTGTGGAGAGAGCGATGTGAAGATATGCAAAGTACAAGCGGTTTGAACATTGCAGATCCGTTGACAAAGCCGCTTCCCACAAAGCATGAGGCTCACACTAGGGCAATGGGTATTAGATACCTACATGGTTGACTCTAGTGCAAGTGGGAGATCTATTAGTGATATGCCTAGAGGCAACATGGAGATGTTGAATATATCACATACTATGTTTATGATACATTGCTTTGTTCCTTGAAATAGACATTATCATTATTGATCAATGAGTATGTGACTTATTCATGAGACTCTTAATGCCAAAATGTTGCTATTTCTAAATGATCCCGATCATATATCATATGAGGAACAAATATGATTCAAAGATCAGCATATGTATTGATTGATGATCATGTCTCATGGATCATGGTATGGAGATACCAAATCAATAATATGGACATGTGTTAGTGAACATATGTTGGATAGACCGCCATGAGACAACTGCGGAGATTCCATGTGTCATTAGTTGGTCTCAAGTAGTGTTTATGTAGAATCCTTAGACTTGATATCATCATGGTTCCCAATATGCGTAGTAGCCTATTTTGGGACTTGTAACATCCTGATTTTCAGAGTATTTTTGAAGCTTTTAAAATAAAATTCACCATTTGAATTTTTTTCTGAAATTAATTAAAGCTTAAATGAAATTTTATGAATTAAAAGGATTTAATATGAATAATCTGAACATGAACATTTGCCAAAGTTATTTTATTTGAGTTCCTTGTGTCTCAAGGAATTTATTAGTTTTTTCTGGATTTTTCTGGATTTATTTGCTATTTTCTAGAGCTCAAAAGGATTTAAATGAATTTATGAAAAGAAAAATACCAAAATCCCTAACCGGCGATGGGCGAAACCCTGGCCGCCCAACCCGCCTCGCTCCGCTTGACCCAGCGCGCGCGCGCGCGTGCCTGCGTCGAGCATCGCGCCCGCGCCGCTCGCCTTGGCCTCCCGATGATCGCCACGTGGCGTCATCCGCTGCGCCAGCGCCGCGCGCCGCATCCGGCCGCTGCTCACCGCGCCACCGGCAGGTGAGGCCCACTGTCGGTCGTCCCGACCCGGACTCGTCTTCCCGTCTTGGCCGGACTCGCGCCGCTGCCGTCCCGTCGCGGACACCTCGGGTCCGTGTATAAAGCCGGCCGCCTCGGCTTCGCATCCGGCGCCGCTCGCGCGCCGCCCTCGCCGGTGAGCCCCGCCGCCGTCGTCGTCCCGCCACCTCGGTCGCCGCCGTCACCGTCGCCGGCCGCCGCCGCCGCGAACCCGCCGCCGCCGCGCCGCCGCGCGCCGCGCCAGCGCCGCCTCGCGCCCGTGCACGCCGCGTCGCCAACGCGCCCGCGCCCGCGTCCTTCGCCTTCCGTGCGCCCGGTCCATGTGAGCCGTGCGCGGCGCTTGTGGGTCCCGCCCGTCGGCCGGAGCCGTGAGCCGTGAGCGATCTGGGCCGGCGGCCGGATCGTCGCCCACGCGCCGCACCACGCCGTCCGTCGCCCGCCGCGTGCTCCCCGAGCCGCCACATGGCGGGCCACGTCGGCCCTAACGCTTGCGTGTACGCCACGCCACCGCCACCTCGACCCTAGTCGCCGCGTCGCGACGCCGCCCGCCTTGTTTCGTGCGCGGGTTCACCGTGAACTCGACCTCCGTGCGCGGGTCCACAAAGCCACGAGTGCACTTTTCCAATTTTCCCGATTTTCAGAAAATCCAATTTTCCAAGAGCCCGTTCTCCCTCATCCTAGCTCCGATTGACCCGTTCTTTTTCTAAATTCATCTAAAATTGAGCTCTACCTTTTGGTTCAGGTTTGAAAGTTTTGGAGTTCATTTGAATTTTATTTGAATTTATTTTCTCTTTTCGTCTCGTTTTCTCTCTCGTTAGATCGCGTGTTAGGGGCGGAAGTTGGATTTGAAGACCAGAGCCCTCATCTGAGCAAGGCCAAGGCAAGTCGTATTCTTTGATCATGTTGAACCCAGATTTCAATCTATTATGTATTATTTTGTTTCAAATTATCATGCATTGCTATTTATTAATAAAACCTTGTATTGGTAGTTATACTCCTAATTGATTAAATCCCTCCATGATAATTTGACTACCATGAATCCATTGACACCTTAGGATTGGGAATTATTTAGTGATAAAATAATAATTGTCACATGGGGTTACGTTCATTGCTTAGCTTTGCTTCCTATTAGTTATTTGGGATCTGTCATCACATGTGGTTAATTAATCGACTTAATGATTTACTTGAGCGTGGTGGTTAGCCACGATTATAAAATTGGTATGTCATGACATGGGTAGTGTCATGGGCATTGGTTATACAAACTTGGCTTTCACTTGGGCGAATGATCGTGCGATAAAAGTCTTGGATGCACATTGGGATGTGGATGCTTCGCTGGGTAATTGTTAAGGACTTAACTTTGTGCGCCATTGATCCGAGCTTAATCGTGCAAACCACATGTCTAGTATGGGATAGACTGGCATAATAATTTGAGAAGTCTCTACTTTGGTTTTACTCTGATGTTGTGTGGCGCAAGAGGGGCAATTATCGACTGAGGGTTACCCTACTCGGCGGCGAATCCTTAGCGAGTGGGATCGGGTGGAGATGGATCATTGTAAAAGCCTTGTTGTGATTTCCTTAAGTGAGGCTAATCACATCGTGTGGGTACAGATTGTGCAACCTCTGCGAGTGTAAAACTATTCGAATAGCCGTGTCCCGGTCATGGACAATGCTCGGTGATTTCACACGAGGGTAGAGTCTTTATGAAAATTTGATTGGTTTGAGATGGGAAGTGAATGGTTAGTTCACTTGTGGTTATATTCAATTCCTTTGATATATTTACTTAGTGTCATTGTTAAATATGCTTTTCAATCTATATATTGTATTTACTTCAAATTGTCGCTTCATGCAAAACTAACCTTTCAGCCATCCATTGTTAAGCTTTGCATATTATATTGCATTCATTTGTTACAAGCGACTTGCTTGAGTACCAATGTACTCACGGCTTTATGCCCATGTTGCTCGATTGAGGAGGAGGACGGATCGTGAGAGTTGCTAGAAGGAGGCTACTCACGAGGACTTCACGGATTAGGACTTGGCTCGATCGATTGCTGTGGGCATGTCGAGTGGCTACTACGCAATTTTGGATTTCATTGCTAGTTTCTTTAAAGCCCTTGGGCTAATAATTGTAAGCTTGGCCATAAGGTCGTACTCTGTTGGTTATTAATATAATTTGGATTTCCTTTAGAATATCGTGATGTGGATGATATTTATCTTTGTTTACGCTGTGTGCACTAGCGTGATCTGGACTAGTCTGAGTACAGTGAGAGTCGAATTTGTATATTCGGGTCTCGGCAGAGATAGTATCGAGCCATATCATTGTGGGGCGAAAACCTAAGTTAGTCGTTGTCTCAAAAATTCAAAAACCTATTTTCTAAAGACAAAACAACCAAACCTGATATTTAGCAAATTCTTTACTCTCTTACCTTATTCTTAGGGACTCTTGCCTCTCACCTTAAAATTTCTGCGAAAATGAAAATTTTTAAGCGACTCTTATCTTGTGTGTCTTTGTAGATGTCATAAAGCAACTATAGCAGTCGGGAGGATGGAGGAGAGTGCTTGAGTCTTGCTAAGAAGTCTTGGTTTCAAAGAACACCAATGTACAGTTCCATGGATGATGAAGTAAGAGGGTACCATTTCACGGTTGTACTTCACTATCAAGCTTGGAGGTCACGTCGTACACCACGACTTCAAAGGTTCAAATCCATAGCAGTGCACGCAAGGCCGTTGCTCAACTCGTCGACGGTACAAGATCGGTATGACCAAGTTCATCCGAGAATACAAGAAAGTATGAACACGAGAGTACACTCGCGGGCGCCAACACCTCCACCTTCGCCTCGCCACCCGGCCGGAGGAAAGGCAGCGCATGGCGGATGATCGCGAGTACCTTCAACTCGTCATTCCAGCGGCGCCCTACAATGCGATTCCGCAACCGATGGGCGTTCTGATGCGAGAGGAAGAAGAGGAAGATCGCACACCGTACCTCGCCGGACACAGTGGGAGCGGAAGAGTGAGACCGTAGCATAGGATAGCATCGGTTAGGAAGTGGTTTTGTTTGCATTGAGTGTGATGTGAGCTGCGGTTTTGCCCTCAAAAGCAATATGTTGCAGTCATATCAAATCTTTTATTGAAGTGATTTATTTGTTCTTTTGTTAGCTTTTCGGCTAAGTGATTGTTTAGTTTAGGATTTACCATTAGAATATCCCCTTAGGCAGAACTTACCACTTATCTTTGCTTTTCCCTCTTACAGTAAGCCACTGTGAAGCCGTCCTCAAGCAAGTGATCTTTCTTTTCAGATGGTTGATACCGGAGCTCCGCAGGCGTGGTCGAATGAGTCGAGGATCACGAGGCGATCGAGCAACTCGGGCGACATGCAAACCAGTGGGTGGATCAACAGAGTCGATTCATGGCGGCCTGACTCGGTTGATGAACACCATGATGCGAACATGAATGCCATGATGAATCGGCGAGAATCAAGACATGGCCATGCCTCCACCGATTCGCCCGGCGGTCAAGTTTGCGAAATTTATGAGGACAAGGCCTCCTACCTATTCACGGTCTTACGAGCCACTAGAAGCGATATTGGATCGTTCGTGGAAAAGAAGCAACCTTGCCCGGTGTACGGATCGCGAGAAGGTGTTGTATGCAGCCCATCGGCTTGAGGTCTTTGCGGTAGTGGTGGGAAAATTATTGTGCGCTCACGAGGATCGAGAGCATCACTTGGGCTGAGTTCGCGAGAGCTTTCGTCATGCCCATATCACGGATGGGGTGATCGAAATGAAGAAGGAAGAATTTCGGGAGTTGCGCGAGAAGAACATGTCCGTGAGTGAATATCTCAACAAGTTCACTTTCGGTTGGCCCGTTATGCTCAGAAGATGTCGCCACAGATGATGCTCGCGGAAGAGGTTCAAGAAAGATTGAACCGAGTTGAAAGTTCGGTAGTGGGACATGATTATGCAGTTTCAAAACATGGTGGACAAAGCAATGCTCATTGAGAAAGTCATCGCGAGTTGGAAGAATCTGCAAGAGAAGAATGATGCAGCAAGGATCACAGATGCACCAAGCTCGAGAGAGCCCGCGGTAATTTTCAGCCAGCTCGAGTTCCTCGGCGATCGGGATTCAAAACTCCCTGCACCGGCTCCGTCGGTTTTCTTGGCGCCAAAACCAAATCCGGTGGGAAGCCAACAGCGGAGGATTACCAAGCCCATGTCGGCGATCACTTGTTTCAAATGCAATGAGGCGGGACATTATGCCAACAAATGCGCAAAATACCGCGTGACACGGTTCGCCAGCAGAGCCACACGGACCGTACCCTGCGGCGGGATCGGGGCGGAGCACCTCAAGGATCAAATCAACCCAACAAAGGATCGCAGACCGTGATGCGTGGCCAGGTGAACCACGTCACCATGGAGGAGGCTCAAGCAGCGCCAGATGTGGTGATTGGTAAGTTCCCAGTAAATTCAGTACCTGCCACAGTTTTGTTTGATTCTGGAGCTTCACATTCGTTTGTTTCTCGGAGTTTTGCTCTAAAGCATAAGTTGGAAGTCGTTGCACTTGGTTCCATTTTATTGGTTCAATCCCCAGGCTCTGAGATGAGTACAAACCTAGGATGCCCCAAAGTTAGGATAGCCATCCAAGGAGTAGAGTTCTCCGCGATTTGGTTGTCTGAATATCCGATCTTTGGGCGTAATTTTGGGTATGGATTGGCTCAAGAAGCATCAAGCGATATTGGAATGTGGAAGCGGCGGTCACTTTGGGCGGTCCCGATGGAAGCAAGGTTAGATTTGAAGCCGACATGAAGCGGCGAGAAAAAGTGATGGTGTGCCAAAGTAAAGGGATTGCCCTAAATGAAGTACGGTTGCGAGAGAATATCCCGATGTTTTCCGATGATCTCCCGGATGCCACCAAAAGAAAGTAGAGTTTGCAATTGAGTTAGCACCGGGCACCTCACCAATTTCCAAGAGACCTTACGAATGCCCGATGAGTTAGCGAGAATTAAAGCGGATACAAGAGTTATTGGATAAAGGGTATATCGGACCAGTACCTCTCGTGGGAGCACGGTATTGTTCGTCAAGAAGAAGGATGGTAGCCAGCGTATGTGTGTGGATTACCGAGCTCTCAATGAAGTTACCATCAAGAACAAGTACCGTTGCCCGAATTGATGATCTGCTTCGATCAATTAAAAGGAGTGAGTGTTTTCCAAGATTGATTTGAGATCGGGTATCACCAAATGAGGATTCGACCAGGAGGACATACCCAAGACAGCCTTCTCAACTCGTTATGGATTATCACGAGTTCACCGTGATGTCCTTTGGCTAACCAATGCTGACCTACTTTATGTACACGATGAACAAGGTGTTCATGGACTACTTGGACAAGTTTGTCGTTGTGTTCATTGATGACATTCGATCTACTCCAAGAATGAGGAGGAGCATGAGGAGCATTTGAGATTGGTATTGCAAAGATTGCGGGAGCACAAGTTGTATGCTAAGTTCAGCAAGTGTGAATTTTGGATGAAGGAAGTTGCCTTTTGGGTCATGTGTTGACAGCGGAGGAGTGTCAGTTGACTCGGGGAAAGTACAAGATGTGCTCACTGGAAGGCACCACGTCGATGACCAGTCAAGCTTCCTAGGAATGGCGGGTTACTATCGGAGATTCATTGAAGGGTTCTCGGTGTAGCCCGACCCTTACCCAGCTACTAAAGAAGGAAAAGAAGTTTGAATGGGCGCGAGTGCGAGAAGAGTTTTGGAAGTTAAAGGAAAGTCGACAACGGCACGATCTTAATTTTGCACGACATCAAGAAAGATTTTGAGATTTATTGTGGCGCCTCCGCAAAGGTTTAGGGTGCGTATTGATGCAAGACAAAGAGTGGTAGCTTATGCATCGCGTCGATTGAGGCCACATGAGGAGAACTACCCTACGCGCGATTTGGAGTTAGCGGCGATTGTGCATGCCACGAAAATATGGCGACACTACGATGGGTAACGGATGTGAGATCTACGGATCATAAGAGCTTGAAGTATATCTTCACCCAATCGGACCTTAACCTAAGACAAAGAAGATGGTTGGAGTTGATAAAGGACTATGACATTGGAATCCACTATCACCCGGGAAAAGCCAGCGTAGTGGCGGATCGTTGAGCGGGAAGGTATATTGCAACACAATTATGGTCAAGGAGAGTCAACGGCATTGCACGAGGAATTCCAAAAGCTCGGTTTGGAATTGGTTGAAGAAGGGATGTTGGCGCTTTGGACTTGCGGCCGACCTTGGATAGTCGGTTAAATCAAGCGCAGCGGAGGATGAAAATATCCAGCGGATCAAGGTTGGATTGAAGGAAGGAAGCGGCGAGTTTTGTGGAGGATGATCGGGGTATCATATGGTACAAGAAGCGATTATGCGTACCCAATAAGGAAGAGTTAAAGCAATTGTTGCTTAAAGAGGCACCGAGTCATTATATTCAATTCATCGAGCGGTACCAAGATGTATCGGGACATCAAGGATAAATCTTGGTGGCGGTATGAAGCGAGAAATAGCGAGTATGTAGCACTATGTGATGTTTGCCCGAGTGAAAGCGAGCATCAAAGACCCGCGAGATTGTTGCAACCGTTGAAAATTCCAGTGGAAGTGGGAAGATGTGGGCATGGATTTCATCACAGGTCTACCCAAGACCAAGAAAGGTTCTGACTCGATATGGGTAATTGTGGATCGATTGACAAAGGTAGCCCATTTCCTTCCAGTCAAAACCACATATTACGGAGATAAGTTGGCGAAATTGTATATGTCGAGTGTGAGTCTCCATGGAGTTCCTAAGAGGATTGTGTCGGATCGTGGATGCATGATTCACTTCACGATTTTGGAGTAGTTTCCACGGCGATGGGTACTCATCTGAATTTCAGCACGACCTATCACCCACGAGACCGATGGTCGACAGGCGTGTAAATCAAATCCTAGAGGATATCTTTGAGAGCATGTGTTTTGGATCACGGAGCTAAGTGGGACAATTGCCTACCTTTGCAGAATTTTCCTACAACAACGATTTACGGGCCGGTTTGCGAGATGTCACCGTTTGAGGCTTTGTATGGTCGGAAGTGTAGGACCCTCTCAATTGGAAAGAAGCAGGAGAAAGGCAAATTTTTGGGCGAGTGTTTGCAAGAAGCGAAAGAAAAAGTGCGCTTGATTCAAGAAAGTGGCGACTCAAGCCGAGCAAAGAGTTATCTTGATACTCGTGAAGAGATTTAAGCTTTGAGCCCAATGATTATGTGTATCTCGAGGATCACACCTTTCAAAGGTGTTAAGCGTTTTCAAATGAAGGAAAGCTAGCACCAAGGTATGTGGGGCCATTCAAGATTTTGAAGCGCAAGGAGAAGTTGCCTATCATTGGAGCTACACGAGAACTTGGCGGGATACGATGTTTTCATGTGTCTCAATTGAAGAAGTGCTTGCGAGTGCGAGAGCGGTGCCAATTGGTTGTGGATCTCGGGAGGATCTGTCCTATAAAGCATCCCATCAAAATCTTGGAAGTGTCGGAGCGAGTCACTAGAAGAAGAGTCGTTCGTTTTTGCAAAGTTCGATGGAGCAATCATTGGAGGAGGAAGCAACACAGGAAGCGAGGAGGATCTCAAGCGGAGTTTCCAAACCTATTCTTTAGAGAGCGAGAATCTGGGGTCGAGATTAGTTTAAGAGAGGTTTGTAACATCCTGATTTTGAGTATTTTGAAGCTTTTAAAATAAAATTCACCATTTGAATTTTTTTAAAAAATTAATTAAAGCTTAAATGAAATTTTATGAATTAAAAGGATTTAATATGAATAATCTGAACATGAACATTTGCCAAAGTTATTTTATTTGAGTTCCTTGTGTCTCAAGGAATTTATTGGTTTTTTCTGGATTTTCTGGATTTATTTGCTATTTTCTAGAGCTCAAAAGGATTTAAATGAATTTATAAAAAGAAAAATACCAAAAATCCCCAACCGGCGGTGGGCGAAACCCACCAGCCGGCCCAACCCGCCTCGGCTCCTGCTGACCAGTGCGCCGCGCGTGCCTGCGTCGAGCATCGCGCCGCGCGCTCTCCTTGGCCTCCGATGATCGCCACGTGGCGTCATCCGCTGCGCCCGCGCCGCGCCGCATCCGACGCGCTGCTCACCGCGCCACCGGCGGTGAGGCCCTGTCGGTCGTCCCAGGCCGGACTCGTCTTCCGTCTCGGCGGACTCGCCGCGCGCTGCCGTCCGTCGCGGACACCTCGGTCCGTGTATAAAGCCGCCGCCGCCCCTCGGCTTCGCATCGAGCGCCGCTCTCGCCGCCGCCCTCCGCCGTCGTCGTCCCGCCACCTCGATCGCGCGCCGTCACCGTCGCCCGGCGGCCGCCGCCGCGCGAACCCGCGCCGCGCCCGCGCCGCTTCGGCGCGCCGCCTCGCACCGTGCGCGCGCCACGTCGGCATCGCGCCCGCCCCGCGTCCTCGCCTTCCGTGCGCCCGGTCCATGTGGCCGTGCGCGCCTTGTGGGTCCCGCCCGTCGGCCAGGCCGTGAGCCGTGAGCGATCTGGGCGGCGGCCGGATCGTCCAGCGGCGCACCTGGCCGTCCGTCGCCCGCCGGCGTGCTCCCGAGCGCCACGCATGGCGGGCCACGTCGACCTGCGCTTGCGTGTCGCCACGCCGGTGCCACCTCGGCCCTAGTCGCGCGTCGGCGGCCGCCGCCCGCCTTTGTTTCGTGCGCGGGTTCACCGTGAACTCGACCTCCGTCGCGCCGGTCCACGGCCACGATGCACTTTTCCAATTTTCCCGATTTTCAGAAAATCCAATTTTCCAGAGCCCGTTCTCCCTCATCCTAGCTCCGATTGACCCGTTCTTTTTCTAAATTCATCTAAAATTGAGCTCTACCTTTTGGTTCAGGTTTGAAAGTTTTGGAGTTCATTTGAATTTTATTTGAATTTATTTTCTCTTTCGTCTCGTTTTCTCTCGTTAGATCGCGTGTTCGAGGAGGCGGAAGTTGGATTTGAAGACCAAGAGCCCTCATCTGAGCAAGGCCAAGGCAAGTCGTATTCTTTGATCATGTTGAACCCAGATTTCAATCTATTATGTATTATTTTGTTTCAAATTATCATGCATTGCTATTTATTAATAAAACCTTGTATTGGTAGTTATACTCCTAATTGATTAAATCCCTCCATGATAATTTGACTACCATGAATCCATTGACACCTTAGGATTGGGAATTATTTAGTGATAAAATAATAATTGTCACATGGGGTTACGTTCATTGCTTAGCACTGCTTCCTATTAGTTATTTGGGATCTGTCATCACATGTGGTTAATTAATCGACTTAATGATTTACTTGAGCGTGGTGGTTAGCCACGATTATAAAATTGGTATGTCATGACATGGGTAGTGTCATGGGCATTGGTTATACAAACTTAGCTTTCACTTGGGCGAATGATCGTGCGATAAAGGGTCTTTGGATGCACATTGGGATGTGGATGCTTCGCTTTGGGTAATTATTAGGACTTAACTTTGTGCGCCATTGATCCGAGCTTAATCGTGCAAACCACATGTCTAGTATGGGATAGACTGGCATAATAATTTGAGAAGTCTCTACTTTGGTTTTACTCACGATGTTGTGTGGCGCAAGAGGGCAATTATCGACTAGGGGTTACCCTACTCGGCGAATCCTTAGCGAGTGGGATCGGGTGGAGATGGATCATTGTAAAAGCCTTGTTGTGATTTCCTTAAGCTGAGGCTAATCACATCGTGTGGATCAGATTGTGCAACCTCTGCGAGTGTAAAACTATTCGAATAGCCGTGTCCCGGTCATGGACAATGCTCGGTGATTTCACGACGGTAGAGTCTTTATGAAAATTTGATTGGTTTGAGATGGGAAGTGAATGGTTAGTTCACTTGTGGTTATATTCAATTCCTTTGATATATTTACTTAGTGTCTGTTGTTAAATATGCTTTTCAATCTATATATTGTATTTACTTCAAATTGTCGCTTCATGCAAAACTAACCTTTCAGCCATCCATTGTTAAGCTTTGCATATTATATTGCATTCATTTGTTACAAGCGACTTGCTGAGTACCAATGTACTCACGGCTTTATGCCCATGTTGCTCGATTGAGGAGGAGGGACCGGATCAGCGGGAGTTGCTAGAAGGAGGCTACTCGAGGACTTCACGGATTAGGACTTAGCTCCCGATCGATTGCTGTGGGCATGTCGAGTGGCTACTACGCTTAATTTTGGATTTCATTGCTAGTTTCTTTAAAGCCCTTGGGCTAATAATTGTAAGCTTGGCCATAAGGTGGTACTCTGTTGGTTATTAATATAATTTGGATTTCCTTTAGAATATCGTGATGTGGATGATATTTATCTTTGTTTCTGTTGTGTGCACTAGCGTGATCTGGACTAGTGCAGTACAGTGAGAGTCGAATTTGTATATTCGGGTCTCGGCAGGACTACTAACCACTACTCCGTGGCGGGTAGTCATAAAAGTAGTCTTCGGGTTTGCTATGAAACATGTAGTGGGATGTGAATGATCAAGATAGAATTTGCCCCTCCTTATGGGAGAGATATCTCTGGGCCTCGATGTAATGGATTATGAAAGTGCATGGCCATGCCAATGTGATTGAGGAGTCAATCACAAGTTTATAATCTATCACGGAATCGAGAGAGTGATTGAGCTATTAAGAGGATGACACAGTCTCGCCTTGAGCTTAATCTATATCGTGAGGCAAAGGGATTCGTACATGAGAACATTACGAGTTCACCGATATGATCTTTACGTATACTTTGGGGTTAATATGTCTTGCTAGAGGCCGCTATTAACGGGGTGACCGGAAAGGTGTTTCCGGTCGCGACCAAGTATCGTGAACCTCTGGGTTGCACACTTAGCAGGTTGGAACACTAATTCGAATGTGATTCGGATGTGGGCTCAATTCGGATAGAGATCGGATAGACTCCTATTGGGCCTCGGTCCACGAGGCCCAAGTGAAGGTCTATATATTTGGAGGCGGGGTGAGGATGTACGCCTGTTCCTCGAGCAAAACCCTAGCCGCCACCTCCCGAGCCAAACCCTAGCGCTCGCGAGTCTTTGGTACACTCGCGATCGGCGTTCCATCGGGCGTGTGGATACCGGTGGAGGCGCTGCTCGTTGCGGCGTTGATCGGCATCAACAAACTACAGATTGGATCGCTCGTGGTGTGGTTGATCGCGTGGAGGAGCGATCTGTTGGGATGATCGGCTACTTCCACTACTACCTCGGCGCGCGTGGTTGGATCGGCTTCTCCAACTCTTCTTCATTGCGCTGCGTCTAGTGGTAACGATCTATGATCCCTCCTTAGCATGATGTCACGGTGTGCGCGGTAGAAATTTTTATTTTCTCGCTATCGTAGCCTCACGCGCGTTCCTTCACACCCAAGGAGAGTAGAAGGGGGCTTACTCGAACTTTGGCGGCGTGGACTTCGTCTTTGGCGGAGTGCTACTTTGTTTCCCGCGTTGGCTATGCGGGAAAAGTGGAGACCGGTGACACGGCGGTGGTTCTATTACACCGTGGCGAGCACGGCGGCCTCGGGCCGTGGAGAGCGGTATCATTCGACCGCTGTCGAATGTGGCGCCTCGGCTGGCGGCGAGGAGCGGCGCGAAGGCTTCACGGTCGCGCTCGGTTCAACATGCGTGACCTCGCGGAGGAGTTCACCATGTGCGGGATATCCCGCTTGCTTGCAACTGGAAATATGGCGGCGAGGCCCGATCGGAAGGGCGGCATCCACCGGGTGTCTTCGCTTCATAGGCCGTCCGCGCCACGTAAGTGTCTCGTGATATGCCAAGCACCACGTGGGTGGTTGCAAACCCCTAGGTATGACCCTCGCTTGTGCCTCTGATCGCCGGTTAGAAGATGCGGGCGCGCGTGTTGTGATACTTGGGCCGTACACGGCGGAGGAGCACAAGGCCCGCGAGTCCGTGACCCTCTTGGCGGCGAGGCGGATGTCGGGTGTGCGAGGCCTTGGAAATCCCGTGCGGGCGCCTAGTGCGGCGGGATCACCGAAGGTGCGCGGTGGCAGCGCCATCTTCGGGCGGGTCGGTCGGTGGTTGTTGCCCTTAGTTCACCGGCCATGCTGCAGTCGAGGGCGTGAGGATGGGGTGAGGCGGGCGCCGGCTCGGTCGGCGGTTCGGGGTCGCGTAAGTCCCGACGAGGCTGTATATGGTGGCCAGGAAGCGAGCATGCGCCTCGCCGTTCTTGAAGATGACGCCTCGTCGCCTCCCGCGGCATCCATCGCGTCGTCGCTAACGACGGCCTCCGCTGCTGCCGAGGTAGCCACGGAGGCTTCACCTACGACTCCGAAGGCAAAACGAGTGCAATCGCCGCCATCTTCCCGGGGCCGATTCAGTGTGGCGGTCGGTGGCGTGGCCACGGCGGCTAGCGAGGATGCTTCGGCGGGAGGTTGTCGCGCCTCGGGCGGCGGGCGCTCCTAACCCCGGTGGAGGTCGCGGCAGAGGTGACCGGAGGTAGGCGTAGTTCGTTTTTGTCGCGCGACTTCACGAAACTCTCCCCGATTTGCTCGCTTATTCCGTCGACACCAGGCGAGACAGCGTCTCCCAAACGAGGGCAAGAATCGAGCAATGGGGGGCCTCGCGATGTCGCCAGCCTGATTGGGCCGGGGCCTATGTGTGCCCCAAGCGCTCGGCGAGCACTAGGCGAGGCTCGGGGCACGGCGTCTCGACCGTACCTCGGTGGGGCGCCGCGCTGGAACGAGGTGGCGGAGTATGCTGGCGCCCGCCTAGATCGACAGGCGCTGCATTCCTGCGAGGGCGACCTCTTGGCGCTCGCGTTGGGGGCCTCCGAGATGAGGATAATGGTCTCGCTCTTCGCATACCCTTGCTTATTTGATAGGTAACCCTTACTATGCTCGTGCGGGCGCTTGCTATGCAAAGCCCTTGAAGAGGCTCGCTCGCGGCGGAAGGAATCGGAGGACCAGGTGCGCGTGGCGGGCGACGCCAACGCCACCAGGGCGAGGTCATTCGAGTCTTGATGGCGGCGGGGCGAGGCGGCATTGCCGACGCACGCGATTGGTGGTAGGAGCGCAAAGGCGCGCGTGCGCACACCTTGCGATGGAGGAGGCCCAGCGCGCGCGTGAGGAGCGAACCGCCCTTCTTGGCAACTCTCCACGCCGGAGGCGGAGAAGGAACGACTTGCGCCTCGTTGCGGAGAAAACGCTATCTTGGGATAACGCGTGCTCTTCCGCGTGAAAGCGATGGGGTCCTTGGGCGGGTGCCGGGAGCTTTGTGTGCGTGGAGGCGCCACCCATGGCGCCAAGACTGATGGAAACGCTGAGCGAATCGAAGAGGGCTCGGCGTTGCCCTTCTGGCGCCAAGGCTTTCGCACGCACTACGGCTATATGAGTCTTGGGGCTTGCCTCGCCTTGCTGCACGCTGGTGGGTGTGAGCATGTCGATGAGCTGGCGAACCCTCAGCTCGACTTGCCTACCGAGCTCGCGGTGATATCTGATGCCATTTGTGCCACCGAGCCCGCGACCCGAAACTTCCATGACCGGATTTGGAATTATGTCGGGAGGGCCACGCGGTTGCTGCGGCGGGCGACGCTGAGCGAGGGGCGTGCTTGGCTCTCGAAGGGTCCCTCGACGCGGGCGCTCGTCGCGGCGAAGACGGCGCGGACTCATAGGAATAGCCAAGTGTTGGCGCATTCCACGCCACACGTCTGCTTCTGGAATGTAACTGTCTTGTTGGGGCAAACAATGATCTTGCCATGCAGTAGTTGTTATGTAATATGCTGCGAACTGATGGGTCGTGCAAGGCATGGGTCTCGTGTCGCCCCCCGTTCTGGTATGAACAAACGGGCTTGCGAATACTGTGCAGCTCGGGCCCTAGACTGGCCGAGGTAGGCGCGCAAGCGCTCCGTCTCCTACCCTTCGAAGCGGTGGGAGCGGAGCTGGCGTCTGGTCGAAGTAGGCGCGAGGTAGGCAGCGCAGCGCTCCGTCCCCTACCGCCGAAGTGGTGGCGGCGGGCCGGCGCCTGGTCGAAATAGGCGCGGCGCTCCGTCCCCTACCCTTCAAGTGGTGGCGGCGGGCCGGGCGCCTGGTCGAGTTGACGCGCGAGTAGACGCGCAGCGCTCCGTCCCCTACCCTTGAAGTGGTGGCGGCGGGCGGCGCCTGGTCGAAATAGACGCGCGGCGCTCGTCCCCTACCTTCGAAGTGGTGGCGCGAGCGGCGCCTGGTCGAAATGACGCGCGGCGCTCCGTCCCCTACCTTTGAGCGGTGGCGGCGGGCGGCGCCTGGTCGGCGAGCGCGCGGCGCTCCGTCCCCTACCCTTGAGCGGTGGCGGCGGCTGGCGCCTGGTCGTAGACGCGCGAGAGTAGACGCGCCGCGCTCGTCCCCTACCCTTGAAGCGGTGGCGGCGGGCTGGCGTCTGGTCGAAATGAACGCGCGGCGCTCCGTCCCCTACCCTTGGAAGCGGTGGTAGCGGAGCTGGCGCCTAGTCGAAGTAGACGCGCGAGCGCTCCGTCCCCTACCCTTCGAAGCGGTGGCAGCGGAGCTGGCGCCTAGTCGAAGTAGACGCGCGAGGTAGTCGCGCAAGCGCTCCGTGGGGTGGGCGCAAGGATAGCATCCGTGTCTTCTTTATATACTCCGGAGGAGTGCGTGGGATATACATCCACGTCTTATTTATACTCCGAAGAGTACGCACTGGGGCAACGCCCATGCGTGCGCGGGGTTCACTTCTTGTTTATACTCCGTAGAGTGCGCAGGGATAGCATCCGCGTCTTCTTTATACTCCGGAGGAGTGCGTGGGATATACGTCCACGTCTTATTTATACTCCGAAGAGTACGCACTGGGGCAGCGCCCCCAAAGGAGTGCGTGGGATATACGTCCACGTCTTATTTATACTCCGTGGAGTGCATGCAGAGGCGGACCTCGCGCTACGTCTTATTTAGAGTCCGTAGACTGCGCGCAGAGGTGAACCTCCGCGCGTTGCGGGCGGTGAAATTGCGTGCGGAGGCAAACCTCGGCGCTTCGTCTTATTTATACTGCGTGGAGTGCGTGCGGGGCGGACCTCGCGCTCGTCTTATTTAGAGTCCGTAGGCTGCGCGGAGGCGAACCTCGGCGCGTTGCGGGCGGTGAAATGCGTGCGGGGCGGACCTCGGCGCTCGTCTTATTTATACTCCGTGGAGTGCGTGCGAGCGGACCTCGCGCTCGTCTTATTTAGAGTCCGTGATCTGCGCGGGCGCCCCACGCAGCGTCTTTATGCATGCTTATGCATAGCGCACACGGGTGACCGCCGCGCGCTTTTAATACAAAAACAGGAGAACTTGCATGAGCGATGCACTTTATTAAATTCGTTTGCGCGGCGGCGGTTACAAGGGTTAAGGCACTAACCGTTAGCGCTTCACGTCTGCCGGCCGGGAAGGCCCTTATTCTTGTGTGCTTGACTCGAGCGTAATACCGCGTAGCTTGCGCATTCCACGTGTGTCGGGCGTGTGCCCTTCCAAGGTGGCCAAGTGATACGCTCCCTTCTGCAGGGCCTCTGCGATGAGGTACGGGCCTTCCCACTTGGACGCGAGCTTGCCTACCGTGTCCGTGTGGAGTGCCATCTTGAGGACTAGGTCACCCGGTCTGAATTCGCGTGGGTACAATGAACGATTGCGATTGCGCACCATCATCCGCCGCGTATTTTATGGCGTCTTTGTGTTGCGCGGCGGTCTCGTCAAGGAGATCCACGGACAATTGGCGCTCCTCGTGCGGTGCTTGGGCGAGGACCGCGCCGTGAGCCCGCCTTTATTTCTTCGGATGTGACCACCTCATCGCCGAAGAGGAGCTTGAAGGGCGTGAACCCCGTTGGGCGTGTGACCGTTGTGCGAAGGGACCAGAGGATGCTGTGGAGCTCGCCCGACCACTTCCCTTTGGCGGCCCGACGAGGCGCTTTTGATTGCGGCGAGAGATGGCGCGTTTGCCCACCCACCGCTGTTGGGTGTGGGTGGCGGCCGAGGCGAACCGGAGGTGATGCCCATGTTGCCGCAAATTCTTTGAATGGTGCTACATCGAGCTGCAGACCGTTGTCGGCGGTGATCTCCTGAGCACGCCGAATCGGCATATGATGTTTTGCGGAGAAAGCGCTGCGAGCCGCCGAGGTAATCTTGTCGGGGCTAGCGCCTCCAGCCACTGAAAAAGTACTCGAGCGGCTGCGACGGCGCGCGAGTCCCCAGGGCCACGGGAAGTGGTCCCACGATGTCAATGCCCCACCTGCGCCGTCACACACGGAGGTATGGGGTGGAGGCTTGTCGGGGCACGTGGATAGCCCTTCCCATCCATTGGCAACCTTGACAACGGCGCCGCGAGGTCTGGGCATCGCGGCGGTGTTGGCCAATAAAAATCTGTCTCAATGCCTTGCCCACGAGACCTCGGTTGGAGGTGCGAGCGCGAGACCGCGTGAATTTCGCGAGGAGGCGTTTGCCTTCTTGCGCGGGAGCCACCGCGAGGCGGTCGCAGACCCCCTTCTTGTAGAGCGCCCGTCGAGCACTGGAAGGACCTAGCGCGGTGTTGCAAACACCGGGCTCGGAGGAGTCATCGGTTCCGCAATGCCTTGCAAAAAGGTGAGAAGGGCTCCGCGATCGCCTGCTGGTGATCGGTGGGCGAGTCGCGTCGATTATCTTGTGCTATGGCGCCGCGGCGGAGTCTCAGAAACGCCTTCGGAAGCGGGAGCTGCTGCCGCGCGCGCCTTGCGAGGGCGTCGGCTTGCTCGTTGTCCACTCGAGGGATGGCCTTCACCGTGACACCCAAAAAGTGTCGTTTCTTCGCTCGTACGGCTGCTAGGTACTTGGCTAGCTCCGGGTCCTTGGTTTGATATGATTTGTCCACATGGCCCGCCACTAGCCGGGAGTCAGTGCGGACGAGGACTCGCCTTGCTCCCATCGCTTTGAGCTTCCCGAGGCCGAAGAGTAGCGCCTCGTATTCGGCCGTGTTGTTCGTAGCCGGAAACGCTAGGCGCGCCGAGTAAAAAAGGCGATGTCCTTCTGGGGTGATGATAACGGCGCCCACCCCTGCGCCCGCAACACCGTACGCTCCGTCAGTATTAAGTGTCCGCACCGGGTCTTGAGTTGGAGGGGGCCGGTGGGGTCCATTCGCGAGAAGTCCGCGAAACACAGGACTTGATCGCCGTCAGAGGCATATGTTACGGAGAAAGGGCCAGCTCGCGCCCATTTCCCACCCGCCCGTGGACTCTTTGTTGTGGAGCATCTCCTCCGGGAGGAGCGATGATGGCACCGTTATCGGTGGGCGAGAAGTAATGTCGGAGCTTCCTTGATGCCATGACCAGCGTAAGCAAGCTTTGAGCTCGGTATATCGCGTCTTGGCGCCTGAAGGGCTTCAGAGACGAAATACACCGGCGGCTGAAGTGCACCCTCTTCCAAGGCGAAGCAGCGCTAACCGCCGTTGCGAGGCAGCGAGGTAGAGTAGGAGGAGCCTCGGTGCGGGGCCACGAGTGGGGAGGGTTGCGAGGTGCTTCTTGAGATCGTCGAAGGCCTTTGCGCGATCATCGTCCCAATGAAACCCGTCGCACCAGCGAGGGTCTTGAAAAAATGAGCCCCTCTGCGCTCTCGAGAGAAGCGACTCAAGGCCGCCATGCGTCTGCCGACCTCTGGACCTCCCGCGTCGTCTTGGGGGGTTCCATGCCCAAGATAGCGTCAACCTTGTCGGGGGTTCGCTTGGATGCCTCGCCCGGATATGAGGAAGCCCAGTAGCTTGCCCGCCTGTACGCCGAAGACACATTTATCCGGATTGAGCTTGATGCCCGCTCTCCGGAGGTTGTCGAAAGTCTCCTGAAGATCCCGGCCGTGTGGCGAGCTGCGGGTTTTACTACCACGTCGTCCACATAAGCCTCCACATTCCTCCCTAGCTGGACGGCCAGGGCCAGCGCGACGAGGCGGGTGAAAGTTGCGCCCGCGTTCTTCAAGCCGAAGGGCATCCTCACAAAGCAGAATGTTCCCACCGGTGTAATGAAGCTGGTTTTCTCCTCGTCGTCCTTGGCCATGTAGACCTGGTGGTAGCCGGAATAGGCGTCCAAGAAGCTCATGAGCTCACACCGCGGTTGCGTCGACCACCGGTCTATCTGCGATAAAGGGTAATTGTCCTTCGGGCATGCCTTGTTGAGGCGGTGAAGTCGATGCACATGCGCCAGCGCCACGCCTTTAACCAACAACCGGGTTGGCAAGCCACTGGATGTTGGACCTCGCGATAACCCCGCTCGAAGGAGCCGCCACCTCCACCTTGGCCGCTTCTTGCCGGTCGTGACATCTGGCGAGTTTCTACTTGAGCGGGTTTGGCGTCGGGGCGGATCGCGAGTTATACTCGATGAGGCGCGGTCCACTCCTTTGATATCCTCGGGGACCATGCAAAGACGTCTATGTTGTCTGGAGGACTCGGGCAAGTCTTGCTCTACTTGCGGAGGAGGTCTTCGCCTATGGATCGAACTTCCTTACGCTCGGAGCGGCACCCTCTTCACTCCGCCCTGCAGGTGGGGCTTAGCGTCCAACACGGGCGGATGGCGTTGTGTCCGCTGGTATTTGTTGAAGCGTGCACCTTGCGGTGCAAGCGTCCGCCGGTTTCGATGCTCGAGCCATATCGATCGCGAAGATGGTGATAACACCCGCCCCGAAGCTTCATGCATAGGAATGCGAAGTGTGGGGCGGCCGAAGGAGTTGATGGCGGGCCGGCCCAGTATGGCGTTGTATGGATATGAGACGTCCACGACGTCGAAGACGACTTCTTCGGTCCTGGCATTGCCGGCCTGGCACAAGGAGACTTGGAGGCGGACGACCCGAGCCTCGGGGTTGCCCTCAGAGGCCTTGGAGGGCTTAGGGCTTTTAATAGACTCGCGGTATCCCCATACGATCAAGGGCCGCTGCGAACAAAATGTTGGCGGAGCTCCCTCCATCCACAAGAATACGCCTGACGTCGCATCCCGCTATGTCGGCCTGGATGACCAAGGGATCTTGATGGAGGAATTCTACGCCCTGTGCATTGGCTGACGTGAAAGTGATGCTGCAAGGGGATGCCCGCCGAGGTGGTTGTGCCGAGGAAGCGCTTGACGAAGAGCCTCCCTCAATGACATTAATGCCACGGTACTGGGTCTCGCCGGGGGGGGTCCAGCGCGGGGGGGATGGGCTGCCGCCTGTCGTACTGCCGCGATTTCGGTGGATGCCCGCGTGAAATGGCCCCCGTAGCCGTGCACCTCGCACCACCTACCGTATTCAAGGATTTCCTGCTCCGCGCGCGGCTTGGCATCGCCGCCTCCTTGGCGTCCTCCTACGATGCGCGAGGCTGAGACGGCTCCCCAGGGAGTACCCTGCGCGGCCAGGATGTGGCGGGCCTTTTGGGGTCTTCGCTGATTGCGCCGGGGCTTGCGAATGTCGCCTGCGACCACCTGCTTGTGGTCTGTCCTCGGGTTGTCTCTTGCGCTACCTCGTGTGACAGCCCTCGCTCGCTGGCGTCGGAGTCGTTCTTTGTGGCGCCTCCGCACGTCCTCTTCGGCTCGGCGTGCGCTCCGCTTTGTCGAAGAGCTCGCCTCGACTTGAGCGGCTTCGCGCGTGGTACTCGATGAGTGGTCGGCGGAGGCCTTGTGTGGCTGCGTTGATGGCGGTCGTTTCATTGGCGTCCACGACACGCAACGCACTTTGCGGCGCTTGAAATAATCCGAAGCCTTTCGTCGAGTTTTGCTTGACCGCGAATAGCTGGTCCGTATTGACACGCTCGGCGTAGTTTCCACGAAGTTCTTTGCGAGTTGACGCGGATCTGCTCCCACGCATGGATGGGCGTGGCGCGATGGAGAAGAACCGGGGCAGCGCCACGCCTTGTAATGCGAGGGGAGCCCTCTTGCTTTGTGGTGTCGTCTCGCCACCGCTTCGATGGCGGCCTCATACTGCACGCACGAAGCCTCGCGGTGAGTCACCTCGTAGGCTTTGATGGCGTTCGAACTTGAAGCCCGCGGGCGGGCCGCTGCTGCAGACCGCGAGAGCGGGACTCGGATCTATTCGCGCGATGGGGCGCGACTAGGCGCAGGGGTTCGGCGCCACCGCCGGGAGGGGTTGGCTCCAAGCCTCTTGCATGTCCCGCACGGCTCGCGAGGTCCATTAGTTCTGTTAAAACGCGGCGAGGGCCGCGGCGGGCCGACTCTGCCGCGGCGCGGCCGGGGCCATCGGTGCGCTTAGCGGCGCCACCAAGACTGGCGGTGGTCACGACCGCGCTCCCGGTTGCCGCGCGTTATCGCGGAGATCCTCGGAGCCGTTCACCGCCTGCGCGGGTGGAGAAATGGATGCGCCGTTGCCACCGCCGAGGTGGTCGTCGGGGCCGGGGTCGATCGTCGCGTCGGTGGCGGGTCGATCGTCGTGTCGGTGGCGGGGTTGGTCGTCGCGCCTACACCGCTGCTCGTACCTGCGGCTGCCGAAGCCAAAGCCCTTGTGCTGGCGCGAGACTTCGCCGCCTCCACCTTCTTCTTCCTCGCCGCTGACGGTGACACTTTCTTTGGTGCCATCCTCCTTCGGATCTGGAGGCTACGGACGGCGCCAACTGTTATGGTTATAGACCAAACAGAGAGACAGTGTGTGGTAGTGGAGAGTTGAGTAAAATGAATGGCTTAGAGCCTTCCTCCCGTGACCTATGCCACATATATATTCATATGGGGAGTGTTTGTACAGTTATACCCTTACACATGAGTATTCCCCTCGGGAGCTCTTATGTCATTATACATGTCCTGTTTCGGACCTAACAGGCCTACTGGGCTTAGGTGGGGGCCACCTCTACAACAGGTAGAAACATATTAGCCATTATAATTTAAACTGTTGCAAGGTCACCCAGAAAACGTTGTACCAAACCGGACATGGACGGGTCTAGTATAAAAAAAGATCCAACATGGGTTATTTCTAAAATACCAAGAAATGATTATTTAACAAAAATAGTTCGAAACCATACAGAATAAAAATTTGACATTCTTTTAAGAATAGACATTTTTTCCTGAAAACAATATCTTTCGTGCTAAACAAAGGATCACACTGAAAATGGTAAATTCATTTAGGATATATGAAGTTCCACAGTTCAGATACATATCCTTGTCATCTGTACCACCACCAACAGATCACCAATGTACCGGTTTTAAACATACCACAACGGTTTGCAAACACGCACATCGCACCATGAGCTATTTGGATGCTTCCAACAGCACTTCCACGCACTGAAACCACACAAATCCAGAAGGTTGGGCATGCTGGTGTAAGATAGGTGCCAAAGTGGCTTCAAGGCAGCATAAGACAGCAATGTTCGACAGCCAGCACCATCATGCACATCTTGGAAAATAGTGTTGACCCACATAGCCTCCAGCCATTGCTCTCTTAACATTAGCCTCAAACATCTTTGGATTGTCACGGAGGACTGCGGCTGCTTCATGGTTCAAGGGATCCTCATCGTTTGGTTGCTGCATATAAAATAAACATTAAACAATGTCCATTAAGAAAATTTTCTAGTAAATAGAAACTCAGAAATGGAAAAAGCAATGTATAAATAAGTATGCCCAAAGGGATTAGTTCTAATCCCCACCTATCCAAACAAGCCATAAGAATCTAAAGCAGAACGTCAGTCAAACTAACATGCAATTTTATTGAAATGTTTGGCCGATGAAACTATAGTATGGGTTCTCCAAGATGTCATCCACGAAAACAGGGTTCAGGGTAACTTGTCTTCTTAGCAGTAGTTCCACTCCATTAATTAATGATTTACATTACAATGACTAATTTAGGTAACAGTCAAATCCACCAACGACATTCAATGCGCAAGTGAGCATATGAAATTGATGATTGATGAACTGCATCTGCGATGTACTGACTTTAGTGCTGGATAACATGTCACCCAGAATGTTCCTATTGTGGAAATGGGCTAGGCAGCAACAGCAGCACATACGTACAGCTGCACAAGAATACTAGCGGCCGGACAGCTGGCTGGCAAGACGTCCAGGAGGAAGATGACGGCAGGTTTCTGCGCAAGAGCATATTGGAATACCAGCCGACCAAGAAGATAATTAGGAAAGGAGTCTTAGAGCTGAGTTGAGTTCATGTCTGTTTAGTAAGGTTCTGAACGTTCAGTTGAGTCCATGTGTTGGTAGGAATTTGAGTACGTATCTGTTAGTCCAAATTCACAAGGATCACGTCAGCTAGTTCTATAAAAGTATAGGTGTTGTAACCTTTGAGAATCAGGCAAGAAATAAACTTATTATAGTCTATTGCTTTCTCTCGTTTCAATCTATAGGTTTGTTCTTTTGAGCTGATGGCTTATGGTTTAAACATTTGAATTTTGACTGTTCGAGGCAAGACGTCCAGGAGGAAGAAGACGGCAGGTTTCTGCGCGAGAGCATATTGGAATACCAGCCGACCAAGAAGATGATTAGGAAAGGAGTCTTAGAGCTGAGTTGAGTTCATGTCTGTTTAGTAAGGTTCAGAACGTTCAGTTGAGTCCATGTGTTGGTAGGAAGTTGAGTACGTATCTGTTAGTCCAAATTCACAAGGATCACGTCAGCTAGTTCTATAAAAGTATAGGCGTTGTAACCTTTGAGAATCAGGCAAGAAATAAACTTATTATAATCTATTGCTTTCTCTCGTTTCAATCTATAGGTGGGTTCTTTTGAGCTGATGGCTTATGGCTTAAATATTTGAATTCTGGCTGTTCGTGAGAGGTAATACGTACAAGAAAATAGTCGCATGTGATTTTGGCCGATACAGCTGAACTCAGTACACTTTTTATTACAATCTTCCTATTAAATCCGCTTTGAAAAAACACACCGTTTAAACGATAATTACGGTAGACAGTACAAACATAAACTAGCTGAAAGTCAAAAAGAACTCAGCCATATGTCTATCCCTCTCATCTAGAAACCCTAATCCCCTTCAAGTCATGCCGTTTGGCCCTCTTCGGCATAGTAGTTACAAATGCTTTAACATTCAAGAGAATACAGATTTTTTTTACTTTAGTTTTGCTTACATATAACTCAAATTCACCACCCACATTCAAGAAAAATCAATGAACTAACCATATCACTAATTCGAATTCATGGACTGCACTCCATTGACTAAATGGCAAAATGTCCCTTATACACAGTTATACACAAGCGTTCCTTTAATTTCTATTTCCTAAGAATATGCTAGGGATTGAATTCAGTTTTACCAATGCATATTAAATAATACACAAGCGTTCCTTTAACTTCTATTTCCTAAGAATATGTTAGGGATTGAATTTAGTTTTATCAATGCATATTAAATAGAACTTAAGAACTACTTAGGTCCGTCTCGCTCAAATTGGCATGCTCATTTGAAGATAACCTCCTTGCTACCACACTATTGATTATTACCTTTGCAAACGTTAATGCTCCAACCAAAAAGTGAGATTACGAAAAAAAAAGTACCATGATAACAACAGTGCACACATGAATTGAAATTTACTAATGTTACTTTTCCATCTTCTCTTTTTTTTTCTAAAATAGATTTGTTGGAATCAATGGGGGTATCAAGGAAGATGAAATACCGTAAAAAGAAGATTCAGGCCGTAAATAATAGTGTTGATGTTGAGAACAGGCTTCCAATCTTCACGCAGAATGTTCAGACATACATTTCCTTCCAAATCAATATTTGGATGGTACACCTGCATATGTTATAAACGCACAGTGACCGACTGGTTAAGATGAACATGAAACTCAGTGGACGGAAATAAAGAAACCATAGACGTAGATGATTCCATCTTATACCTTGGTCTTGCACTTGACCTTTGGAGGCTCATGAGGATAAGATGGAGATACGTGAAAGGTAAAAACAAAAGTGCCACCCCTACAAAAATTAGTATAAATATAATCAGATGTAGAAAACTTGGTATGTAGCATGGACATTTCACAAAATGTCACTGGCAAAATGTAACTCTGGAATGACAAGTGACAGAGGCATAGAGTAGTCCACATAGAAGTGGCAGAATTTGTGTCAACTACTCAACAGACATACTGGGAAAGTAAATAACCATGATAGTTCATGAACTTAGGCTAGATTCGGCATACCAGTGGCTTTTAAGCTGAAGTTCTATCTTACAATTTTGGGTATATTAACTGATAACCTCTTTACTAGAGACATAACATAAATATTATACTACAATTGGTAAAGATTCTCTTGACTAGATAAGCAGCAAAATACAGCAATGGCAAACTAGCCCTGTAGCATGGTACGTACATGTAATATCCTTCATCAGGCTGGATGATGATCTCAAAATTCATCAGATCATCCTTTCCATTGGGAAAAGAAATCGATGTGGTCTTAGGTAGGTTCAGCTCACTAATATCTGCAAGGTGTCAGAAAAATTAGCCACATAAATAATTCATTCATGACATGCATCGAATTTCTGATGAGCAGTATGGAAACGTGAAAAATCCTAAATGAATTAGCAAAGTTAATAACAATTATAAGTTGGTAGCTGGCATTAAGAGCTTATGAATAGATGCAACATATGCTCAGTTGCTCACTAAGCTTAAATAGGATCACTGCTTGTTCAATTTGCAATAAATTAGGTCATGGGCCTGTTTGGCCTATCTTACCCTTATCCTGGCTTATTGGGTTCATAACATCTAATCCAACCAAAGAATCTTATAGGCCTTAAAAGCTGTTTGAGTAAATCTAACTTTACCCCTTACAAACTTTATAAAGAGCCACGACTCACCCTTGTAACAAAACATTTCTACGGAAGAGATACCCATAAACAACCCAGATATTTTGAGATAAGCCTAAAATTGATATACAACCAAAAAAATGAACCTTAGAGCATCCACAGTGTGTGTGTTAGCTCCAGTACCAACGTTGGCATCCATGGTACAGGTGCCAAATATTGGAGGGAGGAGGTTCTAAGAAAATATTGTTGGTACTGCTACCTTAGTCCCAGTTCCAAGCCCCCCCCCCCCCACCCCCCGGCGAAAAAAAAGGGCCCACCTGTCATTCACATGGGGGAGGGAGAAAAGAGGGGCGGGTCCTGTCTTCGAGAGAGAGGAGGTGCTAAACACTAGGGAAAAAGCTTAGTCCCCCTTACATTGTAGATACCTCTAATGATCTTATTGTTTTGCAGGCTGCAGCACAACAAACCGTTCAGTTAAGCGCATCAATGAACTTTTTTAGTGCTACTCTTCTTAAGTATGGGTTTAATGACCATGCAATAATGGATAAATGCAGGTGAATCGCAGTGCTTGGAATGCCCCTGCTTGCAGGCATGGTTATCTGTCCAAGCATGCAACATATCTTGCACAGCTTCAGCAATAATGGTAATAAGTTCCTAATTGTCATTCATCATGTGACAATTGACACCAAAAAACCTAATTCATCATGCTTCTACAAATACAATATAGATTGTGTCAACAACTCCCTAATCTGAACTAAGCTTAACATAATCATGTTCAGCTTGCAACAAAATTGATTCCTAACAACAGCAATAGTAATAACTTCACACAGATCAGAACATACCTAATTTATCATGCTTCTACAAATACAATTAGATTGTGTCAACAACTCCCTAATTTAAAAAGCCTAACATGATCATGTTCAAATTGCAACAGAATTGACTCCTAACAGCTGGTAAAATTCAAATCGAGACAAATGTAGATTTACCAGCATCCAACTCATCAAATGTACAATATGCATGACATATTAACATGAGTGGACCCATTGCATTTCACAAAACAGTTAGGAGTTAGGAGAGCTTTAGTGGCTTTGCTTTGTGGTTGGCAACTAGCATCTCTAGCTCACCAAATGCCATTACCAAACTCACACGAAAAATATATATTGTAATATGAAGTCTTGTATCCAGTGCTCGGAGACGGATGTTGCTGTCATTCAGGAACACTTACCATGTCCCTTGCAGGAGTTTCCATGCAGATACCTTGGCTTACCCCTCTCCTTAAAGAAGCTAACAAGGGCACAAGTGCAGCCTATTATTGATAAAATTGCAGATCAATTGCCAGGTTGGAAAGCTGATCTAATGACGCGGGCTGGTAGGATGATTCAAGTTCAGTTTGTTCTCACTGCCATGCTTGTCTATATAATTATGGCTGTTGATCTTCCTCCTTGGGCTGTTAAGGCAATCGATAAAATTCGGCGTGGTTTTCTTTGGAAAGGAAGAAAAGATGCAAAAGGAGGTCATTGCTTAATTGCTTGGGCAAAAGTACAGCAGCCCAAAGAGCTTGGAGGGCTAGGAATCTCTAATTTGCAAACTCTGGGATGGGCTCTAAAGTTGCGATGGTTGTGGCTTCAAAAAACTGAACCAGACAAGCCTTGGTCTTGCTTTCCAATCAAATTAAATGCAAATGTGCATGCCTTCTTCTCCATGGCCGTGGAAACCTCTATTGGAGATGGTGCACAGACCCTTTTTTGGAAGGATAGATGGCTGCAGGGACAGCGGTTAGAGGATCTTGCACCTAACCTGTTTGCCACTGTGCCAAAAAGAAGAGCTAACCGACGTACTGTTCTTGAGGCCCTTACAAATCATAGTTGGGTCCAGGACATACAAGGTGCTACTTTGGTGGTTGTCCTTACTGAATATCTAAATCTCTGGGATATCCTCTCAGATTGTGAGCTGCAACCGGGAGTGCCAGATACTCATCGTTGGAAGCTCGCCTCCTCCGGTCAATATTCAGCCAAATCAGCGTATGAAGCTTTCTTCCAAGGATCTGTTCTCTTCCGACCCTGGGAATGTTTATGGAAGACCTGGGCTCCAAACAAATGCAAATTCTTTCTCTGGCTGGTGGTACATAAGAGATGTTGGACAGCAGATCGGCTTGCCCGAAGAAACTTGCCCCACCCAACTCTTTGTCCTCACTGTGATCAAGAGGAAGAGACAATTGACCACCTGTTAGTTACTTGTGTGTTCGCAAGGCAGTTTTGGTTTAGCCTCCTCAGACGGTTTGGACTCCAAGATCTTTCCCCTTCAGCTGATGAAGGATGCTTGGATGACTGGTGGTGCAAAGTGAATATTTTAGTCGATGGACAGGTGCAGAAAGGTTTAAACTCTCTGATCATCCTCGGAGCTTGGAGTCTTTGGAAGCATCGGAATCGATGTGTCTTCGATGGCTTGGCACCTAATCTAGGGGTGGCCTGGGCGCTCGCTACAGAAGAGTTTCTTTGGTGGAGGTTGGCTGGGGCTCGAGGGATGTCCTGCTTATCCGCCCTAGCCGATGTGGAGTCTCAGTAGATTTTGTGGTTAAGTTTTTTTTTCAGTGTGCTTGGGGTTCTTTCCCCTCTTTTTTCTTCTATAATATAATGATACGCAGCCCTCCTGCGTGTTCGAGAAAAAAAAATATGAAGTCTTGTTCCACTTTTCACACAGATCAGAAAACAGTCAAATCAAAGTAAGAGGAGAAAAAATATTGTAATATGAAGTCTTGTTCCACTTTTCACACAGATCAGAAAACAGTCAAATCAAAGTAAGAGGAGAAAGAATAGACCTGTATACCCCTATTAATAACTCACTAAATACTCCCTCCATTTTTGTAATTTCAGTAAAAGCAACAATTTCAGTAATAAAGCAAGAGGACCAAGCAATAAAGCAAGTACTTTTTTGTAATGCATACTTGCATAGTCAAATGCGGTATTCAAGAGGAAAACAAGAATAAAAGAGAGAATTCATCTATAATTAAATGCACCTTTGTGAAGACGGAGCTCCCCAGCAGATTGCTTCTTAACAGGAGACTTTCCAGCGGCACTTGCTGCCTCTTCTTTCTTTTGGCCCTTTATTTTGAAAAGATTAATCATCTTTCTGTAAAGCAAAAAAGCAAGAACCACAATCAGACAGCAAACATTGGTAATAACTGAGAGAAGCACAGTACAAATAAATACACCGGTTGTAATTTCAGTAAAAGCAACAATTTTTTTATTCAGTAGGGCTATTCGTAAGCAGGCCTTCCAGATGTCGCTTGGAGCACATTAACGATCAAAGAAACATGAAAAAGCCTAAGATGACTTTAAGCCCGCCCAGAAATCATTGCTAAAGAGTAGCCAAACAAAAGTTGGCAGGATGAGTATTTACATCTGGCAAATCCAAAACTTAAACATAATAATTTAACTAAGCAGTAGCCAGTAATCACTCACATTTTGATGAAATTTAAGCATTTACAGCACTAAAATGTGGCTAAGGTTGTCAAGGTGCCCTGCAGGGTGGAAGCCTAGGGCCCTAGGCAACAATTACGAGAGCAATTAATAAGCATTTGGTCTTCAAGAACATTGATATCTGCAATACTTGCCTTCTCTATAGCTTTGGCAAGGTTATCAAGGCTACGGATAATTATCAAACACATCAAGTCATCCTTACTGACTATCGTTGCCCACTTTGATGGTGATTTACTGCCAAGGACTCACAAAAGCTCACTGACATTGTAACCTCTTTAATACCAGCATTTTCATTTGGTGCTCCCTCAGACATTGTAACCTCTTTACTACCAGCATTTTCATTTTGTGCTCCCTCATGCTTCTATTTCAGTCGCATCTGTAAATGCGTAATATCAATGGCTCCAATAATATCCTAGTTGGTCAAAAGATCCACTAAAACAAATTAGTAACCAGAGAATTTCCACCGTAAATCTCTAAAGTACAGCTGTTCAATGTTGTACCTCAAAGCATGGATCCAATCTAGGGTACCCTGCAATTTTGGTTGGGGTCTCCAATGAAGTTTGCCTAATAATCTACCATAGCTCACCTACAGCATGGAGGACTATTCTGAACAGTGAACGGTACGTCAGGACTTCTACTCAGAGATGATAGCAACTTTTGTTCTAACCAATCGAAGGTGCAAAGTATATGCACCACCAATCGAAGGTGCAAAGTATATGCACCAATCTAACGTTAACCACTTATACGATAACTCAAGAGTT
Organism: Dendrocalamus sinicus; assembly: GCA_036346575.1. Classification (NCBI taxonomy): domain Eukaryota; kingdom Viridiplantae; phylum Streptophyta; class Magnoliopsida; order Poales; family Poaceae; genus Dendrocalamus; species Dendrocalamus sinicus. The sequence goes on from CM070675.1 coordinate 7,620,993, forward strand.
TGATAGATGCACACACTAGACTAGGTACCATCTTACGTGGGGCATGGGGGTTCAGTTGAACCCTCAAAATTGTTAGAAAATAAGCTGCTGTTAGTACTGCACCACGCAACAAACTGCAGAAAGAAAGATTGGGATGAGATTGCTCCACAGCAAAGAAAAAATTCCCCACAAGGATCTCCGGCTGGAGCTCACAGAGACGGCCGACCGGGGGGGCGGGGGCAGATCTGGCGAGCGCGGTCGAAACGAAACGAAGGAAGTGGAGGAGAGGAGGCCGAGAGAACTCACGGCGCCGGCAGCCGGAGGAGGGGAGGGGGGACCAGATCTGGCGAAGCGGAGGAGAAGAGGCGGAGGACGTGTCGGTCGCTCCTTGTGGCCGCCTTGCTCGTGCCCTACGTTTTGGCCCTGGGACGAACGAAGGGGGGCGCCGGGCGGCGCCTGCCTGCCCGCGAGACGTCGACCGAGACACGGCACTCACTGGGACCGCACGGGTTTATTCGGTTTAAAAAAATTTCGGTTCTTGAGAATTGCACACGCAATTAACTAAACTAAAATCGCAAATAGAAACTAATTAACCGAAATAATTTGGTTTCGTTTTTCAATTTAATATATACCGAAATGATGTACTACTGAAAATTTGCCAATCAAAATCTAATTGAGCACATACAGTCAAAACAATAAGCATTGAGCAATGACATTGAACAATTCAGCATATGGCATGTAGTTCGAAAATAGGAGTGGTCTATTGTTGTGGCTACGGATCAAACAGTAAAGAAAGAGACAAATTAGAGAGAGCCAATGATAGGAGAGAGTGCTAGTGCTCATGTATAAAATGAGTGGATCTGCCCTCCTCATGTCCCTCTTGGGGATTTATATATACGAGTGGGGTAGGATGGTAAATTCTCATCCTGCCCCTTAATAATTACAAAAGGTAGGTGTACATTGGTTTATTGCTCTATACTATTAGACCTGCTACATATTGGGCCAATTGCAAGACCCAGTCACGGGGAGTTGGGTTATCCCTATAACAGGACTCCCTCGACAGCAAGCACGGAGGTCCCGATGGGTGAGCTGACATGACCAACTATCCCAGCCCTCTGTTCCCCGATAGCAAGCACAGGGGTGTCGACTGGTGAGCCGTTGCGACTGGTAGCTTACAGTCCCTAGAAGAAGGTTTTTCTTTTACTGATTACAATGCAACTGCACAGTCTGCCACGAAATCATAGAAGCGGAGCAGGGGTGGTCCCGTTCCTATGAGGCGACGCCTATGAGGAGAATGGCGAAGTTCCACGCCGAAGCCAATCCGTCCCGTCGAGGCGATGCGTACGAGGCAGTCGGCGAAGTCGTGCCGCAATACCGAGGCGATGCCTTCAAGGCGGGTGATGAAGTCCCCTAGCAAAGGCATGCCGTCCCATCGAGGCGATGCCTCCAAGGCGGTCGGATGGAGGCATGACCACAAAGTGGCCGGGTCAAGTCATAACCACGAGGTTGTCGGATGAAACCACGACTGCGATGTGGTCGACGCTGTCGACGAAGTCAACAACTGCACGAAGTCCTTGAAGTGCACCCTCTGTCCCCCACCCTCCATCAACGAAGCCAACAGCAGGACGAAGTCTTGACGCGCGCGCTCTATCCCCTACACTTTAGACTAGCGTCGACAAAATAGTCCCGCGAAGGTCGTGCATAGTCTCTGCATGAAGATCATGCGAAGACCTCGGCGGAGACCGTGCGAAGTCTTTGGTGGAGAAGTCAGAGCCGGATGCTCCGTCGCGCGTGCTCCCCATGACCATGAGGTGGTCGAACGAAGTCTCGGCTACAGGGCGATCGGAAAAGGTCTTGACCACGATGTGGTCGGACAAAGCCGCGATCGCGAGATGGTCAGAGATCATGCGAAGTCCCACAAAGACAGTGCGGAGCTCCGCAGAGGCCGTGCAAAGTCCGTCGGAGATGGCATCTGAGCAGAGCAGGGCAGAGTCAGTGCGAAGTCCTGCGAAGGTCGTGCATAGTATCCACACGAAGATCATGCAAAGACCTCAGCGGAGATCATGCAAAGTCTTCGGCAGAGAAGTCAGAGGTAGATGCTCTATCGTGCGCGCTCTCCATGCCCATGAGGCAATTGGACGAAGTCTTGGTGGAGGTGACGTCCACGTGGAGTCCAATGGAGATCGCACAAAGTCCAGCGAAGACAGTGCGGAACTCGATGGAGGTCGTGCGAAGTACGTTGGAGACGGCATCCGTGCAGGGCTCGACGGAGGCAATGTGAGGTCCAACGAAGACAACGCGTGGTCTAGCGGAAACCTGCAGAGGCCACACAAGGTCTGGCGGTGGCATGGTCTGTGCTGAGCCCAACGAAAGTCACGCGAAGTCCATCGAAGACCGGGTGAAGTCCTGCAGGGGCTAGCGGATGTTAGACAAAGTCCAGCGGAGGCAACGTCCCCACGAGGTCCGACGGAGATCGCACGAAGTCTCGCAAAGGTCATGCGTAGTCTTTGTGTGGAGATTGTGTAAAGACCTTGGCGAAGATTGTGCGAAGTCTTCAGCGGAGAAGTCAGAGATAGTCGGACGAGGTCTTGACCACGATGTGGTCAGATGAAGTCACGACCACAAGATGGTCAGACGAAATGTCTACAACCATGGGGTGGTCGGACGGTGCCGATGGATCTAGCGGAGTCGATGGCTCGGAGCTCGGTAGAGGCCGTCGACATCTATGAGGGATTCGTCATAGTCGACACGGAGTCTGGCAGAGTCAACGACACAAAGCTTGACGAAGGCTCGGACGAAGTCTCGGCAGCATGGCGGTCGGATGACATCTCGACCAAAATGTGGTCAGACGAGGTCACGACTAGGATGTGGTCAGGTGAAGTCATGATGACGAGGTGGTCGGACGGTGCCGACAAAGTTAGCAGCTAGATGATGTCCTTGAAGCGGGCGCTCTGTCCCCACCCTTCGGTCAGGGCGTGGACGAAGTTGGTGATGAGCCGAGGACTTCCACGTGTGAGCATCTGCCACCTTAAGTGGTCAGACGAACCAAGCACCGTGGGCTGTCGGACAAGGTAACGACTGTGATGCGGTTGGATAAAACATCAATGACCACAAGGTGGTTGGACGAGGCATCTATGACCATGATGTGGTTGGATGAACTCTAGACCACGCGGTGGTCAGATGAAGTGTCTACGACCACGAGGCGGTCAGACAAAGTCTCGACCGCGAGGCAGTCAAACGAAGTGTCCATGTCCACTATGTGGTCGGACAAAGTCACGACCGCGGGGCGATCGGACAAAGCGTCGATGACCACAAGGTGGTTAGACGAGGTGCCTATGACCATGATGTGGTCGGACAAAGTTTGGACCACACAGTGGTCGGACGAAGCGCCTACAACCACGAGGTGGTCGGACGAAATCTCGACCACAAGGTGGTTAGACAAAGCATCCACAACCGCTATTTGGTCGGACGAAGTCACGACCGTAGGGCGGCCGGACAAAGAGTCAACAACCACAAGGTGGTCATACAAGGCATCTACGACCACGATGTAGTTGGATGAAGTCTCGACCGCGGGGTACTCAGACATGGCATCTACGACCACAATGTGATTAGATGATGTCTCGACCGTGCGGTGGTTGGAATAAGCATCTACGACTACAAGGTGGTCGGATTAAGTCTCAATTGTGAGATGGTCAGATGAAGTGTCCACAACCACTAAGGTCTAGTGAAGACAATGCAAGGTCTAGAGGAGACCCGTGGAGTCCACGCAAGGTCCATCGAAGACCGGGCGAAGTCCTGCGAGGGCCAGTGGTGGTCAGACGAAGTCTGGTTGAGGCGATGTCCCCGCGGGGTCTGGAGGAGATCACATGAAGTCTCGCAAAGGTCATGCGCAGTCTCCACGTGGAGATCGTGCAAAGACCTCAGTGAAGACCGTGCGAAGTCTTCGGCGAAGAAGTCCGAGGCAGTAGGATAAGGTCCTGACCATGATGCGGTCAGACGAAGTCATGACCGTGAGATAGTCGAATGAAACGTCTGCGACCAAGGGGTGGTCGAACGGCGTTGACAGAGCCGGTGGAATCAACAGCATGGAGCTCAGTGGTGCCCATCGACATCAATGAGGAATCTGGCAAAGTCAACATAGAGTCTAGCAGAGTTAACGACGTGAAGCTCGACGGAGGCTCGGACAAAGTCTTATTGTCAGACCCAGATTTTTCAATCTGAATCTTACTGTGTTTCACTGCACTAATCCCTGGATCAGTAGTTAGTGCACACAGGAACATTGCTGAATCATTTCATATATCGCATAATCAACCATTATATTACATAAACTGAAATACACCACGTCGGGTGATAGTTTACAAAGGGGCGATTAGGCCAATTGTCTTTATTACAAACACGCACACAGTGGAAATACAGAAAAAGCAAACCCAAATCCACGAACAAGCGATCGGAAGGTAATGTGTGCATTATATGTCACGACTAACTAGTAACATACGTGCGCAACGCCATATGTCTACTTGTTCATGACTAAACAACGAAGCCTCGCCTTAGTTTTCTTCGTCATTCTTCTCCTCCGTAGCGGGAGCTTCCTCGTGGGCGTAGTGGTCTTGTGCTCCGGTCTCTGGATTTTTTGCCGCAAAGCGAGCGTGAGCACTCCGACCCCGTGCTCAGCGAGTCAACACACGAATCGATATATATATAACATGTATGGCTAATCAAGGATGGCTTAAGTTTATTTTCTTTTGCGAAGAGTGCTTTTGAATACAATTATATAAAAATTCCTTAAGACCTAGCATTTTGAACACACGTATATGTTGAATGCAGTAATAATAGTGATTGATTCCATCCACCATTACATGGCATCGCACCATATAGCATTTCTTGACGTTATAGCCGCTTAACTTACCATCGACAACACCGGGACAATTCCAAACTAGGGCCTTACACGCCCTTCACTTTTCCATTCCCATCCACAAAGCATTTTGAAATAGAACTATATCGGTTAAGTTCCCATGTTCGCCCATGACCGTGGGCACGGCTATTCGAATAGTTTTGACTCTGCGAGTTTGTACACTTTCACCACAAGAGACGATCAACCCATTGCCCCACACGATTCCTTAGTCATGTGGTTGAGCGGACCATCACGATGACTTTTCAAAATACCTCGCGCTTTCCATCATTTCACCCTATGGGTCGTTCCCACTTGCGGTGGGTCCCATCGTTGTGCGGGATGTCCTCCTTCGAGCGTCTAGCGGTGGCTCCCCACCCTCGCTAGCCCGCCACAGAGAACTTCACCTTCCACGGTGTCCCATTCAAGCCGTCACCTGATCGCCGCTTGCACATCCTCACACCGCCTCTGGAAGGATGACTTTCGGTCGGTAATTCTACTAAGCCAAGTTGTAATTTACAGACTTGTGGTTGTCTTGTTTTACACGGGTTGACATGACAAGATTCAGTCCTTAGTGGTATCCGGGCGGTTCTACCACAAACCACACTCGTGCACACGCACCACACCCCGAACCATCCGCCCGAGATATTTAAGCATGTTGGGGGTTTTTGGAGACATAAAATAATCATATCCAACATTTATCAGTCATTACCACCATGACTGCCCAAACAGTTCTCATAATTAAACATGTTGTTGACGTTTTTGGGGCGTTTTCAGCGCCCCCTGTATATCAATGCAGTACTAAGCGTAGCATATTATTAGGGACTTATTTTCGAAATGTTATAATTATAATTTTTGCTAGGGCGACAAGGTTCATTCATTCAAACATTCCAACAGAGGGTGTAATATTATTCAAGGTAACAGTGGCATTTAACTAGAATATTAAATTTAGCATGTCTTTGCATATAAATAACAGCATGCACTTTGTTAATTTAAAACAAAGTAATTTGCAAAAATGTAGGCTCAATATGATCAAAGTATTGACTCGCCTTGGTCACGATGGTCGGGATCTGGTTTTACGGTGCTTCTAGTGTAGCTGCCTCGATCTTCTCCTCTTGTGCCTCGTAAGCTATATTAGCGTGCGCCAAAATTTGGATAAAAAGAAAAGTAGCAAATCAAACCAAATAACACCAGAAATTCACATGAACTCTACAAATTATGATTTCAGTTCCATTGAATAGATCTTGATTTTAGATGAATTTAGAAATTAGTCTCACTCAATTTGGAGTTAAAATGAATAAGTTATGCCCATTTGAATATCTCAGCTCAATTAAATCCAAAAATTATTATATTTACGATGATGGGTCCTACTTGCTATTTAAATTTCACATTCATTATTTTTATTCCTATTCGATGTGCCACCGACATGTGGGGTGAAGGGTGGGGCCCATATGTCGGGGAGAGATTTTAAATGATTACTGTAATAGTACTTATGATGATCATTAACAACTAAATTAATTTGCATTATTTATTGGCTAATCTTTGATTTTCTTTTCTTAAGTATTCCTAATTATTCCTTAATCCCTCTTCTGCTGCTATTAGCAAAAATGGGTGAAAAATCCTAGCTAAACTTTGCGGCGGAGAGAGTCGAACGCGGCGGCCGAGCGAGCAGCATAACCGGCTAACCAACTTGGCTCGGTGTTACGTGGGTGAGGTATAGACAATAGGATGAGGAGTCGGTGTGGGCGTTGGAGCGAGAGGAACTTCGGGCGGGCTCGGCCGTGGCGTCGCCGGCGATGGGTGGCCGGAGGAGGTCGGGTGACGGCGGAAAAGCGTTGCACGCGCCGAGTTGAGCCGGTGGAGAGGTCGGCGGGGACCTAGGGTCACCGGAGGTCAAGCGGCGTCTGCGGTGGCGGCGGCGGCCGGGAGGAGCTCCGGTGATGGCGGTGCACACCGGTGAGGAGCTTCGGGAGGGGCGGTATTGTCTATCGATGGGCCAAGGGTGGTGTGGTGGCGGTTAATTGGATTCTAATGGCTTAAGGTGGCGGATCGGGTGGTCGCGGAGTTGGGAAGGTGATGTCCCGCCGGTTTATAGTGTTTGAGTGTAATTGGTTTGGGGCAAAGAGTGTTGGGGTGTGGCGATGCATATGAGGCACTTCCGGGTTTTATAGGGGTGAAGCATGGCGATTGCGGCGGATGGGTCATACGCGACGTTCGGTTGTCCGCGGCGACAACGGCGGCAGCGTCGTGGCGGCGGGTGGCGTTACCTTTATGCAGGCTGCGCCGCCGTCGTCCGTGTCTTCCGCCGGTCGCGCGGCTTTGACCAAGAACGAGCGGAGGAGAACGCGCGAGAGCTTGTGTGCGGGAGAAAAAGACAGGAGGAGGAGGAAGAAGACAACACGGTGCGGGTCCCGCTTGCGAGAGAGAGCACGGAGAGAGGCGGTCCACTCGCCAATGCGCGGCGCTGCTGAGTTGTTGGGCAGCGGGCGCTGGCCGGCCGTGGCGTGCTAGGCGGAAGGGGGGTGGTGGGCGGAGGTGACAGTGGCTGCTCCATTGTTTTTTTGTTGATGTATTGCATGTATATACCTAGGTGTATACAGGTATATACATATATGCTCATATATATATTGTTTATTCTATTTTTGTATAGATTTTATATTTATTTTACTTACATATATATATGTTCACATATTTACATTTTATTTATTTGTCCATTCATATACATGTATATATATTTCCTTCACACCTATTTATTTTTGTATCATTATATTTTATGTCTTGCTCATATTGCTAGGCCTTTTGCATGTAGTTTATATACTTATTTTTATTCATGTACTTTACTGCTATCCATGCCATTATTTTCAAAAGGATATTTTATTTATTTTTATTTATTTTTTTAACGTAGGCTTCTCTCTCCTTATACTGGATCATCTTTTCAGATTCGTATTTAAAACTTTAGTTTTCTATTATTTGCATATTCCCTTTTTGGTATTACTAATGTTTGTCTTTGTCTTCTATGAATCTCTTAAATTTTTGGAAGCTCCAACAATTCTTGTAAACACCATAAAATCCAAATTCCAATAGAATCTATTGCAAAAACAATTCAAGAAACTCATATTTTTCAAATTCAGATTTTTCAGGATGTTACAAATCTACCCCCCTTAAAAAGAATCTCGACCACGAGATTCAGCCTAGCCAGTGAATAAGTCGGGGTAATCTTTCCGCAGTTGATCTTTACGTTCCCAAGTGGCTGCTCTCTTGGAATGATGGCTCCGTTGTACTAGACATTAGTGGATAGTCTGATTCTTAGCATTCTTTTCTATCGTATGTAGAATCTTGGTAGGCCATTTCTTGTAGGTATCAGGTCACTCTCGAGCTCGGCTGCTTCCTAAGGGTTTGATCCTTCTGATATTTGTGGACATGTTTTGAGTTGAGATACATGGAATACATTGTGCACCTCTGCTTAGACTTGTCAGTATTTCTAGTTGGTAAGCTATTTGCCCGAGTGGCGCAACCCACTATTCCTTAGTGCCTTGCTAGCCGCCTATTACAGTATGACGTACAAGGTGCAGGTGGGTTGCGTTATTAAGTGTTAATAATCCTAGCAAGTGAGCTAAGTGTCGTGACTTCTTATAAAGTTTATGTGAATTACCCAAGCTTATCATGAGTCTTTTAGCTTTAAAAGATGAAACCCTCCTGATTTTTGTAAAGAACATGCGCTGCTATTAAATTGGCAAAGAACGTGCCCATAAAATTCCAGCGGCTTCAGAGCTTCCTCAATCGTGATGTGGTTAACTTGGCGCGGTTTGGCGCTGAAGTGTTCTGGCGGCTGCGAGCTCGATGCCCTTTCTTTGGGTACCAAGGCTTGATGCGGATAGCGGGAGGCCCTAAATTGATTCTCACCGATTTGTCTGCAGTTGCGGGCCTTTGGTGACAAAGTGTCCTTCTCTCCACACCAAACATCTCAGGTTGGTGGTAGGGTTCGCTTGATGGGTAGCTTCTTGGCGTGGCGTTTGGAGGAGCCACCATCGAACGGGTCTTGGAGACGAAGCATTGGATTGGTTAGGCTTTGAAAAGGAAGGTTTGTTCAAGAATCCTGAATGAACCTCCTTGAGGTTGTGGAGTTGTCACCTTGCGCTACGATCGCCTCAAGAATCTTCTTCTCATTTTCCAAGGCCAATGCCTTGTTTACCAACCGATGAAAGTGGTGAAGTCTGGGTGATCAGTTTGTACTCTTAGTTCATCCTTCAACCCTTCAAAGAATCACAATCTTTTCTTCTTCTTCTTCTATATCCTTACGAGCATACAAGACTAGCTGCGTAAATTTTGTAAGATATTCAGCGTGAGATAAGTTCCCTTGCTTGAGATTGCGAATTCATTTTCTTTATCCGCATTATCCCTACTGGAATGAAGTTTTCTTTAAAAGCCTTCTTAAACTCGACCATGGAATAGCCTCATTGTCACTCCGGTGGTAGCATCTTCACGGCCTCTGGCGGCTACATAATTTTCCCACCATGCTGCGGCGCTCCTTGAAGTAGGTGGGTGGCAAATATGACTTTATCCTCCTCTGCGCATTTGATTAAGCGCAGCTTTCTTTCAGCGTCTCGAAGCCAATCTTCGGCGTCAAGTGGTTCTTCTGCCGAAGTGAATGTAATTGGTGCGGTCCTCTGAAATCCCTAAGTCACTCGGTGTCCACGAGCTTCCTTGTCTGTCCAAAAAATGGCTTGCGAATCTGAGTTTGTTGTGCCATTACTTGGGCCATTGTGGGGTTTCTTGGGGGTTTGGGAGGTCGACATCAGGTTGGATTTTCTTGGGTGGTGTGCCTTGGTTTGAGTCTACCTCGGCTGATGAGGGTCGATATGGGCTCGAGATCGTGTAACCCTTTGGTGGCCATCTGCGATTCTGACTTCATAACTTAGTACTAACACTACCCTTGAGAAAAGGAAGGGTATCAACCCTCTTTGCAAAAAGAACCATAAAATAAACGACAAAAGAACATTCAACATAAGGCCTTATGCTGGCCATTCATTATCATACAAGCATTCACATAGCGACCTTTAGGTCGACTTTATGATTACACAATATACTAAGGTTTGATATGATGGCGACTACGAAGACTAAAGGACTAGTACCTCATCCTATATTACAGAACTAGTAATTGCACCACGCATGGTAAGTGCGGCACTACTCTACCTACTCCTTCATCGATAGACTTGATCCTATGGTAAATGGGTGATCCTTGTAGTTTAAATAGTGCAAGAGCTTGCGTGATGCGCTAGCAAACTCCCTTCATGAACTCCATAGGCCGTAGCTCGGTTGCCCTTATCGCCAATTCCTGCCATCTGTCAATTAAATTACTAGGGCTAGAAATTTTCCAAAATAATTAATGAAAGGTAGAGTAGAAACAGATCTAAGAGGATACGGATAGAAATAGTATGCTATATTTTTTGAAATCATTTTTATAAGTTCTTCAAATATGGTGACCCTATATCCATCCTAGCACCGTTCTAAGGCTTTTACCTGCGATCGTATGCTCGATACAGTATTTGTCGGACCAGTTTTCAATCAATCTTCTCAGTTTCAACGCACTAATCCTGGATCGATGAGTTAGTGCACACAGAACATTGCTGAATCATTTCATATATCGCATAATCAACCATTATATTACATAAACTGAAATACACCACGTCGGGTGATAGTTTACAAAGGGGCGATTAGGCCAATTGTCTTTATTACAAACACGCATGCGGAAATACAGCAAAAGCAAACCCAAATCCACGAACAAGCGATCGAAGGTAATGTGTGCATTATATGTCACCAGCTAACTAGTAACATACGTGCGCAACGCCATATGTCTACTTGTTCATGACTAAACAACGAAGCCTCGCGCTTAGTTTTCTTCGTCATTCTTCTCCTCCGTAGCGGGAGCTTCCTCGTGGGCGTAGTGGTCTTGTGCTCCGGTCTCTGGATTTTTTTGCCGCAAAGCGAGCGTGAGCACTCCGACCCCGTGCTCAGCGAGTCAACACACGAATCATATATATATAACATGTATGGCTAATCAAGGATGGCTTAAGTTTATTTTCTTTTGCGAAGAGTGCTTTTGAATACAATTATATAAAATTCCTTAAGACCTAGCATTTTGAACACACGTATATGTTGAATGCAGTAATAATAGTGATTGATTCCATCCACCATTACATGGCATCTGCACCATATAGCATTTCTTGACGTTATAGCCGCTTAACTTACCACGGGACAACACCGGGACAATTCCAAACTAGGGCCTTACACGCCCTTCACTTTTCCATTCCCATCCACAAAGCATTTTGAAATAGAACTATATCTCGGTTAAGTTCCCATGTTCGCCCATGACCGTGGGCACGGCTATTCGAATAGTTTTGACTCTGCGAGTTTGTACACTTTCACCACAAGAGGCGATCAACCCATTGCCCCACACGATTCCTTAGTCATGTGGTTGAGCGGACCATCACGATGACTTTTCAAAATACCTCGCGCTTTCCATCATTTCACCCTATGGGTCGTTCCCACTTGCGGTGGGTCCCATCGTTGTGCGGGATGTCCTCCTTCGAGCGTCTAGCACCGGCTCCCCACCTGCTAGCCCGCCACGCAGAACTTCACCTTCCACCGGTGTCCCATTCAAGCCGTCACACGCATGCCGCTTGCACATCCTCACACCGCCTCTGGAAGGATGACTTTCGTGTCCAGTAATTCTACTAAGCCAAGTTGTAATTTACTGAGACTTGTGGTTGTCTTGCTTTTACGGGTTGACATGACAAGATTCAGTCCTTAGTGGTATCCGGGCGGTTCTACCACAAACCACACTCTCGTGCACACACCACACCCCGAACCATCCGCCTGATATTTAAGCATGTTGGGGTTTTGGAGACATAAAATAATCATATCCAACATTTATCGGTCATTACCACCATGATCGCCAAACGATTCTCATAATTAAACATGTTGTTGGCGTTTTTGGGGCGTTTTCAGCGCCCCACGTATATCAATGCGAGACTAAGCGTAGCATATTATTAGGGACTTATTTTCGAAATGTTATAATTATAATTTTTGCTAGGGCGACAAGGTTCATTCATTCAAACATTCCAACAGAGGGTGTAATATTATTCAAGGTAACAGTGGCATTTAACTAGAATATTAAATTTAGCATGTCTTTGCATATAAATAACAGCATGCACTTTGTTAATTTAAAACAAAGTAATTTGCAAAAATGTAGGCTCAATATGATCAAAGTATTGACTCGCCTTGGTCACGATGGTCGGGATCTGGTTTTACGGTGCTTCTAGTGTAGCTGCCTCGATCTTCTCCTCTTGTGCCTCGTAAGCTATATTAGCGTGCGCCAAAATTTGGATAAAAAGAAAAGTAGCAAATCAAACCAAATAACACCAGAAATTCACATGAACTCTACAAATTATGATTTCAGTTCCATTGAATAGATCTTGATTTTAGATGAATTTAGAAATTGGTCTCACTCAATTTGGAGTTAAAATGAATAAGTTATGCCCATTTGAATATCTCAGCTCAATTAAATCCAAAAATTATTATATTTCTGACAGTGGGTCCTACTTGCTATTTAAATTTCACATTCATTATTTTTATTCCTATTCCAGTGTGCCACTGACATGTGGGGCTGAAGGGTGGGGCCCATATGTCAGGGAGAGATTTTAAATGATTACTGTAATAGTACTTATGATGAGTCATTAACAACTAAATTAATTTGCATTATTTATTGGCTAATCTTTGATTTTCTTTTCTTAAGTATTCCCTAATTATTCCTTAATCCTCTTACTGCTGCTATTAGCAAAAATGGGTGAAAAATCCTAGCTAAACTTTGCGGCGGAGAGAGTCGAACGCGGCGGCACAGGCGAACGCAGCAACCCGCTAACCAACTTGGCTCGGTGTTACGACGGGTGAGGTATAGACAATAGGATGAGGAGTCGGTGTGGGCGTTGGGCGAGAGGAACTCGGGGCGGGCTCGGCCGGTGGCGTCGCCGGCGATGGGTGGCCGGAGGAGGTCGGGTGACGGCGGAAAGCGTTGCACGCCGAGTTGAGCCGGTGGAGAGGTCGGCGGGGACCTAGGGTCACCGGAGGGGGCTGGCGGCGTGCGGTGGCGGCGGCGCTGGGAGGAGCTCCGGTGATGGCGGTGCACAGCCGGTGAGGAGCTCGGGAGAGGACGGTATTGTCTATGCGATGGGCCAAGGGTGGTGTGGTGGCGTTTAATTGGATTCTAATGGCTTAAGGTGGCGGATCGGGTGGTCGCCGGAGTTGGGGAAGGTGATGTCCCCGCCGGCGGTTTATAGTGTTTGAGTGTAATTGGTTTGGGGCAAAGAGTGTTGGGGGTGTGGCGATGCATATGAGGCACTTCCCGGGTTTTATAGGGGTCGAAGCATGGCCGATTGCGGCGGATGGGTCATACGCACGTTCGGTTGTCCGCGGCGACAACGGGCGGCAGCGTCAGCGGGCGGCGGGGTGACGTTGCACTGTACAGGGCTGCGCCCGCACGTCGTCCGTGTCTTCCGCCCGGGTCGCGCGGCTTTTGACCAGCAACGAGCGGAGGAGAACGCGCGGAGAGCTTCGGCTGTGCGGGAGAAAAAGACAGGGAGGAGGAGGAAGAAGACAACACGGGGTGCGGGTCCCGCTTGCCAGAGAGAGAGCACGGGGAGAGGGGGCGGTCCACTCGCCAGTAAAAGCGGGCGCGCGCGCGCGAGTTGGGCCGCGCGGGGCGCTGGCTGGCCGTGGCGTGCTAGGGCGGAAAGGGAGGCTGAGCTGGGCCGGAGGTGACGGCTACTGCTCCATTGTTTTTTTTTGTTGATGTATTGCATGTATATACCTAGGTGTATACAGGTATATACATATATGCTCATATATATATTGTTTATTCTATTTTTGTATAGATTTTATATTTATTTTACTTACATATATATATGTTCACATATTTACATTTTTATTTATTTGTCCATTCATATACATGTATATATATTTCCTTCACACCTATTTATTTTTGTATCATTATATTTTATGTCTTGCTCATATTGCTAGGCCTTTTGCATGTAGTTTATATACTTATTTTTATTCATGTACTTTACTGCTATCCATGCCATTATTTTCAAAAGGATATTTTATTTATTTTTATTTATTTTTTTTAACGTAGGCTTCTCTCTCCTTATACTGGATCATCTTTTCAGATTCGTATTTAAAACTTTAGTTTTCTATTATTTGCATATTCCCTTTTTGGTATTACTAATGTTTGTCTTTGTCTTCTATGAATCTCTTAAATTTTTGGAAGCTCCAACAATTCTTGTAAACACCATAAAATCCAAATTCCAATAGAATCTATTGCAAAAACAATTCAAGAAACTCATATTTTTCAAATTCAGATTTTTCAGGATGTTACACTTATCGCATGGCAGTCGAACAATGTCTCGACCGTGATGTGGTCAGATGAAATTGTGACCAGGACGTGGTCGAGCGAAGTCACGACCACGGGGTGGTCGGACGGTGCCGATGAAGTCAGTGGTTGGACGATGTCCTTGAAGTGGGCACTCTGTACCCTACCCTTCAAACTGGTATCAATGAAGTCAGCGGTGAGACAAAACTCGTGCATGCGCTCCGTCCCCACCCTTTAGTCAGGGTGTGGACGAAGTTGGTGACGAGCTGAGGACTTCCACGTGCGAGCGTCTGTGATCTTGAGGTGGTCGAACAAAGCAAGGACCACAGGTGGATGGACAAGGTAATGATCGTGATGTAGTCAAGCAAAGCATCTACGACCACGAGGTGGTCGGATAAAGTCTTGACCGCAAGGCAGTCGAATGAAGTGTCTACGACCACTAAGATCCAGCGAAGACCCATGGAGGCCATGCGAGGTCCGTCAAAGATCGGGCGAAGTCCTACAAGGGCCAACAGTGGTCAGATGAAGTTTGGCAAAGACGATGTCCCCGCGGGGTCTGGCGGAGATCGCGCGAAGTCTTGCGAAGGTCATGCATAGTCTCCACGTAGAGATCATGCAAAGACCTCAGTGAAGACCGTGCGAAGTCTTCGGCGGAGAAGTCCGAGGCGGTCGGACAAGGTCCTGACCATGATGTAGTCGGACGAAGTCACGATCGTGAGATGGTCGGATGAAACATCTGTGACCAAGGGGTGGTCGAACGACATTGACAGAGCTAGCGAAGTCAACGACATGGAACTTAGTGGTGCCCATCAACATCAATGAGGAATCTGGCAGAGTCAACATAGAGTCTGATAGAGTCAACGACGTGGAGCTCAGCGGAGGCTCGGATGAAGTCTTAGCCACATGGCAGTCAGACGATGTCTCGACCATGATGTGGTCAGACGAAGTCGTGACCAGGACATGGTCAAGTGAAGTCACGACCATGGGGTGGTCGGACGGTGCCGACGAAGTCGGTGGCTGGACAATGTCCTTGAAGTGGGTGCTCCATCCCCTACCCTTCAGACTGGCGTCGATGAAGTCTCGGCCGCGTAGCGGTCAGACGAGGTCTCGATCACGATGTGGTCGGACGAAGTCATGACCAGGATGTGGTCGGGCGATGTCATGACCACGAGGTGGATGGACGATGCCAATGAAGTTAGTGGCTAAACGATGTCCTGAAGAAGCGCGCGCTCTGTCCCCTACCCTTCAAACTCGTGTCGATGAAGCTGACGGCGGGATGAAGCCTTGACACACATGCGGCTCGTTCCCCAACCTTCGGACTAGGCATCGACGAAGTTGGCAAAGTATTGACTACGAATTGGTCGAATGAAGCCACGGCCGCGAGGCGGTTGGGCGAACCAGCGAAGCGTCAATGACCACAAGGTGGTCGAATGGAGCCACGACAGCGAAGTGGTGGTCCGACGAGCGATTGCAACCACGAGATGGTCGGACGGAGCCACGACCGCGAGGTAATCGGACAAAGCATCCACGACCACGAGGTGGCCGGGCGAAGTCACGATCGCGATGCAGTTGGACGATGTCCTGAAGTGTGCACTCTGTCCCCCACACTTCAGACACGCGTCGAAGAAGCCGGTAGTGGGACGAAGGCCTGATGCAGGCGTTGATGAAGTTGGCGGCAAGATGAAGTCAAAATAGGCATCGACGAAGTTGGCGGAGTCTCTACCACAAAGTGGTCGGGTGAAGTCACGGCCGTGAGGCAGTCGGGCGAAGCGTCGATGACCACAAGGTGGTCGGACGAAGTGATTGCGAGCACAAGATGGTCAGACGGAGTCATGACCATGAGGTGATCGGACGGAGCGTCCACGGCCACGAGGTGGTCAGGCGAAGTCACGACCACGAGGTGGTTGGACAAACGTCCACGGCCACGAGGTGGTCAGGCGAAGTCACGACCATGAGGTGATCGGACGGAGGGTCTGTGTTCCTATTAGGATTGTGTTTGCAGACTTTCAAGCGAGAGTTCAAGGAGGATGTACCATTAATTCTTAGATCATAGCGAAGCTCACAACTGTAGTGTTTGCACTTTGCCTTCTTGACCGTATCTCTAATTTTGATCATTATGAAGCTTTCCCAAACATCTGACCTTGGTGCCGTTGCTTTTCTTTTCTTAGCCTCCTTCTCTTTCTCTATCTCTTTCTCCTTCTTCTTGTCCTGCTGCTAGTTGTCATTCTCTGATGTTTCGGACCTCTCTGCATCTCAATTTCCATGTTTTTTTGTCAAATTCCGTCATCTACAAATCGTGCAAGAACACTAATTGTTAGGTGACTCAAAAAAACAAATCGATCAAGACACCAACCAAATTCAGTAAACAACTTAACAACACACATTGCAAGATACTTCAGTTGATGGTGCCATGGTAAAAATTAAGATCCCCTGAGGCCTGATTGCCTACTCAACCGAAATTAGTGAAATCACCATCAGTCTATCACCAATGATTTGTAAATATGTTTACTTCATTTCACAAACATGTATCCAACATAGGGAAGTCCATGAAACCAAGACCGAGAAGCAAATTTAGTCCTTACCTTAACTGGCATCACACCTTCACCGCTTTAGTAGCTTGGCACGATGTCCTAAGGCCTAGGCAACTAGCGTCGTTTGGGACGCAGCTGGCAATGGTGGTCTGGGGCAGGGTTGCGGTAGTCTAGCAGAGAACCAACGACGACGGGGTTGTGTATGCGGTCTAGCGGGCTAGTGAGGCATGGGGCGAGGCTACGGCAGGGCTGTGTGTGTGGTATGGCGGGCTAGTGGGGTATGGGGACGGGGCTGCGGTGGTGGCACGATGCGGCCTGCGGGCGCCAAGTGACGTGTGACTAGTTGACTAAGGTTACAATTGAGAGAGAGACAGAAGAGCGCGTCCGAGAGAAGCCTGTGACCATGAGGCAACCTCATTAGTCATGACCTCAAGAGTGCTATGGGCATTGGGCCCTTGGCCATATGCCCCGTTGCCAGTTGGACTTGGCATACACCTTAGGCTTCGGTAGCCTATTAGGGAGTTAGGGTGAGCTTTTGCTAATTGTTGTGGCTACAGACCAAATAGTGAATAAGGGGACTAGTAGGAGGAAGAGGAGAGCTCGTGAGATATTGGCTCGGCTCAATTACCGGCTCAACAAGCTGCAATCCAACAACATGAACCTAGTATTTCAGAACTCTGAAGTAGTAATCTAGCCTGGTGGTGGTGTTATTGCTGCTCCTGGCCCCTGCGCAGGTGGAGACCGTAGACTGCAGTGGGCGGCGGAGCCACGGGTAGTGGAAGTCGAGATGCGCGGAGGCTGAAGCAGTGAAGCCACGATGCGCGGAGGTCGAGGCGCACGGAGCCCCGGTGTGCGGAGCCATGGCGAGCATAGGCCGAGGCACACGGAGACTGCAGCAGTCGGCGAAGCCACGTCGAGGCGATGCCGAGGTGCGTGGAGGCCGAAACAGCGAAGCCACTGTTGGAGTTGAATCACTCAACTCCTTTCTTTCTTGATGTGCTTCACACACACCCACACTTTTACTGTCTACGTACTAGGAAATCACACACTGATTTCTCACTTTCTAGTTGGCTTTCTCACACACAGACATACTGATTTCAGAACAATGAAAGAGACAATGGAAAACACACAGATATTGCAACGCCTACACATTGCGTCTTTTCTTTTGGCTTCTGTTATTTAACACCAATGCAAAATACAACTAACACAGATACTTGCGGTGAGCTCTACTGCTCGATCCGCCACTCACGCCATGTCTCCTACAGAAGCGGACAAATAGATATGCATGGAATCTTAAACTACTTGATCCACTTCTTACGCTGACTGAGCTAATTAAGCAACGTGTGCATGCACAACAACATGCACCATGACCTGACCCACTAACTCTAGCATATGCAATTAACTCTTAATCTCATGTGCAGCCATCCACTTTACAATACCTCATGCATGCACTTGCCGCTTCACACGGCACGTCGGCCTCACGCCATACATGCAATCTGGCTCAAGTCATCGCCCGCACGCGTCACACGTTCTATTGCTGCGTGCACTTGATCTACGATTACCACGTATTGCTACCATGCACAGGCCTGCACAATTGTTCACTACAAGCAAAACAACAAACTAAACATGCAGATACAATTTATCAAGATTAGCGCTTAACATTCTCCCCCCTAATCTTGATATGCCATTTTTCACGCATCTTCAAAGAAGAGCCGGTTCGTCGCTTGCGTAACCTTGAGCTAACAAAACTTTCTCCTCCTTTTCTTTCTTAGGACATTCCCATGCAAAATGTCCAAATTCTTCGCAGTTGTAGCATTGTACCTTACTTTTATCTTTGCGCCATTCGCCGCGTCCACGACCGCGACCTCGTCCTCGCGACGAGTCATGTCCTCTTATCATGAGAAGTTGCTCTTCCTTCCGCGTGTCCCGCCCCTTGAGAAGATCCTCGTGCGCCTTCAATGATCCAATGGCCTCCTCTACAGCCATCTGGTTGATGTCACCAAATAACGCTATCGATGAAGCAACATTGATGAATTTGTCAGAAACGGATCGTAGCGGCTTCTTCACGACATACTTCTCTTCCATCGCTTCTCCAAGCTCACGAATGCGCCCAACGAGCGTCGTGAACTTCGCCGCGAAATCATCCATGGACTCTGCATCACTCATCTTAAGATTATCAAAATCCGAGCGCAAGGATTGGATCCTTGCCTCCCGGACACGCTCGACGCCCACATGCATGGAGCGTAGCGCTGTCCATACATCAGACGCGGTCTCCTTCTCCGCAACTCGCAGCAGAGTCTCGTCGTCGATCGACTGGGAGATGATTGTCAAGGCCAGCATGTCCTTGCTCTCATCAACGTCTTTGGACGAGTTCTCGCGAACAACGGCACCCCATGCGCCGTTGGCTCGCAAGAGGTACTTCATCCTCATCGCCCACGCCGCGTAGTTCGTCCTTGTCAGCATCGGGAATGGAAGCCTCCCCGCCGTCGTAGTCGTCGTCGAGTTGCCCAAGCCACTGCTCACAATGGCTCCGCTCGGCGAGTCGTCACCACGCGGCATCGTCTTCATCATCACCTTGCTCTGATACCAATTGTTGGAGTTGAATCACTCAACTCCTTTCTTTCTTGATGTGCTTCACACACACCCACACTTTTACTGTCTACGTACTAGGAAATCACACACTGATTTCTCACTTTCTAGTTGGCTTTCTCACACACAGACATACTGATTTCAGAACAATGAAAGAGACAATGGAAAACACACAGATATTGCAACGCCTACACATTGCGTCTTTTCTGTTGGCTTCTGTTATTTAACACCAATGCAAAATACAACTAACACAGATACTTGCGGTGAGCTCTACTGCTCGATCCGCCACTCACGCCATGTCTCCTACAGAAGCGGACAAATAGATATGCATGGAATCTTAAACTACTTGATCCACTTCTTACGCTGACTGAGCTAATTAAGCAACGTGTGCATGCACAACAACATGCACCATGATCTGACCCACTAACTCTAGCATATGCAATTAACTCTTAATCTCATGTGCAGCCATCCACTTTACAATACCTCATGCATGCACTTGCCGCTTCACACGGCACGTCGGCCTCACGCCATACATGCAATCTGGCTCAAGTCATCAGCCCGCACGTCTCACACGTTCTATTGCTGTGCACTTGATCTACCGGTACCACGTATTGCTACCATGCACAGGCCTGCACAATTGTTCACTACAAGCAAAACAACAAACTAAACATGCAGATACAATTTATCAAGATTAGCGCTTAACAGCCACGGTGTGCGGAGCCATGACAAGTAGAGGGCGAGGTGCACGGAGCCCCGGTGTGCAGAGCCATGGCGGGCCTGCGCCGCTCCTCGTCCACCTCGCAGCTCCTCCGCCCGCACGTCGCACTTGTGCGTCACCAGCAGCGGCATGCCTGCGATCGCGCGCTTCCCAGCGTCTTTGTTGAGCACCTTCACGGCACCGCACGCCATTCGGGAACTGTCCCTTGCACACCACGCCGAACTCGTCAGAGCCGACCTTGTGCGCGTAGTTATGGGCGAAGGCGCGCAGCTGGCCGGAGACGCGCTCCTCGTGGACGCGCGTGGCGTCGCAGTGGGAGCATGTGAAGGCGGCGGAGACAACCAGCGCTTAGACTGTGCTTGTTTGCTTTGATAGATATTTAAGTGCATACATGGACGTATGCATGGATAGGTGTTTAAGCGCATGCATGGATGTATGCATGGACACATGTATGGACGTATGCATGGGTTCCGAGCAAGCATGTCGATCTGTATGTGTGTAACGCATACCTGTGCTTGCTTGCTTGGAAGCAACCTCTCTTATTTATTCTATGTAGCGGAGGCTCGACGCGGAGGCTGCACATCGCGTGGAGACTTGCGGGGGCTCAACGCCGTGCGAAGACTCGGCGCGGAGGCTCTGCTTAGCTTGCGCGAAGTACCCTCACCATCCCTGCATGCACGCATGCTTACGCATGGATCTGCAGCCATACATGCGCTCACGCATTCGCGTGGGCTTGCAGCCACTAGGCATCACCTAGCGCCTGCGAGTCCAGCGGAGCGTGGTGACACGCGCGAAGTCCAGCTCGCGGAGGCGAGGTCCCGCACGAAACCGGACACACAGAGACTAGATTTATTCAATACACCATCTATTAACAGGCAATTCGACTAGATCTATTCAACATAGGATCTGCGAAACACAGCGAAGTACATAGGCAAAGCCTATACCCTTCCACAGTCAAGATGGTTAAATTTTTAACGAGCAAACTACTTATCTGTCGTTGATGACACTCCCAAAAACAGCTTCCAGCTCCTTAAGCGACTTTTCATCCAGTCCCCACGGACGACGCCATCTGTTATGGCTACAAGCCAAACAGTGAATAAGGAGACTAGTAGGAGAGGAAGAGGAGAGCCAGATCTATGGGAGAGTTGGTAAGAATGAGATGATGCCCCTCCTGGGGGTTTATATATATGAGTGGGGGAGAATGGGAAAACCTCATTCTACCCCTTAGTACTTACAAAGGATGAGGGTACATTGGTATATTTACATGAGTATATTTCTCTACACTATCGGGCCTATTACATATTAGGCTAGTTGCAAGGCCCAGTCACAGAGGGGTTAGTATGTTTTGACCTCTCCCAAGCATCTACCACATATGCCCTCTCAATCCCTTTCAATAAGTGTCGATGGGTCTTAAGGAATGATATGTTGCAAGGAGAGGCCTGCTCGCTCCCTTTTTTATCAGGTGTGCATGGCAACTTCCACCACTAGTCCGTCCATGTGTACAACGATTTCGAATGGGTTAGACTTATGTTTTTGAGTGGGTTATGTTTTGGGTGGGAAGGGGGGGTGCCGAAACCTCTATCTCTTTGATACAAAATAGCATTAAATTTGTGCCTTCTTGAAAGAGCTTATTAAGTTTGTAGTTTGTGAAATTTAATCTTAATAAAAATTGTCTTTGAGACTACCAAAAATGACATTCTTTTTGGAAAATATTTTTTTGGCTGAAAACAGTCTCTTTCGTGCTAAAGAAAGGACCTCACATCCCAAACTTAACTTTTTTTGTAAGGGAAGGACAAGATGCACTGTAGCCCTGTAGGCCGTATTTACCTTTTTTTTAATTCTAGCTCTGGCACTGTAGCACATTAGCCCTGTAGGCCATATTAGCCTTATTGGTTGGACTGAAAAATAATAGTTTATGACTGAAATTATACTATAGTTGACTAAAATTACACTATAGATGAAGGTGATTTATTTGATGTAATTAAATTTTAAAAATAGAAAAAATAGGTTAGCTTATTACGGATAACGTAAACGAATACGGGAAAAAACCGGTAAAAAAGCTCAAAAAAGATGAAAATTCAGGAAAAAAACAAAATTTATAAATAGTAAAAAACAAATCAAAAGCTAGAAACACAAACTAAAATGAACAGGACGTGATTTCACACTACCGACAAGAGGTACACGGATCTGGTCTTGACGTGTACACATACTCTTGAATTCTATCTGGTACGGAACAATTTTAAAAATGTACATCATACAATAAAAACTGTTGATCCTAGCCGTCCGATGACTCCGACCAGCGTTGGAATAAATAGCTTCTTGAGATCAGGCAGTTGAATTTTGTTGGGAAAATAGGCACGAGTCAGGCAAATAGGTATTCCAGGCCTTAGGTAATCCGATGCCGTTTGCATTCTCTCGGTTTATTTGGAATATCTTCCCTAATTATATAGTACTAGTTGAATGTCCGTGCGTTACTAAGAATTTTTAAAATTTATCATACTATATGTTTTAAAATTCACGGGTGGCAAAAATTTCTAAAATATGCATATAAACATGTTCTAAAAGTTTTTAAATCCATCAAGTAAGTCGAAATCCGTCGATCACACCTCGTGTTCATAAGTTGGAAGACATCAACCACACATCGCGGTCGTAGGTCAGGAGCCCTCGAGCACACCTCGTCGTCGTAAGTCGGAAGCCGTCGACCAACGCACATGATCATAGGGCGGGAGAGGTTGACCATCGCTGGTGGTCGTAAGTTGGCAGCGGTCGAAGATCGATCGTGGTCCTAAATTGGGAGCCTTCGACAATGGCTCATGGTCATAAGTCGGAAGACATCGACCACACCTCGTGGTCGTAAGTCGAAACACATCAACCAGTGCTCATGGTCGTAAATTAGAAGCCGTCGATTGCACCTCGTGGTCGTAAATTAGAAGCCGTCGACCATCGCACGTGATCATAACTCGGGAGCGGTCGACCATCGCTAGTGATTGTATGTTGACAGGTCTCCAGTGCACTTGTGCCCTATCGCCCGACTGCTAGCGCTAGCCTGCTCGGCCCCGACTTCGAGTACGACCCTTCGATGTCGACCATAGCCAACTTCGACCACGGCGCCGACTTCGACCACGACCTCGACTTCGACCATGGCCCCGACTTCGACCACTGCCCCCTTCAACTTCAACCACTGCCCCCTTCAATCACTGTCCCCTTCGATCATGACCCTTCGACGTCGACTACTTCCCACTTCGACCATGACCCCCTTCGACCATGGCTTCAACTTTGACCACGGATCTTCGGCTTCGACCAACGCTTGTGGTTGTGAGTCAGAAGACATCGACTACACCTCGTGGTCGTAAGTTGGAACACATCGATGAGCACTTGTGATCGTAAATCGGAAGCTGTCAATCACACCTCGTGGTCAAAAGCATGTTACAATCCATGGAAAGTACAAGAACTTGTGGGTCTTGCCGTTGACCATGTGGCCCCCTTCAACTTTGATCAGTGCCTTCCTCGATCACTGTTCTCTTCGACCACAGCTCTTCGACGCCGACCAGTTCCCCCTTCGACCATGGCTTCGACTTTGACCAAGGATCTTCGACTTCGACCACTGCCCCCTGCGACTACTGTCCTCTTTGACCACGGCCCTTCAACGTCAACCACGACCCCCTTCGACCACAGATCTTCGACTTCAACCACAGTTTTGCGACTTCGACCATGGCCTCCTTCAACCACGGCCCTTTGACGTCGACCACCTCCCCCTTCAACCACCGCCCCCTTCGACCACTATCCCCTTCGACCATGGCCATTTAATGTCGACCACTTCCCCTTTCGACTATAACCCCATTCGACCATAGTTTCGACTTCGACCATGGATCTTCAACTTCTAGCATTGATCTTCGACTTCAACCACTGCCCTCTTCGACCACTGTCCACTTCGACCACAACACTTCGACGACCACAGCCCTTCGACGTCGACCACTCCCCCCTTTGACCACCGTCCCCTTCGACCATTGTTCCCTTCGACCATGGCCCTTAGACGTCAACCACTGTCCCCTTCGACCATAGCCCTTCGATATCGACCACAGCTTCGACTTCGACCACAACCCTTCGATGTTGACCACTTCCCCCTTCGACCACTCCCCCCTTCTACCACGGCATCGACTTTGACCACGGATGTTCGACTTTGGCCATGGCCCCTCAACCACAGCCCCTTTGACCACAGCCCTAACGTTGACCACGCCCCCCTTCGACCACGGCCCTAACGTCGACCACGGCCCTGATGTCGACCACGACCCTTCGACTTCGACCGTGGACCGACTTCATCCATGACCCTTCAACTTTGACCACTACCTCTTCAACCACTGTCCCCTTCGACCACGGCCCTTCGACTTCGCTCGTGGACCGACTTTGTCCATGACCCTTTGACTTCGACCACTTCCCCTTGGACCATGGTTTGGACTTCGATCATGACCCTTCGACTTTGACCATGGCCTGACATCGACCACAGCCCTTTGACTTCGACCATGGACCGACTTCGTTCATGACCCTTTGACTTCGACCACTTCCACCTTCGACCACTGTCCCCTTCGACCATGGCTTGGACTCTGACTATGGCCTGACTTCGACCACGGCCCTTCGACTTCGACGATCGCCCCTTCGACCATAGCTTCGACTTTGACCACGAATCTTTGACTTCGGCCATGGCCCCCTTCAACCACAGTTTTGACTTCGACCATGGTCCATCGACTTCGGCCATGACCCCTCGACAACGGCCCCATTCGACCATGGCACCGACTTCGACGACCATCTTGGGGACAGACAAGCTTCGAGCAAAAGAGCAGGAGGAGGTAGAGAGGCTCATCGAGCGAGCGACTGCTAGGCGGCGACGGCAGGGGAGAGCCACGTGGACGGGTGTAGTAAGGGAAGCCACCGCCGCCATCGTCGAGTGTCGTTCTCTCTGATCCACCGGCCGCTGTCGCTAAGCGCCATTCTCTCCGATCCACCGACCACTATCGCTGAGCATCGTACCACTGGTTGGAGGGGCAATGGGAGATGGAATTGGTGGCGGTGCCCTGGGGAAAGTTGGGGGACTACGACCAGACACTGCTGCGCGGGGAAAAAATTGGTGGCAGCGCCGAGGAAGAGGAGGAGGCATGGTACGAGGGTTCGCAGTAGAAGAAGGCGGTGATTGTGGGAAGTGGAGGTGGGGAGGCGGTGGCGAGCAGATGGAGAGAGGAGGCGGCGAGCAAATGCGTTGAGGAGGTGACGACGGGGGGATGCGACGCCATTGGGGGAAGTTGGGGGACTACAACCAGATGCTGCCACACGGTGAAGGAATTAGTGGCGGCGCTGAGGAGGAGGAGGCACGGCACGAGGGTTCGGGGGAAAGAAGGAGGCGACGGTTGGGGAGGTGGAGTGGTTGCGGGAGGAAGAGGATGCGGGGAAGAGAAGAGGAGGAGCGCGGCCTACGTGTCGGCCTGACCTTTTCTATAAGGAGCAGAAGAACTACCTATATGTAAATTTGGACAGTTGATATTTAATCGGACGGCTGAGAAAAGAGGAAGGAAAACGGACCGACGACCACTAACTCACATTTTTTATAATAGTAAAGAAATAGTCCATTTTCTCAAAAATTTTGAGAAAATTCTGGTGTCCCACCTCGTCTTCTTTGGAAGATCTTCCCTAATTATATAAGAAATAGTCCATTTTCTCTAGAATTTTAAGAAAATTCTTGTGTTCTAGACACAGCTGCAGGTTGTCATTGTGCCACACTAGAGTAGCAACAACTACTAAACAACTGACTCATTTGTTGCTATCCATTTCTTGACTTTTCGGATTCAGGGATTTCCTTCAAAAAAAAAGCATCTCATGTATACTGTGTGTAGCCTCCAATCTATAGTA
Source organism: Dendrocalamus sinicus (assembly GCA_036346575.1). NCBI lineage: Eukaryota > Viridiplantae > Streptophyta > Magnoliopsida > Poales > Poaceae > Dendrocalamus > Dendrocalamus sinicus. Next base: position 7,647,020 of record CM070675.1, read on the forward strand.
TTTTGAGCCATTTACACCCCAAAAAAACATTGAAACTACAAGGGGGGTATACATGGCAGCTCCAAAATAAGCTGAAACCCCTGAAGAATTAATCAAGGGCAAAAAAGGTCACACAATAACCACTAATACAAAAAGGCTATACTGGACGGCTACATCATAGACAGGTCATAAGGAACCGTTTGTGCTTAAACTATCACAGATGATTTATGCTAACAACCGTTTGTGATATTTTCATAGACAGTTATTAACACGAATCATCTGTGATAATTGAGACATCATAGATGGTTCGTGTTAATAACCGTCTGCGAAAGTTGCGGACATCACAGATGGTTCGTATAAAAAATCGTCTGTGATATTGTGGACATCACAGATGGTTCTTATAACGAACCATCTGTGGTATTAAGGACATCACAGACGGTTTGTATGAATAACCGTATGTGAATTATCACAGACGGTTATTAATACGAACTGTCTATGATAATGTCGTATCACAGATGGTTTGTGGTTGGAATCGTTTGGGATAATCTGTGCTATTAAATAACAAGCATACGTGGTCTCTACATAGATCTGTCTTCATTGCGCTGCATCGGTGTTGCGAGGTGGCCGGCTTTGGGGAGTTTGGTGAAAACATATCGCTTGTAGATCTATATACGTCTTCTTTGTGATCATAGGTTTGTACTCAATTATTTCTAATAACTTATATGCCTTGTAATAGAAAGAAATGATAGCTAGATTTTTATTTAGATCTAGCTAGCTAGCTAGGTTTAGAAAGATAATGGTACTTTGCTCAATTTTAGAATGGGTAAGTACTCGATCCTAGTTTACTTCAATATATTCTTGCTTAATATTATTGTTTCATGAATACGTGGCTATCTAGCTAGCTACCTAATATAGATGTATGTAATTAAGTAGCTAGTCTAATTTGCTATAGCAGCACTAATAATCAAATTTGACACCCATTTATTACATGTGTAGTGTAGATGGACCGAAGCTGAATGTACGTTGAGAACCGTGTGAGTGAACAGTACATTAAAGGCATGTATGCTTTTAGAAGAGTGACCGAGTTGGATATGTTGAAGAAGGGGATAGAATATATGTATTGTTCATGCATTGATTGTGATAATCTAAAAATATTTAGCAACTCAGTGCATATCGAAGCTCACTTGATTCGAAGGGGTTTCAGAAAGGGATACAATATTGGACCAGCCACGGTGAAGTGAAGATTACACAAAAAGGTAGTTATGGCATCGTCGAGGGCGACAATGATATACTAGTTGTGGACTATGCTTTCGATGAGAATAGGTCATAGGATGACAATGTAGATCAGATGTTACGTGATGCAAAAGGGAACTATAGTGAGAGAGAGTTTAGTAAATTTGAGGGCTTGATGGAGGACTCGGAGAAACCTTTGTTTCGAGCTGCAAGCCACAATACACAAGGTTGTCATCCGTTCTAGAACTGTTGAAATTTAAGGCAAGTAATGGTTGGTTCAACAAGAGTTTCACGGCATTGTTAGGTCTTATAGCGGACATACTTCCAAAGGGAAATGTGTTGCCGAGAATCACCTACCAAGCCAAGAAGATTCTTTGCCCATTGGGAATGGAAGTAGAAAGAATACATGCATATCTGAATGATTGTATCCTCTATTGTAAAGAGTATGCTAGCTTACATGTTTGTCCAATGTGTAAAGCATCCCGATACAACTGTAAAAATGATTCTGATGATGGGAAGGGCATCGAGGTGAAGCAAGAACCTCCTACTAAGATATCATGGTATCTTCCTGTAATTCTCCATTTCAAGCATTTATTTGCAAACCAAAAAGATGCAAGATTGGTGTGTTGGCACTCAAAGCAGCGGAAGAAAGGCGAAATGATAAGACACATTACTGATTCTATCTAGTAGAGGAGCTTGACTATGTAATTTTCAAGATTCCTCTATTTCGGTGACGTTGGGTCCAACTCCCACGGGTGTAAAGGTTTACAAGTATGGCGTCACTAACGTGGACCTCGAATGTGTAGCATATGAAGATGAACCATTCATACTCACGAGGTAAGTTATTCAAGTATTTTATGTAACCGACCTAGCAAATAAGAAGCGTCATGTAGTTCATGGAAAAAGAAGGATTGCTGGAGTTGAGAATGTCGTGGATGATGAAGAGTACAATCAATTTGATGAGTTGCCTCCATTCGGAAACGGCATCAGGCTCGAGAAAGAGCAACACGATGAAGCAAGCTATATGCGTGTCGATCATCGTGAAGGGCTTTATTTAAAAGGAAATAGTCAAGTGTAATCAATGCTCCCACAGAGCGAGCACCTATTTGAAAATTGTTGCAATGTTATCATAATTAGGAAACTTGGTATGTAATTATGGAACTATATTCCATTGTAATTGATTGATTCCGTAACTAAGAAATAGCTATATTTATGATTATTCTTGCGTTTTTCATATTGCATGACTAGCAAGCATTTCTTGTGGCTAGATGAAGAATAGGGAACTATCACAGGCGGTTTATCCGAACAAACCGTCTGTGATAGTTTCTTGTGGCTAGATGAAGAATAGGGAACTATCACAGGCGGTTTATCAGAACAAACCATCTATGATAGTACTATCACAGATGGTTCTTTTATGGAACCGTCCGTAATCACAGACAATTCCATAAAAGAACCATCTATGATAATATTATCATAGACGGATCCATAATAGAACCATCTATGATAGTTTCCCTATAAATATACCCCATGGATAGATTCTGCTCGTAGAGTCCTCACTCACGCACTTCATCTCTGCCACCCCTGCTAAGTTTTTCTAGATCTGACTGCTCACTCATGCGTGACGCCATGTCGGGACCCCGGATTTCCAAACCCGGACCCTCTGTGTATTACAGCACTAGTCCCAGATCAAAGCTAGTGCACACAGTTAAACAGAAATGATTCATAACCAACAACGTCTTATTACAATTATAAAGAGTACTGACCATCAGGTCTCATTATTACATTTGAGGTTTCAAGATCTCGCACAAGCAAAACACAGCAGAAGCAAGGTAAATTCAGCGGAGGCCCATCAATACGCCACAGGCAATTGACTGGGGAAGCGCGACCTAGAACTCCTAGAATCCTTCATCAAATCCACCCGTGAAGTAGTCGTAGTCCCCTTCTTGCGCTTCGTATTCTTCTGAATATTATTTTTGAGTGCAGCATGTGAGTACATAAAGTACTCCGCAAGTCTTGGAAAAAATGCAATAGATGCAAGGCTTGACAAAGGAAGGCTATATGGTTCTTTTGCACCAAGCAATGTTTTAATTCCAATTACTACTAGCTATTTTCGAAGGCATCAATTTAATAAAATAAATATTTTAACAGAACTATCATTAACTTTATAGTGAAGGTTCCAACTACCAACACTAGCTAACCAATTACAATTGATCAAGTTTAAAACTGCGGGTTCCATCCACCCTCTCTGGCTCCAACTGCCAGGATACCCTCCCGAGAGTTCCCTCCACTCTCGGAATACAAAACTTTGATTTTAAAACCAAAACCAAAAATCTACCATGTGAATGCATTCCTTGCCCGCCCTTGACCGTGGGCACGGCTATTCGAATAGTTTGACACTCTGCAGAGGTTGTACAACTTTACCCCTAAGAGACAAATTATCTTAACAGTCACCACGCTTCCTTTGGCATGAGACACAGATAAATTATCACAAAGCCTTTACCTCACTCTAGACTAGCAAGACACTACCCGCTGATGTTTCACCGCAGAAGGGTTAAATCTACCCAATCCGAAGCCCCCTCTTGCGCCATATGAGTACAGTAAATCCCTGTCCCTCACTGTGAATAACCAGTAAATCCCTGGCACCCACTTTCCACTGGTGGCACTTAAACTAGACTATCATGAGTTAATCAGTTAGGTCGTACCCATATAGACTTAGGGTTGTACGGTAGTGCTTAGTCTGGACAAACACAAGCGTCGGTCCTAATTAGTTGACTAGGGTGGAACATACACTTTACAAGATCTCTGCTTGCCGCACCAACCCAAACCAACCATCCACCCTAATCTAAACCAATTTCCACATTTTATTTTATTTTAAAAGATCAGTGGCAACTCCAATCACCACTAGACTTATAAACACAACGTTACTACAACAAATCACAATTTCTCATTTTCAAGATTTCCAAGGTATTAAATAGCGTAACTAAGCATTATACTACCACTCTATTATTCACAAATAATTATAATACTCTCATTATTGAGACAAAAGGGAATCCTAGGGTTACAAAGGTACATGGCATTCAACTCCAATTGAGGGCATAACAAAGTTGGATTAACTAATACCTTAAAATTTGAACTAAAGTTCTATGTAAATAGCAATGCACATAATTTAAAATAATTAAAACATTTCAAAATTATAGGTTCAAGATGATCAAAGGAGACTTGCCTTCTTGCACACTCTCGGGGTCTTCCTGCTGCGGAGCAGAGAGATCTTCGACAACGTTGGAATCTACGCGAGAAAAGACGAAGCAAATAAAGCAAATAAATACAAACAAAATTCAAATAAAACCAAAAATTCAAATAAAACCAAAAATTCAAATAGAGGCCGTATTTGGATAGATTATTATTTTAGATGAATTTAGAAATTTGAATGGCTAAATTTGGAGTTAAAATGAGAAAGTTATGCTCATTTGAAATTCTCAATTTGAATAAATCCAGAAATTACGAAATTTCTGATAGAGATGGGTGCGGTTAAGCGAGATGGGATCGCCGGATGGCGAGCGGGGTGACGCGGCATGCATCGGGCCGGCCACGCGTCGGCCAGAGGGGAGGGGAAGGCGGGTGGCTGACGGGCCTGGCCCGCTTGGCGGTGGGAGAGAGAAGGGAACGGCCGGATTGGGCCGGGCGGCGACGTGGGCGGATCTAGGCCATCCACGCATCGGCCGGAGGGAGGGAATGGATTTTTAATTTTTAATAATTGATTTTTAATTTTCAGAAAAGGCTAGGAAATTATTTAGGCCTTAGAAAAATATGAAAATACCTCCCAAAATTTCAGAAAAATTCACAGAAGCTCCTGCAGATATTTTGGACTTAATAAAATTATTTCCAACTAATGTTGATATTTAATTTTCATACTTTAAAATACTTTTAAAAATTTAAAAATAGGTTTTAAACTCCAAAAATCAAATAAAAGCCAAATAAAATCCAACTACTTTAAAATAATTAATTTGAATTTAATTTTTTCCAGAAAGCAAATTTTGGGATGTTACACGCCACCTCTCCTTCCCTATAAATTACTGGAGTTTGTAATTTGATTCATAGAACTTTGTTTTACGATCTTTAGTACTTCGTGATATATGCTACACTTGTTAGCTACAAGATCTATTTGGAATGACATGTTACTGTTCCGAAGCGACCTTGTAGCAATAATATATGCCACATAGACCTTCAAAGGGCACGTAGGTTCAATGAACTTGAGACATTGGTGTGTGTAATTTGATTCAGAGAAGTTTGTGTTATGATCTTTACTAGTTCGTGATATATGCTGCAGTTGTTAGCTACAAGATCTATTTGGAATGGTATGTTACTGTTTCAAAGGGACCTTGTAGCAATAATATATGCCACATAGATCTTCAAAGGGCATGAAGCAAGTTACACACTCTAGTGTGTCAGGTTCAATGAACTTGAGACACTAGTGTATGTAAATTTGATTCGTAGAACTTTGTTTTATGATCTTTAGTACTTCAGATATATACTTCGCTTGTTAGCTACAAGATCTATTTGGAATCGCATGTTACTATTTCAAAGGGACCTTGTAGCAATAATATATGCCACATAGACCTTCAAAGGGTTTAAAGCAAGTTACACACTCCAGTGCGTTAGGTTCAATGTACTTGAGACACTAGTGTGTAATTTGATTCATAGAACTTTGTTTAGGCCCATAGCTCACTGTAGTTAGTTTTTTTCTTAGAAGAGAGATGTCATCTACACAGTCGTTGTTGTCTTCATCTGAATCTCACGCTCCCAAGATTGGGATAACTAAGCGTTGCTGAGAAATATCGAAAAGGTCAGAGGGCTGAATGACCATCACGGTGATCTCTCCGGATGGGGTCCCTCTGGAACCAAAGAAAGCAGTGGCATCATTTCGGGCTACCTGCGGGATAATTGGAAGGCAATGGGTCCCTATCACTATAGCATGCTGGAAAGATTTGGCAAAGGATCAGGAAGATCAGCTATGAGAGGAAATTACAAATTCGTTCGATATCCCAGCAGAAGTGCAGGGACTGGTGCAACGGCAAGCGCTCGTCGAAATGGGAAAAGCATAGAAGAATTTTAAGAGTACTCTTGTCACGTAATACGTGGCCAAGGATCTCATGCCCTTCACGAGGTATCCTTTCGTATCACCGGAAACATGGGAGGCCTTTTTGCAGATGAAGACAATGACCGAATTTGAACAACAAAGTGCAGCTCATAAGGCTCTCTAGTAATGAAATACTCACCCTCACAGACTCGGCACCACTGGGTACACGGGTAAAATCCCGTAGTGGAGGATGCAGGACGAGGTCGCAATCCGATTGGAGGCCTCCTCGCCATTTGCTGGGATTGCAAACGAGCGCGCTCAAAACTGGTTACGAACGTGGTCATCAACCACGTCTTCAGGTGTCTCTTTCAAAAACCCCGCAGATGAGGAAGTGTCCCAACGCCTGGTAAGATATGTTAAACCACATAGTTGTTAATACCTCTTGAACTTCATGCTTAACATGAGGAACAACTATCTGCCTCACTTCAAGAGCAATCTGCCTTACTTCGAGGAGAGATAGATTCATTGAGGGAAGAACTAAGACAAGTCCGCAACCAATCGCAACTCACCCCTATTACTGCGGTACCTAGTCCCCCTCAACGTCACAGTAGCTGCACGTTCACACCAATTACTGAACATAGCGACGCCCACTAACCTATTGATGACTTCCAGGTAATGTACCTCTTTGAAAAGCTACATAGATCTCTCTGGTGGACGTCTTAGCTCATCTTGTATCATTATGTAAGAGCCCACGCCTTGCATCCTCAGAGTCAAGCTTGTTGGCTCTATTCCCGTTGATGCTGGGCGAGGGATGGCATATCCATGGCTGTCAGGGACTCTAGTGCACGGTGTACAAGTAGAGACCGATTTCATAAAGGTTCAGGTGAACATGATTAATGATGTTTTTAAGACCGTCCCTCTTGAGAACCCCCAAACGAAGAGATTATAACATTAGGGGAGGCCGTCCACACATTCATCCAGTGGGCCAAGAGAGGCATTGCCCTCAACTCGTCCATGCCACGATCTCCACATCCAGTGGCCCAAGAGAGATATCACTCTGGACATGTCACATCAGCTCCGGTGGCTCCACCTACAGCTCCGGTTCCGAAGCCTGTTGCATCGGCTCCCGTGTAGACGCTGCCGAAAACGTATCATAAGCGAGGCTCTAAGACTCAAGTGAAGAAATTTAAGGCATGTCCCGAGCCATGGAAGTTCATTCTAGGAGTGTCGTTAGTCCCCGAGTCACAATTACCCCGGCTTGATCTGGTTTGCAATACATTGCATACTTGGTACATACAGAGGTCCAACATGAAACCAAACCGGTATAGTGGATTCACTTTGAGATAAAAGGAGATGCATTTACGCCACAACACGGCCTATTTCGTCATGACATTCGAAGACTTATTTTTACTATTCAATCTCGACGAACTCGACACCTCACTTCTACGATGCTGGACACGCTGGACACTGTAAGTGTACTATACAATGAAGTTCTACATTCACGTCATACCGATAAATGTCATTACTCTTTCCTTATGTATAGATACATGATCCAACAAGTCTGGCGACGGTTAATAATAAAAACTATATGTGATACTCGACTATCATAGACGGTTTTTCTAAAAAACTGTCTATATTGTAAGTTATCACAGACGGCGTGGGAGCCATTTTGATAACCATCTATTATTACTGACACATAAACACAGACGGTTCAAAAACTATCTGTGATGACAGTTCCGAAATATCTGTGATAACATTATCTGTAGCAGTGCCCTCAGGCCTCAGCAACTCCTCCTCCGGTGTCCAACCTCGAGCTCTTGGTGGCTCTGCCTCGGCCGTCGCCCATCGCCCTCTCAGATCTGCTCTCTGCCGACCGCTGTGTATCGTGCGCCAAATCACCAGTCGCCAGCGCCAGGCGCCGACTGCTGCCGAGGTGCATGCGTAGCGCAACCCCACTTGTCTTTCTGGTATGTGGATGTGGTCTCCGTCTCTGATCTGTGTATGTGTGCGTGGAGCGTGGCGTGGTGGCTACGGTGGACTGCCCTACCTGGGCCAGCCCAGCTTGTTGAGGGGTGGGGAATGGGGTTTCGGGGCGGACCGGTGGATGGGTTGAAGCCTGACGAAGCCCACCTGATGGCTCCGCCCCTGCCTGTATATATCTACATTCCTAGAGCCTGTACCAATCCACTAACTTGCACCGCCGCCATTTGCCACCTCCATGTATCGAAATTCCTCTCCAGCACGAGCTGTTTGGCCTTGCTCACCATGCCCTTCTCTCGCTTCCTCGCCATTGATGCCGCCTTGGGCTCCTTGAGCAGCCCAATATAGACCTCGAGGTCGTGCACGCACGCTGGGTCCCGCGCCTCGAAGAAGTCGATGGCGAGCTCGACGCCGACGTGCGTGTAGCAGGCGCAGCTCCACGGCAGCTTCAGCCTGCCGCCGGCGAGGGCAAGGGAGCTCTCGTTCAGGAAGACGCCGGGGAGCTTGGTGATGGGGTCGTTCACGTTGACGACTCGTAGCACCTTGATGCCGAGCTCGTCGCAGCGGTCCTTGAAGGCCGCGTTGCCGACCCTTGGCCCGGCGAAGGAGTAGACGGTGATCGGCGACGCCTTGGTTTTGCCGTTGCCGGAGGAGGCAGATGCGTCGATGGCGACGCGGTTGAGGCCGAGCTCGGCGAGGTCGTAGGCGAGGAGGATGGCGAGCGAGCTTCCCATGCTGTGGCCGGCCAGCGTGATGCTGACGTCCTCGTGCTTGTGCTTGCCGACGAGGCGAGCCACCTCGGCGAGGATCTGGTTCCGGCAGCTGCCGCAGGTGAACTTGGCGGTGGCGTCGTCGGAGGTGTAGAGCGAGAGGAACCCGGACTCAACCTTGACGTCGGGGAGCGGGTCCGCGGCGTCGAACCGCGCCGCGGCGAGCGTGCTCCGCAGGTTGGCCGCCCACTCCGGCGCGGTCGCCGTGCCTCGGAACGCCACGACGATGTCCCTCCGACCTAGCCGCCGCGCGGCCTCGTTGTCCGCCGCGGCCACGTACCCGATCCACCGGCTCTCGGCGCGGTCGCCGTCGGGCGTCGCGTAGACGTACCGCGTGACGTCGTACCCGGCGCCGCCCATGCCGGCCTCCCGCAGCATCGCGCGCCGGCCGTGCTTGCATTTGAGGTACCGCGCCGAGGCCGGGTCCACGTCAAACGCCTTATACGCCGCCGCGACGAGCTCCCCGTACCGCACGACCTCCGACCGCAGCACCGGGTGCAGCGGCTCCATCATGCCCGCCCAGTCGCCGGCGCCCTGCACCTCCCTCCACATCCCCGCCACCGCCTCGGCCGGCTGCACAGCCGTGTTCTCGGCCAGTACAGCACTCACCGGGGAAACATGCTTAGCCGCGACACGCCCATCCGGCGCTGCCTTCCTGGCCGACGTTGCCGCAACAGCGGCCGCCGTGCTCATGACAACACGCCGTGACTGGGGCGCCTGAGCGGTGGCCGGAGGCGAGATGACCGTGGACATGGTCACATGGAGACAGCGAGCGAGCGATTTGATGGACGGACGAGTGGTGGTGACCGTCAAGGGGAGCGCGCGTGCGTATATATAGGTGGCGGGAACGGGACAAGGACGCAGTTTGTACGTTTGTTTGGACGTGCAGCGTGTTGGCAGGCCCAACCACTGCATGCCACGTGTGCAGCTAATGTAAACAGTATACTTAACAGTGTAATTAATTTGATAAACAGTGTAATTTAATTTGGTAAACAGTGTACGTAATTTGATAAACAGTGCAATTAACTTTAGTACTTAATTTAGTAAACTAATTAATTAATTGTTTGCACATGTGATATGCAGTGATTGGGTCTGCACATAACAATGTGCAGAGACCCGTACATCTGAGCCACTCCCATCCGCTGTCAGTGGCATGTTGGGATCTGACAGTTTGACTAGCTAATGTGCAGAAAATGATGTTCAACGTAAGGAAACTGAAAAGGGGTACTCCGTACTCATTTGTGCTTCTTGTACGAAGCTGTGGAGGTGTGTGTCAAGTTTGAATGCCAATGTGACTGCAGAATAGCTTGAGGAGTTTCAGCGAGGAAAATTGATGAAAGAAATTAAGGTTAAAATTCAGCTTGTGGAAATTTAAAATTGACATTCTATATAATTGTGTAATTTCAGCAAAAAAAAAAAGAGGTCAGACCCTTTGCTAGAAGAATATAGACGTGATCAATCAAAATTTAATGAAACTAGTGTTGATGAACAATAGTAATCATTTACTGGAATTGCTATATAACACTTGACTAAAAATTTCTGAGATTCCAATCGAATTTCTCACTGTTGGATAGCTTGAAGATTCGTGCACCACTACCTCCGTCTTTCACTGCTACAAATAGTGTTATCACAGATGGTTTCTGAATCGTCTGCGTTTATATGTCAGCGATAATAGCTGGTTATCACAGATGACTCCTACACCGTCTATGATAACTTACAACACAGACGGTTTTTCTAAGAAATCGTTTATGATATTGGACTATCATAGACGGTTTTTTGTATTAACCGTCTGTGATAACGGTTTTTGTTATTAACCGTCTGTGACAGTTTTACGGTTCGGTGTTCTGAATCGTCTGCGATATGCACCACATCACAGGCAGTTCGGTGTTCCGAATCGTCTGCAATATGCACCATATCACAGATGATTAATAACAAAAATCATATGTGATATCGTGCATATCACAGTCGGTTCAATGTTTTAAACCGTCTGGAACACTGAACCGTCTGTGATAGCTATTTCATCAGCGATATTGATTGCTCTTTTTCGGCTAGCCTTAGGATGTGCTAGTCATGCTCTTTGAAAACAAGCAAGATCACGTATATATAGCACAAGACAATCATTACATAAATCTCACAGATGAATGAAACAACACAAGTAGGTCACATATATAGTATGACAATCGTTACATAGATCTCACAAATGAATTAAATTGAATGAATTATTTTATTAAGCACAATTGAGTGATTACAATTGAATCCAATGTTTCAGCATCTAATCACCATTGTCGGGGTGGAACTCTCCAATCTTGTTTATGACCTCTGCTAGCAAGAATTGGGAGAGGTTTCCTCGATTTTCGACGAGTTTGTCAAGATCAAATGTACTTTCGTCAAAGTCCACACGCTGTCGCTAGGAGCAATGTTAAGTCATTAATTAGCATGTGTGTGTACATACATACATACATACATACATACATACATACATACATACATACATACATACATACATACATACATACATACATACATACATACATACATACATACATACATACATACATACATACATACATACATACATATAATCAGAAAATAATAAATATTGGAATGTTGACAAACCTCTAGATCATTCATTTTAGCGTCCATGATTTCCTTCATATGGCAACAAACGTAGAATCCACATATATTACCCTGTAACTGCAGGTGGCACTGCAAAAATAAAATTACATATTTAGGTATTGTCAATTATAGAGGCATTATAATGCAATGAAGATAGAATTGTGTTGAGACCACGTACGCCCACTATTTAATAGCGCAGATTATCCCAGATGGTTCCAACCACAAACCGTTTGTTATATTGCAGACATCACGGACGGTTCGTATTAATAACCGTCTGTAATAATTCATAGACAGTTATTCATATAAACCATCTGTAATATCCGCAATATCACAGATGGTTTGTTATAAGAACCGTCTGTGATGTCCACAATATCATATACGGTTTTTATACGAACCATCTGTGATGTCCGCAACTTTCATAGATGGTTATTAACAAGAACTGTCTGTGATGTCTTAATTATCATAGATAGTTCGTGCTAATAACCGTCTGTGAAAATATCATAGACGGCTGTAAGTATAAACTATCTGTGATAGTTTAAGCACAGACGGTTCCGTATGAACCGTCTGTGATGTAGCCGTCCAGTATAGCCTATTTTGTAGTAGTGTTTGTTTTTGGCGATGCTCCGTCGAGCATTTTAGGGTCGGGATTCACCAGGTTAGTGTTATGGTTTACCAGCGTCGGACTTTAGAAGGAGAATTGGGGAAGGTAGTTCGGTGGTGGTGCCGCCGGCTGCTGGCTTGGAGGAGGGCGATGGGCGGTGGAGGTCGGCGGGGGCCACAAGAACGAAAGAAGTTAGAAGGCAGTGTGAAGTGGTGGTTGTTAGCTGTCGTAGATGAAGGAGGACAGAGGCGGCGATCGAAGTGTTAGTGCCACTCTTGGAGATGGTGGGCAGTATCGAATCACTCTCGGAGATGGTGGGCACAGATGGGGAAGTGACAACGAAGGGGAACGCCGATGGGCCCCGCCGACATTAAGGGTGACACCAACGAGGTGGAGGGCGGTGGCATGCGGTGTGGGGACAAGATACATATAAAGTTAAGGGATGAGATTTGGATCTAGTGGTTAGATTTCGATCAGACAGTGGAAAAATCGACTGCTTTCTAATGAAAAATTACTTGACAGTTGTTGAAGTCACTCCCAACATTTATTTGCTTGCCTACAGAGCTTTGGTATTCTTCAAAGGACAGTTAAAAAAGCGCACGCCCCAAAGAACTAAACCCTCTACTACTGCAGGGTGCTTAGCAAACACAACAAGGATGCAACTTTTCCTCTAGCGTGATAAGCAAGGACCCGAAAATAAAAGGAGGCTGAGCTACCAATTTTGAGGTCGTCAGGTGCTCGTTTGCAAAAGTAAAAATGCAAAAAATGGTCGACGGATGCTCACTCCATCGGTCTACAATGTCTACATGTGTGTACGGCATGATTTGCGTCTGATTCTGCGGCCGAGGAAACGCTTGGTCGTCGTTTTTCTAACGAAGGTTTCGCGTGTGCACCTACGCGGAAGTGAGCTCACACACGTGGGCGATACGGGAAATAGCAATCAATTAATTGGTCCACTAGATTATTTCTTACGCCTCAGGCCACAAATACAAATTATTTTGAATATTGACACGGCCTTTAAACATAACTTTAATCATTAATTTATATTACAACATATTTATAAAATCTAATAAACTTATAATATTAGAACAATATTTTTAAGGTAAATCTATACATATTTTTTATGTATCTACTTTACATATTTTTAAAGATATTGATAGTTAACGTTTTAAAATGTTAACTACACACATCCTAAAATGACATATATTAGTGATTGAGAGAGTGGCTACCATCACTTGGGCTTAGGCTTAGACTTTGACTTTCGTTGCTACAGTAACTAGCTTTAAAATGATACGTTTTTTAAGGTAGGGTCCATAGACGTATTATAGAAAACACTATACTGAGTTCAGCTATACTGGTCAAAATCATATGCAACTATTTTCTTCTGCGTAATGGCTCTCGTGAATAACCAGAATTTAAAAATCGTAAACCAAAAACCAAAGCCACATCCCAAAAGAACCCACCCATCAATTTTCTACAAACAAACAAGAGGCATGCATCTAGCTAGCAGTAATTGAGAATTTTTTAAATAATCCTCTTTTATTTGAAAATACAAAATTATACCTGCGTTTTTATTTTTTACAAAAGTAACCCCCTGTAGCCCAGCCGTTGGGCGACTGGACCCTGTTGCCCAACGGCCGAGCGACACGCAGGCAGTGGCTCTACCGTTAGGCGATAGGGATGCAGTCGCCCAACGGTTCAACGACTGCAGCACAGAGTAAATAATCTATTTTTTATTTGGAGAGATTGGACAACATCTGTTGATGGTGTTGTTAGACTATAAAATAGTGCTATATGATAGTTCAGAATATTTTAGGTAATTCGTTATATGTCATATGGCAAAGAAGTTAGTGTTTGAGGTCTTAATTTGTAAATAAATATGGTAGAGTATGAGTATCAATTTCGTTGTCACGGTTCAAAATTCTTGGATTAAAAAAATATAATTCTTGGATTAAAAAAATATAATGCATACAAATCATGCTGTACAGTGTGAATACACTAGAAGGTATAAAAGTGATAAAATGTTCTAACCAAAGATAAGTTGAGAGACAAGGAACATGTAATATATTGCTGTCCCTAAACCGATGCACATACAATGTGGTTACATGGCATAATGCTTCTGGTAATTGCTTAAGTAAAAATTGATACTACTATGGTATACTGTGATGGAAGCATCAGACTAATGCTAGAATACATATATGTACATAAAGGAACAATATGGCCGACAGGGGGTTGCTACGGAATGCCTCAAACTACTGTGTGGATCACTGCGATTTATCATTCCTTGCGAGCTCTGCGTTATACTCCTCGCTCATCGCCCTCGCGTTGGCCACCAATTTGCACTTTCTCTCATGCTCCTCCTCGCAACCCTCGTGCTCCCTACGCTTGCATGCCTCGAGATAAGCCTGCATCTCCCACTAGATACGGTTGCTATGCTCTTCGTCATGGTGGCACTCCTCCATTTTCTCACGGTAGGTCTTGGCATCCCACTCATCGCAATCAAGATGCCACTGGTCATGCGGGTGGATCTCTCGGTTGATCCAACTACGGTAGGCACATAGTTGATCTAGAGACCACGGGTAGATGGAAGACGATGTTAATGCACAGTTGCGGAGAGAAATATTATGGGAAAAAGTTGTAGCAGCTCCTTAACAGCTGCTAGTAGCAGCTTGTGTCCCAACGATGATCAGGATACTCCCATGCATAGTTTGCGCAACCCTAGTAGCACATGCCAAGGCTGAGCCACTACTTCGACTTGAGAAAGTTGCATATGTTCCTGCACCAACAGAGGGGTGGTGTCTCCCCCTTAGGTGGTTCTTGCGACAAGTGCTCGGTTGTAATGTTGAGGTAGGGGTTGCTACTACGAGGGGCGTCATTGCAAGGAGGTGTCCTTCTAGCACGCTCCCTTTGTTCATCGTGGGCTATAGTAGCCCTTGCAAGCCAGCAAATCTCATCCCACTGGTTCTACATTTGAGCAAGGTATTGTTGTAGTCGCGATGCAGGAGTACCCCGTTGGGGTAGTACTTAAATAGTGATGCGGATCGGCTAATGCGGTTAGAGCGTAATTTGGTTGAAGTAAAATTGGCATTCATGATGCACTAGGCTCGGTGAGGAACCGTACTACAGCCTTGCCGTGCAAAGCTGCATCGTTAAGTCACGTCGTAGCGCAAAACTGCCTCCTTGGGTCACATCCTATGCAAAGCTGGCTCGTTAGGTCACATCCTACACAAAGCTGGCTCGTTGGTCATGTCTCACGTCCTGCACAAAGCTGGCTCGTTGGGTCGCGTCATAGCACAAAGGTGATTGGTCGGGCCACATCCTACGCAAAGCTGGCTTGTTGGGTCACGTCGCTGTGAAAAGCTACCTCGTTATGTCATGTCGGTGTGGAAAGCTGCTTCATTTGGAGAGGGAGGCCACATCCCGCTCTGATGATGGAGGCGACGTGGTTGCTGCTCTGTAAGCTAAAATAGGACCTGCTGTGTATAAAGCACGTTGCCTCCCCCTCAGGCTATAAAATGCATGTCCCACCCTTTGAAAATAGGAGCATTCAACCCTACCAACTGTAGGAAGAAAAACCTTCTCCACCCTATAGTAACAACCATGGCAGACGGTGAGGGGCCTGTCCAACCAAGGTTGCCAAAGCAAGACCCTCCCCTCGAAATGAGGGAGGAATTCGGCCCTAACTACTGCTTAATGCTAAACAAGCGTGCTCAGCCAGTATGGTTGCAATGCAGACACATGCTGCACATGGTAATGTAGGTCTTGGATGGCCAGTTTGAACACGGACAACGTTTCTTCCAATGCTCACATTCTGGGGTATAGTTAGCCAATAGTTTATTTTTTGTTATTGCTAATAGAGTTTCGATGTTAACCCTCCTTTCCAGCAGATGGTGAAATGAGTTTGTTCGCTGGATCGATCCTCCCTATGAACACCATGTTGTGATGTAAATGGATACATTGTGAAGCCGAATCATAGAGTTGGAGACGCGGAATGACAATCTCAATGAGTGGAACGATGTAAGTTCAAGCTCCATTAAATTGGTTTAGGTGATAATAACAAATCTAATTGTGATACTAACTTGTTTATTGATTATGATATTACTTAGTCTTATTTGGATGAAAAGGTGAAAACCATAAGAGGTGTGTATTCTATATCATATTCTTATTTCTTATTACATTCGTCAATCCAAAATATAGATTGAACTTCACTAAATAGTCAAACATGAATATATGCATATGTCTCTATTACACATTCTTGTATGCACACATTTAAGTTGAGTTCACTCTATGTATTGTGGTTTTATTAGTATTGACCCATGTTTATCTTACCACATATTAAGGATCTTGACCTTGAAACATATCCCTTGAGTATTTGTAGCTTGTGTAGTTCATATATACTCATAATCGGGTTATCATCTAGTTCCTCCACTATGTTTTAATGGTTGAATGATAAATGACAATGGATAAGTAAGCTTTGCTTAAAAAGCTTACACTACTACAAAGAGGCTAAACTGGACGCTTACATCACAGACGGTTTCTAGGAACCATCTGTGCTGCAAGTATCGCAGACGGTTCATACGAATAACCGTCTGTGGTATTTTCACGGACGGTTTTTAATACAAACCATCTGTGATAACTTCATTATCACAGGTGGTTTTTAATACAAACCGTCTGTGATACTTCATAGGCGATTTGGATTAAAAACCATCTGTGATAATAAAGTTATCATAGACGGCTTGTATTAAAACCATCTGTGATATGTTTCTCGACTCACAATCCTCCAAAATTTCATAATCTCTTGCCTGAGTCCGAGTAGGATTCCGTTCCGAGATATTTTTAGTAAAACGGGCATAACTTTTGCATACGGTGTTCGTTTTTTACGTTCTTGTACTCGTTGGAAAGCTAACGACGAGCCCGATCCAAAAAATAAGAAGCTTGTGCTGGTTGCCCTCTCTGACCCTCAAAATCTGCCATTTTTAGCCCCAAATTTGCGTTACAAGTTTTTGGTTTCTATTTTTGCCCTTTTCTTGGTCTTCCCTTCGGAATTTGGATTTTGCTTCAACGGAAAAGTTGTAGATCTCATCGAAACATTTAAAAAGAGTATATATAAGCCATATAAAACTTTGCTATTTTATTTTTTGAGACTATTTATTTATATTGCACTGGTATATAAAACTTTGTGCTCTAATTCATAGATGGTTGGTATATAGTACCGTCTGTGATATTCATTCATCATAAACGGTTCTAGCTACCAACCGTCTGTGATAGAGAGTATCATAGATGTTTGTATGTAGAACCGTTTGTGATAATCTAATCGTTGGGCCTGTTGATCCTCACCAACCCAATCCTAGCCAATAGAAATCCACCAACCCTCACCCCACGGATCGTAGCTCCACCTCTCCATCCCCGCGCCAAAAATTTTCATACTCCCATCTCTATCTCCCCTATAAATAATCACCCAAACCTAGCCTTCTTATCGTTCTCCTCCTCCTTGACCCTTACTATAATAGCCCGCACGAAACAAACGATGCACAAGTCTACGGGAGGCAAGACACCACAGAAGCAACTAGCTACCAAGGCGACGCTCAATCAACGCTGACGATGGTGGGCGTTAAAGACATCTAGCTCGTCCGTTGCATCAGGGGCGAGAAGGCCTACGCATAGAGGATCTTTGGTTTTTCTCTGTTCTTGTTGTGTTAGCTTGATAGGTAACCTGCTCGTTGTTTTGGGATATTGTAACGATAGGCTCTAATCTTAATAAAAATGGAATGTGTACTGTGTTTCTTACTGTATTTGCTTGTTTTCAGATGGCATAGTTAACATTTCCTGAGGCTAGCCGAATAAAAGAAAAAAATTAGGTATAGAATGAACTATCATAGATGATTTTGTGATATAAACCGTCTGTGAAGGATTATCACAACGGCTCAAACCAAAAACCGTCTGTGATACTAGCACATCACAGACAATTCTATCTACCAACTGTCTGTGATGAAAAAATATACAGTTCTATCAATGAACCGTCTACGATACTCATCCATTACAGACGGTTGGTAGCTAGAACGGTCTGTGATGTGTGAATATCATAGATGATTTTTTATTCGAGCCATCTGTGATAGTGTTCTTCACAGACGGTTCTAGTTACAAACCGTCTGAGTTGTGATTATCACAGATGGCTTACAAATCGTCTGTGACAACCTTTGATTATCACTGACCCATAAATTTAGACGGTTCAGAAAACCGTCTGTGATGACGGTTCCGAACCATCTGTGATGTCTCATTTTGTAGTAGTGTTATCTTAGAGTATACAATTGTCATGTACATGTTGTATACTCGAAAAACAATCTTTTATCTCATTATTTATTGAGATTGTCATGAGTTACCAAAAAGGGAAAATTATGGAATCTAGTCCCTCTATTATAAGTTAGCGGTGAAGCTTCATAATTGATGACAATAGATTTGTGGACTAATATTTTTTATGAGTTAGATGAATAGGTTAGGTTCCACAAAAGAGAATGATTTGGGATGGCTTCACACGTTGAAGATCATCAAGTCAAGTGAAGGGTGCATCATGAGTTGATGCATGACCAAGAGGAGATGATCATATGTTGATCATCAAGTCAAATGAAGACCCATCATGTGTTGATGGAGTTCAACCCGGACTTGAAGTGAAGGTGTGAGTCATCATGCTTCAAGAAGATGCTAAGGCAAAGGTATGACTTGTTAGGGCTAAAGATGCGTTCATAGTCTTTTGTCGATCTTGGAGTTTGGTTGGAAGATCGGATTGTTATTATAGGTTGCCATACTATTAAGACGGGTCTTATCTAGTAGCTTGAGTCTTATCATGTGTTGATTGCTCAATCTCACTTGCTCTAGCTCTCTTTGGCATGAGGCATGTATTTGCCAATATGTTTTGCAAATAGTTGAAACTCATGTGGTGAATCCTTGTAACAAGGGACTATAGATTGCGAATGTGTTTTGCAAGTGTTTGAAGTCAATGTTTTAATTCTTTATAGTATGAGCTTATATTTGCAAATATGTTTTGCAAATAGTTGAAACTCAGATATAATCCTTGTGTCATTATTCTAAAAGTGTGCAAATTTGTTTGCAACTTGTTGCGAATCATATTTGATCCTTGTGTGCAAGATATTGTTGTTTGCAAATGTGTTTTACAAAATCTGTTGAAGTATCTGCACTTCTCAAGGAAATCAAAATTACCGTAGTGTAGTCTACGGTACTACCGCTGACCAGAACTACTGACGTTGTAATCACGGAACTACCACATGCGTTGGTGGTCAAAAACCTTCGTTGTCGAGAACCAACTTGGTCGAACAAATGTGGTTGAAGTCCTGTGTGGTCAAAGATCTGTGTGATCAAAACTAGCGCGGTCGAACTAGCATGGTCAAAATTGATGTGGTTGAGATCTATGTGATCAAAATCAGCGTGGTTGGAATCGATGTAGTCAAATATCCGTGTGATCAAAATCAGCATGATCGAACGGACGTGGTCAAAGATCTATATAATCGAAACCAACATTGTCGAACTAGCGTAGTCAGAATCAATGCGGTCGAAGATCTGTGTGACCAAAACTAGTGTGGTCAAACTGATGTGGTTGAAGATCTGTGTGATCGAAACCAGCGAGGTTGAATCGACATGGTCGAAATTGACGTGATTGAGATCTTTGTGATGAAAACCAGCGTGGTCGAACCGACATGGTCAAAATTGACGTGGTCAAAGATCTATCTGACCGAAACCAGCGTGGTCAAACTAACATGGTCGAAGATTTGTGTGATCGAAACCAGTGTGGTCGAACCGATGTGGTCAAAACCGACGTGGTTGAGATCTGTGTGATCGAAACAAGTGTGGTCGAACCGACGTGGTCAAGACCTATGTGATTGAAACCAACATGGTTGAATTGATGTGATTAATACAATATGGTCGAAGATCGACTGAGTAGTTAGAGATCTGTGTGATCGAAGACTAACATGGTCAAAAGTCGATATGGTCAACGTGGTCAAGACCTGAGTGGTCGAAACCAATGTGATCAGAGACCAACGTAGTCGGAAACCTGTGTGGTTAATCTGGACAGCCTGGTCGGAGAACAATATGGCTGGAGATCAGCATAGTTGGAGACTTGTGTGGTCGAACCGGATAACGTGGTCAGAGACCTGAGTGGTCGAACCATCTAACGTGGTCAGGGACCAATGTTGTCGATGATAGGTACTTTCGACTAGTTTTGTGTGAGCGATCGATCGGTTCTGTGTGAGTGGTCCAATCAGTGAGCAGTACTACCGGCACTGTGTGAGCGGTACTTCCGATTTGCAAAATGACCGGCTCTGTGTAAATGATACTTTTGATTTGCGAAACGTCCGACTTATGTAGCGGTATGTTTTTTCTAGAGAGGCACCAATGTGGTGGCCTTCTCCTCTCCACGAGAGTGGTAGTTCCGTATGTGGGAGTAGTACTTTCGACTTCCGATAATCTTCATTTTTTTGGTCCTTTGCTTTCAATGGCTAGCTTTCGTGGTGTGGGTATATACACACTTGTGGCCGGTTGGAGAAGGAATCGCTGCACTCTATTTTACT
Source organism: Dendrocalamus sinicus (assembly GCA_036346575.1). NCBI lineage: Eukaryota > Viridiplantae > Streptophyta > Magnoliopsida > Poales > Poaceae > Dendrocalamus > Dendrocalamus sinicus. The sequence continues at coordinate 7,667,858 of CM070675.1, forward strand.
CTCTTGAGCTAGTGTGAGCTCCTATTCTCAATTGTGCATGTGTTACACCTTGTGAGTAAGGAGAAGGCTCTAGATTGCATGTGTTGCATCTAGAAGTAGATTCTGTATCCACTTGAGCTTGTGCATTCGTTGCACGTGTAAGAGTCAAGCGAGGGGCTTGACTTATTATTCTTGGAGTTTGCCAACTCCTAGACGACATTGGAGGTGTCATGCACGGTGATCTTCTTTGAGAAGCTTGTGAGAAGACTCGGTGAAGTGTGAAGGTTGGAGCTCACCTACCCAGAGTGGGAAAGAGCTACCACTAGTGCATTGAGGTGTTTCAGCTTAATTCATAGAGCCGGTCTAATTCATTTGGGCTAACCTCAACGTGGACTAGGGGAGGAAGATAAGTCTCTAAACACCATAGTAAAAAGAAATCGTGCCAATTATGGTTTGTTTTCTTGTGCTCAATTTACATTTAAGCAATTTATATTCGTAGAATTAAATTGATTGCTTGTCATCCTAGGATTGCAAATCTTGATAGCTCTAGGGTGTTGGTGCACTTAGGTGAATATAAGTGAATTAGGCTTCATTTGTGCTAAACCAATTTGATTTAAGCTTCTGCATTGTATACTTGATTTAGACAGAAAGAAAAGGTCTTTAATTGATAATAATTGGAAGAGAATTTTTGGACCGCCTATTCACCCGTCTTATAAATGATGACATCCGCCAACAGATGCAATGCGAGAGGGGCAACGAGGAGGTCATCAACATAGGAAGTTACTATGATCCCATATGCTGCTGCGTGAACTCTACCTGCATATGTGCATGCCACTATAACGACAGCCAGTCACATTCAAGGCGTCCCCTCTGCAACACTCTATGTGGGTAGCACTAGGCACCTTCTACTAGTATCCATGCCTGGAGAAGCTTGTACCATGGTACTCTTTCCTGTTGCATGTGGTTATGTTCAATCTCCTAAAGCATATAACTAAATAGTGAACGCGTCATTGTGGTTGCCATTTATTGAGTGGATGTTTGGAGCACTGCATCATGTGCATTAAGCTAGAGTCATCAACAGTGTCACTGTGGTTGTTGGTGAACAGCACCCAACCAAACAACCATAACAAGTAGGCCTCTAGGTGCCATGACATCTAGTGCATTACGTTAGGTCCACCACGCCCCGTGGTACATCTCCACCCCGCAAGGAGTGGTGTCCTCTAACAGGGGCTGTCCGAGGTAAAAGCGCTCGAATGACCACAGCTGAAGTAAGAGCGAACACCCCGCGAGGACCAAGTTCGACCTCATCCTGTGACATGCATTGCACAAACCACGATAGGTCGTGGCAAGTGCAGTTGAACCCCAACTAATCTAGGGGCCCTTCCCATTAGCGATGGCCCTAGCGTAAGCGATGAGGCGCACATTGACGGTGTTGCCATGGTTGCTAGTGAACAACACCCAGCCAAATAGCCACAACAAGTAGGCCTTTAGGAGTCGTGACACCTGGTGCTCATTGGTGGTCTGGTCCATCCATTTGACCTGAATAGATGAAAAAAGTGAGAAAACTGTAGTATGAAAAGTAGAGTGCAACAGTCTGAATGGGAAGGGCGTCGAACACGTACCCGGAACTACGAGAGGCACTGCAAGGGCGAGGCATGCATTTGTTCCGGTGGAAAGACATAGTACCCCTCCACGGCCACAGGCGAAAGGACTCCATGAAACCTACTTAGCAGGTCGTCACGCTAGCCAGCCGCCACCGATAGGAAGGCAACACCTCATGTGACAGGGAGGCCAAGCAGCAATGAGATGTCCTGCAGAGTAGGGGCCATCTCCCCGAACAGGAAGTGGAAATTATGCGTCTCCAGCCACCACTGGTCCACCAGAGCTGTCAGTAGGGAGCGATCGAATGGGAAGCATTGCAACTGCTCCAGCCCAGCCTGGACCTCTCCGTCATTCCCAACCACATCTGGTGCCAGACCGTCCTTGTCTATGGCCTACACCATTCAGGCGAGAGGTAGTAGACTAGCATCGCTAAGCCTGTAAAGTAAAAAAAGATCAATACGCAAGCTATGTACAATGAGAAGACAGTGCCACCGAGATGCAAACTTGTCTGTCCAGCGTGGGTCTAACCTCTAGGCCACTCAAGGTGTTCACATGCGCATCACCGCCAACTCAATCGTGTCATCCGTGCCACCAAGATGTAGTACACGATGTGACACACAATGCAGCCAGTCGACACGCTCATCCAGCAGGCCGAAAGGCCAGCTTGATCCATGAAGGTCACGAGCCATACTTGCAAAACGGCTTGAAGTTAGCATACGAAGCATACGAGGAAGGTTATCGTACACCGCTTTGAAAGAGCCAAACCATCTTTCTAATACCTTTTGCTTTGCATGCCACCCCTTCGTGTAGCTTATCTTGTACTTGAATTTCTTCTCGATAGCCACTATGATGTGCTTGGCCTCCATGTTCTTCTTCTCTTCTATTTCTCCATACATCAAATTCGCTATCAAGGTGGATGTTAGGCTACGATGCCTCGGTAAAACATTGCTGAGCACACATGAGTGCAGCTCCACCTTCGAGACAATCCAGTGAGTCTCATACTTTGGTCTATGTGCGTGCACCCACTAAGGACAACCGGCCTACTTGCATTTGACGGTGCACTGCTCCTAGCTAGACTTGATGACTCAAAACGTCTGCTGCAAGGATGTCTTGTCAGCAAACATTGAGTGCATCCGAACCTCTATGCCATGGTACTCCCATGGTTATTCATACTCATCATGCGCAGTAATACTCTCAGCGTCAAACTTGTTCCATTCTAGGGGATGGGAGCTTCTTCCTTATTGGAAATGTCTTCGTTGTCCTCCCATACAACTTTATCTGTAGCTCAGGCCATTTGGTCATCACTCTCCATTAGACGCACTATGTACTCCATATGCTCTCCTTCATCAGCCTATCCTGTAGGCTCAACATGCGGTGACTGATCTTCCTTTCCTGCATTTACCGCATCGGTCTAGTCACGAGCAACATCCTCCGCACCCTTTGTACACACTGGCCTCCTGGTCCTCTTCTTCACTAACATGCTTGGCCTCCTGGTCCTCTTATTACTTTTCTTTCCAGCCATCTATCCAAAATTATACTATTTTTTCTCTAACTATAATTTTCTATAGATACTAGTTATACTATTCTTTACACTAAACAAACTATTTATTACTATAAAAGCATAGACTAAAACATAAATTTTTTTTACCTTATGGACAAATGGCTCGTCGTAGAAACAGCTAAACCTCCTCTTCTCCTTCTCCTTCTCCCTCTCCTCTCCTCCTTCTCCTTCTCCCTCTCCCTTTCCTCTCCTCCTCCCTCTTCCTTTCCTCTCCTCTTCTCCCTCTCTTTCTGTTCTTGTGCTCGGCCAGCAGTCGCTTGGGCGCGTGACTTATATAGCCCATCCAATCCCCGAACGGTTAGGTAACTAGAGGGTGCTATCGCTGAACAGTTGAGCGATAGCACCTATCGTCCAACTGTTAGGCTATTGCATTTATGTGGCCCAATAGTTGGGCAACTATCTGCGTGTCGCTCAGTCGTTGGGTGACAGGGGCTAGTCGCCCAACGGTTGGGCGATAGGGGCTAGTCGCCCAACGGTTGGGTGACGGAGGTTATTTCTATAAAAAAATAAAAGCACATGTATATTTTTATATTTCTGAATAAAAAAGAATTATCTAAAAAAATTCCAGTAATTGATCTGCATAGATAAGCTCGTCGATCATCTTTCTAGCACCAACTTTTGGGATTTTCTAAACAACAATGGACGATTTTTTTTGAAGAAATCAGCTAAAGTTCTGACCACCAATTCCCAACTTCACCAGATGCAAAAAGTATGGCATATTCTTTTTTGTTTCGGTTTATGACTTTTAGTTTGTTTATGAGAGAGGGTATGGAGTAATAGAAACTCGCATGTGGTTTTGGCCGAAATAAATGAAGTCGCTATAGTTTATACTTCAATTAACTTATAGACATTGTCCTGAAAAGACACTTTGTTTGAAAGCTAATTACTGTACAAAAGCCAAAAACAACTTTTAGAGGGGCTGTTCTTTTTAGTTTTGGCTTATAGATTTCGGGTGTGGCTTATAACTTTTTGGACTATTATGAGAAAGAGTACGGAGTAACAGAAACTCACGTGTAATTTTAGTCGATATAAATGAAGTCACTATATTACATATTATAATCAACTTATACATCTTTTTTAAAAACACTCTATTTGAGAGTTAGTTTCTAAAAAAATTAAAAATTAGTTTTTAAAAGATAAAGAAAACAGACCAGCAGCTGAAAAGAAAACGTCCAGTACTACTTAAAAACCAAAAGGTAGGCGCTCATTTGAGCAGAGCATTTCCGCACATGGCGCCACGTCATGTTCGTACGCAGCTCGATTGCTGCCACATTGACACCAAATCGATGGATAGCGAAGTGAAAGCTGTATATGGTAGCATACATTGTACTTAACCTTTTCGTACTTAGCTTGTTGGCTTCAATCCGACGTGGCCGCTGTTGGAAATCTAGTCAATTTTCGGTATATTTTAATCTGGAAATTTAGCATATAAAACATGACATAAACATGCATAAGTGATCTATCAACGATGTATTCATATTCGCTAACAAACAAGCTAACAGAAACATCTATTAACATATTCATAGCGCACATAAACAAATACACCATAAAAGTTTTCAATTTATACCCTCGGGCGGGGCCAGTGCCGGAGACACCGGAGGCGCCGTTACCATCAGTCGACATGATGGCCTATTCGATATAGTCAATCGAGGCGTGATGCAGGAAGATGTTCGCAGTGCAGTCCCGCGAATGATTCACCACCAGGAAGTAGATGTCGCAGATTGAGTAGTCGCGCTGATGCGCTCCCCAAAAACTTGATCGCCCGCCTACCCGTGCAGGTACACAAACGGACGAAGTTCCGGAGGCCTACTCGCCCAGAAACTTGTGCGCGCTAGGCTCTGGACCGGAGATGATGAAAGTAGCGGAGCAGCAGAGAATAGCTTTTCCGTATGGAGAAGAGAGCCTTTTCATGCTCTGTTCTTTTGTAACAACAAAAACGAAGAGCCAGAGTAACTGCAGCCATTAGTAACTGCATCGTTACTGTGAACCAATTACTGCGAGTCAGTGCGTTTTGATTTTTCGAATAGATAAAGAAAACGCGCCGCACCGACACGCTGCGCAAGCGCTGCACTTTACCGCACGGCGCGGCGCGGCGTGGCAAGGCGAAGCGGCGAGCGCGCGTGTATTGGCTCTCTCCAATTCCACAAGGGGTTACCACGTTCCATCTTTTAAAGTGGTGTAACTCCCATTCAATTCTCCATATGGGACTAAACAGTTTTTACACCTAGCATTAATAGTGGGCCTAGGAATTTCATTTGATTAATTGCTAAATTAAAATGGACCAAGCCCAATTAATCCAACAATCCCCACCAAATTTCAAGGCACACGAAATGCTCTCGATTCTGTTTGTTTGATATACCAGTGTTTCGATGGAGATTAAGTTGAACATCCATCTAGGAAAAGAGTTACACTCATCCACAACTGAACAATGGACTATGCCTTGAATTGACAGTTTTGTGCGAACAAGCTTTATCCAATTCCTTTACTAGTACTAGGCTGCCTGAAGCATCCCCTCTGGTTGGAGCATATAAGTCATACTCCACGCCTATTCATGAGTATATAGAAATCATCCAAATCTCATAGATTGTGACCAGCAGTCGAACTCATATAGGTGTGTTCCTTCTAAGATGTCCTGTAGGCCAACATCTCTGCTTTAAATAAGCCACTCGGATCACATTGAGGTAAAAACCAACCTGCCATATAGAATAGGAGAGAAGTGCATCACTGAAGAAATGAGCCTTGTAAAGGTCTCTCCTCCCAGTCAATCAACAGCTTGTTTCACCATCCTACTTCACAGGATCTCCGATCACGTAGAACAGGTTACCACTGTGGTATGACTATGTGGGTCTCAGGCCCATCTCACTCGATGCACTATCTATCACATTACGTGATAAACCCTTTGTAAATTGGTCGGCCAGATTCTTAGCTGTCTAGACATAGTCCAGCGCTATCACTCCGGAGTTTTTCAGCTTTCTGACAGACTTCAACCGCCTCTTAACATGCCTAGATGACTTCATGTTGTCCTTAGAACTGTTCACCTTGATAATTACAGTCTGATTATCACAGTTCATCAGGATAGCCGGTATCTTTTTTTCAACCACCGGTAAATCCATAAGGAGTTCACGAAGCCACTCAGCCTCAACAGTAGCGGTATCTAATGCTGTGAGTTCTGCTTCCATTGTTGACCTCGTTAAGATGGTCTGCTTGCAAGACTTCCAGGAAACAGCACCACCTCTAAGTGCGAACACATATCCACTCGTGGCTTTTATCTCATTAGCATCAGAGATCCAGTTTGAATCACTGTAGCCCTCCAGTACCTTTGGGTACCCAGCATAGTGAATGCCATAGCTCACAGTTGCCTTTAGATAGCGCATTACTCTCTCAAGAGCACGCCAATAATCATCTCCCAGATTTGACACAAACCGGCTTAGCTTGCTCACAGCAAACGAGATGTCAGGCCTCGTAGCACTAGCTAAATACATCAATGAGCCAATGATCTGGGAGTATCTCAATTGATCCTTTGTTATTCTTCGGTTTTTCCTCAACAACACACTAGGATCATAAGGAGTAGAAGCAGGCTTGCAGTCACTATAACCAAAGTGACTCAAGACCTTCTCCACATAGTGGGATTGCACAAGTGTAACTCCACCATCACCTCCTCTCAGTAGCTTAATGTTAAGAATCACATCAGCCACTCCCAAATCTTTCATCTCAAAGCTCTTGGACAGAAAGTCCTTGACCTCCTCAATCATATTGAGGTTTGTCCCAAAAATCAGTATGTCATCAACATACAAGCACAAGATCACTCCTTCTCCCCCACCATAGCGATAGTACACACATTTGTCGACTTCATTCACAACAAAGCCAGCAGATGTCAAAGTTCCGTCGAACTTCTCATGCCATTGCTTAGGTGCTTGCTTTAGGCCATACAAAGACTTTAACAACTTGCACACCTTTCCTTCTTGACCTTCTACCACAAACCCGTCTGGCTGATCCATATAAATCTCCTCCTCCAACTCTCCATTTAGGAAAGCTGTCTTAACGTCCATTTGATGAATGAGAAGACTATGAGAAGCAGCCAGGGCAAGTAGTACTCGAATTGTGGTCAATCGGGCAACAGGTGAATAAGTATAAAAAAAGTCCTCGCCTTCTTTCTAGGTATAACCTTTGGCCACAAGCCTTGCCTTGTACTTTTCAATTGTACCATCAGGCCTAAGCTTTTTCTTGAAAACCTATTTACATCCTACAGGTTTACACCCATAAGGACGATCAATGACCTCCCAAGTTCCATTAGACATAATAGAGTCCATCTCACTCCGTCACTTCCTTCCAATAGTCGCGTCGGAGAAGAATATGCCTCTTCAATGGTTCTTGGAGTGTCATCCACGAGGTATACAATGAAATCATCACCAAAAGACTTTGCAGTCCTTTGTCTCTTACTCTTCGAGTAACTTCATTGTTATCCTCCTCAGGATTTTCCACAAAGCGTTTGCTCAACATGTTCTATCGTGAGAAAGAATCAAGGGAAATTATAGGTTCTTGACTAGATGAGCTAGGTACATCACTATTCATAGGAAATTCATTCTCAAAAAATGTAGCATCTCTGGATTATATGATTATACCAACACGCATGTCAGGTACTCCAGATTTTATAATTAAGAACCTATAACCCACGCTGTGCATAGCATAACCAAGGAATACACAATCTACGGTTTTTGGTCCAAGTTTGCGCTTCTTGATAATTGGCACGTTAACTTTGGCCAAACATCCCCAGGTGCGCAAATATGAGAGAGTCAGCTTCTTCTTTTCCCATTCCTCGAATGGTGTTACTTCTTTGTTCTTTGTAGGAACTCTATTCAGGACATGACATGCGGTCAATATAGCCTCACCCCACCATTCCTTAGAAAGTCCCGCAGTGTCTAACATGGCGTTAACCAAATCAGTTAGAGTGTGATTCTTTCTTTCGGCAACCCCGTTTGATTCGGGAGAATAGGGAGGAGTCCTCTCATGAATAATTCCATGTTTCTCGCAGAATAAAGTAAACTCATTTGAAAAATACTCTCCCCCACGATCAGACCTTACCCGCTTGATTTTCCTCTCAAGTTGGTTTTCTACCTCAACTTTATAGATCTTAAAATAATCCAACGCTTCATCTTTTGTTTTTAATAAGTACATGTAGCAAAATCTAGTGCAATCATCTATAAGCGTCATGAAATATTTCTTTCCACCTTTAGTCAACACGCATAAATCAGAATGAATGAGTTCTAACGGTGCCAAATTCCTCTCCTCTTTTGCTGCCTTGTGAGACTTGCGAGGTTGTTTCGATTGAACACACGCATGGCACTTAGAACCTTTGACCAAAGTGAATTTCGGGATTAAACTCATATTAGCTAAGCGCGTCATACACCCAAAATTAACATGACAAAGTCGTGAATGCCAAATATTAGACTCATCATCATCGTTACACACATGGTTCACAACTTTATTATAGGAATCCATCAAAGAAAAACGGAACAAACCTCCGTTCTCATAGCCTTTACCAACAAATATTCCATACTTAGACACGACACATTTATTGGACTCAAATGCAAGCCTAAAACCATCTCTACACAGTAGAGATCCGCTGACGAGATTCTTCTTTATGGAGGGGACATGCTGCACGTTCTTCAGCTGCACGGTCTTTTCCCAAGTAAACTTCAGATCGACCGTACCAACACCATGAACAGCTGCATGCGATCCGTTCCCCATCAACAAGGAGCAACCAGTGTCAACCCACCACTCAGGTGATTGACAAACAGAAAGAACTGTAGGTAAATAATTACCGTACCTCGATGTTCCTCCAGCGTCACTAATAACCATGTTGGCTGACTTCTTCTGCTTATCCTTGCGATCTGGACAAGCCTTAGCCCAATGGCCAGAATCACCGCACACAAAGCAGCTGCCCTTTCCTTTGCCTTTCTTCTTAAAATCAGTAGTAGCCTTGGGATTGACAAAAGGCTTATTTTTCTTCTTGTTGTGGAAAGCTTGAGGATTCTTCTTCTGCACCAAATTGGCGCTAGAACCTCCTCGTGACAACTTTCTTGCCACGAGTATCTTTTGCCCTCGCCTTCTCTTCAACACCAAGAGTGCCAATGAGATCAGTAACACTGAACTCTTGCCTCTTGTGCTTTAGAGAGGTAGCAAAATCCGACCAAGAAGGTGGTAACTTGGCGATAATACCGCCAGCCACAAACTTGTCCAGTAACTTGCACTTATTGTTCTCAAGCTCCTTTGCCAGCGCCTGAATCTCATGAGCTTGCTCTACTACAGAACGGTCATCGACCATCTTGTAGTCATAGAACTGCTCCATGACATACAACTCACTACCAGCATCAGAAACTCCGAACTTGGCCTCAAGTGCATTCCACATCTCTTTGCCCGTAGGCAAATACATGTACACATCCACAATGTTGTCCGCCAGTATGTTGACAAGTGCACCTCGAAACAAGTTATCCGCTGCATTGAACTTGCGTTCATCCTCATCAGACAGAGGTTCAGCGGGCTTGCCTTGTGCAACATGAAAACATTCCATGGCAGTAAACCACAGGATTGCGCGTGCACGCCATCTCTTAAAATTTGAACCATCAAACGGAGGGTGTGGCTTAAGCGACGCAGCAAAGCCAACTACCGAAAAAGACCTATCAAGTTTTTGGATTGTTGGAAATCTAGTCAATTTTCGGTATATTTTAATCCAGAAATTTAGCATATAAAACATGACATAAACATGCATGAGTGATCTATCAACGATGTATTCATATTCGCTAACGAACAAGCTAACAAAAACATCTATTAACATATTCATAGCGCACATAAACAAATACACCAGAAAAGTTTTCAATTTATACCCTCAGGCGGGGCCAGTGCGGGAGACACCGGAGGCGCCGTTACCATCAGTCGACATGATGGCCTATTCGATGTAGTCGATCGAGGCGTGATGCAGGACGAAGCTTGATGCAGGAAGATGATCGCGATGCAGTCCCGCCGAGCGATTCACCACCAGGAAGTAGACGTCGCAGATTGAGTAGTCGCGCTGATGCGCTCCCCAAAAACTTGATCGCCCGCCTACCCGTGCAGGTACACAAACGGACGAAGTTCCGGAGGCCTACTCGCCCAGAAACTTGTGCGCGCTAGGCTCTGGACCGGAGATGATGAAAGTAGCGCAGCAGCAGAGAATAGCTTTTCCGTATGGAGAAGAGAGCCTTTTCATGCTCTGTTCTTTTGTAACAGCAAAAACGAAGAGCCAGAGTAACTGCAGCCATTACTCGAAAGTAACCGCACCGTTACTGTGAACCAATTACTGCGAGTCAGTGCGTTTTGATTTTTTGAATAGATAAAGAAAAACGCACCCGACACGCCTGCGCGCACGCACACCGCCGCACCGCACGGCTCGGCTTGGCTCGGCGTGGCGAGGCGAGCGAGCGAGCGCGTGTATTGGCTCTCTCCAATTCCACAAGGGGGTTACCACGTTCCACCTTTTAAAGTGGTGTAACTCCCATTCAATTCTCCATATGGGGCTAAACAGTTTTTACACCTAGCATTAATAGTGGGCCTAAGAATTTCATTTGATTAATTGCTAAATTAAAATGGACCAAGCCCAATTAATCCAACAGCCGCCGCAACTCCCTCTCCTTTCCTCTCCGTTTAGACATAGCACAGCTATGGACCCTGTTTTTTCTACCCTTTATATTTTAGCTTCTTCTAAAATCAAAATAAATAGATAATTTTTTAAAATAGATTCTTTAAACATATTCTTGAGTCCAAAGTAGTATATATTGTTCGCTCGACATCTCCAGTATTCGCTATCGTCTCAAAAAATACAGATAAAAACTATCAACATAGCTAAAAACAGTGTTATCCTAGATGCTAAATGTTAGTCGGACACCAGACCGAGACCTAGCATCTAGGCAGGCTATACGGCCAGCTAGAGAAACAGGGGCCAAAAGATATCAGCTATAACCTAAAAAAACATAGCCATGATACTATGTATTTTGGTTTTCTAAGTATCCTATCATGCGTCTGCCGTCTAGAGTCAAGTTTAAATTGCAAGTGTTAATTGATGGTCATCGGAGTCGTTTCGGCTTAAGTTTCTGATTTCTTACTTATTTTTCACTATTTATAAATTTCATCTTTTTCTGACTTTTCGTCTTATTTTTGGCTTTCACTAGTTAATGTATTGCAAGCGCATGCCACAGATGGATCGTGTCCCATGAGAAAATGTGTATGTCCTCGTCAGCTCATATATTGGAGGGTTCTTTTTTTGTTACGGCTGATAGTTTATGGCTGTGACTGATAGTTTTTAGTTCTAGCGTAAATGTTTATGTGAATGAATCGAATGCTGATAAACCATTTTAAAAAGACTGTCCATATAAGCTATCTTGTTTACTTATTCCGAAGAGGCATAAGTTCTAAGTTGTAAACTATTAGGAGTCTATAACCTATACCATAGGACGGAATCATCAAAACGCGAACCCAAGTAAATCAACTTTAAAGAGTCCAAAATAGTTAGTTGTGGACATACTCTCACTCTACGTATATGTGTAAAATTTCAAGCCCAAATTTCATTTTTTTTCTAGGGTAATAGAAATGAGAAACTTCTGACAATGATAAATAAAAAAGAATAGGAGAAGGAAAAGGACAAAAGCTATCGTTCATGACAAACTTCTCTCTCTCTTTTTGTTTCTTCTAACCAAATGAAGACAAAAGCTATCGTTCATGTCTTTATTCTGACCAAATGAATGTCGCGCGCGTACACACTGTAGCTTATGTTCCGGTTCATCTATCTTCTACAGGGAATTAGAGACATTCGTTGACCAAGGCAGCTTACATGCATGTTCACGTTTAACTTGTTATATGTACAGCAAATATACATGCTCCCTATGGCCGGACGTTGACCCACGTACGTCAACTGTTCTAGAAATTTCTGCTACATGTGTAGAGAAACTCTCTAGTTTGTTTCAGGACTTCCCAAACTACATTGATTGATCAAGCATGCATTGCACGATCGCATGTACGTATGGCTATAATGCTGCAAGGATGGATATGCATTTATTCATATCAATTCACAGAGGATGCATAAAATATATCATTCTCTCCAGTCCACACGAGTGTCAAGTACACCAACTGTAGATGATCGTCACTAGCTAAGGTGTAGATCATATATAAGAATTTTTTTTTCTTGTCAGCAGGATACTTGCTAACGTTAACGTATGGCTATCGGTTTCTATGTATGCTTGTGCTCATCCCTTGGCCAAATTGTGATCCAAATATTTTCAAGAAAAATATGGGCCCAACTAATGTTGTTATTTTCTTTGGTGAAGGAAAGATCATGACAGGGAGAAAATTTCACCCACAAGCTTTCAAACCATATTCCCCCACTGCTACAGACAGTGTTATCATAGACAGTTTGAAGCCATCATCACAGACGGTTCCTGAACCGTTTGTGTTTATGTATCATTGATAATAGGTGGTTATCACAGATGGCACCCACGCTGTCTGTGATAACTTACAATACAGACGGTATTTTAGAAAAACCGTCTGTGATAGTCGACTATCACAGACGGTTCTTATAAAAAACCGTCTGTGATAGTCGAGTATCACAGACGGTTTTTTATAAAAGCCATCTATGATACGGTTCATATCACAAACAATTCGGAACATCACATACGATTAATAACAAAAACTGTCTATGATATTGTTCACATCACAGACGGTTCAGTGTTTGAAACCGTCTGGGATATTTATTACAGACGGTTTGGAACACCGAACTGTCTGTGATAGTTATTTCAACAGCGATTTTATTTGCCATTTTTTGGCTAGCCTCAGGATATGCTAGTCGTGCCCTCTAAAAACACGTAAGATCACGTATGTAGCACAAGACAATCATTACATAAATCACAGGATGAATGAACAACACCACTATCACACACACACACACACACACACACACACACACACACACACACACACACACACACACACACACACACACACACACACACACACACACACACACACACACACACACACACACACACATATATATATATATATATATATATATATATATATATATATATATATATATATATATATATAGCATGAAAATCGTTACAGATCTCATAAATGAATTAAATTGAATGAATTATTTGATTAAGCACAATTGAGTGATTTGTACAATTGAATCCAATGTTTCAACATCTAATTATCATCATTGCCGGGGTAGAACTCTCCAGACTTATTTATGACCTCTGCTAGCAAGAATTGGAAGAGGCTTCCACGAATTTTGACGAGTTTGTCAAGATCATATGCACTTTCGTCGAAGTCCACATGCTGTCGCTAGGAGCAATGTTAAGTCATTAATTAGCATGTGTGTGTATACACACACACACACACACACACACACACACACACATATATATATATATATATATATATATATATATATATATATATATATATATATATATATATATATATATATATATATATATATATATATATATATATATATATATATATATATATATATATATAATCAGATAATAATAATTATTGGAAGGTTGACAAACTTCTAGATCATTCATCTTAGTATCCGTGATTTCCTTCATATGGCGGCAAACGTAGAATCCACATATGTTACCCTGTAGCTGCTGGTGGCACTGCAAAATATATATAATTACATACATAGGTATTGTCAATTCTAGAGGCATTATAATAAAGTGTGATATAGGATTGTTGTGTTGTAGCGGGTACCGGAAATCGTGTCCTGTGTTGCAGCGTGTCACTGGACTCATTATGTCTCCCTTCTAGGGCAACATAAGTGGTAAACGACCTACGTGATTCCAAAAAAGTTAGCCTCAGCCATTGCAAACAAAGGAAAGATTACAATAGAGTTATGTATGGAGGAAATGAGTTTACCTGTTAATTACTTCTTGCACACGACTGAAGTCGTGGTTGCTCCTAAGAAGGGAATCAAGGTATATTACCTTGCTCCACTTTGGTGCAATCACAATCAAAATCCAGTGAGACCTAGTCATGTGTGTCGTCATAGTAATTAATCCTAAGTTCATGTTGCATATAAAATACAAATGAAACTTATGTGACAACTAGTGAAGCACTTACCCTTGGTTGAAGGGTACCATGATGTACTCCTTGTCGCTATGAGCAATCAATCTCCTCGTTATGTAATCTTGCATGAAGGATGCATTTCCGTTGATAGATTGCTCCAAGACCAAGTATGGGTCGAGGAAACTCACCGGTTTTCGCTGTCGTCGGACTTGTTGGATCATGTATCTATACATAAGGAAAGAGTAATGACATTTATCAATATGACGTGAATGGAGAACTTTATTGTATAGTACACTTATAGTGTCCAGCATCGTAGAAGTGAGACGTCGAGTTCGTCGAGATTGAATAGTAAGAATAAGTCTTCGAATGTCATGACGAAGTAGCCCAAGTCATGGAGGAAATGCATATCCTTATATCTCACAGTGAATCCACTGTGCTGGTTTGGCTTCATATTGGACCTTTGCATATACCAGGTATGCAACATATTGCAAACCAGACCAAGCCGGGGTAATTATGACTTGGGGACCAACTATACTCCTAGAATGAACTTCCATGGCTCGGGATGCGCCTTAATTTTCTTCGCTTGAGTCTTAGACCCTCGCTTATGATACATTTTCGGCGGCGTTTGCATAGGAGCTAATGCAACAGGCTTCGAAATCGAAGCTGTAGGTGGAGCCACCGGAGCCGATGTGACAGGTCTGGGGTGATATCCCTCTTGGGCCACTGGATGCAGAGATCGTGGCACGGATGAGTCGAGGGCAATGTCTCTCTTGGGCCACTGGATGAATGTGTGGGCGACATCCCCTAATGTCATAATCTCTTCGTTTTGGGGCTTCTCAAGAGGGACGGTCTTAAAAACATCATTAATCATGTCCACTTGAATCTTTATGAAATCGGTCTCTACTTGTACACTGTGCACTAGTGTCCCTGACAGCCATGGATACGCCATCCCCCGCCCAGCGTCAACGGGAATGGAGCCAACAAGCCTGACTCTAAGGATGCAGGGCGTGGGCTCCTACATAACAATACAAGGTGAGCTAAGGCGTGCACTATAGAGATCTATGTAGCATTGTAAATAGGTACATTACCAGGATGTCATCAATAGGTAAGTGGGCGATGCTATGTTTAGTAATTGGTGTGGACGCGCAGCTACTGTGACATTGAGAGGGACTGGGTACCGCAGTAATAGGGGTGAGTTGCGATTGGTTGCAGACTTGTCTTAGTTCTTCCCTCAATGAATCTATCTCTCCTTGAAGTGAGGTAGTCTGCTCTTGAAGTGAGGCAGATAGTTGTTCCTCAAGTTGAACACGAAGCTCCTATTTTATTTGTTCGTTGCGGTAGGCCTTGGATCTCTTCCTACTCCTATATGTCTCGGAGTCATTTGGAAATCCGTGCCTCCAAGATACGTAAACCCCCAAGCCTCGTGTGTGACCTAGGTGCTCCTTGTTTCCCAAGACCTGTGATAGTATATCTCTCTCCCTGTATTCTTGAAAGGAGCCTCAAGAAGATTTGGTAGTCAATGATTACTGCAAGAGGCAATCATGTTATTTTTGAACCCATGAAGTTCAAGAGGTATTAACAACTATATTGTTTAACATATCTTACCTGGTGTTGGGACACTTCCTCGTCTGCGGGGTTTTTGAAAAAGACACCCGAAGACGTGGTTGATAACCTCGCTCGTAACCAGTTTCGAGCGCGCTCGTTTGTGATCCCAGCAAATGGCGGGGAGGCCTCCGATCGGATTATGACCTCGTCCTGCATCCTCTACTGCGAGATTTTACCTACGTACCCAGCGGTGTTGAGTCTGTGAGGGTGAGTGTTTTGTGTCTAGAGAGCCTTGTGTACCGCACTTTGTTTTTCAAATTCGGTCATTGTCTTCATCTGCACTAAGGCTTCTCATGTTTAAGGCGACACGAAAGGATACCTCATAAAGGGCGTGAGATCCTTGGCCACATACTGCATGACAAGAGTGCTCTTAAAATTCTTCCATGCTTTTCCCATTACGAGGAGCACCTACCGTTACACGAGTCCCTGTACTTCTGCTGGGATATCGAACGAATTTATAATTCTCCCATAGCTGATCTTTCTGACCCTTTGCCAAATCTTTCTAGCTTGCTATGGTGATGGGGACCCGTTGCCTTCCAATTACCCTGTAGGTAGTCCGAAATGATGCCGCTGCTTTCTTTCGTTCGAGAGGGACCCCATCTGGAGAGATCACCATGATGGTGATTCAACCCTCTGGCCTTTTCGATACTCCTCCACCATGCGTAGTTATCCCAATCTTAGGAGCGTGAGACCCAGATGAAGACGACGACGACTGTGTGGATGCTATCTCTCTTCTAAGAAAAAACTAACTACAGTGAGCTATGGGCCTAAACAAAGTTCTATGAAGCAAATGACACAAACCAGTGTGTCTAGTTCATTGAAATAGATACATTGGAGTGTGTCACTTGCTTTATGCCTTTTGAAGGGCTGTGTGGTATATATTATTACTACAAGGTCCCTTTAGAACAATAACATGCCATTCCAAATAGATATTGTAGCTAACAAGTGCAGCATATATCATGAAATTCTAAAGGTCATAAAACAATTTAGCCAACTATTGAGACAGAGCACAAGATTGACAAATGACAATAATAGTAAAAATTTTTGGATGACGACTGTGTGGACACCATCTTTCTTATAAGAAAAAACTAACTGCAGTGAGCTATGTGCCTAAACAAAGTTCTATGAAGCAAATGACACAAACCAGTGTATCAAGTTCATTGAACCGGATACACTGGAGTGTGTCACTTGCTTCATGCCCTTTGAAGGTCTATGTGGCATATATTATTACTACAAGATCCCTTTGGAACAGTAATATGCCATTCCAAATAGATCTTGTAGCTAACAAGTGCAGCATATATCATGAAGTTCTAAAGGTCATAAAACAATTTAGCCAACTATTCAGATAGAGCACAAGATTGACAAATAACAGTAATAACAAAAATTTAGAGCTCAAGCTTGAATATTCAATTTTAGTATTAGATCTTGTAGCTAACAAGTGAAGCATATATCATAAAGTACTAAAGGTAAGATAACAAAACAAATTAGCCAACTACTGAGATAGAGGCGAATGGTCTCGGGAAGGAGCGGCTGCGGTATGAGGTTGAGGCGGCCGGCGTTGGGAGGGAGTGGCGTACGACGTCAGGAGGGAGTGGCGGATGGCGTTGGGAAGGAGCGGCGGACAGCGTCGGGAGGGAGTGGCGGACAGTGTCGGGAGGGAGCGGCAACCAACATTGGGAGGGAGTGACGGACGGTGACAGGTGGGAGAGGCGGCCGGCATCGGGAGGGAGCGACGACGTTAGGAAGGAGTGGAGGTGTCAGGAGGGAGTGGCGGCGTCGCACGCTAGTGAACAATCAGATCTAGCAAACCCTAGCAGTGGCGGTAGAGACGAAGAGAGTGAGTGAGGACTCTGTGAGCATAATCTATTGCAAATATTTATAGGGAAACTATCACAGACGGTTCTATAATAGAATTGTCAGACCCGGATTTTTCAATCCAGAATCCACTGTGTTTCACTGCACTATTCCCTTGATCAATAGATAGTGCACATAGGTACATTGCTGTATCAACTCATACATCGCATAAGATCATGATAGAATAGACCAGAGTTAAATTACACCACGTCGAGTGGCAGTTTACAATAGGGCCACATCGGCCAAATGTCTACATCACCAAATAGCAGCGGAAACGAAAGCATGAGTAAGACCATAGCCACAGGCAAGTGACTGGGGGTAGATATGTGCACTGTTGTGGTTACAGACCAAACAGAGAGATGGTAGTATGGTGGTGGAGAGTTAGGTGAGCAATGCCCGGGGGCTTCCCCATGGCCTGGATTGCTTATATATATATTCACATGGGGGTATTTTACAGTTATGTCCTTACACCCAAGTATCCCTCTCAAGGGCATTTATGCCATTATACATGTCCCATCTTGGGCTTTATATCCTTCTAACAGGTCGGCTAGGCTTAGGTGGGGGTCATCCCTACAACAGGAGCCTCTCATGGTAAAGGGCTTCACGGGCCAAAGCCATGTTGCCGAGCCATTTAGCCCCCTCCGTCCCTGCGGCCTGTGACCTTCTATGATATCAGGCAAAACTAGATCTTGGTGGCGATTGGCGCCTTTTGGGTTGTATGGACGTGGAGTCGAAGCTACCACCGAAGGTGTCTCCTGGCCGCGAGGTGCGCTCCGGCGGTGCCTACGCCGGATATGCTGCCACATGGTGTAGCCTCCGCGTGTAGGCCTTCTGTTGCCGCGCCGAGGAGAACTCCAGTGAAGGGCCCCCCGGAGATGACGTTTATAACTCAGCGCTGGCCTCCTTCTGGGGCCTGGATTTGCAAGGGGCCTTCCTGGGGTTGCTGCACGTGAGCCTGAATCCGCAAGGGGCCCTCCTGGGGCTGCTGCCCGTGGGCTTGAATCCACAGGGGGCCCTCTTGGGGCTGCTGCACGTGGGCCACGACGGGCGGCCCCACTTCCAAGGTTCTATTCCTGGCGACGCTCTGACGGAGCGCCGTGATGGCTGTGCATGCCCGCGTGTTGTGGCCACCCCGGCTGTGCACCTCGCACCACAGGCCGTAGAGCTGGTCTTCTTGCTCCGCGCAGGGTCTATCGTCACGACCCCGGCCGTGCCCTCACCCCCGGCCTCGGCGACCTCCGCCGTGGCCGGTGTGGGCGCTGTCTTCAAAGCCACCCTCGATGTCGAAGACGTAGCAGGGCCTCTGGGACATATGTTGGATGCGCTTGGACTTGTTACCCGACGAGTCCTTTGGCTTGGCGTCCTTGCGCTCGGGGGCGTCCTTCGAAGATTCTTGCTTGCGCTTGCCCTTCGAGGAGCCCTCCGGTGTGTCTTCGTTCTTCATCGAGGCCTCCGCTTGATTAGTGTCGGAGTCGTCGCCTTTGCGCCGTCGCACGTCCAACTCCGCCCTTGCATACTCTTCCTTCTTTTCGAAAAGTTTCGCAACCGTCTTAATCAGCTTACACGTGTTGTACTCAGCCAGCGGCCCCAGGCGGAGGCCTTGTATCGCTGCATTGATAATGGTTGTCTCGTTGACATCCTTGACTTGGCAACGTACCTTCACGAAACGCTTGAAATACTCTCGGAGCTTCTCCGAGGGTTTTTGCTTAACGGTGAAGAGCTGGTCCGCGTCGATGCGCTCGACGTAGTTCCCCTGGAAGTTGTTGTAGAGGCGATCGTGGATCTGCTCCCACGCGTAGATGGAGTTTTGCTCTATGGTGAAAAACCAAGAGAGTGCCACCCCTTACAGCGCGAGGGGGAGCTCCTTCGCCTTGGTGGTGTCGTCTTCGCCTGTAGCTTCGTAGTCTCGTATAGGCGCACGAACTCCCGAGGGTCCATGTCGCCCTTGTACGGCTCAATGGCGTTGGGGAACTTGAAGTCCTCCGGCCATGCCGACTACTGCAGGCCCGCGGAGACGGGGGACTCCGGATCCACGCGCCGCAGCGGAACGCGACTAGAGGTTGGGGCGTCGCGGCTGTCCGCCTGCTCTGGCGTGGGCTCTAGAGCGGCCACTGGCAGGACTTGTTGGCTCCGAGCCTCTTGTATATCCCGGAGGCTCCGCGGAGCTAAGCCAGTTCCTGTTGCAGCGTGCCAATGGCTGTTAGTAGAGCACTTTCTACCGTTAACATGGTCGCGGTGGTTGGAGTGGTGGGTTGCACCGTTGGGCCAGCAACAACCACTGCTTGCGCTCCAGAACTACTCGGTGCGCCGGTGCAGAGAGCTCCAGAGTTGGTGACGGGATCGGCATCGCGACCGAGGTCCCCCACCGCTCCCGCGCCGGGCGCAGCGGCAGCGGCAGCCCAAGCATCGGCGTCGGTACCCGCGCCGACTACCGTGCCAGCGGTTAGTGTGACTGTTGCGCCACTGACGTCAAGGTCGGCAGCTGCAGCACTAGCATTGCCGCCCGTGCCCGTAGGCGCGGAGCTATCGCCCACACCTGTAGCAGGCGTGTCATTGGGCGCTTCTTTCATACCCCTCTTCTTCTTCGCCGCTGCCGATGATGAAGCCTTCTTTGGTGCCATCCTTCTTCAGATCTTAGACCTTGTCTTGTCTTCCCCACGGATGGTGCCAACTATTGTGCTTACAAACCAAACAGAGAGATGGTAGTATGGTAGTGGAGAGTTAGTGTAACACCCCAGGACCCGCATTACCCTGGGATGCCACTAAACCACTACAAGCTAGCCAATTTACTTTACAAGGTAACATAAACTGGCAACAATTTCTAAATCATGTTAAGCTAAGCGGAAGCATACTAAAACAAAGGTAAAGGAACACTACTAATTAAAGAACAATCGCTAATAACTTTAACCAATTAAAACAAACCACAACCTAACTTTAATAATTAAAAGTGATCGACAATAAGAGATAACAATGAATAACTAGAGACTGCACTTATTTATTACAATATGAAACATGATATGGTGTGTGTTAGTGATGTGCCGCTCTACCTATCCCATGCATGCTTAAGAATCACCTGGAGGGGGGAAAACAAGAGTGAGATAAAAATCTCAACAAGCAAACTGTTTAACAGGCTAGTTAAACTACAACAGTTTAATCATCAACATTTATTTTCCACAATGACCACGTTTATATCCGCAACCTCAAATCACCACCAATGACGGTAAAACATTAGCAAATAAATCTTGTTTGACTACTTTAAAACCTCAACCACTACCACTACCAAAGCCAATAAAACATTATCATATTTTACCTCACTATGTTATTTCTCACATCCACAACTGCTATCAACAGTTACTACAAGAGAAAAGAATCTCATGCTACAATCACAACCCCTACCATACCACAAGGGACGAACCCCATTCCATGACCACAGCCATATTCCTCATACCATAAGTAACTCACATGAGCCAATTCCTCATTACAACTATGAAGTTGTATTTGACTGCAAAATAACTTCACCATAGAACATTGCATAGGTATGCAAATGATCTTTCCATAATGCAATGCATATGAATGCGTATGATCCATTGCACCCTTACACAACAAGGTAAGAGTGTGCATCGTACTCTGACAATGTGCGATCTTTGTACCCGATCTGATCGCGGCTATAAGCGGCGACATCCACAATGCAAATGTCATGACATGTTATGAATGATATGATAACCATAAACCATAAGAATTTAATCACGAAGGTCAACAACCTAATCATCTGAATACTTCCTCATAACCCACCTGTGTCTCTGTTGTAGGGGTGGCCCCCACCTAAGCCCAGTAGGCATGTTAGAAGGATGTAAGGTCCGAAATGGGACATATGTAATGATATGAGTGCCCCTGAGGGGAATACTCACGTGTAAGGGTATAACTGTACAAGCGCTCATCGTTTGGATATATATATGTATGGCATAGGCCACGGGGAGGAACCCGAAGCCATTCATTTACTCAACTCTCTACTACCACACTCTCTCTCTCTGTTTGGTCTGTAACCACAACAGTTGGCGCCGTCCGTGGGGAGGACAAGAGCAAGCCTCCAGATCCGAAGGAGGATGGCACCAAGGAAAGCTTCAACATCAGTGGCAAGGGAAAAGAAGGTGGAGGCGGTGAAATCTCGCATCAATACCAAGGCTTCGGCTCTGGTAGCTGCAGGTGCGGATGGCGGCGCGGATGTGACGACCGTGAGCACCGGCATCCACGACGCGACGTCCGACCCCGCTACCACTATCCCGACCACCAACCCCAGCGGTGACAACATAGGCGCGTCCACTTCTTTACTCGGCGCGGGAGCGATCGGCGGTCCCGGTGACGACGCGAGCTTTGTCTCCAGCTCCGGGGTCCTCCGCGCCAGCGCTGCGGGCAGATCCGACGCACAGGCCGTGCTCGCCGCCGTCCCGGTCACGTCGCCGAGCGTGCCGGCGGCCCCAACCATGCCCACGGTGGAAACAGCCCTGCTGGCGGCCCTCAGCGCATGCCAACGGGAGCTATCGGACCTCCGCAGAGCCATGCGAGACATACAAGAGGCTCGGGCCGCGGCGCGCAACACGGTGGCGGCATCTCGGCCCACCTCGAGAGGCGAATAGCGCGACGCTAAATCGCCCGATCGCGTTCCCCTCGGCGCATAGACCGGAGTCCCGCTCTCCGTGGACTGCGGCAGCGGCGTGGCGAAGACTTCAAGTTCGGCGTCATCAAAGCCTACAAGGGTGACTCCGACCCGCGCGAGTTCGTATGCGTGTCGAGACCGCCATCGAAGCCGTGGGCGAGCGACTCTCTGAAGGCAAAGGACTCCCCTCGCGTTGCAGGAGCGCTGTCACAGTTCTTCACCATCGAACCACGGTCCATCTACGCGTGGGAGCAGATCCGCGATCGGCTCTACAACAACTTCCGGGAAGCTACGTCGGCGTATCGATGCGGACCAGCTCTTCGCAGTTAAATAGAAATCCGAGGAGGGCTCGGACTTACTTTAAACGCCGCCAAGATGCGTTGCCAAGTCAGGGACGTTAGCGAGGCAACCGTTATCAACGCAGTGAGACAAGGTCTCCGCCCGGGACCGCTCGCTGAGTATAGCGCGCGGAAGCCACTCAAGTCGGAGGTAGAGCTCTTCGACAAAATGGAAGCGTCGCCCGGCCGAGGAGGGCGCGCGGGGCGCAGCGCAAACTCGACTCGGCAGGGCAAGCGGAGGACTTGTCGTAAAGGAGCGAACAACGAACAACCCGAGGGCGAAGCACGGGAAAGTGTTCGTGGGCGACACTCGTGAGCCGTTGATGACGGGGTACACAAACTTCACGGCGGCGGTATCGGCCCAGCGTAACCAGCGAAGACCCGCAAGGCCCGCCATGTCCTCGCTGCGCAGGCGTCCCACAGGAAGCGCGTTAATCTCCACGCGTCGGGAGTGCGAAGAGGCCACGATGAGAAGCGCGTGCGGGCGGAACTCCTAGAATACGGCGGATGGTGCGAGGTGCACGGTTACGGGGGCCACTTCATGCGGACATGCACCAAGGTTGCGACGTTACGGCAAGCGGTGGCCCCTGTATGGGCCTCGGAGACACGGACCCCCGCAATAGCCCACGTCTGACGTCGCAAAGACGATCCCTTGCGTCTTTGGGTCCCCGGAGAGACCCAGTGCCGGGGTATTAATGTCATCGCGGGAGGCTCTTCGTCGAGCACTTCTCCGACGCAACTACCTCTGCGAGCGTCCCATTGCAGCATCACCTTCACGTCAGCCGATGCCCAGGGCGTGGAATTCCCCCACCAAGATCCTTTGGTCATCTAGGCCGACATTACAGGTTGCGACGTCAGGCGTATCCTCATCGACGGAGGGAGCTCCGCAAACATCTTGTTCGCGGAGGACCTTGATCGTATGGGAATACCTCGGAGCCAGTTAAAAGCTTCGGAAGCCCCCCTCCAGGGCCTCGGAGGGCAGCCTCTGAAGGCTGCAGGTCGATTGCCTCCAAGTCTCCTTGTGCTGGTGACAACGCCGGGGCGAAGATGTCGTCTTCGGCGTCGTGGGCGTCTCGTATCCGTACAATGCCATCTTGGGTCGGCTGCCATCAACTCCTTGACGGTCCCACTCGCATTCTTATGCATGAAGCTCCCGGGCGGCGGGGCGTTATCACCCTCTTGGCGATCGGGATATGGCTCGGAGCATCAAAACCGGCGGGCGCTTGCACCGCAAGGTGCACGCCCTCGAACAAATACGGCGGACATGCCATCCGCTCGGGATGGACACCCAAGCCCCACCGGGGAGGCGTGAAGAGAGTGCCACTCCGGCGGAGGCGATTCGTATCCATGGCGAGGCCTCCTCGGACGTAGAGCAAGACTTGCTCGAGTCCTCGAGCCAACATAGACGTCTTCGCGTGGTCCCGGAGGATATCAAGGGAGTGGACGCGCCCTCATTGAACATAACCTCGCGATCGCTCGATGCCAAGCCCGTCAGCGAAGCCGCGTATGTCCATCGGCCGGCGACAGCGGCCAAGGTGGAGGTGGCGGCTCCTTCGGCCGGGGTTATCGCGAGTTCAACATTCGGCCGCTCGCCAATCCGGTCTGGTCAAAAGGCCCGGCGGCGCTGGCGCATGTGCATCGACTTTATCGCCCTCAACAAGGCATGCACGAGGGCGATTACCCTGCGCGCGCATAGATCAATCGGTCGATGCTACCGCGGATGCGAGCTCATGAGCTTCTTGGGCGCCTACTCGGCTACCATCGGTCTACATGGCCAAGGATGATGAGGATAAAACCAGGCTTCATTCGCGGTGGGGACCTTTTGCTTCGTAAGGATGCCCTTCGGCATGAAGAACGCGGGCGCAACCTTCACCCGCCTCGTCGCGCTGGCCCTGGCCGTCTAGGTAGGAAGGAATGTGGAGGCCTACGTGGATGACGTGGTAGTAAAAACCAGGCAGCTCGCCTCCCACGGTCGGGATCTTCAGGAGACTTTCGATAACCTCAGGAAGGTGGGCATTAAGCTCAATCTGGACAAATGTGTCTTCGGTGTACAGGCGGGCAAGCGCTTGGGCTTCCTCGTATCCGGGCGAGGCATTCAAGCGAACCCGAAAAGGTTGACGCTATCCTGGGCATGGAACCTCCCAAGACGACGCGGGAGGTCCAGAGGCTGGCAGGCCGCATGGCGGCCTTGAGCCGTTTCCTCTCCAGAGCGGCGGAACGGGGCTTACCATTTTTCAAGACTCTCCGTGGTTGCGATGGGTTTCATTGGGACGATGACTGCGCAAAGGCCTTCGACGACCTCAAGAAACACGTCGCAACCCTTCCCACTCTAGTGGCCCCAGCACCAGAGGCTCCCCTCCTACTCTACCTCACTGCCTCGGCAACGGCGGTCAGTGCCGTCCTCGTCCTTGAAGAAGGCGCGCTCCAGCGGCCAGTGTACTTTGTCTCCGAAACCCTCCGGGGCGCCAAGACGCGATATACCGAGCTCGAGAAGCTTGCTTACGCGCTGGTCATGGCTTCAAGAAAACTCCGGCATTACTTCCTGGCGCACCCGATAACGGTGCCATCCTCGTTCCCTCTGGCGGAGATGCTGCACAACAAGGAGTCCACGGGGTGAATTGGTAAATGGGCGGCCGAGCTGGCCCCATTCTCCCTAACATACGCCTCTCGAACGGCGATCAAGTCTCAAGTTCTGGCGGACTTCCTCGCAGAATGGACACCTCCAGCTTAGCCCGCCCTCCAGGTCGAAGACCCGGTGTGGATGCTTAACACGGACGGAGCGTACGGTGTTGCGGGCGCAGGGGTGGGCGCCGTTATCACCACACCTGAGGGGCAGCGCCTGTTGTACTCGACGTGCCTAGCATTTCCGGCTGTGAACAACACGGCCGAATACGAGGCGTTACTCTTCGGCCTCGGGAAGCTCAAAGCGATGGGAGCAAGGCGAGTCCTCGTCCGCACTGATTCCCGATTAGTGGCGGGCCATGTGGACAAGTCATACCAGGCCAAGGACCCGGAGCTAGCCAAGTACCTAGCAGCCGTACGAGCGAAGGAACGACACTTTTTGGGTGTCACGATGAAGGCTATCCCTCGAGCAGACAACGAGCAAGCTGACATCCTGGCCAAGGCTGTCAGTCAGCAGCTCCCAATTCTTGAAGGGGCATTTTATGAAATCACGCGGCGCGCCATAGCGCAGATAATCGGGATGCGGCCTCGTCCACGGATCACCCAGCGGGGTGGCGCGCGAACCCTTTTCGCTTTTCGCAGGCATCGCGGAACCGGATGACCCCTTCGAGCTCCGGCGTTTGCAACACTGCGCTAGGTCCTTCCAGGTGCTCGACGGGGCGCTTTACAAGAAGGGTGCTGTGCACCGCTCTGCGGTGCCTCCCGCGAAGAAGGAAAGCGCCTCGCGAGAATTCATGCGGGTCTCTGCGCTCGCATCTCCAACCAAGGTCTCGGTGGGCAAGGCATTCGGCGATGTTTTATTGGCCAACGGTATCGCGGATGCCCGTGATCCGTCGTCGTTCTCATGGTTGCCAATGGATGGGAAGGGCTATCCACAGGCCCCCGACAAGCCTCCATCCCATACCCCCGGTATGGCCGCTGGCGCGGTGGGGCATCGACGTCGTGGGACCGCTTCCCAGGGCCCCAGGAGACCTGCGATTCATCACGGTCGCTCTGGAGTACTTCTCCAGGTGGCTGGAGGCGGTAGCTCTGGCCAAGATTACCTCGGCAGCTCTGCAGCGCTTCCTCTGGCAGAACATCATATGTCGATTCGGCGTGCCTAGGGAGATCACCGTCGACAACAGTCTGCAATTCGATGCAGCCCCATTCAAAGAATTTTGCGGCAACGTGGGCATCACCCTCCGGTTCGCTTCGGTCGGACACCCACAGTCCAACGGGGCGGTGGAGCGGGCAAACGGCGCTATCTCTGCCGCAATCAAGAAGCGCCTCGTCGGGCTACCAAAGGGGAAGTGGCCGGGCGAGCTCCACAGCGTCCCCTGGTCCCTTCGCAGAACGGTCACACGCCCAACAGGGTTCACGCCATTCAAGCTCCTCTTCGGTGATG
Source organism: Dendrocalamus sinicus (assembly GCA_036346575.1). Classification (NCBI taxonomy): domain Eukaryota; kingdom Viridiplantae; phylum Streptophyta; class Magnoliopsida; order Poales; family Poaceae; genus Dendrocalamus; species Dendrocalamus sinicus. The sequence continues at coordinate 7,694,623 of CM070675.1, forward strand.
AGGCGGTCACACCTGAAGAAATAAAGGCCGGCTCGCGGCGGGTCCTCGTCCAAGCACTAGACGAGGAACGCCAATTATCCGTGGATCTCCTTGACGGAGACCGGGCAAGCGCAACACAGCACGTCATAAAATACGAGCAACAGATGGTGCGCGGTCGCAATCGTTCACTGTACCCGCGCGAATTCAGACCAGGAGACCTCGTCCTTAAGATGGCACTCCACGCGGAGACGGTAGGCAAACTCGAGTCCAAATGGAAAGGCCCGTTCATCGTCGCGGAGGCCCTGCAGAAGGGAGCGTATCGCTTAGCCACCTTGGAGGGGCACACGCTCCGCCACACGTGGAATGCGGACAGGCTGCGGCGGTATTACGCCTAAGTCGAGCACATGAGGGCAAGGGCCTTCCACGGCTTCGGCGGACGCAAGCGGCTAGCGGTTAGTATCTTAACCCTTGTAACCGCTCACCCGCGCAAACGGGAGTTTAATAAAGTGCATTGTTCATGCAAATTCTCTCGTTTTCATACCAAAAGCGCACGAAGGATCATCTTCGTGTGCACTGGGCATGAGCATGAATAAAGACGCGTGGGGGGACGCCTCCGCGCACAGTCTACGGACTCTAAATAAGACGTAGCATCGAGATCCGCCTCCGCACGCACTCTACGGAGTATAAATAAGACGTAGCAACGAGGTTCACCTCTGCACGCAAATTCACGCCCGCAAAGCGCGGAGGCTTGCCTCCGCGCGCAGTCTACGGACTCTAAATAAGACGTGGCGTCGAGGTCCACCTCCGCACGCACTCTACGGAGTATAAATAAGACGTAGCGACGAGGTCCGCCTCCTCACGCACTCTACGGAGTATAAATAAGACGTAGCGACGAGGTTCGCCTCCGCACGCAATTTCACCTCCCGCAACGCGCGGAGGCTCGCCTCCGCGCGCAGTCTACGGACTCATAATAAGACGTAGCGACGAGGTTCGCCTCTGCACGCAATTTCACCGCCCGCAACGCGCGGAGGCTCGCCTCCGCGCGCAATCTACGGACTCTAAATAAGACGTAGCGTCGAGGTCCACCTCAGCACGCACTCTCGGAGTATAAAAAAGACGCGGATGCTATCCCTGCGCACTCTACGGAGTATAAACAAGACGCGAACACCGCGCACGCATGGGCGTTGCCCCAGTACGTACTCTTCGGAGTATAAATTAGACATGGATGCCGATCCCACGCACTCTCCAGAGTATAAAAAAGACGAGGATGCTATCCCTGCGCACTCTACAGAGTATAAACAAGACGCGAATCCCACGCACGCATGGGCGTTGCGTACTCCCCGGAGTGTAAATAAGACGTGGTCGAAGCTCCCACGCATGCAACGACTAGGCGCCAGCTCTGCTGCCACCACTTGGCGGTAGGGACGAGCGCCTCGTCGTCTGCGCCGACTAAGCACCGGCTTGCGCCACCGCCGAAGGGTAGGGGATAGAGCGCTCGCACGTCTACCTCGACTAGGCGTTAGCTCCGCTGCCACCACTTCGAAGGGAAGGGGACGGAGCGATCGCGTGTCTACTTCGACTAGGCGCTAGCTCCGCTGCCACCACTTCGAAGGGTAGGGGACGGAATGCTCGCGTGTCTACTTCGACTAGGCGCCAGCTCCGCTGCCACCACTTCGAAGGTAAATGACAGTTCTGTTAAAATATTTACTTTATTAAATTGATGCCTTTGAAAATAATTAGTAGTAATTGAAATTAAAACATTGCTTTGTGCAAAAGAACCATATAGCCTTCCTTTGTCAAGCCTTGCATCTATTGCATTTTTCCCAAGACTTGCGGAGTACTCTATGTACTCACATGCTACACTCAAAAATAATAACCAGAGGAGTACGAAGCTCAAGAAGGCGACTACGACTTCTTTGCGGGTGGATTCGGCGAAGGATTCCAGGAGTTCTAGGTCGCGCTTCCCGATCAATTGCACGTGGCGTATTGATGGGTCTTCACCGAGTTTATCTTTGCTTCATTGTGTTTCGTGTGTGCGAGGTCTTGAAACCTCAATTGTAATAATGAGACCTTTCGGTCTATACTCTTTAATATTGTAATAAAGCGTTGCTGGTTATGTATTCATTTCTGTTTAACTGTGTGCACTAGCTTTGATCTGGGACTAGTGCAGTAATACACAAAGGGTCCGGGTTCGGAAATCCAGGGTCCCAACAACAACCTGCCCCTGACAGGGGCCGGCGCGATTCCAGGCGTCATTAAAGTGCACTCCCAGGCCACGTAACCGTCTCCCCGCGCCGGCGCTGCATCATGCGGAGCATTCCCTGAGACTCGGCTGACCGGGGCAGCAGGCCAAGTTCGCCTCGCGCCCACAAATATTCGAGCACGAAGTAGGGCACGCCTGGACCTCGGCCCCGTCGAGGCCTTCGGCCTGCCCGGTGCCTTCGGCCCCAGGCCGCGCAAGCTCCGGGAGCGGAAGACAGCCCTCGCACGAGCACGAATGGAAGTGCGAACGAAAATGTATCTAGGTCATCGAGGATCACAGGCCGATGGGATGGAGGGGGCCAAAGGGCTCAGCGGCATGGCTTCGGCCCGTGAAGCCCTTCACCATGAGAGGCTCCTGTTGTAGGGGTGGCCCCCACCTAAACCCAGTAGGCCTGTTAGAAGGATGTAAGGTTCGAAACGGGACATATGTAATGACATGAGTGCCCCTGAGGGGAATACTCACGTGTAAGGGTATAACTGTACAAGCGCTCATCGTTTGGATATATATGTATGGCATAGGCCACAGGGAGGAACCTGAAGCCATTCATTTACTCAACTCTCCACTACCACACACTCTCTCTCTGTTTGGTCTGTAACCACAACAGTCTCATTAAGCACACTACCAATGTTTTATAAGATCATTACCACATAACCCACATTCGGTTCAGCAAGATCATAATCCATTGATCTATAGGGAATTCTGCCACATAGACCACAACATAATCATCAAGAATGCTACCACCACAACCACAAATTTTCACTAAGAATACTACCACCTAGACCACAATATGCTCGTAAAGTATTCTACCCCACAACTATATTGGTTCATCAAGAACAATTCCACATATCCACAATTAAACCATCAAGATCATAAACAGTTGAATCCTTAAAATACTATCACATGGACCACATTAAGGAAGCATGTAACAATGACATAGCACCCCAAATTAAGAGAATTAACTAATGCGAATGTAGAATAACTAACGAGTTAAACAGTAGCACAACCGCTACGTTTACTTGCCTCTACCATTGAAGCGAAGCAATCACGTGCGTTCAAGAGCAAAACCACCTGTCCAAAAGTACCTCTCAGCACAATACAACAGCAATGAAAATGTGTCTTAAGAAGTAAAGATATCGCTAAACCCCAAATCCCCACAACATCCCTCTCCGCTTAACGGTTCTACACTCTGCCCGCTGCAGCAGCGCTGCTTAATTTTTTGTATCTTTAAGATTATTTAACCATTTACAAAGATAGATATATTTCTGGATTCCTCACTTAAATACCTTCACTTTTCATATAGATCACTTATTTTTATTTCGTTACTATCAAGGTGTAACTTAACACGCAAAACAGAGGACATTCTCTGTTCTGGCAATCTGGGCAGCCAGATTCTAACGCATCCCAACCACAGTGTAAGACTCTAAAAATTATTATTTTTATACAGTAGTTAGCTTACTGAATTCCCTACATTTTTCTCAATTGTGTCCAAAAACATAAAAATCATCTACGACTCCTAAATAACACCTGAACAGCAATCTGCCCCAGTCTGCACCCCTGACAGACAGCGAGGTTCCCAACCCTGCTACGCCCAAATCCCGCGACCAAAAATTATGAAAACAATATAGTAGGTAGGTCTCGTCGTCCTCTACAATTTTCCTTTTGGGCAGACCAACAAGAAAAATAGTTTCGTGGGTATAAACTGCACAAACAGTCACGGTGCGCGGATTGATCTACAGACGGACAACAGGAATTCCCTAATCGGAGAATCTAATTGCTAATCTCCACCAATTATTAGGCTAAGAAAGCTAATTACAGCAAAATCAGAGGGATTTGGGATGAGGGTGAGTTACCTAGGGGATCCCCTTGGGATCACCCATCTTCTTCCCCTTCTTCTTCCTCCTTCCTTTCTTCTCCTTCCCTCCCTTCTTCTTCCTTCTCGCTTTCTCCTAGCACCAAGGGACAACAATGGGGGGAGAGGTGGAGGCGCAGGGAGGAGATGGGGGTGACGGCTAGGTGGGTAAAAAAAAGAGAGGGGCCAAGGGAGGGGGTTTATAAAGGGGTGCTAGGGTTTGGGAGGGGGTACGCCCCCCTTTGGGCTGGCCCACCCCTCCGGATAGCCCAAAATATCCAAATTAATTGCTTTAATTTATTTTTTTTAATTTTGGACAATTCTGCAATTTATTTTTTCACCTCCTGCAATTTACCAAAAAAATCGAGAAACTCCGCGATTATTTTAGAAACCTACGCCGAATCGACGTTCAGGATATTACAGTTAGGTGAGCAATGCCCTGGGGCTTCCCCATGGCCTGGATTGCTTATATATATATATATATATATTCACATGGGGGTATTTTACAGTTATGTCCTTACACCCAAGTATCCATCTCAAGGGTATTTATGCCATTATATATGTCCCATTTTGGGCTTTATATCCTTCTAACAGGCCAGCTAGGCTTAGGTGGGGGCCACCCCTACAACATGCACCATATACTATCTAAACTTAGGTAATATATATACACACAATCTCCATCAAGCCTTCTTGTCTATGACCCAAAAATATTGAGAGCGCCTAATTTTCTTTGTTGCTTCCTCCAATAGGGGCAGGGGCATCCTCATGAGCGTAGTGATCTTGAGTTCCTGTTTCTGATTTGGTAATGCGAGTGTGAGCACAAATCCACCATACTTAGTGAGCCAACACACAATATGCAATAGTTAACATGCACAGCTTATCAAGGGAAGACTTAGGTTCGTTTTTGTTTTGTCATAGAGTGCTTTTGAATACAATTACTTAAAAAATTCTAATACCTAGAATTTTGAAAACTTGACATAAAGTTTGTGAGGTAAGACCACAATAGTAGCAGTACGGATTCCATCTACCATTTCATGGCATCCGCACCGTACTCTAGCTTTTAGTGTTATAGCCACTTATCAAATCATTGGGTCGACACCCAGGGCAAACCAAACTAGGGCTTTCCACTACCCTTCACTTTTCCAACCCTTCCCATAAAATATTTTGAAACAAAACTATATTAGTTAAGTTCCCATGTCCGCCCTTGACTGTGGGCACGGCTATTCGAATAGTTTCTACTCTACAGAGTTTGCACACTTTACCCACAAGAGACAGTTTGCTCATTGCCCCCACGATTCCTTATTCGTGTTGTTGAGTAAACTGTCACAGTAACTGTTCAAGATACCTCGCCCCTTCCATCATCTCATTCCCATGGGCTTGGCCCGCTTGCGGCAGGTCCCATGGGTTGTGTGGGATGTTCTTCTTCTAAACATCTAGCAGCCCACACTACTAGCACGCCACAAAAAACTTCACCCTCTACGAGTGTTCCATTCAAGCCATCCGCAGACCAGCCACTTGCACTACCTCACCTCCTCCACCTATGATGATGACTTTCAGGGTCCGGTAAATCTACTAAGCCAAGTTGTATTTTATAGACTTGTGGTTGTACTTGTTTCACACAGGAGATCATGATAGATTCAATCCTTAGGGTTATCTGTGTTAGTGATATGCCCTAGAGGCAACATGGAGATGTTATATATATCACATACTATGTTTATGATGCATTACTTTGTTCCTTGAAATAGACATTATCATTATTGATCAATGAGTATGTGACTTATTCATGAGACTCTTAATGCTAAAATGTTGCTATTTCTAAATGACCCCTGATCATATATCATATGAGGAGCAAATATGATTCAAAGATCAGTATATGTATTGATTGATGATCATGTCTCATGGATCATGGTATGGTGATACCAAATCAATAATATGGATATGTGTTAGTGAACATATGTTGGATAGACCCGCTATGAGACACTGCAGAGATTCCATGTGTCATCAGTTGGTCTCAAGTAGTGTTTATGTAGAATCCTTAGACTTGAGATCATCATGGTTCCCAACATGCATAGTAGCCTATTTTGGGACTACTAAACACTACTCCGTAACTGGGTAGTCATAAAAGTAGTCTTCGGGTTTGCCATGAAACATGTAGTGGGATGTGAATGATCAAGATAGAATTGCCCCTCCTTATGGGAGAGATATCTCTGGGCCCCTCAATGTAATGGATTATGAAAGTGCATGGCCATGCCAAGGTGATTGAGGAGTCAATCACGAGTTTATAATCCATCACGGAATCGAGAGAGTGATTGGGCTATTAAGAGGATGACACAGGTCTCGCCTTGAGCTCAATCTATATCGTGAGGCAAAGGGATTCGTACATGAGAACATTACGAGTTCACCGATATGATCTTTACGTATACTTTGGGGTTAATATGTCTTACTAGAGGCCGCTATTAACAGGTGACCGGAAGGCGTTTCGGGTCGCGACCAAGTATACGTGAACCTGCTGGTCGCATACTTAACGGGTTGGAACACTAATTCGAATGTGATTCGGATGTGGGCTTAATTCGGATTGAGATCCGGATAGACTCCTATTGGGCCTCGGTCCACGAGGCCCAAGTGAGGAGGTCTATATATATGGAGACGAGGGTGAGGGTGTGCATACATAATCCCGAGCCAAACCCTAGCCGCCACCTCCAGCCAAACCCTAGCCGCTCGCGAGTCTTTGGTACACTCGCGATCGGCGTTCCACCCCGGCGTGTGGATACCGGTGGAGGCGCCGCCGTTGCGGCGTTGATCGGCATCAACAATCTACGATTGTATCTTGCACATGGTGTGGTTGATCGCGTGGAGGAGACGATCTGTTCGGGACGATCGACTAATTCCACTACTACCTCGACGCGCGTGGTTGGATCGGCTTCTCCAACTCTTCTTCTGCTGCGCTGCATGTCTAGTGGTAACGATCCATGATCCCTCCTTAGCATGATGTCCTGGTGTGCGCGGTAGAAAAGTTTTGTTTTCTGCTATCGTAGCCTACGCTCATTCCTTCAATCTGGGCGGCTCTACCACTAACCACACTCTCGTGCACTGCTGCACCATACCCACGATCCATCCGCCCAGATAGCTAAACAAATTTTAGGGTTTTTGGTAGCATAAAATAATGATACCAAATACATCAGTCATTATCACCATGACTGCCCAATCCAGTTTTCCCGTAATTGAAAGAAGTGTTTTGGGGCATTTTTAGTGCCCCCGAACATCTAAGCAATGCTAAGCAAGCGATTAACAGTAGACTTATTTTTGAAAGCTATAGCAATATAATTTTACTAAGGTGACAAGGCTCATACAACCAAGGATGTCAAAGGGTGTAATATTCCCAAGTACAATAATGGGCGTATAGCTAGCAACTTGAAATCGAGTATAGAATAACACATGAAATAACAACATGCATGTTGATAGTTGAAGAGGAAATAAATTGTATAAATCATGGGTTCAATATGATCAAAGTGTTGACTCTCCTTGATCTCTGGTGTCTTGGTCATGACTGTCGAGGTTGGCTTTTGCTTTGGCCTTGACTTCTTCCTTCTGAGCCTCGTACGCTATTTTTTTACGTGCGCGAAAATTTGGATAAAAATCAGCAAACCAAACAAATTTTCACCAAAACTTCAGATGAGCTTCAAAAATCATGGTTTTGGTTCCATTGGACAGATCTTGAATTTAAATGTATTTAGAAATTTGTTTCATTCAATTTGGAGTTAAAATGAATAAGTTATGCCCATTTAAAGTTTTCAGTTCAAATAAATCTGGAGAATAATAAAACTCTGACAGGTGGGCCCCACTTCCTATATTTAAGTTTTTCTTTTATTTTTATTTCCTTTTCTCTATGCCAGTGACATGTGGGGTCAGTTACTATGCTTACTTAGGAGGTATGGCCCACATGTGAGTGAGAGGTTTGAAGCAATAATCTGGTATTAGCATTTATGACAGTCGGTTAACCATTAATTAGGTATCATTAGGATTGATTAATCCATGTCTGATCATTACATAAGCTCACTTATATCCTAATAAATTTTTAGCATCTTTTATTAATTAATTTCTGATTTTTACTTGCTTTTTCATCACTAGATTTGCTAGCAAAATATTTAAAACCTATCATCTAATATTGCGGCATAGAGGAATTGAAACCGGGTCGCTAGAGAGAACGCACGCATTGCTAGCCGGTCGGGCTCAGGGTGTTACCTGACGGAAGGAGGCAGAGGATTCAGTTAAGCTGAAGGGGCAGCGCCTGGAACAAAGGAGGCCCGAGGCAGCTACGGTCGGTGGCATCGCCGGCGAGGGGTGGCCAGAGAGGAGCAGGTGACCGCCAAAATGGGTTGGTGGTGCCGAGGGGATGCTGAGGGTGGCACCGACGAGGACCGAGGAGCTTCGGGGTGGGCCAGCGGTGTGTGGCGGCAGTGAGCTAAGGGAGCTTGGCGCCGGCGAGGTACGGGCTCGGCAGAGCTCGAGCGAGGTCAGGAGGAGCTTCAAGACACTGTGGGGAAGCTCTGGCCTGGAGGAATTGGCTCGGTGCAACTCCAAGTGGTGGATTGTCGGTTGGCCGGAGTTGGGGAAGAACGAGCGCCGGCGAGCAGAAAAAGCGCGAAAGCTCGATTGCTTGGAGATGGAGGGAGTGCGGAGCGTGGGGATGTCCGTGACAGCCTTAGTGCCTTTTATAGGCAACCGAGCGGGGCTGGCAACGGGTGGCTGTCTGTGCGGTCGCGTCGGGGCAGGCGGCGATTGTAGGCAGCGGTGGTAGGCAACGTGACTGGCAATGCTGCGGCAAAATCTCGTGTGAATCCTTGCGTGTGACCTTACACTGCATGCTCTGTAGCCTTGCACCGCGCAAGCTGGTCGGCAAGGAGCTTGTGCTGCATGGCCGAGGGATGCGACGGAGCGGGGAAGATGTGGTGGGCGGTGGGGCCGCACCGGGGGCGGGATGGCGATACCGGGGACGGTGTGCACGCGTGCCGCCCGAGCGATGCAACAGCTACGCCACGGGGGGAGAGAGAGCGGGCGCGGAGCAAAGAGGAGACGGGAGGAGGGAGAAAAAGTGCAGGCGGGGGCGGGCCCACGGGGCAGTGAGCGGAAGAGAGGGAGAATTGGGCTGGGATGCTTCGGCCGGCCGAAGGCCCTCTCTTCCCCTTCTCTTTATTTATTTATTTATTTGGTATATATGTTTCTTATGTTTGTTCATTTTCCTTGCTCACTAACTTTTCATACTTTTATTCCCTATATTACTAGACCCTTTCCTTGCACATGTACAGTTTGTAAATTTATATATATTTATATATTTATACATATATATATATATATGTTTATGTCTGTATTTTATTCTTTTACTTTTATTACTATTTATGCTATTATTTTCAAAGTGAGATTTTATATTTTAACTCAGGTTTCTCTCCCCTTATACTGGATCATCTTTTCATATTTGTATTTAAAATTTTAGTTTTCTATTATTTGCACATTTCCTTTTATGGCATTACTAATGTTTGTTTTTTGTCTTTCTTGAACTTCTTCAATTTTTGGAACCTCAAACAAAATTCAAAAAAGCACCATAAAATTTAAATTCTCAAGAAAATTCATTACAAATAATTCAAAGGCTACACGTGTTCAAATTCAAATTTTTTGGGATGTTACAAACCTACCCCCTGAAAAAGAATCTCAACCTCGAGATTCAGCCTAATTGGTGAACAAGTCGGGATAATCTCTCCGTAGTTGATCTTCGCGCTCCCAGGTGGCTTCCTTCTTTGTGTGGTGACTCCATTGCACTCTGCATATGCGAATGGTTTGATTTCTTATCTTTCTCTCTACGATGTCCAAGATCTTAATCGGGCGTTCCTTGTAGGTTAGGTCACTTTCAAGCTCGATTGCCTCTAACGGAGCTTGGTCTTCTGGCACACGTAGACACTTCTTGAGTTGGGATACATGGAAGACATCATGCACATCAGATAGGTTCAGGGGCAGCTCTAGCTGGTAAGCCACCTCCCCTCTCTTAGCCACGATTGGAAATGGTCCAACATATCGTGGGGTAAGTTTGCCTTTAACCTTAAACCGCTTGACTCCTCGTAAGGGTGACACCTTCAGGTAGACATAGTCCCCAACCTCAAAACTCAATGGCCTTCGCCTCTTATCCGCATAGCTCTTTTGCCTAGACTGAGCTGCTAGCAGTCGATCTCTAATCAGGCGAACTTTTTCTTCGGCTTGCTTCAGTGTGTCTGGCCCAAAGATATAGCCTTCCCCTACTTCTGACCAATGTAGAGGGGTCCGGCATTTCCTTCCATACAATGCTTCAAACGGTGACATCTGAAGGCCGACTTGGTAGCTATTGTTGTAGGCGAACTCGGCATACGACAAGCATTTGTCCCAATCCTTCGAGAAGTCCAGGGCACAAGCCCAAAGCATATCCTCTAATATCTGGTTTACTCTCTTGGTTTGACCATCCGTCTAGGGGTGATAGGCGGTACTAAAATCCAAGTGGGTGCCGAGAGCTTCATGAAGGCTGGCCCAGAAATGTGAGGTAAATTGGGAACCTCGATATGAGACTATCCGTTTTGGCACACCGTGCAAACTCACGATGCGTGACATGTATATTTCTGCTAGCTTATCTCCCTTGTAGGTGGTTTTGACAGGAATAAAGTGTGCCACCTTGGTTAACCTGTCAATTACAACCCATATGGAGTCGTACCCTGATTTGGTTCATGGAAGACCTGTGATAAAATCCATTCCAACTTCTTCTCACTTCCATTGCGGCACTTGCAATGGCTGTAATAGCCCTGCTGGCCTTTGATGCTCGGCCTTCACCCTTTGGCATACATCACAACATGCCACATGTTCAGCAATATCCCTTTTCATACGTGGCCACCAGTACCACTGCTTCATATCCTGATACATCTTGGTACTCCTGGGGTGGAGGGAGTGCGTAGAGCTGTGTGCTTCTTTAAGTATCAAGTCCTTAAGATCCTTCTGGTGAGATACGAAGATGCATGTTCCATACCTTAAAACTCCTTGCTAATCCATGGTTATCTTAGGAGCCTTCCCTTCTTCCATTAATCTTTTAAATCTCATAACAGATGAGTCTTCTTTTTGTGCAACTATAATCCTCTCTTCTATACTCAGTTGTACCTCCATTGCCGCTAAGGTTCCTTGTTCCACTATTTCCAGGTTCATTGCCCTTAACTTCTTATACAGCTCAGGCTGTTGCTCTTGAACCATGAGGTTATTACAGTAGGCCTTACAGCTTAAAGCATCTGCTACCACATTAGCTTTGCCTGGGTGATAGTGAACACTTAAGTCATAATCCTTAATCAATTCCAACCACCTCCTCTGCCTCTGGTTAAGATGTGACTGGGTAAAGAAGTACTTGAGGCTTTTGTGGTCGGTATATATATCATAGTGGTTGCCAATCAGATAATGTCTCCAAATTTTTAAGGCACGAATCACCGAAGCTAATTCCAAGTCATGGGTTGAGTAGTTCGCTTCATGGGGGCGAAGCTGTCTAGATGCATATGCCACAACCTTGCCTCCTTGCATCATTACGCATCCAAGCCCTTGATGTGAGGCATCACAGTATACCTCGAAGTCTTTGCGTACATCAGGTAGGACTAGCACCGGGGTGGTAGTTAATCTCTTCTTCAGCTCTTGAAAGCTCTCTTCACAGGCCTTAGTCCATTCAAATTTATGTTCCTTCTTGAGTAGCTGAGTCAACGGCCTGGCAATCCGGGAGAATCCTTTTATAAATCTTCTGTAATATCCTACCAGACCAAGAAAACTTCTCACTTCCGTGACTGAGGTGGGCTGCTTCCATTCCATTACTGACGCTATCTTGGCTGGGTCGACGAACACTCCTCCCGTAGACACTATATGCCCCAAGAAGCTGATATCACTTAGCCAAAATTCACATTTGCTATACTTGGCGTATAGTTGATGCTCTTTTAGCTTCTCCAATACTAGGCGTAGATGTAGCATGCTCCTCCGCATTCTTGGAGTAGATGAGGATATCATCAATGAACACTACTATGGACTTGTCCAAATACTCCATGAATATCTTGTTCATGAGGTTCATAAAGTAGGCTGGAGTATTAGTTAGACCAAAAGACATGACCGTAAACTCGTACAGTTCATATCTAGTAGTAAAAGTTGTATTGGGTATATCCTCAGCCCTAATCTTCAGCTGGTGATAGCCCGACCTTAGGTCTATCTTGCAGAATATAGTAGCTCCACCTAGCTAGTTGAACAAATCATCGATTCTCGGGAGAGGGTACTTGTTCTTGATGGCCACTTCATTCAGGGCCCAATAGTCTACACACATTCTGGCGGTACCATCCTTTTTCTTCACAAACAATACTGGAGATCCCCATGGTGAGGAACTAGGTCTAATAAACCCTTTGTCCTGCAACTCCTGGAGTTGTTTCTTTAGCTCCTCCAACTCATCAACTGTCATCCTATAGGGTCTCTTGGAAACTGGGGCAGCTCACGGTTTCAGGTTGATGACAAACTCCATGTCTCTATCTGGGGGCATACCTGGTAGTTCTTCTGGGAATACTTCAGGATAATCCTGTACTACCAGCATTCCTTCTAGGGGTATGTCTCCACAGTAGTATACTACACGGCCCCATCGGTAGGGTTGGTCCACCTTTACATCTATGGTTAATCCGGGGCATTTGGTCAGTTTCACCCTTCTGGTGGCACAATCTATAACCCCATGATATCTGGCTAACCAGTCCATTCCTAATATGATGTCCAGGGTCTGGGAGCTCAATACTATCAGGTCTGCTAGGAAGTCGCATTTCTCCATAGTAACTTCTACCCAGGGCATACTAGGGTAGCAGTGATTATATCAGCTGGTGAACTAAGTACCATTGGTTTCTTTAGGGAATAAATAGGCAACCCTAGTTTATCTGCATATCCCTTGGCAATGAATGAATGTGAAGCCCTATAATCAAATTGAGTTTGCGCTGGCACTGACTTAACAGAAAATGTACCCAACAGTACTCCTACGACCTCTTAAGCTTCCTCGACGGTGATGTGGTTGACCCGGTCGTGATTTGGTGCGAAGGCAGTCTTGTTGGAGCGAGGGGCTTGATATCCTTTGTTGGGCGCCGATGCCTGGTCTCGAGTAGGGGTGGTCCCTTGAGTGAATCTCACTGGGGTTGTCTGTCGTTGTGGGCATTGGCTGATGAAGTGTCCCACTTCTCCACATCTGTAGCAGCTTCTATTGGTAGTAGGGTTTCCCCAGGTAGACTGGCCTGTTGGGCGTGGAGCTTGGTATGAGTTGCCACTAGGTCGAGGTGCCAGGGTCAATGCCTTGGACTGACTTGTCCTTGAAGAAGGGCGGCTATTGAAGAACTTCTGTATGAATCTTCCTTGGGGCCGCTGTACTGATAGCTTGCGCTTACGGCTTGCCTCCAGGTTCTTCTTCTCATTTTCTAGGATCAATGCCTTGTTTACCAGTTGGTGAAAACTGGTGAAGTCCTGGATGATTAGCTGCACTCCCAATTCTCCATTCATTGTAACATCCTGATTTTCAGAGCCTTTTTGAAGCTTTTAAAATAAAATTCACCATTTGGATTTTTCTTGAATTAATTAAAGCTTACATGGAATTTTCATTAATTAAAAAGATTTAATATGATTAAATTAAACATTAATATTTGCCAAAAATATTTTATTTGTGTTTCTTGTGTCACAAGGAATTTTTCTGTATTTTCTGGGATTTTTTCAGAGTTTGTTTGAGCTCAATTTGAAATTTCCAAAAACAAAAGAAAGAGGAGAGAGAATGAACAGTACTTGACACGTGTCAGCGCAGAGTTCATCTTCAACCTTCCAGCTTCGATCGATCCCGTTCCAGTTCTGTTCGTTTCCTTCCTTTTCTCTCTCTTCATAACTTCCAATCCGGACCTTATCTCAATGTCTTCCCAAAAGGAAAGTTGTGCCAAATCACGCAAGGAATCTATTCCAACTGGTCACTTTCCGTTTCGTTCATCCGTTTGCCTTTTATCTCCAATTTTCTGAAACGGACTCTAAACCAAAATCTACAAATTGGAGTCGGTTTCTACCTCTTCCAAGCCTATAAATACGACCCCTTGGTTCCTCTAAACCCATCCCAAGCCGTGCCAAGTCCCCTCAAAGCCCAGGACGCCGTCGGCACCGAGCCCCTCCGGTCCCGAATTTGCTCGTCGTGTCTCGAGCTATTCGGTGAGTTTCTCCGTGATCCTTTCGCGTCACATTGTGCCATCATGTCCCATCTACCTTCTAGCCAAGTTAATTTGGTTTTGGTGCAGCCAAACTCCCGGAATCGAGTTTTCCCCAATCTAGGTCAAGAGCGCTTCCCGACGTCGATTCGTCGCCTCCGGTAAGCTTTAGCCCTTGCCGTAATTTTTTTTAGCCTTGCCTCGCCACGTTCTACGCTGTGCTCACTTTCGTTTTCCCAAAAAGCCTTCACAAATTTTCGCCTCCGAACCTCGCCATGGCCGCCAATGGCATCTCGTGTCCCCATCTACCCGGTGATGTTTTCACCAATCCGTTCACGTCACTTTGTGCCAAACGATCCCAGGTAGCTACCCTCCAAGTGGTTTTAGATTTCGTTCACCGAGCACCAAGATATTAAGTTTTTCCTTTTTCCTTCCCGACGTCGTTCAAACGTCGATTGTGCCATCTCCGGTGGGTTTCTGACCGAGCCGACAATTTTCCTAGCTTCGCCAAGCCACGTTCTAGCCCGTGCTCACTCTACTTCTCCACGTTCCATGCCCGGATTTTATTCCTCTCTCCTACCCATGTCGTTGTAGCCGCCCGTGCCGTCAACGGTCTTCGTTTGGCGTGCCATCGCTTCCTATGTGTGCCTTGGGTCCCTTGCAACCTATTTTGCTAGTTAGATTCATCTCCCATGCCTCCTCTCGCCAGCGCTAGTCTTCTTTCCAAAAAAATTGCTCTCGGATGAACAGTAACATCTGTGAATTTCCAGCATTTTCTCGCCCCGGCAAACTTTAGATCGCTCGTTCTCCTTCTTCCGAACTCCGATTGACCCGATTCTTCTTCCTAAATTCATCTAAAATTGAGCTCTATATTTTGGTTCTGGTTTTGCAGTTTTGGAGTTTATTTGGGTTTTATTTGAATTTGTTTTTTTGTTCGTCTCGTTTTCTCTCTCGTTAGATCACGCGTTCGAAGGAGCTGAAGCAGGATTCGAAGATCAAGAATTCCTAACTGAGCAAGGCCAAGGCAAGTCGTGTCCTTTGATCATGTTTAACCCAGTTTTCAAATCTGTTATGTATTATGTTGCTTTAAATTATCATGCATCGCTACTTTATTATAAAACCCTTGTATTGGTAGTTAATGACCTAACTGATTATTCCTCCTTGATAATTTGAATGCCCTGATTCCATTGTCACCATAGAATGAGAAATTACTTAGTGATGCAATACTAGTTGTCACATGGGTTGTGCGTTTAATTGCTTAGCCATGCTTATCACTAGTACGTTGGGTTTATCATCACATGTGGTTAATTAATCTTGACTTAATGATATACTTGAATGTGGTGGTTAACCACGGTTATAAAACTTGTTGCCATGGCATGGGTAGTGTCATTGGTGTTGGTTATACAAAATTGGTTTTCACTTGGGCGATTGATCGTGCGATAAAGAAGGTGCGAGAGGCACATGGGATGTGGATGCTTCACCTGGGTAATTCTTAAGGACTTAACTTTGTGCGCATTGATCTGAGCTTAATCGTGCAAACCACATGTCTAGTATGGGATAGACCTGGCATAATAATTTGTGAAGTCTCCACTTTGGTTTTACTACCGATGTTGTTGTGGCGCAAGAGGGCAATTATCGACTAGGGGGTTACCCTACTCGACGGCGAAACCTTAGCGAGTGGGATCGGTGGAGATGGATCATTGTAAAAGCCTTGTTGTGATTATCTTTAACGTGAGGATTATCACATCGTGTGGGTACAGTTGTGCAACCTCTGCGAGTGTAAAACTATTCGAATAGCCATGTCCTCGGTCATGGACAATGCTCGTGATTTCACACGAGGGTAGAGTTTTCATAAAAACCTGGTTGGGTTAAGTTGGGAAGTGAATAGTTAGTTCACGGTGTTCATTTCATGGATCTTGGTTCATGGTGGATTCCTTGGGTGAATGGTCGGTTCACTTGTGGTTGATCTCAATTCCTTTGGTTACTTATTTATTATCATTTACAAAGCTTGCTTTTCAATCTACTTATTGTATTTACCTTAAATTGTTGCTTTCGCAAAATTAACCTTTCACCATCCATTGGTAAGCCTTGCATACTATATTGCATCTTTGTTACAAACGGCTTGCTTGGAGTACCAATGTACTCACGGCTTTATGCCCTGTTGCTCAGTTGAGGAGGAGGAGAATCACCAGCAGGAGGTTCCGAAGGAGAGTACTTGACGTCTTCGCGGATTAGGCCGTTCTCCACTCGATAGCTTTGTGGGCGTGTCGATTGGCTGCTGCGCTTTCTTTTGGATTTCCGCTGCTAGTTTTTGTTAAGCCCTTCAGGCTAATAATTGTAAGCTTGGCCATAAGGTCGTACTCTGATAATTATCAATATAATTTGGATTTTCCTTAGAATATCGTGATGTGGATGATATTTATCTTTGTTCATACTGTGTGCACTAGCGTGATCCTGGACTAGTGCAGAATACACAGGAGAGTCCGGATTTATATATTCGGGTCTCGACATTCATGCCTTCGAAGAATCTGTCAATCTTTTCTTCTTCCTCCGCCATGTCCTTAGGGGCGTATCAGGCAAGCTGAGTGAATTTTGTGAGATATTCATTGACAGTCATACTTCCTTGTTTGAGAGTGCAGAACTCGTTCTTCGTCATTCTCATCACCCCTGTCGGGATGAAATTGGCCTTGAAGGCTATCTTGAATTCGGACCATGGTATGGCCTCCATGTCATTACCAATGGTGGCATCTTCTTGACCTCTGGCGGCTAGGTAATTCTCCCACCAAGCTGCCGCAGCTCCCTGGAGCTGATGAGCGGCGAATACCACCTTGTCCTCTTCTGCGCACTTGGCAACGCGAAGTTTCCTCTCCGTATCTCTGAGCCAATCCTCTGCTTCAAGGGGCTTGTCGGCTGAAGCCAAGGTGAGTGGCCGAGTTCTCTTAAAGCCAGCCAAGTCAGACCTGTGGTTGCTGTTGTTGCCTTGCTGTTCGGTGTAGATAGCTTGAAGGAGCTGGGTTTGCTGCGCCATGACTTGCGCATGGTAGGGTTGATTGGCGGTGGTGGAAGATTGGTTTCTTGGTTTTGGCCTCGACCTTGCCCTGCGGGTTGCTCCCACTGGTTTGTATCTATCTCTGCCCGAAGGTGGAGGTTAGCACCGGTCTGGGCTCTGGTTACTCTGTGGCTAGCCATCTGCAGTTTTAGTTTCATGGTTTAGGTACTAGTACTAGTCAAATGGATGGGGGTATCATTCCATAGCAAACACATAAAAACCAGTCAAGCAAGAAGCAAAACAATCTTTCAACACAAGGCCATAACTTGGCCATACATTAAACATAGCAAACGGTTACATAGCAAGCTTTTTATAAATGGACTTCATGGTTACAACAAAATACTTAAAGTTCATCATGGTTGCGACTACAGTATTGAAGGACTAACACAACATACTACGACTACTAGGATCAGTGCTTGCACAACCCTTGACAACTACTGTACTAACCTACCTACTCCTCCATCAGACTGACTCCGGGGCAGGAGGGGCTGTAACCCGAAGACTGTGAACGAGAGCGGCTACCACTAAACTCCGAGGAGTCAGAGTGTGAGTGAGAGTGTCTGCGGCTACGACGAACTCCCGCCATGCGAATAGCTGACTGGGGGCCCGGTGGTCGCACGCTCTTGCGTGCGGTGAGTAGTGTGCGGGGTCCGCTGAGCCATGAGCGGACCAGAGCAGTGGGTGCTCAGGGGTAGCAGGAGCGGGGACCTGTTGAAGCTGGGCGAGAGCGGTGGTTTTTTCTGCCTCCACCTCCACCAAAGCCTGCTCGCACTTGGCGAGCTTCTCCTGCAAGATCGCCATCACATTATGGTTGGCGATCAAGTGCTGCCGCAGTGGAGAGATCTCCTCAAGGGCGGCGGTGTGAGCTGCCCCCATAGCGCGGGTAAGATGGACTTGATGCATGAGCATGGGTCGTCCTCATTGGTTGGCATGAAATTCTCATTATAACAGGCGCCCTCCTAGCGCGATGGGTAAAAGCGGAATGGGGTCTGCCGCAGGGGTGGTCCATGTATATCGCAAAGCTGCGCTGCGGCTAAGCGGGCGGCATCCTGGAGAGCCACCGAGAAGGTACACCGCTGGTGCTCGGTTATGAAGATGTGGGGTGGGTCTTGTTCGTCTTTGGTGTATATGAACACTTGGACCATCCAGGATTCTTCTCCTCCTTCGTTAGACTTACGCCCATGATATATGGGTTGTTCCTTGTATCCTAGATAGTGTAGCAGTTTGTGTAAAATACACGCAAACTCCCCCTCGTGGAGGTCGTGAGCCAAAAAGTCCCAACGACCTTCAGATGTAGCTCCCACCATCTGTAAAGTAAATTACTAACATTAGTATCCTTTCCAAATACCAATGAACGATGGATGAGATTAGAGCTAGGAAGGGTAAGAAAGGAAATATAAGGCTTTAGTTTTAGCAACTCCTTTTATAAATTTTCAAAATTTATAATCCTAGATACTTTCCTATAACCATTCTAATGCTTCTACCCTACAGTCGTATGCTCTGATACCAGCTCTGTCAAACCCGGATTTTCAATCCAGAATCCATTGTGTTTCACTGCACTATTCCCTGGATCAGTAGGTAGTGCACACAGGTATATTGTTGTATCAACTCATACATCGCATAAGATCATGATACGACAAACCAGAGTTCAATTACACCACGTCGGGTGGCAGTTTACAATAGGGCCACATCGGCCAAATGTCTACATCACCCAATAGCAGCGGAAATGAAAGCAAGAGTAAGACCATAGCCACAGGCAAGCGACTGGGGTAGATATGTGCACCATATACTATCTAAACTTAGGTAATATATATGCACACAATCACTATCAAGCCTTCTTGTCTATGACCCAAAAATATAGAGAGCGCCCTAATTTGCTTTGTTGCTTCCTCCAATAGGGGCAGGGGCATCCTCATGAGCGTAGTGATCTTGAGTTCCTATTTTAATTTGGTAATGCGAGTGTGAGCAAAAATCCACCGTACTTAGTGAGCCAACACAATATGCAATAGTTAACATGCACAGCTTATCAAGGGAAGGCTTAGGTTCATTTTTGTTTTGCCATAGAGTGCTTTTGAATACAATTACTTAAAAGAATCCTAATACCTAGCATTTTGAAAACTTGACATAAAGTTTGTGAGGTAAGACCACAATAGTAGCAGTACGAATTCCATCCACCATTTCATGGCATCCGCACCGTACTCTAGCTTTTAGTGTTATAGCCACTTATCAAATTACTGGGTCGACACCCAGGGCAAATCAAACTAGAGCTTTCCGCTGCCCTTCACTTTTCCAACCCTTCCCATAAAACATTTTGAAACAGAACTATATCTAGCTAAGTTCCCATGTCCGCCCTTGACCGTGGGCACGGCTATTTGAATAGTTTTTACTCTGCAGAGTTTGCACACTTTACCCACAAGAGATAGTTTGCTTGTTGCCCCCACGATTCCTTAGTCGTGCGGTCAAGTAAACCGTCACAGTAACCATTCAAGATACCTCGCCCCTTCCATCATCTCATCCCCATGGGCTTGGCCTGCTTGCGGCTGGTCCCATGGGTTGTGCGGGATGTTTTTCTTCTGAACGTCTAGCAGTTGGCTACCCACATTATCCGGTGGCATATCATTCACTTCACCGACGATGTTATCCGGCAGCATATCATTGACTTCGCCATGACTAGTCCAACACGTATAACCCTTTTTGAAACCACTCTGAATCAAGTGCACTTCAATCTGCTCTCAGTTCTTAAACATCTTTAAATTCTCGCAATCAGTGCATGGACAGTATATATTCCACCCCCTTATTCAACATATCTTCCTCGGCAGCTCTTATAAAAGCAGACACGCCATTAATGTACTCTTCACTCACACGGTTCGTGGCATACATCCAGCTTCGGTCCTACGTTATGCATATATATAACAACTTAGTATTAAAAATTAAATTAATTAATTATTACTACATATATACCACATGCATTGAGGCTTTGCTAGCTTAATTCATATTATAAACACAACAGCTATTTCCCCAGCGATCGACAAACCACTTATAACCAACAATTTTGACAAATTTGGCCTCCCACATGACGGGAACTGATCATGTATGGTCAAGTAGATGCAAACCATCTTCAATAACACTCACCAAAACTTATATTTAAATTGTAATGCAAAGAAAAATAAATTTCATTACTAACCATATCTAGGGCAACCAGGAACGTATGAATCTTCACAGCTCTCCTGCCTCCTCTCACCAAATTAATTAGCCTAAAAGTCTTGCCTCCTCCAGGTGCAACGCCGGCTAGATCTGGATCAAAATGAAGACAGATGCGGTTCTGAGCGGCGCAATAAACACGTAGCCGGATTATTACAGACAGTTTTTAATTAAAAAAACCATCTATGATAATTTTCAGCTTAAAACAGACAGTTTTTATAAAATCGTCTGTGATAATCAGCTTAAAACAGACAGTTTTTCTTAAAAACCGTCTGTGATAATTCACAGATTATCACAGACGGTTTTTAATAAAAAATCACCTGTGATATTCCAGTATTAAAACTGTCTATGATAGTGTACGTCACAGACGGCATTGTCAAACCATCTATGATTTGACGTCTACTAATAGTATTTCTGTAGTAGTGCATATTATGTACAGCAATATTGCATAATATTATAAATAGTAGATTTTACAAAATCACACATATTCTTACAAAATTATCATAAAACTATATTTTTTAGAACTAGTTTCACAAAATCGCACGTACTCTTACCAATCGTTTCAAAGAAACACACTTCCTGCAACCATTTTGATAGGTGGGCTTATGTCATTGAGACATCAAAACCTAACCCCGTTATGCCAACATGGAGGGCACTAGTGCATGGCCAACCGCTGTAGCATGTGGCCAACTTCACTGCAACTTAGCTTCCTTCTCCTGCAACAACTGTTCTTTTCTTGCTCCATCAGATTCTTCAATGCAAACACCCTCCATGTTAAAATGGTTTATGATGAGGCTATAACAATCCCTAAATTATTATTTATCTGTAAATGATATTATTACATCATTATACTCCTCGAGTATACTCTTTATCAACAAGGGAGAAATTTCACAAGGTAGTCGTAAGTTATTTTACGGTAACTCCTTAGTCATAAGTTCTTCTACGGCAACTCCTTAGTCATAAGCTCTTCTACGATAACTCTTTAGTCGTAAGCTCTTCTACGACCGTCTCATAGTTGTAAGTTCTCCTGCAACCATGACATAGTCGTAAGTTATATATTCTATGACCACCTTGTGGTCGTAGATCTTCCTATGACCAAGCTGAATTCTGACTGACCTGTCTACGATAACCCATTGCATTGTGGGCCTGTCTGACAAGGCGGTTAGCATGGGTATTTATTATTTGGAATAAATACGCATAACTTCTCTCTGATAGAAATAACTGCATGATGAGTAAGATACCATGTCTTTAATAACTTCCGTCAGATAGTTACCATTTGAAACATTAAGTCATCTCTTGGCATGAAAAAATTGTCACTGTCTTGCAAGCTATATAAAGAAGGATGTCAGGGAGAAGAAAGGAGAAAAAGGAGAAGAAAGGAAGAGGGAGAAAAAGAGGAAGGACAGATTGAGATAGACCCAAGGGAGAATAGAATAGCAAGACATTCCATATTACTTTCTCCGTTGTAATCAGTTCATTGAAGAATAGCCACACAGGAGTAAAGTTGTTATTCTCCCAAGAGAAGGTCCAAACCTGTATAAAAATTTCTGTGTCTTTTCTCTGTGTGATCATAGCCAGGTCTTCAAAAGTTCTCCAAACCCAAATAAAACATACGTAAGATTGATACGAAAATATTGACAGTTGCAGTTGATGAAAGTTTTGTGAAATTAGTCTAAAAAGTGTAGTTTTCTCATAGTTTTGTAAGAATAAGTTTGATTTACTCTATTATAAACTAATGAATTAGAATTAGCAAGTGAAATAAGCTGTTTTGACAATTAAACGGAAAAACAGCCGATTAATTGGGAAACCGACCGACTGATCGGTAAACAATCCAATTAATCGTTCAAGACCGCTAAATGTATTGAGGAACCATCGCTGGCGACCAGTCCGATCGATTCCTCTGCTGGAATAAGAACGAATCAATCACAGAAGACAGAATAATAGATTGAACACAGAGATGTAGAGAGAACTCATTGTCTTTCTTTATTGCTTTCAATTGCATCAGGTGTGTACAAATATGCTGGTATAGGTCCCTATTTATAGCCTACGGTGGGGTGCCCATAATGGGCCAGGACTCCTGGCCTAGGCCTAGGTTTCTCAACACTCCCCCTTGGACACTCACCCAACACGTTCATGCCTCGTTAAAACTCCATAAAAACCCAGTGGAAAAAATTTGGAGTACATGATACGTGTGATGCTGCGATGCACGAATTGCCTCATTAAAAACCTTGGTCGAGAAACTTCAGGAAAACTCGTCAAGGGAAAAAGAGTACAATTCACCCAATTTCATTTGGTCTTCAGGACTTCATTCCTTTGGGTACTTAATCTTCATGATCAAGATTTACTAGCGGGTTTGTGAGAATTCTCCCCCTGAATTCTACACTTCTCTAAGTCTCATCATTCCAATTCCACGCACGCACGCTAGATGCGGGGAGTGACTTAGTGAACAAATTTGCTAGATTTTCACATGACTTAGTATTCAGTACTTTAATCTCGTCTATCTTTTGCAATTCATGTGCATAGAAGAACTTGAGGTTGATATGCTTTGTGAGATGACTCTTCACATAGCCCGTTTGCACTTGTGCTACGCAAGCTGCATTATCTTCATAGATAATTGTGGGGGTTTGCACAATGTTCATCCCACATGACTGCTGGATGTGGTGAACCATTCGGCGGAGCCAAGCGCACTCTCGTGCGGCTTCATACAGTGCTATAATTTCTGAGTGGTTTGTCGAAGTAGCTGCAAGGCTTCGCTTAGACGATTTCCATGAAATTGCAGTTCCACCACACAAGAATACATAGCCTGTTTGTGACTTTGCGGTATGCGGGTCAGACAAGTACCCAGCATCTGCATAACCAATCAAGTTCAGATCTTGATTCTTTCTGTAAAACAATCCAAGGTCCTTGCTTCCTTGAAGGTATCGGAAGATATCCTTTATGCCCTGCCAATGCCTTTTGGTGGGCTCTGCACTGTACCTTGCTAACAGGTTCACGGCAAATGCAGTGTCTGGTATAGTGTAGTTTGCTAAGTACATGAGTGCTCCCACTGCACTCAAGTATGAGAATTCTGGTCTAAGGACTTCCTCCGCCTCTTCCCTAGGTCAGAAAGGATCTTTTTTTGCTGTAAAGATGTCGGGCCCTCGGATTTCCAAACCCGGACCCTTTGTGTATTACAGCACTAGTCCCAGATCAAAGCTAGTGCACACAGTTAAACAGAATGGAAAACATCACCATCAACGATTTATTACAATAATCAAGTGTACTGACCACAAGGTCTCATTATTACAATAGAGGTTTAAGACCTCGCACACAAGAAATAAAGCGGAAGCAAAGGTAACTCGAGGACGACCCATCAATTCGCCACAGGCAATTGACTGGGGAAGCGCGACCTAGTCCTCCGGGAAGAATCCATCACAGCCACAAGCGAAGCAGTAGTCGTAGTCACCGTCTTGAGCTTCAACTTCCTCTAAGATTTATTTTTGAGTGTAGCATGTGAGTACATAAAGTACTCATAAGTCTTGGGAA
This sequence comes from Dendrocalamus sinicus, assembly GCA_036346575.1. NCBI lineage: Eukaryota > Viridiplantae > Streptophyta > Magnoliopsida > Poales > Poaceae > Dendrocalamus > Dendrocalamus sinicus. Next base: position 7,718,721 of record CM070675.1, read on the forward strand.
AAATGCATAGATGCAAGGCTTGACAAAGGAAGGCTATATGGTTCTTTTGCACAAAGCAATATTTTAATTTCAATTACTACTAATTATTTTTGAAGGCATCAATTTAACAAAGTAAATGATTTTAACAGAACTAACAATTATTCTCTAGTGAAGGTTCTATCCACCAACACTAGCTTAATCATTTCCAACTGAACAAGTTAATATTGCGGGTTACATCCACCCTCTCTGGCTCCAACCGCCAGATTCCCTTCCGAGAGTTCCTCCACTCTCGGAATACAAAACTTTGATTTTAAAACCAAAACCAGAAATCTACCATGTGAATGCATTCCTTGCCCGCCCTTGACCGTGGGCACGGCTATTCGAATAGTTTTACACTCTGCAGAGGTTGTACAACTTTACCCACAAGAGATAAATTATCCTAAAAGTCAACACGCTTCCTTTGGCATGAGACCCAGATGAAATATCACAAAGCCTTTACCTTACTCTAATCTAGCTAGATACCACCCGTTGAGGTTTCACCGCAGGTAGGCTAACTGCCCGAACCGAAGCCCCCTCTTGCGCCATATGAGTACAGTAAATCCCTGTCCCTCACTGTGAATAACCACCCATCCTCGGCATCCACTTTCCATCGGTGGCACCTAAACTAGACTATCATAAGTTAGTCACCTAGGTCGCACCCATATAGACTTGTGGTTGTACGGTAGTGCTCGATCGGACAAACACAAGCGTCGGTCCTTAGTTGACTAGGGTGGAACATACACTTTACAAGATCTCGTGCTTCCTGCACCAATCCAAACCAACCGTCCACCCTAATCTAAACCAATTTCCACATTTCATTTTATTTTAAAAGAACAGTGGCAACTCCAATTACCACTAAATTTGTAAACACAAGGGTATTACAATAAATCATAATTTCCCATTTTCAAGATTTCAAGAATATTACATGGCATGACTGAGCATTAAACTACCATTCTAATATCCACAAATAATTATGATACTCTCATTATTGAGACAAAGGAATTTCTAGGGTTACAGAGGTACATGGCATTCAAATTCAAGTGAGGGCATAACAAGGTTGGATATAACTAATGCCTTAAGATTTGAACTAATATTTTATATAAATAGCAATGCACATAATTTAAAATAATTGAAACATTTCGAAATCATAGGTTCAAGATGATCAAAGGAGACTTGCCTTCTTGCAGGGTTTCTGGGTCTTCTTGCTGCTGTGAAGAGGGATCGTCGACAACGTTGGAATCTACGCGAGAAAAGACGAAGCAAACAAAGCAAATAAATTCAAACAAAATCCAAAAATTCAACAGAGGCCATAGTTGGATAGATTATGATTTTAGATGAATTTAGAAATTTGAATGGCTAGATTTGGAGTTAAAATGAGAAAGTTAAGCTGGTTTGAAAATCTCAGATTGAATAAATCCAGAAATTAGAAATTTCGACAGTGGGGCCCATGGAATATTAGATTTTAATTTCTATTTTTATTCTCGAGAGATCGACAGTGGGGCCCATCGAACAAGAACCATCGGCGGTCATCGACATGTGAGACCCATCGACGGTGAGCCCACCGACTCAATCTCGACACGTGGGACCCACTTGACTCGGGCCCACTTGTCGAGACCAAAGCCGAGGGGTGGGGCCTGGCGGCGGTGGCGGCGCAGACCGGCCATCGACGTGTGGGGCCCACTTGTCGGCGAGATTTTAAAAAGAATGGCTCGACCTCGGTGTGCGGGCCGAGGCTCGAACGCGCCCGAGGGAGCCGGGAAGAGAGGATCGCACGATAACTGGATGGGCGGGAGGCTTTGCCTACCCGGTAAGGGTAGGTAATCCCTTTGAGGGTTACTCGCCGGAGTGGTCCGCAGCGGTGGGCGGAGGCAAGGTCGCCGGCGGCGGAGGCCGAGGTGTTCGGGTGATGCGTGAAATGCAATCCCGCGCAGAGTGGGTTCACCGAGGGGTCGCGGCTTCGGGACGTCGCGAGGCGCCGGCGACGAGGAAGACGGTGGCGCAACTCGGGTTCTCCGGGGTGACGGTGCTCCGGCGGCGGAAAGGGACGGCCGAGGCGTCGAGGAGGATCGCACTGGCACGGGGGTGCTCGGGGTGGCGGTGGCTGGCTCTGGAGACGACCGAAGCGTCGGCAAAAGCTCGCCGGAGTGCGGCAGGGCTCGGGGAGAAGGTGGAGAGCGCTGGGAGGTGGTGCGGGGAGAAAGGAGGCCGAGGGAGCTATTTATAGGGGCGGAGGGGGGGACACGGGCGCTTAATTGCTCGCCGGAGATCTCGGTGGCCGGCGGGGAAGGTTTGGGGGGAAAAGGAAATAGGGGGTCGGAGAGGGAAGGGAGGTGCGGGCGTTGGGGATTTGCTTCCCGCTGGGGCTCGGGGATTCCAAAACCAGGGAGAGGTAGGGAAGGCAAGGCCGGATACGGCGCGGTCTCGGTCGACCGGTGAGAAAGGAAAGAGGGGGGAAAGAAAGGAAAGGGGCGGCTCCGCGGGGTCGACGGATCCGACAGGCGGGCCCCGTGTGCAGTGAGAGAGAGGAGGGAGCGGGCGGGCGGCGCGGATGGCTGCCACGCGGCTCAGGGAAAGGATCGGGCGGTGGCGCGGTTAAGTGGAAGGGGCGGTGGATTGAGGCCGGTCGCGAAGACGCGGCTCATCCGAGCCGTCCATGCGTTGGGCGAGGAGGAAGGCGGGGCGCGGTGACGGGCCGAGCCCGCAGGCTGCGAGGAGAGGGAGGTGTGGCTGGATCGGCCGAGCGGCGACGTGGCGGATCTGGGCCGCCCACGCGTCGGGGGGGCGCAGGAGGAATTTTTATTTTCCAATTTCAATTTAGATTTTCAGAAAAGGCTAGAAAATTATTTAGGCCTCAGAAAAATATGAAAATACCTCCAAAAATTCCAGAAAAATTCACAGAAGCTTCTGGACATATTTTGGACTAAACAAAATTATTTTCAGCTACTGTTGGTATTTTATTTTTATACTTTAAATTACCTTTTAAATTTTAAAACTAGGTTTTAACTCCAGAAAATTCAGAAAAGCCAAATAAAATCCAATTAGCTTAAAATAATTATTTTGAATTTAAATTTTTTCAAAAAGCCAAATTTTGGGATGTTACAAACCTACCCCCTTAGAAAGAATCTCGACCAGAGATTGGACGGATCGGGAAAAGGTCGAGGAACTCTTCTTTAGATCCTCTTCACGTTCCCAAGTCGCCTCGATTCGAATGGTTGCTCCACCGCACTTTACGAGAACTTGATAACCTTGCTGCGCAGCGTGCGGCGCTCTGCTTCCTCAATATCTTGACCGGATACTCTGGATAGGTGAGGTCCTCCTTCACGTTTATTTCATCTAGAGGCATCTGCTCTTCTGGAACTCTAAGACACTTTCTTAGCTGAGACACATGGAAGACGTCATGCTCCTTTGACAGTTGAGGTGGAAGCTCCAACTGGTAAGCAACTTCTCCTCGTTTCGCCACAACAGGAAAGGGTCCAATGAATCTGGGAGCTAGCTTTCCACTGACTCCAAAACGTCTCATTCCTTTGAGGGGTGACACCTTCAAATAAACATGATCCCCAGGTACAAATTCTAAGATTCTACGTCGATTGTCCGCATAACTTTTCTGTCTGGTTTGTGCCGTTTTTAATCTGTCCTAGATTAGACGAACTTGTTCTTTTGCTTGCTTCAGCACATCTGGTCCAAACACTTGTCCTTCTCCTGTTTCCTTCCAATACAATGGAGTCCTGCATTTTCTGCCATACAAGGCTTGAACGGGACATCGCAAACTGGATTGATAATCGTTGTTGTAGGAGAACTCGCATAGGGCAAACTCGATCCCAATTATTCTTGTTTGCCAAGACACAAGCTCTCAACATGTCTTCCGTAATTTGATTTACTCTTTCTGCTTGTCCATCCGTCTCATGGATGATAAGCTGTCTTGAAGTTTAAGTTTGTGCCCAAAAGTTCATGTAGCTTTGCCAAAATCTCAAGTGAATTGGGTTCCTCGATCGACACAATCTTCTTTGGGATCCCATGCAAGCACACAATTCTTGACATGTACAACTCGCAAGTCTATCCCCTGAGTAGGTGGTCTTTCTTTGGAATGAAATGGGCGACTTTTGTCAGACGATCCACAATAACCCAAATTGAATCGTGTCCTAATTTGGTTCTTGGTAATCCAGTTATAAAATCCATACCAATTTCCTCCCATTTCCACTCGTGGATCTGCAATGGCTGCAAAGTCCAGCGAGTCTCTCGTGTTCACTTTAATCCGCACACATCGCACAAAGCTACATATTCTGCAATTTCTCGTTTCATACTTGACCACCAATACCTTTCCTTGAGATCTTGGTACATCTTTGTACTCCCAGGGTGAATTGAATATCCAGATTCATGGGCTTCCTTCAGGATTAACTCCTTTACCTCTTTCTTTTCAGGTACAATAATTCTTTTCCCAAACCAAAGGGTACCTTCTTCATCCTCTGAAAATCCTGGTGCTTTCCCCTTTTTCATGTTTTCTTTAATTTCCTTGACATACTTATCCTCTCCTTGAGCTGCCTTGATTTGGTCCTGTAGCATGGGTTGAACCTCTAAAGTAGCAAGGAATCCTTCCTCTACCACTTCCAAGTTGAGCCGCTGAAATTCTGCTTGAAGGGCAGGCATACTGTCCTTAATCCACAGTTTGGTACAGTAACTCTTTCGACTCAAGGCATCAGCTACCACATTAGCCTTTCCTGGGTGATAATGTATTCCAATATCATAATCCTTTATTAACTCAAGCCATCTCCTTTGCCTCATGTTGAGATCGGGTTGAGTAAATATGTACTTCAGGCTTTTGTGATCAGTGTAAATCTCGCAGCGGTTACCAATCAAGTAGTGCCTCCATATTTTTAGTGCATGCACTACGGCCGCAAGCTCTAAATCATGGGTTGGGTAGTTCTCTTCATGGGGCCTCAATTGCCTTGAAGCATAGGCTACTACCTTCCTTTCTTGCATCAGAACACAGCCTAATCCCTGCCTTGACGCATCACAGAAGACTTCGAAATCCTTCCTAATGTCCGGAAGCGTCAACACTGGTGCAGAAGTTAACCTCTTCTTCAGCTCTTGGAAACTATCCTCGCACGGTTTACTCCATTCAAACTTCTTTTCCTTCTTCAGCAACTGGGTAAGAGGTCTTGCTAGCTTGGAGAAGCCTTCAATAAATCGACGATAGTAACCAGCCAATCCAAGAAAACTTCTGATCTCGGATACTGACTTTGGTTGTGTCCAATTAAGCACATCATTTACTTTCTCAGGGTCTACGGACACTCCTCCTGCCGAAATCACATGGCCCAAAAAAGCTACTTTCTTCAACCAAAACTCACACTTACTAAACTTGGCATACAACCGATGTTCTCTGAGCTTTTCCAAAACTATCCTCAAATGTTCTGCGTGCTCTTCCTCATTCTTGGAGTATATCAAAATATCATCGATGAATACAACCACAAATTTATCCAAATATTCCATGAACACCTTATTCATCAGATTCATGAAGTATGCGGGAGCATTGGTTAGACCGAAAGACATCACTGTATACTCGTATAATCCATAACGAGTAGCAAATGCTGTCTTCGGTATATCCTTTGGTCTTATCTTCAATTGGTGATAACCTGATCGAAGATCAATCTTAGAGAAGACACATGATCCTTTCAACTGATCGAACAGATCGTCTATTCTGGGCAAAGGGTACTTGTTCTTGATCGTCACATCATTCAAGGATCGATAATCCACACACATGCGAAGACTTCCGTCCTTCTTCTTCACTAACAGTACTAGCGCTCCCCAAGGTGACGAGCTTGGCCTTACAAATCCTTTATCTTGCAGCTCTTCAATTTGTTTCTTGACTTCAGCTAGATCATTCGCAGACATCCGGTAAGGTCTCTTGAAATCGGGCATGCAGTGCATTTATAACAAATTCAATCTTTCTATCTGGTGGCATTCTTGGCAAATCTTCAGGAAATACATCTGGGTATTCACATGCTATAGGCACCTTTTCCAAAGTTATTCCCTTCAAACTGTTTGACTTACTTTTCTTCCGGGAAGGTGCATTGGGTGAAACCTTACTCGAATCCCTTGAACTGGTAAGAGTAATGACTTCAGTCGGCACAATCTATCTCGCCCTTTATACTTGGTTAACCAATCCATACCAAGTATTACATCTAAACCCTTGGAGTCTATTATAATAAGATTCGCTAGGAACTTAACTCCATTTATATCCACAGCTTGCGTTAGGGCAAACTATGTTAGTCCTTATTTCCTTTCCAGAGACTGACTAGCATGGGGTTCTCGTAGTTTACGCACATCCCATATATATCTTTCAACCACCTCTTTTGACACAAAAGAATGCGAAGCTCGAATCAAATAATGCTTGATGCAAATATCGAGTTGACAAGGAACTTACCGTAACTACGTCGGGTGCATCTGGGTCGCCTCCGCAGATGACATGGTTAAGATGTCCCTGCTCATTGCTGCGGAGTCCTTGGGGTTTGTGGTGCCCCACGGCCTTGACCTGCGATCGGAGCTCTTCTTTGGCGTTGTCCCAGTTGAAACGAATCTGGGTCACTGCTTTGCGTTTACGGGACGATTCTTGGCATAGTGCCCCATGTTCTTGCAGTTGAAACACTACACTCCTGCTGCTGAAGTCTTGTTCTGCTGGGGTTGGCCACCATTGCTTGCCCAGGGAGTTTGTGGATTTGGGCGGGGTCCTGAAAAGGGAGTCCTTGGTACGCTTGACTCTGAAGGCTTGTGAAAATGAGGTGTGTTGGGGCGAAACCGAGAGCTGCTTGCTCCTTGTCGGGCTTGGAACTTCCTCTCCGAGTTTCAGATAGCCGACGAGAGCATCTTCTTGGACAAAGGCCTTGTTCACTAGGTGCTTTGGAAGGTCGGGTAATCATTGGACACCACTGCACCTTGAGGTTGGGGTCAAGTCCTGCGTGAACCTCCAAATCTTGGTCGCCTCCGATGTGACCTCTTGGATGCATACCGACGCTTGGGTGAACTTGTTCAGGTACTTGGAAACACTGAGGTTTCCCTGCTGCAGTTGGTAGAATTCTCTTTTCTTCATTTCCATTATTCCCGTAGGAATATGGGCGGTGCGGAAAGCTTCAACAAACTCATCCCAAGTGATGGTTTGTGCATTTTGATGGGCGCGCGTAGTTATCCCACCGCTTAGCAAATGCGATTCCCTTGAGTGGTGAGCGAGATACAACACCTTCTCATTGTTGTTGCACTGAGCTAGGACCAATTTTCTCTCCACATCCTTGATCCAATCATCTGCCTCCAGGGGATCCACTGATCCAGCAAAAGTGGGAGGCCTTGTCCTCATGAATTCTCCCAACTTAGACTAGGGAGCTTGATTGGGTGCCTGTGGAGCTTGCTGTACCTGGTTCTGGGCGAGAGCTTGAAGAATCTGGAGTTGCATGGCCATCATCTGTTCCAAGTTGGGGGCCTGAGCGGGAGGTGGTGGAATGTTGTCCTCTGGTTGATTGTTGGCGTCACGACTGTTGCCAGGGTTACTCCTCGTGTTCACCATCTGAAGTGGTTTAGGTTAGCAGAAGGTAAGAGGGAAATAACAAAGGTAAGAGATTAGGGGAACTAAATCACATCCCAAGCCAACACACAAGAAGAAACTAGCAACCACTTAGGGAAAACTTTTATTAAAATCAAGATAACTCCATGAATGGCTGTACCACAAGTGCACATAGGCCTAGTACAGTCCATCTAGCACACCAAAACATAACATAAAACGTTCTAAAGACGTGGACATTTTATTTGGTTACTACTGACTCAAAAGACTACTAATCCTCTCCAAAGACGCGCTCCTCAGGGTCCTCTTCCGGGTCCTCTTCTGGATCCTCCTCCGGGTCTTCCTGGCGCTCTCTCACGTGGTGCCTCGAACAATCACACTCAGCCGAGGCACGGGGACGGTTACGACTGGAGGCAGTCGAACGCGAGCGGGAAGGAGAAGGCTTGCGCTTCTTAAGAGTGATGACGGGTGGCGGACTGGGGCGTCGCACCTTCTTGCGTGTTGTGAGCCGAGTGCGGAGTCCCGAGAGTCGAAATGGCGCGCAGTTGGCAGGGGCGGCGGCTGGTGCAGGTGAAGACGGCGTGTAGTCGGGTACAGCTTGGAGACGTCCCAATCTAAACTCGTCTGTCTGGCTCCGAAGAAGCTGCGCGCGAAGAGTGTCGGAGTGCTGATAGCTGGAAGTGAGAAGCATCCGGAGTTGTCCAATCTCCTCCTGAGCTCTAGCATAAGTGACTGCCATCGCTTGGGTGAGCTGCACCTGATGTGACAATCGAGGATCATCAGTTGGAATGTCAAAGGGATCTGGATACCTCTGTCCTGCTCGAGGGTTGATGAAGAAGCAAAAAGGGGACTGATGTACAGCATCCTTGTGCAGGTGGCACAACTCATCAATGGCGGGCGTCTTTGCGTCCCGGGCGGCGTCGAAACAATGGGACCGGGGTGCTTGATGGGGTATGTGTGGGAGTTGAATTCCTCTTCCGTGCGTACAGGGAATACCTCCATCGTCCATGAGTCTCGATCCAGATCCGCGTCTTCCGCCCCTGAAAATGGGCGGTGGACGGTACTCAAACATCGCATCACCGCCGGAGAAGGCTAGCGAATGCTCCACATCCTCTCCATGTGAGTAGTAGTCCCACGGGCGGCGGAGGATGAACCAGCCATCTACAAAGTTGAGTGAAAGAAAAGATTAGTAAAAGTTTTTAACAAATGGAGTTTGGAGACAAGAATGAGATTCTAAGTAGGAAGAGAGTAGAAGCAAAGAAGCTTATACATTTTTAATATACTCTTTTTATAAATGTAAGTCCTTATGGTTTGCCATTCTTAATCTAGGTCACGTCCTACAGTCAAATTGGCTCTGATACCATCTCTGTCGGGCCCTCGGATTTCCAAACCCGGACCCTCTGTGTATTACAAAGACTAGTCCCGATCAAAGCTAGTGCACACGATTAAGCAGAATGGAAAACATCACCATCAACGATTTATTACAATAATCAAGTGTACTGACCACAAGGTCTCATTATTACAATAGAGGTTTAAGACCTCGCACACAAGAAATAAAGCGGAAGCAAAGGTAACTCGAGGACGACCCATCAATTCACCACAGGCAATTGACTGGGGAAGCGTGACCTAGTCCTCCGGGAAGAATCCATCACAGCCACAAGCGAAGCAGTAGTCGTAGTCACCGTCTTGAGCTTCAACTTCCTCTAAGATTTATTTTTGAGTGTAGCATGTGAGTACATAAAGTACTCCGCAAGTCTTGGGAAAATGCATAGATGCAAGGCTTGACAAAGGAAGGCTATATGGTTCTTTTGCACAAAGCAATATTTTAATTTCAATTACTACTAATTATTTTTGAAGGCATCAATTTAACAAAGTAAATGATTTTAACAGAACTAACAATTATTCTCTAGTGAAGGTTCTATCCACCAACACTAGCTTAATCATTTCCAACTGAACAAGTTAATATTGCGGGTTACATCCACCCTCTCTGGCTCCAACCGCCAGGATTCCCTTCCGAGAGTTCCCTCCACTCTCGGAATACAAAAACTTTGATTTTAAAACCAAAACCAGAAATCTACCATGTGAATGCATTCCTTGCCCGCCCTTGACCGTGGGCACGGCTATTCGAATAGTTTTACACTCTGCAGAGGTTGTACAACTTTACCCACAAGAGATAAATTATCCTAAAAGTCAACACGCTTCCTTTGGCATGAGACCCAGATGAAATATCACAAAGCCTTTACCTTACTCTAATCTAGCTAGATACCACCGGCGAGGTTTCACCGCAGTAGGCTAACCGCCCGAACCAAGCCCCTCTTGCGCCATATGAGTACAATAAATCCTGTCCCTCACTTGTGAATAACCACCCATCCTCGGCATCCACTTTCCACTTTGGTGGCACCTAAACTAGACTATCATAAGTTAGTCACTAGGTCGCACCCATATAGACTTGTGGTTGTGCGGTAGTGCTCGATCGACAAACACAAGCGTCGGTCCTTAGTTGACTAGGGTGGAACATACACTTTACAAGATCTCGTGCTTCTGCACCAATCCAAACCAACCGTCCACCCTAATCTAAACCAATTTCCACATTTCATTTTATTTTAAAAGAACAGTGGCAACTCCAATTACCACTAAATTTGTAAACACAAGGGTATTACAATAAATCATAATTTCCCATTTTCAAGATTTCAAGAATATTACATGGCATGACTGAGCATTAAACTACCATTCTAATATCCACAAATAATTATGATACTCTCATTATTGAGACAAAGGAATTTCTAGGGTTACAGAGGTACATGGCATTCAAATTCAAGTGAGGGCATAACAAGGTTGGATATAACTAATGCCTTAAGATTTGAACTAATATTTTATATAAATAGCAATGCACATAATTTAAAATAATTGAAACATTTCGAAATCATAGGTTCAAGATGATCAAAGGAGACTTGCCTTCTTGCAGGGTTTCTGGGTCTTCTTGCTGCTGTGAAGAGGGATCGTCGACAACGTTGGAATCTACGCGAGAAAAGACGAAGCAAACAAAGCAAATAAATACAAACAAAATTCAAAAAATCCAAAAATTCAACAGAGGCCATAGTTGGATAGATTATGATTTTAGATGAATTTAGAAATTTGAATGGCTGGATTTGGAGTTAAAATGAGAAAGTTAAGCTGGTTTGAAAATCTCAGATTGAATAAATCCAGAAATTAGGAAATTTCTGACAGGTGGGGCCCACTGGAATATTAGATTTTAATTTCTATTTTTATTCTGAGAGACTGACAGGTGGGGCTCACTGAACAGTAACCACTGGCGGTCACTGACATGTGGGACCCACTGGACAGTGAGCCCACTGACTCAATCTCTGACACGTGGGACCCACTGGACTCCGGGCCCACTTGTCAGAGACCAGCACAGAGGGGTGGGGCCCAGGCGGCAGTGGCCAGCGCAGACCGGCGGCCGCTGACGTGTGGGGCCCACTTGTCAGCGCGAGATTTTAAAAGAATGGCTCGACCTCAGCGTGCGGAGCCGGGGGCTCGAACGCGCGCCGAGGGAGCCGGGGGAAGAGAGGGATCGCGCTGATAACCAGATGGGCGGGGAGGCTTTGCCTACCCAGTAAGGGTAGGTAATCCCTTTGAGGGTTACCTGCTGGAGTGGTCCGGCAGCAGTGGACGGAGGCAAGGTCGTCGGCGGCGAGGGGAGGCCGGAGGTGTTCGGGTGATGCGTGAAATGCAATCCCGGCGCAGAGTGGGTTGGTACCGAGGGGTCGTGGCTTCGAACGTCTTGGAGGCGGCCGGCGACGAGGAAGACGGTGGCGCAGCTTGGGTTCTCCGGGGCGACGGTGCTCCGGCGGCGGAAAGGGACGGCCGAGGCGTCGAGGAGGATCGCTCGGGCACGGGGGTGCTCGGGGTGGCGGTGGCTGGCTCTGGGGACGACCGAAGCGTCAGCAAAAGCTCGCCGGAGTGCGGCAGGGCTCGGGGAGAAGGTGGAGAGCGCTGGGAGGTGGTGCGGGGAGAAAGGAGGCCGAGGGAGCTATTTATAGGGGCGGAGGGGGGACACTGGCGCTTAATTGCTCGCCGGAGATCTCGGTGGCCGGCGGGGAAGGTTTGGGGGGAAAAGGAAATAGGGGGCCAGAGAGGGAAGGGAGGCGCGGGCGTTGGGGATTTGCTTCCCACCAGGGCTCGGGGATTCCAAAACCAGGGAGAGGCAATGCCGGATACGGCGCGGTCTCGGTCGGCCGACGAGAAAGGAAAGAGGGGGGAAAGAAAGGAAAGGGCAGCTCACGCGACGAGCGGATCCGGCAGGCGGGCCGCGTGCGATGAAGAGAGAGAGAGCGGGCGGGCGGCGTGGATGGCTGCCACGCGGCTCAGGGAAAGGATCGGGCGATGGCGCGGTTAAGTGGAAGGGGCGGTGGATTGAGGCCGGGCGCGAAGACACGGCTCATCCGAGCCGTCCACGCGTCGGGCGAGGAGGAGGGGAAGGCGGGGCCGCCGGCTGACGGGCCGGGCCCGCTTGGCGGCGAGGGAGAGGGGAGGTGTGGCCTGGATCGGCCGAGCGGCGACGTGGGCGGATCTGGGCCGTCCACGCGTCGGCCGGAGGGGCAGGGAGGAATTTTTATTTTCCAATTTCAATTTAGATTTTCAGAAAAGGCTAGAAAATTATTTAGGCCTCAGAAAAATATGAAAATACCTCCAAAAATTCCAGAAAAATTCATAGAAGCTTCTGGACATATTTTAGACTAAACAAAATTATTTCCAGCTACTGTTGGTATTTTATTTTCATACTTTAAATTACCTTTTAAATTTTAAAACTAGGTTTTAACTCCAGAAAATTCAGAAAAGCCAAATAAAATCCAATTAGCTTAAAATAATTATTTTGAATTTAAATTTTTTCAAAAAGCCAAATTTTGGGATGTTACAAAAGACCTCTCGATCATCGGTATTTTCGATGGGAATGCCTTCTCAAAGCCAAACCTTTCAAGCTCCTTCTGGGTGTAGGTTAACTGATGTACCAAGATTCCTTCAGGGACATGCTCAAGCTACAGGCCTAAACAGAACTTGGTCTTACCCAAATCTTTCGTTTCAAATTCTGACTCCAAGTAGGAGCTTGCTTCTTTTATGTCTTCATCTGTCCCGATGATGTTCAGATCATCTATATACACAGAGATTATACAGAATTCATTCTGGGAATGTCGTATAAATACACAAGGACAGTCTTCATTGTTCGTGTAGCCTTTCTTGCAGAGAAAGTCGCTCAAGCGATTATAACACATTCTTCCAGATTGGTTTAGTTCGTACAATGACTTTTTGAGTTTCACATTGTACAGATTTCTATTTGCTCTGTCTTGGTTCGGGAGAGGGATTCATTCAGGGACTCTCATACAGATTTCTGAATCCAAGTTACTGTAAAGGTATGCAATCACAACATCCATCAATTTCATTTCCAAGTTCAAGTTCACTGCCATTGAGATCAAATATCTAAAGGTAATTCCACTCATGACTGGGGAGTAGGTTTCTTCGTAATCAACTCCAGGACGTTGAGTGAAACCTTGTGCTACTAGCCTTGCTTTGTATCTCACTACTACGTTTCTTTCATTTCTCTTTCGAACAAATACCCACTTGTGCCCAACAGGGTGCACATAGGGAGGCGTGTGGCATACGGGCCCAACACCTCTCTTTTGTTCAGAGATAGCAATTCAGTTGCTATTGCCTTCTTCCAATCTTCCCAATCTGATCTTTTCTTACATTCAGTGAGTGATGCAGGCTCGGGATCAAGATCGATGATTGTGGCAATTTTCTCTGTGAAGTAGATATCGATATTGGCTGTTGTCCTATTCGGGGACTCTCCCGTGTGCACATAATTTATAGCTATTTCTTCATGAGTTGCTTCTTTTGGAGCGATTGCTTCTTCTGAAGCTTCACCTTGCGCATCGCTTCTTTCAATTGCAGTGGCAAGTCCCTTTAGTTTTTCGGCTCTAATGTGTGCGCGCACATCGATGCTGTAAAGACCCGATTATGCAATCTGGACTCTCCTGTGTATTCTGCACTAGTCCAGGATCACGCTTGTGCACACAGTATTAACAAAGATGAAATATCGAACATATCATGATTTACTAGGAAAAAGACTCAAATATTATTAATAATTATCAGAGTGCGACCTTATGGCCAAGCTTACAATTAATAGCCTAAAGGCTTAAAGAAACTAGTAGCGGAAAAACTAGGAATAAGCGTAGTAGCCACTCGACATGCCCACAGGCAATCGACCGGGGAGCGAAGTCCTAATCTGCGAAGTCGTCGAAGTATCCTCCTCCAGGTACCTCCTGCTGGACCGGTTCTTCTTCCTCAACTGAGCAAATATGGATGAAGTCGTGAGTACATAGAGTACTCAGCAAGTCGTTTGTAACAAAGATGCAATATAGTATGCAAGGCTTACCAATGGATGGCAGAAAGGTTAATTTTGCAGAAAGCAACAATTTAAAGTAAATACAATAAATAGATTGAAAAGCAAGCTTTGTAAATGATAATAAATAAGTAATCAAAGGAAATGAGACAAACCCCAAATGAACTGACCATTCACCCAATGAATCACCCACGAACCAAGATTCACATAATGAACCACCAGTGAACTACCCATTCACCAAACCCAACCCAGATTTTATGAAAACTCTACCCCTCGTGTGAAATCACCGAGCATCGTCCATGACCGAGGACACGGCTATTCGAATAGTTTTACACTCTGCAGAGGTTGTACAACTTTACCCGCAAGACACGATATTCTCATATTGCCACGCGACTGACACACTTCCTTTGGTGTGCAGCGGAGAAATCATGACAAGGCCTTTACAATGTTCAATTTCAACCCAGTTCTACCTCGCTAAGGTTTCGCCGTCGAGTAGGCTACCACCTAGTCGATAATTGCACCCTCTTGCGCCAATGTGGATCCATGGCTCCGACCACACCACCCTCATCCCAATGAAGGAACCGAAATTGAAACATCCCAAATTAATTAGCCAGGTCCATCCCATACTGGACATGTGGTTGTACGGTAAGGCTCAGATCAATGGCGCACAAAGTTAAGTCCTTAAGTATTACCCAGGCGAAACATCCACATCCCAATGTGCCAACAGCACCCCCTTTACTGCACGATCATTCACCCAAGTGAAAACCAATTTTGTATATCCAACACCAATGACACACCAATGTCATGGCACACAAATTTTATAACTGTGGCTACAACCACGATTCAATATATCATTAAGTCAAAATTAATTACTTGATCACATGTGATGATAACCCAACGTACTAGTAATAAGCATGGCTAAGCAAATTAAATGCGCAGCCCATGTGACAACTAATATTGCATCACTAAGTAATTTCCCATCCTATGGTGACAACAGAATCATGGTATTCAAATTATCAAGGAGGAAATAATCAATTAGGTCATTAACTACCAATACAAGGGTTTTATAATAAAATAGCAATGCATGATAATTTAAAACAAAGTAATACATAATAGATTTGAAAACTGGGTTCAACATGATCAAAGGACACGACTTGCCTTGGCCTTGCTCAGTTAGGAATTCTTGATCTTCGAATCCGGCTTCAGCTCCTTCGAACGCGTGATCTAACGAGAGAGAAAACGAGACGAAACACAAAAATAATATCAAATAAAATCCAAATAAACTCCAAAAACTGCAAAACCAGAACTAAAAGATAGAGCTCAATTTTTGATGAATTTAGGAAAAAGAATCGGGTCGATCGGAGTTAGGACGAAGGAGAACGAGCGATCTAAAGTTTGCTGGGGCGAGAAAATGCTGAATTTTTGGAAAGGAGGCTAGCGCTGGCGAGAGGAGGCATGGGAGGTGAATCTAACTAGCAAAATGGGTTGCTAGGGACCCAAGGCACACATAGGAACTGACGGCACGCCAAACGGAGACCGTTGACGGCACGGGCGGCTACAACGACACGGGTAGGAGAGAGGAATAAAATCCGAGTATAGGACTTGGAGAAATAGGGTGAGCACGGGGTAGAACGCGACTTGGCAAAGCTAGAAAAATTGTCGGCTCGGCCGGAAACCCATCGGAGACGGCGCAATCGACGTTTGAACGACGTCAGAAAGGAAAAAGGAAAAACTTAATATCTTGGTGCTCGGTTAACGAAATCTAAAACCACTTGGAGGGTAGCTACCTGGGATGGTTTGGCACAATATGACGTGAACGGATTGGTGAAAACATCTCCGGGTAGATGGGGGACACGAGATGCCATTGGTGCCCATGGCGAGGTTCGAAGGTGAATATTTGTAGAGGCTTTCTGGGGAAAAGGGAGGAAGCACGGCATAGAACGTGACGAGGCAAGTCTAAGAAAAATTATGGCAAGGGCTAAAGCTTACCGGAGGCGACGAATCGACGTCGGGAAGCGCTCTTGACCTAGATTGGGGGAAACTCGATTCCGGGAGATTGGCTACACCAAAACCAAATTAACTTGGCAAGAAGGTAGATGGGACATGATGGCACAATGTGACGCGAAAGGATCACAGAAAAACTCACCGGATTGCTCGAGACGCGACGAGCAATTTTGAGACCGAAGGGCGTCGATGCCGACGGCGTCCTGAGCTTTGAGGGGACTTGGCGGCTTGGGATGGGTTTAGGGGGGTCAAGGGGTCGTATTTATAGGCTTGGAAGACATAGAAACTGACTCCAATTCGTGGATTTCGGTTTAGAGTCCATTTTAAAAAATATGAGATAAAAGGCAAACGGATGAATGAAACGGAAAGAGGCCAGTTGGGATGGATTCCTTGCGTGATTTAGCACAACTTTCCTTTTGGGAGGACATTGAAATAAGGTCCGGATTGGAAGTTATGAAGAGAGAGGAAAAGGAAGGAAAACGAGAGCAAACAGATCTGGGATCGATCGTAGCTGGAGGTTGAAGATGAACCCTGCCATGACACGTGTCGAGTACTGTTCATTCTCTCTCCTCTTTCTTTTTTTTGGAAATTTAAAATTGAGCTCAAACAAACTCCGAAAAATCCCAAAAAATACAGAAAAATTCCTTGTGACACAAGGAACACAAATAAAATATTTTTGACAAATATTAATGTTTAATTTAATCACATTAAATCTTTTTAATTAATGAAAATTCCAATTAAGTTTTAATTAATTCCATAAAAATCCAAATGGTGAATTTTATTTTAAAAGCTTCAAAAAGGCTCTAAAAATCAGGATGTTACACATGCTGACGGGGATATTCAAATCCGGTATGCACTTTTCTGAAGGTGTCATACTTTGCCAGGTCTCAATTGGCTCCGCATCTCATTCTGGGGATCGGCTGTGATAAGTCCTTCTTATCCTTTTTCACCGGGCGTCCCCGGTTACTTTGGACTCAAGGTGCCGGAGTTCTCGTCCTTTTATTCTGAGGCCTCTGGACGGGATTAGGGATACCTTCAATTTTCTTTGGTATTTCAACCCTCTCCGATGCATTGCGTGCAGGCACATGCGACTTAGTCACGCTCTTCAAATCACTAAAGTAATTGGGCAGTTGGTTTGCTAATGCTTGCAAGTCGATGATCTTCTGGACCCCTTTTTCAGTTTCACTAGTGCGCGGGTCATGTGCATGAATTCCCGTGGCTTCCCACGTAATTTCCCGACATTTTTCATCAAGGGGTTGATTTCCTCCCCCTAATGACGGGAAATTATCCTGATCAAAAGTGCAGTTAGCGAAGCGGGCAGTATGCAAATCTCCCATCATGGGTTCTAAATACTTGATTATGGATGCAGTCTCATAACCAACGTATATCCCAATCTTGCGGAGAGGGCCCATTGCAGCACGCTGCGGAGGTGGTATAGGTACATAAACCTTGCATCCAAACCTCTTAAGAGGAGAAATTTTTGGTGGTGACCCTTACGGTGGTTGTATAGGTGAATGGATGTTGTAGGCCGAAGGTATAAGGTTGATGAGATTCGCTGCATGAAAGACTGCGTGTCCCCAACATGTAGCTGGCAAATTACTTTTATCCAAGAGGGGTCGGGCAATAAATTTAATTCTTTTTTTAAAGCCTCTACCAAACCATTCTGGGTATGGACATGCGGTACCAAATGCTCAACCGCAATACCCATCGCCATGCAATAATCATCAAATGCCTTCGAAGTAAATTCTCCGGCGTTGTCCATTCTGATGGACTTGACATGATGTTCAGGAAACACATTTCTGATGTGAATGATCTGCGAGATTAATTTTGCAAAGGCATGGTTTCTTGTGGACAACAAACCCACATATGACCACTTCGAGGAAGCGTCAATGAGCACCATGAAATACTTAAATGGCCCTAAAACAAGCTGAATGGGACCGCAATGTCTCCCTAGATGCGTTCTAGAAATGCAGGGACTTCATCCTTCACTTTCAGAGTGGAGGGTCTAGTAATTAGTTTCCCGGTGGCACATGCAGGGCACACAAAATCTTCATGATTTGGAAAATTCTTCACATTAATGTTATGCCCATGCGAATTATTGATTATGTTTCTCATCATCCTAAGAACTAGGTGGCCTAATCTATCATGCCAGAGACAGAAGAGTTCGGAGCTTCTAAATACTGTCTTCAAAACAGTGTAGGTTGTAGCTGCCTTAATGTTGGTATAATATAGCCCAGTTTCGAGTGAAGGAAGTTTTTCTAATACCCTTTGCCATTCTCTTCGCACTTCGTAATGAGTAGGTATTCCTTACCGTACTCTTTGTCAGTCTCAACGTGGAAACCATTGGCGCGAATATCCTTAAATCTTAGGAGAGTTCTAGTCGATTCTGGGTACAATAAGGCTTCTTCAATGACCAAAGTTGTGCCCATTAGAAGTATAATTGTGGCTCTTCCGGAACCAATTATATATGCATCGCTTCCGACGATTGTCATAAGGCTGCCAGTGCTCTTACGGATCGACTAGAAATACCTAGTCTCTCTTAAGATGGTATTCGTTGTGCCGCTGTCGGCAAGGCATACTTCCTCCATAGGGCGCCACACGTGTTCTAATATAACATATTTAATTAACGTGTATTAGAAGTGTTGGACCGAAATGACGACAGAGAGGGGTGAATGGCGCTCAATTAAAAACGACTCTTAAAAATTACGTCACCCAAGTATCCGCTTGAGACTTTTCTCACCAATAACTATAAAAGCTATGATGAGAATAGCTCATACTCTCTGGAGAACAACACTGAACAAACCTAGAAACAATCAAGAAAGAACAGACTCAAAAGACGGGGCAAAGCCAATGGCAAAAACAGCCAATATGATGCATAGCCATCAGAGGGCCGGTCAGACCGCCTGGGTAAGCCCGGTCAGACCGCCTTTTGGCCTCCGGTCAGACCTCCCGATGGTTTCAGGGCACAGCAAGAGCAGAATTTCAGACAGAAAACTAAGAACTTTGCATAACTTAGACATTGGAAACTTTCCACTGATTCTTTCTGCCCAGAAATGCAGGAAAACAATCAAAATAGCCAGAGGAGTCTAGGGCAACAAGAAAGCTCAACTTAAAAACACGAATTTGGAATTTGACCCAAAATATGAAAACTTACAGAGACTCCACCAAAAATCAAATTACTCCTCTATCGTTGATCCTTTGGACATGAAACTTTGAGGATAGCTACTTAATAGCATCAGGCCTCTAGATACCAGGTTTCATGCCTCTCCTGAAGGGAAACACGAAAAACATCAAAACCCTAGAAACTGAGCACTATAGAGAGCCACAACTGAAACCTTCAAATTGCCATCTCCTCTTTGATCCCTTGGCCATGAAACTTTGGGAATAGCTAATAGATAGTCTCTGGACTCTAGGTACCAGATTTCAAGCCATCTCAAAGAGGGAAATGAGATCTGCACCAAAACCCTAGAAAGGCAAAACAAGAATAGAGGAGTCCCAAAAGCAAAAACTGAAATGAAACACTTGGCTCTAGGATTTTAGTTGACCAAATGGTCTAGAATCTTAACTCCATCATAGAGCAACCCATTTTGGCACTCCTCAGTAAGAATCAACGTAAAAACAAAAAACTCACAAATCAACCACAGAGAGCAACGAAGAACAGAGAGGAGCTCGTGAAATAAACTTCTGGGATTTCATTCCTGAAAACAAGAGATACAAAGAACTACGTCCCCATACGCATAGACATTAGAACAAGAGAAATGATTACAAGGGTCTCAATCCATCCTCCCTCTTCACTCAAGATCACACCTTACATGCTTGGAGGAGAGGATAAACACAACACAGAGAAGAGATGAACGTGGGAGACACTCCCTGCTGCCCACACCAACACTCCAACCACTAAAGCCTAAAGCCAAAACAAATTCACAAAGCCTCTTTTGACTCTAGCAAACCCTAACTCTCTCCCAAAGCCATCGGAATACATGCAGCCACCAACACATATTTATAGCCCTTGGCTAACGGGTTTCCAGCCCGTTACGCCCGCTAAATCCAACGGAACCCGCTCCCGCTTGTGCAGCCTCGTGAAATTACCCTTTCGCCCCTCCTGCACCTTCCGGGAAGCTTCCGCGTTCCTTGTCATCCACGACTTGCAACCACATCGAATCTCCGCCGCCTTCGACACATCCGACCGTTTTGACCTCAACACCGCGTGTGTCTAGTCCGGTCACCTCGTGTCTCGCCACAACTCCGCCTCGACGTCCTGCAGCCATCACAGACAAGAAACACATCAAATAGCACCGCTCGACACATGAAAGCATAAATAGAATAAAAGCATCATACTTACTCATGATGAAGTTTAAACCTGTCGAATCAAAGAATAGGCATCCTAATCCCATACGACCAAGTTTGACCAAGTCCGACCAAGCCCGATTGCATTCTGTGCATCAGACAGAATCAACTAGAAAATCATTGACTTCTTCGGCTATCTTTTGAGGAGTGATCTTCTCTTCAAGAGAAATCATGGCTGTGGCTGCCTCTAAGTCATAAGAAAGTGCTGCTGCTGGGATGGGTTCAACATCCATCAACTCAGGCAGCTGCTCAGGATGCTCCCCCTCGACTGCTGCAAAGTGGGCTTCAGGCTGCCCTTTGCCATTCTTCTTCTGAGCTTGGTGGGCATCAATGACACGTTGCGATTCTTTGCATATCCGCGACCAATGCCCCCATTTGACACACTTGTAGCAATCCTGGTTCTGCTGGTCATAGGTTTTGCCACTCTTCTTAGCCTTTTTGTCACTTGGAGCTTCTGACTTGCCTTTCTGAGCAACAATCTTACCCTTCTTCCCCTTCTCTTTATCAAGGGCTTTTCGCACCTTGTAGCTGCTAGAGTTGGCTTCATGGCCAGCGGAGCTGCTTGGTAGCTGAGTGACGTAATTCTTGCGGAGAAGTTCGTCCTGAGCCTCCGCAACCTGCATCATATCAATCAATTTGGCGTACTCCTTGTAGCCGTCTTGACGATAGTTGCAGGCGGTTTGTACAACACTGGGGTGAAAGGTAGACAAGGTCTTCTCGATCTTTTGCTCATCTGTGATCTGCTTGCCACAGAGTTGAAGATTAGTACAAATCCTGTGCAAGACAAAATTATACTCCCCGACCGTCTTAAAGTTGGCAAACCTCAGTCTGATCCACTCTTGCTCTGCTTGAGGAAGAATGGTGTACTTGATCCTCTCAAACCGCTTCTTGAGTGCGGTCCAGAGTGCTAGCGTGCTTTTCTCCGCCATATACTCATTCTTGAGAGTAGGGCAGAGGTGGTGCCTGAGAAAATGAAGTGCCTGATCATTCTCCTCAGGTGTGGGTTGGGCGTCTTTCTGTCTGCTTAACCCAGTAGCCGTGCGGAGTTTGCAGCTCCCAAGCACAATCTTGACTTCGGATGCCTATGTCAGATAGTTTTGACCATGCTGGGCCAGCTCCTCGAACTCACGGTTCGTGATGCCAGTCATCTACATGTGTATGAATGAAATAAAATAAGTTTACTTTAGGTAAACATGCATGGAATAATTTACTGCAGGTAAATCAATGGTACAATATGTTCTCATAATGTTTCATAATTTTCTATGCATTTTCTATAATTTTACTGCTAATTTCAGTGATTAAAAGAAATTTAAACAATTACAATTAATCAAAACCGTAAATAAATACAGAAAATACAGAGAATAATAATGGCAGAAATAAATAAGCTTCAAATGCTAAAAATAATTCAAAATTCGGATTCCTGAGGCCCTTTTCTGCTAGAATATAAATTTTCAGCGAATTCTGCAATTTCTGGAGGTTTCTACGCAAATTTTCAGTTCAGAAAAAATTCGTGCAATTTTCTGATTTTTCGAGGGATTCTCTACAAAATTCGGGACCTATACGAAAATCTGAGGACCTATCGGTAATTTTCAGAATTACCGAGACCTTTTTGCAAGAATTCAAGGCTTATATGTAATTTTAAGGGCTAATTGGTGATTCATAAGATTTCGGGGGAGCCTTTTCGAAAAATGCCGGCGCTCCTTTCGGCCTGGCCCTCGGCCCACATTATTTCCGCATCCGCCAGCCCATTTGGCCCAAAACGGCCTGCCCGGCCGGTTAAGTTTGGGGGAGGGTAGGGTTTCCCTACCCCACCCGGTCCTATGGCGGCGGCGGCTTGAGGAGACCGGCCCGGGCGAGCGCGCGACGGTTCAGCTTCCGGCACGTGTGGTCGGTCACGGAGGTGGCCATGGGGTCACAGTTCGGGCGGCTGACCGGGAGGCCAAGTGGTGGCGGCACCGGGCACGGGCGGCAGCTTGGGCGGGGCCATGCGGGGCCGGCAGTGAGGCGGAGCCATGCGGCGAGCGGCGGAGGCCGTCTTGGGGCTAGCGGCGAGAAGGCCGTGGCGGGGCTGCGCGGAGGCGAGGCGCGCAGATCGGCTACGGTCGGGAGCACTGCAGCGGTGTGGCGGCCGGGCGGGACTTCACGAGCGGCAGCCGCGGCGGGAGGCGTCCGAGGCGAGTGGCTTTTGGCCGAACTCGGTGCGGCGGCCATGCCTGGGTGGTCATGCGGGACTGGAGCGGAGCGGGAGCAGGCCGGCAGGCCGGGCCAAGGTGGTGCGACGCAACTGGCGGTGCGGCTCGTGCGGCAGCAAGGCCGAGTAGATGCGCCTTGCGAGGCACGCACATGGCGAGCGACAACCGGCGGCGGCGCGGCGGCGCGCGCGCGGCGGCGCGTCGGCGGCATGGCAGAGTGGATGTGCCTTGTGGGCGCGCGCGGGAGCGGCTTCGTGCCGGCGCGGCTGCCGGCGGTGGCGACTGTGGCGGGCATTGCGCCAAGCACTTCGGCCGGCGGCTAGTGCCCGGTTTTTTTCTCCATGCGCAGTAGCCGAACAGAGGATCAATTTCTTTTCTCGTGCAGTGATCGTGCAGAATCAAATAAATCCATGCAAAAAAAATTCGTTTCTAATTTACAGTGCAATCAACATCTACCCCATTTCCCAATCTACCGATCGACATTGTGCGGGCGACTTCAGGTCTGCTCGCGGTAGATTAGGGCGGATTTGCACTGTAGAGATTCAATCTAGAACGCGAAAGAAATTGCGAATTCAAAGCGATCTAGAAAATTCAATCTATTAGAGCTTCGATGATTAGCTTCGTTCACTGGAGCGATCTCGTGCTGATAACGTATTGAGGAACTGTCGCTGGCAACCAGTCCGATCGATTCCTCTGCTAGAATAAGAACGAATCAATCACAGAAGACAGAATAATAGATTGAACACAGAGAGGTAGAGAGAACTCCTTATCTTTCTTTATTGCTTTCAATTGCATCAGGTGTGTACAAATATGCTGATATAAGTCTCTATTTATAGCCTATGGTGAGATGCCCATAATGGACCAGGACTCCTGATCTGAGCCCAGGTTTCTCAACAAAATGCTCGCTGTATACACTATGTGACGGTTTACCGACCGCCAAAGGTTAATCAACCGATTAATGGATTGGTATGGCTTTTTTCACAACAGTGGTCCAAGGCAGGCATACGATCGATGATACGTATCCAATATCAGTGCTATTAATTAGTAATGAAAATGGAACCTTTAATTGAAAATAACTCTACTTTTGACATTGGATGTCTAGTGTAAATTTTTTTATGCCTATTTTTTCTTGCCTATGCAAGCAGATGGTTTAGGGCTTAATATGACCAATATTGTTACGAAGATTGTCAGTATTGGTATGCAATGCATATTAATTGATTCTATATATTCGTGGTATTGTCATCATATCTTGAAAGTTGTACACATTATAAGGTATATATCTATATATAATTTGATATTTTTTTCCTAATTAGAATCCAATGTAGGAATGGACTGAAATGGTCCCACAATATCATTATGAAATCCTATGTGTACAAATCGAGATACTGGCAACATCTATTCTTACTCATCCATTTTAATTAGTTTTACAAGATATACACACACATATGTTTGTTTCGTGTTTGTACCTTTTTCTGCTTCTCTCATATAGTTTAGCTCAAAAGAAAATTTCAACACGCACTCTACATATAAAATCTTAAAAATATGCATATCCCCAATTTATTTTCATCCATTACAAATATTCTTAACTAACAAATTAGTATATGCAGTTTCAGCATAATCATAAACAGCCACTTGTACGCGTTACACTCCTCAACATTATAATGTAATGAGTTATATATATACACACCAGCCCTCCCGAATAATTTCAGGAAAAGCTTGATCGATAAATTGGCGCTTAATTTTTGCAGCTTACCCCTCCGACTACTCCATATTCTGTATAAGTTCTTTTATTTTTGACTTTTGGCAAACACAAGGTTTCTTTTCGGGGAAAGTGAACACAATTAAGATTAATTGACCTCCGGCCGCTAGTAACATTCCACTTTAGTATCAACTTTTGAGTTTTAGCTAGCTATAGATGAGCCGCTGATCGATCGACCAGCATCGACTATCTTAGTTGATTGTTGTGTTTCTGAGGGTTTTTTTTTTTTTGGTAATTTCTTATTTTGTGGAAAAGGAAAAAAGTGGGAGGGAGAGGATTGGATCCTACTTGTCGGTGGGACAAGAGAAAAGATAAGGTAGAGCTCCTGGATGACAAACGGCCGGGTGCTTCGGCGCCGACCGTTGGCAGTAGCTGTGCTAGCCACCTCGCGCACTCCTCCCCTTAAAGCCGGCTCCCATCTCCCCTTTGATGCATCGGAAAAATCAATAAGTCCTCAAAGAGTTCCCATCCTTTTCTCCGATTAGACTTCGATTTAAGTGATAGACCCACTATTGCACGAGTTCTTCATCGACGTGGTCAACAGTGAGGTCTTGATTCTCTTCGTCTCATGTATCTCCCGTGTGGTTTCTTGCTCAATCTCTCTTTGAGAGGTGACAATGAGGAACACTGGGGACTTTTCCCTTGATAATTGAGTCCGGCCAACTCAGATCGTTTTGGGGGGAGGAGATCTTGATACTTGGTGTTCTATGGTGCTCTTGGTTGGAGCATCCTTGTTGGTCTTGTGCAGCATACTCTAGTACCTCAGTTTTGTTCTTCGGTGTGTCCAGATTTGCGAAGATTTGTATTGTATCTCTGTCAACCTTGTCTCAGAATTGCTGCACAGTGAGGCAATCGGTTTTCTGAGATAGTGCCTTTGGCGTGCCTTGTCCGGTTCTACTCCATGGTTTTGAGTACCGACCGCTCCGTGAGTGTTCTGATTTTCCATTTTGCGCATTACTTTGTATATATGTGCTGTACTAGTTAAATTCTGAAATAGAATTGGAGGCTAGTACTGGGAGATATTGCTGGGTGATTTATGTGGGTTCGACTAATTCTCAATAAAGATTTGGAGTCATATTGAGAATTGAATACAATAATTTGTTATAAATTGATTTGAGCTCATAGATTGATTGTTGTTAGTTTACTACTTACATGCTTATTAGTTCTTTGTCCCATTCATTCGGTCTGTTCCAATGATCTTAAATCATTTGCTTGTTTACTGTGACCTTTATTCTGTTTTACATTGGTATTAAATTGATATATTGAGTAAAGGATCAATTAATTCTATCCAGTGAATGCAGACTCGATGAATTGGCTTAATTGACTAATTAGCTTGTGAGATTTATTTGAGCTCAACATCTAATTTATTTAAGAGAATTGTTGTATTAATTTGTGATATTAGATTGACTCAAGTGGCGAGGAGGCCAAGATTTATCTTGAACAGCCCGACATCTATAAGAGCAATAAGCAAACAATTAAATCTGAGTATTATGCTGATTTTAGTTGTCCTCATATTCTATATTTTTAGTATACTAGTTACGTACCTGTGCGTTACAACGGAACTCATTGAATATATAGAGAACCGTGTTATAGAAAAAAGTTACACTGATCGGTTGGAAAGTGGAGAATGGTGAGAAGTTAAGTAAATAGAGCGGTTGGAGGAGAACAGACGTACAACCACCAACTCGTTCTTTTATAATAATAATTATTATTATTTTGTTTAAATAACTTGATAGATTTTCATGTTTATATGTCAATGTTGTTATTTAAATGTAGTTGGATATATGCTTTAATATTGTATAATACTGCTGGAATTATCTGTAAAAAATTACTAAACCGTATTATTTACATTACTGACGACTGTAACACGTACGAACATTACTACTCTATGTGTACCTCGTTATAGCCAGTACACCTAGCAAGCTAGCTAGAATTAACAGCATGGACAGTGTGGCTACAAGTGAGCATGCATGTGCAGAATGCTCGGTGGCGGCATGCATACCGTGGACACGAGAGGCCCACGTATAAAGCCAAGGACGGGGAGAGAGACCCGTGTAGCCAACCTTAGATAGTGGTCCCTCTCTCTCTCTCTTTGGAGTATTATTGCTGGTGCGCAATCCGCGTACCAGGTTCCATCCTGATTACGCCTCCGACGTCAGATTCATCGTAATGCACAAAAACCGATGACTCGTTTGCCAAAGGTGCCTCGTGGAGACGACGAATGAGACTTCCCTATTCCCCTCTCTCTATTCCCTCAATCTAAACCACTTACATCTTATCCAATAGCTAGTTGTTTTTATATTTTCACCATTTGTCCATCCATCATAAATAATAAAAAAAATACAGGAAAAAATAAAATTTATTTTTTATTATAATTTTTTTTACAGAAATTATAATTTTATTTTTTTCTGTAAAAAAATTATAATAAAAAAATAAATTTTATTTTTTCCTGTATTTTTTTATTATTTATGATGGATGGGCAAATGGTGAAAATATCAAAAAAAAACTAGCCATTGGATGAAATGTGAGTGGTTTAGATTGAGGGAATAGGGAAGCCTCATTCGGAGACGACGGGGCATCTCTCTCGCGCGCAGAAACCAGAAATGACACAAACAAAAAAACAGAATTTTTTCTGATTTTACTGTAGCAGTTACTGCAACGCACTATATCAAGTACTGTATCGCCGAGAAAAAAGTTCCGATCGATCAGCGAACCATCGTTTTTCTTTCAATCTAGCAATCGATTTTTAATTCAAACTAATTCATAAATGTAAGCACAAAAAATATATAACTAGAGAACAAAGCATAGAGAATCCATAGGAATCAAAAAAACCAGCAAAAATGATAATATATGCGAATTAAAAAAACTTACAAAGTTTAATTAGAAAACGAAGAAATTGTGTACATGCATCCTGATGGATAACTTATTGCTTCACGCTTCTTTCTCTCTCCAAAAGTAGTGTGCTGCTGCTTTTATTTTTCCCGCACGTGAATCAAGGCGAGACACAACTTCGCTAATCGAGGCACAAGACACGTCGCTGGAGCCGACAAGAAATGCACGCAAATCAAAACAACAAGACAAGGACGATGCGAAACAAACACGGGGCCAGAATTCTTCTTGGAATAGATCTGGATTTTATTTCTGAAACATAGTGGCTACAAAGTGCCCTCTCTTAGCACCCCTAAACTCTAGCACGAAATTAGCCTCTCTAAAAGCCACCAGGTTAGCCTCTAACCCCACCTCCCCACCTCTCTATTTATAGTCTAGGGCCCAAAACCTGGGCTTACCCTAAGCCCACGAGTTCTAATCCAATTCCAACAGCAAAGGGACCTGAAACCCTTCCTAACATGGGTTTTCTAAAATTCTAACTTTTCTGACTCATCACGTGTCGAAGCCTTCAGGACCGCACCTCCTGTATCTTCTCCACGTATCATCCACCTTTGATCTCCATGTGCTCCAACGTGAGCCCGACCACCTCATGACATCCTCGACCGCCTGGACCTCAGATTTCTCCCTCCTAGTCCCGGTCTTTCTCATCACCGACCATGACCGTCTTCATGCCCAACCTGCACATACAAAGACCAAAGAACATTCTTTCGGTACAAGTTCTCTCCAACTTGACCAACATCAATCCGCACACACGTGACACAACTCGCATAACAACGCTAAACAAAATTATCAATTATTCATCATCACAAATTAACAATTGTTAATTATTCACCACCAAAATATCCTAAACCTAGCCACATGGTCTAACACAAGTCACAAGTATGACTCTAATATCTCAGATTATTATTGCAGTTATATCGTGATCTCACTGTATCTCTCATCAACATTATATATATATATATATATATCACATACATACCTTTTGAAAGCCCGCAAGAGCCTTGCCTTCTATTAATTTAAAGGGAAAGTTAAAAAGATGATAAAAGAAAGAAAGATGGGGTAACCACTACAGCTAAGAAACTAGATTGTTACATGGGTGATGAGAGGCCCGCGAGTTTGGTAGCTCCCACAAGCACTCAGGCTGTAGCTTCCTCCTTAATTAAGGCAACCAAGGGTTTCGCTGCGGTCATGGTCACGCTGAACATGCTAGCGTTACGCTCCTTAAAAATATGCCAAGAGATAAATATTACTAAAGATTCCATTGCCTTACGGGGTGTTCCAGGCTGAAACAACACAGATTCCTACCATTCCTGAATTGAGCAGCCAACTCTCCAAGATGCCAGGTTCAGTGAATCACAAGCCATCCAAAGCACTGTGGAGGTCCAAATTCTTCTTGAGTAATGGCACTCGGCCAGGAGGTGAGTGGTGGACTCAGGTGCTTATTTGAAAAGCGAACATGTATGGTGGTTGGGCCAGCCCCGCGCACTAAGACGGTCTGCCGTTCATAGTCTATTTTGAATGGCTAACCAAGCAAAGATTTTGCAATGTTGTGGTGCCCAAGCCTTCCAAACTAGGGGTTGAAAGAAGTTTGAATTGTCCCTAAAAACTGCGCTCTATAGGCAGAGGCAGCAAAGTAGTCTCTATTGGGGGTTAGCTTCTATGCGATTGTGTCATGGACCTAGTGTAGGATCAAGGATACCGACTAGAGGGGGGTGAATAGGAGGTTTTTAAACTTTTCTTGTTTACTTGATTAATTCTCCACAATTTAAATGACAATGATGTAAAGCAATTAATCCTATGCAATTCTAGTCAACAATTTAGCTCTAAACAAATAAGTGATCTCAATGAAGCAAAAGAACAAGAGCTAAAGAGACAAAGGACACAACCGATGTTTTTACCGTGGTATTCGGAAACTTGCCGGTTTCCCCTAGTCCACGTTGAGGTAAGCCCTGACGTGTCGAGGCGGCTCCACGAATTGAGCCAAGCACCTCGATCACTAGTGTAGCTCTTCCCACTCCGGGTAGGTGAGCTCCAACCTTCACAATTTGTCGGTCTTCTCACAATCTTCTTGAGAAGATCACCGAGGCAACTTCCACCGGATCGTCCAAGTGCCTGCAAGCACTAAGAGTAATAAATCCGGTGTTCACTTGAATGCAACTCTAGTGCCAAATGGATTTGCAAATGAAATCTAGCACTAAATGCTCAACCACCTCACTTTGATGTGCAAAGAGAGAATTGAGGTGAAATGAATGCACTTGGGCTTGAGAAATATGCAATGAGTCTCTAACATTAGCCCTTGAGCAGTGGTGGGGGTATTTATAGCCTCCACCAACCAAAACTAGCCGTTTGACCCAGCTTCCGAGAAAATTTTCGGTCGAGCGGAACTACCGCTCCCAAAGACCGGTACTACCGCTACAAATCTTCGCGCGAGCGGCTATGTCGACGCGTCTGCGATGGCCAGTTGGATTCGGCGGCGGTACTACCGCCGTTGATATTTGCGGTACTACCGCTACCCGTAGTTCCGCAAAGTCGGCGCGGTACTACCGCTCCACCAAACTCAAAGGGTCCCGCACTTGGCGCTCGAAAAATACATCCGCTTTGAAGTCGGATCTTAGGACTCGGAAGTACCGCTCTGAGTGGCGGAACTACGCATGCGCGGTAGTTCGGCGTTGAAATAGCCGATACTTCCGCTCCGAGAGAAATCGGGCTTCATCCGAGGGCGCTCTGGAAAAATTGATCCGCTCTCCTCCGGATCTTAGGGTCGGAAACCGCTTTAGGATGCGGTACTACGCTCGCAGCCGGTAGTACTGCGTTCAAGCAAGCCGTACTTCCGTTCCCGCAAGACTTTGGAATGAGCCAAGGGTGCTCTCTGGAAATATTGATCCGCTCCTAAACCGGATCTTCCGCTGGCGGTACTACCGCATTTTGTTGCGGAACTTCCGCTTCCGGTAGTTCCGACATTCAAAATCGCAGTACTACCGCTCTTCCGAACGAGCACGATTTCTTTTGAAAACTAGATTTCTTTAAAGGATGCAACTTTTAAGACAAAAACATTTGGCACATGAGATAAGTATTCAAGCTACTTAGCCAAGATCCCTCTTGATGGTACGATCATCTATCCTATAATCCGGTCTTCCACCATTCACCTAAGACCGGTAAAATTCAAAAGGGGTCCTATTCTAAGCATACCTTTGTCTTGAGCCAATTTGATTTTCACGCGTGTCCTTTGGCTTGCATCTTGTCGCTCATGTGTGTGGACTATCCTTTCGCATACTCATTAAAACACGTTAGTCCCATATTCCATATTCTCTTAATTTCATTAATTACCAAAATCCTTTTAGGGGTCTAGATGCTTTCACCTAGTCCCGTTGGGTTATATTAGAGGTGTACCCCCAAATGGAGACTAGTTCTTATATGTGTTGCTTGGTAATTGGCCTCCCGCCTAGTGTAGGTCATGTAGCCAGTTGTTCCCTTGTAAGGTAGTGTTTAGGTTGTTGTTTTCCTCATGGAAGCTCTGAAGATGGTGGGAGTGATATCGCACAGTCTGTTCGTTTCCTCCCACGGTGAAGTCCAGATTGATGCCTTCAATCCATCCCTTGTTGTTATGGTAGTGATCTCTGCAAAGAGGCATCAATCTATGTTGTCGCATGGGACTTCCATTCCATGCCAAGGTTTTATTTGAGTTCCCCATTGATTCTAGAGCCACCTTAATCTGAGGGCCATGGCGATGCACTCTAAGTCAAGGATGCTGAGGCCGCCTAGGTGCGTAGGCCTACAGACTCTGTCCCAACCAACCTTACATTTGGCTCCCATTAATTGATGTTCTGTTCCCGCCCAGAGGAACCGTCTCATCCTTCTGTTCAAGTCTAATCCCACCTAGTGCACTCCTGTAGGCAAGTAATGTGAGGGTTGTCTGTGTCAATTATTTCTCGAACTGTTGTGCATCGGGTAGGGGAGTTAAACCCTTGACATTCTAGGAGAGGATTGTCAGTCTAGGTTCCATCAAAGGGTTTTACCGCTGTGGTCCACCGCACAATGCGTTAGTTGAGGGGCAATTGACCTAAGGGAAGTACATGTTCACGCGTGAGCATTGCAGGTGGCGTGGTGTGGATAGATCATAGCATTTTGGCGGCCGATGAGGGGTTGCATAAAGGCCATTTGTTAGTGATGGATTAGTGGCGGTATTAATGATTACTTGTTAATACTTGAATGTTCTTTGTTATACACTATTATTATTTGTGCATTGTTATTATTTGAGTATTTATGCACTGTTATTTTTTGTGCACCATTATTATTTGTGCGTTGTTATCATTCCTACACTGTTATTATTTGTGCATTATTGTTTTTACAGTGCACTGATATCATTTGTGCATTGTTATCATTTACGCACTTTATTATTTATGCCATGTTATTGTTTGTGCATTATTATTATTTGTGCACTATTACCATTTTTGCATTGTTAATATTTCTACATTGTTATTATTTTTGCATTTTTATTTTTTGCATTGTTATTATTTTTGCACTGTTATTTTTTGTACACTGTTGTTAATTTTGCATTGTTATTATTTGTGCACTATTATCATTTGTACACTGTTATCCTTTGTGCACTGTTATTATTTGTGCGATGTTATTTTTTGTGCACCGTTATTTATGCACATACACTAATAGTACAAACACTCAAACAACCTTTTATGTCTTGCTTGGAAGTGTACTATGCAAATAGAAGCATGGAAGATAGGCCAGAAAGCTCAAGGCATGGGAGGGGATGGTGGGCACCGGCTAGGTTGCGAGGCTGTGACCCTTACCTTGAAGACACAAGGATGTACGATGCCTTGGACCTTGACTCCCAAGCCCTGATCTAATGCTTGAAACCAAGTAGTTGTACACCCCTAGGAATCCCCTCTGTGACTACCCCCACATCCCTAAGCCTTGGCTATAATGCAAGCACAACCTCAACACAGTGGTACAAGTTTGCGATGACTACATGCACCTAGGATGTCGATTCTTTCATTGCCCTCTATTCATGGGAAGTGATTCGTTACCTACGTATATTCCACGAATGGAACACTTGTATAATCTCGTCTTGCTTGCAGATAGCAGATTGCAAGTTCGCCAAGTGGGTGGATCAATTATACCCAATACATGTCTATGTTTACATCAAAAAATTGCACATCCTCCTAGAAGAGTTGCACGAGGAGCTCTTGACCGAGAGGGCTAACAACGATGAGCTCCAAAGGCAGAGGATCAAGGGGAGAAACAACGAGGAGGTCATGCACCACGGTAGTGACTACCACCCATATTGCTACTGTGCCAACCCGAGCTGCAATTGTACTTGTCACTACTGTGACAACCAGCCATGTCCACGTCGCCCAAATGACTACCACACCATGTGGATGTGGGTGCCGTACAGTTTCATATTTTTGCCCTAGGTGCTATCTCAAGCTACATGTGGTCAATTTTTACATTTCTTTTCAATAATGTATATGCACTACTTACAATATGGAGCTCTTTTAATTGGCCCATCCAAACAGTGTGTCTGTACAGGTTAGTCAGGCAAACGACCTTCTGTTCGGGGCCAACCAACCTACCGAGCTGTGGGGACCACATGACAACACACCTACTGAGCCAGGGTAGCTTAGTAGGAGCTACCAAAACCCCTAGCTCGGTAGTCGTGCACCTGCTGTGCTGAGACCTGTTGTGGTCTCTAGCTCCTGCTGAGCAAGGGGCATGGCAGACACATGTCACCTATTAAGCCTAGGAATGGGGTTATTTTGCAAAAAATAGATATTCTGAAGTCAAAATTGAAAAATATTGCTATAGGACCAGATCGGCAAACAATTCATAATCTACATTTGTGGACAGAGTATTAGCTAGATAGGCTCCATGAGCACCTATGTACATAGTGATTAGCTAGTATATGTTAGATCCTAACCTATAAGTGCTAGCGAGTTTTTGCACTTTTGGCCTCGTATTTACAAAAATAGCGGTATTCGTGCAGAAATTGCAAAAATGTCACTTGCCGCACAGCCATCGAGCGACAGCCCTGGGAGGGTGACACACGTGCCTCAGCTGCACGGCCACCGTGCGATGCATGAAGGCTACACAGCCACCATGCAGACCTCCCCTCTACCACCAAGCCACCAGATGGTAGCTAATTAAGCTGGCTTAATTAGCTACCTTAATTACGATTTATGTGTACAATTTGTTTGATCTTTAAATGTAGCAAATGAGCTCAAAAAATTACAAAATTTTACATGTAGCCTCCTAACATGTCGGAACCTGGAGTAATGACTCCTGGATCGTCTTTGTAAATCGCATTAGCCCAGAATCAACTAGTGCACACAACACAACAAAGATAAAAACCAAGCACAAATGACCAATTATATTAAATAAAAAAGTACGGCCTTGTGGCCAAGTCTTACATCAACGCCCAATGGCAAAGATAAATTAAGCAAATAACTACGGAAGCAAACTGAAAAGATGTGAAGCCCAAACCTGCCCACAGGCGAACGACAGTAAGACGCGACCTATTCGTCCAGATCTTCACCGTAATCGACGTCATCCTTCTCTGTGTGGAGATAGCAAGGTGAGTACAAACTTGTACTCCGCAAATCACATGGAGAAATACAACATAATGATAAAGGCTTCAAAGGAAGGCTTATAGGGTTAGTTTGCATAAAACAACATTTAATGAAATATAGTAGTTAGATTGAAAATACCGAATTTAATACAGTAGATAAAAACATTTGATTCAAAATTTCTCTAGCTAACACTAGTGCAGTAGCTAGAGTTTGATCTAGGGTGACAAGGTAAGCAATTCAATATCAATGGAGGAATTTAACAAGTAGGCAATAACTATATTCAAAACTGAATTGAAATACGTTGAATAAAAATATGCACGCAGAATAATTTAAAACAACATAATTTTATTTTAAAATCTGGGATCAACATGATCAAGGAGTGTGACTTGCCTTGCTCTTCAACTTGGTGTGAATCTTCGTCGAAGAATTTTCCCGAACCGTCGAAGTCTACACGTGAAAATAACCCACCAAATTCAAATAACTTCAACATAAATTCAAATTGACTTCAACTATTTGAATTGAGGCCATAAATGGATAGAGGGGAATTTTTGATGAATTTAGAAATTTGAATGGGCTCAATCGGAGTTAGGATGAAGAAGAACGGGCTTCGAGAAGTCTAAAATCAGAGAAAAAGGAAAAAGGAATTTTCTGGAATTATTTTTCTAAAGGAAAAAAGGAATTATGATGTCAGCAGGAATTTCTTTTTCGGCCGAATTAATTTTCAACTGAAAAATTCGGATTATGACGCCAGCAATGACATCAGCCCTGAGGGATTTTCAGACAAGGCACTGACAGGTGGGACCCTGGTCCATGGACCAGGTCCACGGATGGGGGAGGCGCTGAGGTGGTGGGGTACGCTGACCAGGCGAGGAGGCGTCGAGGTGGCGCTGGCGTGGCGCCACGTCAGCCGCCACGCAGGCACGGAGAGCCGACGTTGGAGGCCGACCGGAGAGCGCACGGGGACGGCGGGCTCGCCGCGAAGGTGGCGTGGCTGCCGGTGGCAAGCGGAACAGGAGAGGAGGCGTGGGAGTCAAGTGATGGCGCGAGCTTTACTGGTGGCGGCTGGAGTTGAGGCGGCGGCGGCTCGGGTCTCACGCGACGGCGGTGCTCGGCGGCGCTTCGAGACCGGCGAGCGGCGGGGAGCCGCGCGGGCAAGTGGAGCCGATGGGCTCGTCGGCGAGGCGCGAGTTGGCCGGGCGTCGGCGATTTCGCCGGAGATGGCGGCAATGGCGAGGGAATGTGAATGCGCGCGGCGCGGCGGCGCTTCGGGAAGAGGAAGGAGGGGCGAAGCGAGGTGCGGCGGGGTGTGGCGGTGCTCGGGGGCCTCTTTATAGGGGGCGGAGGGGAGTGGAGGCGCGTGAATCGCTCGCCAGAGGCGGGCGTGGGGCAGCGGCGGTTACGGGGAAGGTAGGGGAGATGGGGTGCGGAGAAGGCGGGGAAGTGGGGGGCGGAGCGTACGGTGCACGAAGGGGAGCGGGCGGTGTGTGCGGGAGAAGAGGGGAGAGGCTGGGAGGTGCGGAGGTGGGCGCAACGGTCGGCGGTGGGGACGGTTGCAACGGGAGGAGGAAGATGGGGGCGGGGAAGAAGGTGCTGACGGGTGGGGTCGGGCGGCAATGAGAGAGAGGAGGGAGGAGGCGCTGACGGGTGGGCCGGGATGAGGAGAGAGAGGTGCGGGCTCGGGTAGCCGCAATTGCACCATGCGGGGGAGAGGGAGATCGAGCGGCTGGCGGGAGTTAAGGGAGGCAGACGGATGGGGGCAAGCGGGCTGGCGTGGTGCGGATCGGGCCAGCCACGTGTCGGCCCGGGAGGTGGGGAAAGCGGGTTGGTGGACGGCAGGGATAGCGGCAACGTGGACAGATCCGAGCCGTCCACGCGTCGGCCGGAGGGGAAGGGGAGGGATTTAATTTTATTTTCCGATTAAGATTTTCAGAAAAGCCTAGAAAATTAATTATAGCTCAGAAAAATATGAAATTAACTCCAAAATTCTAGAAATATTCACAAATGTTCCTGGAGATATTTTGGACTTAATAAAAATATTTCCAACTAGTGTTGGCTCTATAAGTTTACAATAAAATATTTTTTTAATTTCCAAAATACAGTTTTAAACTCCAGAAAAACCAGGAAACAAATAAGAGCCAAATAAATCCAAATAATTAATTTGAAGTAGGATTTTTATACAAAATCAAAATATCCTTTTATTTAATAATTATTTTTAGGTTTTCACTTAATTTACTTTTCAAATCAGGCTTTTTCAAAAACAAAAAATCCAGGGCAAAACCAAAAATAAAATTTAGGCAACAAAAATACTTATTTTAATTACATTTTTTAATTGATTATTTATTTATTTATTTTTATTTTAATAATAACCTGGGCTGTTACAATCTACCCCCTTAAAAAGAATCTCGTCTCCGAGATTCGGTTTGGCTAGCAAAGAATTGGGTTTGGATCTTACTCTGCATGGCTTGAGCTGATATCTCATTCAGGCGTCCTTTCATGAACTTCGGCGGTCCTCTACTCGCTGCCTGCAGGTTGTTGGCAGTCGATGCTCCTGGGTACCCTTGTTCACCACCTGCTGCTTCTTGGGGCAATTGCTGGCGTAATGTCCCATCTCATGGCAGTTGAAACAAGTAATTCCTGCTGCAGGGTTCAGGTCCTTCAAGACTTTGTTATCTTCAGTGTTGGAGCAGGGGTCCATGGGGACTAGCTCTCCTGTTGATGATGACAGCTGGAATCTGTTGGCCTAAGAGGGAGCTCTTCTGGCCTTGGAGAAGCTGCCGGTGTTCACATGGTGAGCATGTATCCGTCTCTTACGATTCTCCATCTCTTGATGCTTGGAATTTTGGCGAATTGCCTTGCTGACAAGCTGGTGGAAATCAACGTAATCACTGGAGATAAGTTGAACCGATATGTCATCATTGAGTCCTTCTAGGAACCTTTCCTATTTGGCTTCATCTGTAGCGACGTCCTCTGGTGCATAGCGTGCCAACTGGTTGAACTTCTGCAAGTACTCATTCACGGAGCGGCTTCCTTGGCGTAGTACTCGAAATTCCCTTTTCTTGAGAGTGACGGTGCCAGTGGGAACATGAGCTTTGCGGATGTTCTGTATAAACTCATTCCAAGTGATAGCTTGAGCATTGGCATGAGCGGCAATGTAGGTGTCCCACCATTCTGATGCTGGTCTGTGCAGCTGATGTGAAGTAAACAAAACTCTTTCTCGATCACTGCATTGGATAATATCCAGCTTCTTGCCTATGGCCCTGAGCCAATCATCTGTGTCCATGGGTTCAGTGCTGCTGGAGAAGGTCCGAGGACGCAATCTTATAAACTCCGATAGTCTTGATTGTGGAGCTTGAGCTGGTACCAGTGGAGCATGCTGTGCAAAGTTGTTGATGGTCTGCGTGAGTAGTTGAATGAGTTGGTTCTGGTTTGCCGTCATCTGAGCCCAGTTAGGTTCATTTGCTCGAGGAGAAGTGGGAACAGACTGACTTCCTTGTACTCGAGGCTGTCGTTATCGTTGTTCCTCGTGTTCACCATCTGCTTGTTGCTTTTAAGAATTAGGAGAGAGGAGACTCAAGGCAAAGGGAGGAATAGGGGATATTTTGCGCAACCCAAAACAAAATTTTAACTTTAATAAAATCTTTATTAATCACCCAATAAATAATAGTTACAGCTGCCGACAAAAGAGAAAACTTGACAGCTCATAACAACGTCTTATTACTAGCCTAACAACTCATCCTAAAGGGGTAAGGGTCGTCTCGGAGTAATCCTGCGTGGCTCTTGAGATACAACTTGCGATCACTCAATGTGAAGATTGAAGTGGCGACAAGGTCGATGAATAGTTATGTTGAACAAGGGAAGGAACAGAAATATATTTTCCAATAATGAGATAAAGGCGAGAAAGGATGAGAGAAAAGGGTAAGCAAAGATTGAAAGGTAAGGGTAAGCATTTTTGTTGAAATTACTGTTTAGTGAAAAAAGTCCTTAGGGTTTGACTATTCTATTCTACCTACGGTCACGTCTTAGTGTCGTCATGGCTCTGATACCACCTTTGTCGGAACCCGGAGTAATGACTCCGGGATGCTCTGTGTAAATCGCACTAGCCTAGGATCAGCTAGTGCACACAGTATAACAAAGATAAATACCGAGCACAAATGACCAATTATATTAAATAAAAGAGTACGGCCTTGTGGCCAAGTCTTACATCAACGCCCATTGGCAAAGTTAAATTAAACAAATAACTACAGAAGCAAACTGAAAAGATGCGAAGCCCAAGCCTGCCCACAGGCAAACGACAGTAAGATATGACCTATTCGTCCAGATCTTCACCGTAGTCGACGTCATCTTTCTCTGTGTGGAGATAGCAAGGTGAGTACAAACTTGTACTCTGCAAATCACATGGAGAAATACAACATAATGATAAAGGCTTCAAAGGAAGGCTTATAGGGTTAGTTTGCATAAAACAGCATTTAATGAAACACAGTAGTTAGATTGAAAATGCCGAATTTAATACAGTAGATAAAAACAATACTTGTAATTGAAAATAATACCGTCAGTGCAGGCTCCGACCAAACACCAACCTATTCACGGGCATCCCACCCGGACCATTTTTTCCAAAAGGTCACGTATGGATTCAATCCATCCACACGCTTTCGCCGCGCAACCCTGATGGATTCCATCCATCCACCAGGTTTCAATCTCTCACGGATTCCATCCATCCGCAAGGTTTTCATCTCTCGTGGATTCCATCCATCCACAAGATTTTCAAAAACATTTTTGAAAAACAAAGTCTAATCCATGAAAAACTTTTACTCAGCATGCCCATGACCATGGGCACGGCTATCCAAGATAGATTATACACTCTGCAGAGGTTGTGCAGCTTTACCTACAAGACACGATCATCCCTTTTTGCCACCGGCTTACACACTTCCTTAGGTGTGCGGCGAGGAGTCGTGACAAGGCCTTTACAATGCAAAGCCTTCAACCTGGCCAAGCCAACTCTAAGGTTTCACCCCAGTAAGGAATCCACCAGACCAGGACCCCCTCTTAAGCCTGAGTGAGACTTCTCATGGCTACAACCACGCTCACCCAAGTGGGACTTCACGTGGCACCAACCACGCCCACCTTCAACCTACGACTTGACTCAGGTTGAGACTTCACAAATTATTCAGCCAGGGCTGTCCCATACCAGCCATGTGTAGTACGATAGGGCTTTGCAATAGTAGCTCACAGACCGGTCCTTAATCTAACTTAGGCCCAACAATATACCCCTGTGCACGACAATCAACCACTGCGGCTCCGACCAACAGGGCATACCTGCACCCACCAATCTAACCAATTGCCTAAGTCTAAACTAGTTTTTATATTTTGTTTTCAAAATATTTCATAAACCTCCTTGACTCACCAAAGTCAAGAGTAGCTTTGAAAAGCTTATCATTTTATGTAAAAAGGTTCATCATTTTATGTGAAAGATATCCCAAAACAAATAATATGACTACGCAGGGCTAAGCATTTGATTCAAAATTTCTCTAGTAACACTAGTGCACTAGCTAGAGTTTGATCTAGGGTGACAAGGTAAGGAATTCAATATCAATGGAGGAATTTAACAAGTAGGCAATAACTATATTCAAAACTGAATTGAAATACGTTGAATAAAAATATGCACGCAGAATAATTTAAAACAACATAATTTTATTTTGAAATCTGGGATCAACATGATCAAGGTGTGTGACTTGCCTTGCTCTTCAACTTGGTGTGAATCTTCGTCAAAGAATTTTCCCGAACCGTCGAAGTCTACACGTGAAAATAACCCACCAAATTCAAATAAATTCAAATAAATTCAAATTGACTTCAAATATTTGAATTGAGGCAAGAAATGTATAGAGAGGAATTTTTGATGAATTTAGAAATTTGAATGGGCTCAATCGGAGTTAGGATGAAGAAGAACGGGCTTCGGGAAGTCTAAAATCAAAGAAAAAGGAAAAACGAATTTTCTGGAATTATTTTTCTAAAGGAAAAGGGGAATTATGATGTCAGCAGGAATTTCTTTTTCGGCCGAATTAATTTTCAACTGAAAAATCCGGATTATGACGCCAGCAATGACATCAGCCCTGAGGGATTTTCGGACAAGGCACTGACAGGTGGGACCCTGGTCCATGGACCAGGTCCACGGATGGGGGAGGCGCTGAGGTGGTGGGGTGCGCTGACCGGGCGAGGAGGCGCCGAGGTGCCGCTGGCATGGCGCCATGTCAGCCGCCACGCAGGCACGGGGAGCCGACGTGGGAGGCCGACCGGAGCGCGACGGGGCGGCGCGCTCGCCGGAACGGCGGCGTGGCTGCCGCGGCAGCGAGGGCGGGAACGGGGAGAGGAGGCCGAGGGGAGTCCAGTGATGGGCACGGGCTTTACCGTGGGCGGCCGGAGTTTAGCTGACGGTGAGTAGAGGCGG
The DNA here is from genome assembly GCA_036346575.1 of Dendrocalamus sinicus. Classification (NCBI taxonomy): domain Eukaryota; kingdom Viridiplantae; phylum Streptophyta; class Magnoliopsida; order Poales; family Poaceae; genus Dendrocalamus; species Dendrocalamus sinicus. The sequence goes on from CM070675.1 coordinate 7,758,899, forward strand.
TGGCGGCTCGGGTCTCACGCGGCGGCGGTGTTCCGGCCGCGCTCGAGACCGAAGGAGCGGCGGTGTTCCGGCGGCACTCGAGACCGAAGGAGCGGTGGGGGAGCTTCGCACGGGCGAGTGGAGGCCGATGGGCTCGTCGGCGAGGCGCGAGGTTGACTGGAGCGTCAGCGATTTCTCGCCGGAGATGGCAACAGCGGCGGGGGTGAATGCACACGGCGCGGGGCGAGGGGCTCGAGAAGGGGAAGGAGGGGCGAAGCGAGGTGCGGCGGGGTGTGGCGGTGCTCGGGGGCCTCTTTATAGGGGGCGGAGGAGAGTGGAGGCGCGTGAATCGCTCGCCGGAGGCGGCGTGGGCGCAGCGATTCTGGAAGGTGGGGAGATGGGCGCGAGAAGGCGGGGAAGTGGGGGGCGGAGCTTGCAGTGCACGAAGGGGAGCGGGCGGCGCGTGCGAGAGAAGAGGGGAAAGGCCGGGAGGTGCGGAGGTGGGCGCAACGGCTGGCGGCGGGGACGGTTGCAACGGGAGGAGGAAGATGGGGGCGGGGAAGAAGGTGCTGATGGGTGGGGTCGGGCGGTAGTGAGAGAGAGGAGGGAGGAGGCGCTGACGGGTGGGCCGGGATGAGAAGGAGAGAGAGGTGCGGTCTCGGGTGGCCGAGATTGCGCCACGCGGGGGAGAGGGAGATCGGGCGGCTGGCGGGAGTTAAGGGAGGCGGACGGATGGGGGCAAGCGGGCTGGCGTGGCGCGGATCTGGCCGGCCACGTGTCGGCCCGGGAGGTGGGGAAAGCGGGTTGGTGGATGGTAGGGATAGCGGCAACGTGGACGGATCCGAGCCGTCCACGCGTCGGCCAGAGGGGAAGGTGAGGGATTTAATTTTATTTTTCGATTAAGATTTTCAGAAAAGCCTCAAAAATTAATTATAGCTTAGAAAAATATGAAAGTAACTCCAAAAATTCCAGAAAAATTCACAGAAGTTCCTGGAGACATTTTGGACTTAATAAAAATATTTCCAACTAATGTGGGCTCTATAATTTTTCATTAAAATATTTTTTAATTTTCAAAATACATTTTTAAACTCCACAAAAACCTGAAAACCAAATAAGAGCTAAATAAATTCAAATAATTAATTTGAAGTAGGATTTTTATAGAAAATCAAAATATCCTTTTATTTAATAATTATTTTAGGTTTTCACTTAATTTACTTTTCAAATTAGGCTTTTTCAAAAACAGAAAATCCAGGGCAAAACCAAAAATAAAATTTAGGCAACAAAAATACTTATTTTAATTAAATTTTTTAATTGATTATTTATTTATTTATTTATTTTAATAAAAACCTGGACCGTTACATAACACAATGTACTTGATTGTATAATTTTTCCATAATTTTATTTGCTATGAATATTGCTCAAAAATGCATACAATTGTGCTATTTGTAGGAGTTGTTACATGTCAATTGCGGGGGTACTACAGAATGGTGCAGTCTATTGTGTGGACCATGGCAATTTGCCCTTCCTCGTGAGGTCGGTATTGTAGTCCTCACTGATGGCCCTAGCCTTGGTTGCTAGTTCGTGCTTTCTCTTGTGCTCCTCCTCGCGAGCCTCACGCTCCCTGCGCCTTCACGCCTTTCGGTGAGTTGCATCTCCCATCGGATACGCTCACTTTTATCTTCACTGCACTGCCGCTCCTCCATCCTCTCGTGTGCCATCTTGGCATCTCACTCCTTGTAGTCTAGAGTCCATTGGTCATGCGGGTGGATCTCTCAGTTGATCTATTTGTAGTACACGCATAGCAGATCTGGAGACTACAAAAAGAGGGGAGAGCTTGTTAGTGCATGCCATAGAAGAGAACTAGTAGGGGAATGTACTATAACTATTCTTTCGATTGCCAATAGTAGGCCGTGTCCTAATGTTGGTCGGGATAGTCCTAGGCGTAGTTCTGGCAACCCCTTGTGGTCTTGTCACTATACAAAGCTACCCCATTTGGTCTTGTAACTACGTGAGGCTGTCTCCTTTGGTCTTGTCACTATGTAAAGCTGCCCATTTTGGTCTTATCACTACGCAAAGATGCCCTATTTGATTTTGTCACTATGCAAGGCTGCCTCCTTTGGTCTTGTCACTACACAAAACTGCCCCTTTTGGTCTTGTAATTGCATAAAGCTGCCCCATTTGGTCCTGTTACTACATAAGGCTATCTCCTTTGTTCTTGTCACTGCACAAAGCTGTCCCTTTTGATCTTGTCACTGCACAAAGCTACCCGATTTGGTCTTGCCACTGCACAACTCTGTCTCCTTTGGTCTTGTAACTGTGCAAAGCTACCTCATTTGGTCTTATCACTGCACAAGTCTATCTCCTTTGGTCTTGTCACTATGCAAAGTTGCTCCGTTTGATCTTGTCATTACACAAGGTTGTCCCTCATGGGAAACGAATGGAGAGTTTGGGCTATAAAAGGGAGCCATTCCTCAAGCACTTCCCCTGTACCTTGGCCTTGCTTCTCCCTCCAACAGACATCAAGACGAGCCAAGTGAGTGCCTTTGCATCGGCACCCATAGTTATTGGCTCGAAATGCAACACGCTCATCAAACATAAGACCTCACAGATGGCCGCGAATCCTAGCTAGACGCCACTACTACACGTGCCCCTTTCAATCGGTGAGTCAGTTTGATTTGGGTTGATTTCAATCGTTCTGCAGATGTTATGGAGCCTTTTCATCTTGATTGAATTGCAGGATGGGCCAGACAGTTACCGATTCTGGGTGTAGGCAGATGAAATGAGCACTAGGCATGGCATTGTTGCAGAGGTGGAAGTTGTCATGGGGGTCCAGAAATGGTGGATATAAGGCATCTTTTTAACAATCTGGAGAGCAAGATCAACTTGATATTGTGTGTTATTTATTTCTTATGTTCGTCGTTATCTTGAAGGTGTAGTGCTGTGACTGTTATTGTGATTCATGTTATCACGTGGACTGCTCTGTTTCATGAATAAAACGAACGTAAGAAAATGTTTTCACCCATGGCTCATTAAAACAAATCATTATTACTCATAACATTGCACAACACACAACATTTGAGGGCTGTGATGAGGAAAGTGCCTGGGACAGGAAGGGGATACCAAGACAGCCCACAAGAAGGAGGGAGGAGTGGCGGCACACCGAAGATCATAGTAAGCATATTTGGTGGGAGACAAAAGCTCATCTAGAGGCGTGCAGGCGCAAAAAGCAGGAGAGAAAGCACAAAAGGGCGACTAAGGCTAGGGCGGCCAGCGAGAACTACAACGCCGAACTTAGCATGAAGGACAAATGGTCCCAGTCCATGCAGTAGATTATGCAATTCCATAGTAGCCCCTAGTGCTACCCACCATATTTTTTGTATCTCCTAAAGGCTTATATTTGTACATGATTCGAATGCTTATATTGCTCTATACACACGGCTAAGGATAAGGCGTGTTATGCTATAGCTTGTTGCACAACTATCTTTCTAGGGAAGCATTGCTCAACTAAGAGGGTGTCAGCTTGAAACCCCCACTGGGACCCTTCTTCTTGTGATAGTACAAGGGAATGTATCGCAACATCATCGAGTCTGGAGGACACATAGGGCACCTTTGATGACACGATTCCTCGGTTGGACCACCCATCTGTTGTACGTTGTCGTTGGTATCATCGGAGCCTAGGTCAGTGTACTCGTTGGACTCCAACCTGAGCGCTTACTCTCGTTGATACTCGTGGTAGTCAACGCGAGCTAACCACCAAATGTCTGCCCCATCATTCTGCACAAAATGAGGGATGAGTCTTCCCTCTGATATAGCACATTCCGTGCTATTGTCTTGAACCTTGGTCTGTGGTTTCCCGGATGTGGAGGTGCTAGGCTCATCAACATTTTTCGGTGCCCTACACATGAAACTCAGGTACACCATCGGCCTCTCGTAAATGGCCACCTCGAGCTGGGAGGCAATCTTTATGTGCTAGCTCCATGCTATGGTTCCATTCACCTTGATGAGCTCCTATACACCATTCGTGCAGGTGATCCTCTCGATTGCAAGTTTCATCGTTATTGCCTCCATGGCGAACTCCCTCCAGATGCAGCCTTGAAGCTCGTGAATATTCATCTTGTCGAGCCCCTCCACCCGGACCACCTTGTATTGGCATCTCGATAGGTCCAACCCATCAGGTCTTGCCCGTACAAGACCATCGCCATAGAACACTATCAAGTCTTACATATTTGTGACTACCTAAAGACACAACAACCTGTTCCGCAGTAAGTGTTACAACAAATAATGATGACAAGCAGTATGTAAGTTATTGATTACATGTGTGTAATTACATACAAATAATTCACTAATTAGCAATAATTTGATTGCTCATCCGAAAATTAACTATGAGTAATTCATTACCGTCATCAACAATAATAAATTATGGGTACTGTACCTACAAAAAAATAGTACAAAACTATGGCTAAATTATTATGGCCTACTTACTTCATAATACGAGCTACATTAATTACGACCAATGAAATAACACTAATTAACTATAACTGCGGGAATAATGACGAACGCATGTGACAAAAAATTACCTGCCCTTGGGAGGAATAAATTAGCACTGCTACGATCGTGACGATTGATTTGATATTTACTCTCTAAAAAATCTTAATTATGCTATGCACTCTTAATGTGATTCAAGGAAAGAATCGGGTGAACTATGTTTGGGCCGGATGGTTTGCACATGAGTTAGAGGTGCTAATTCTTACTAAAAATTTTTTAGATCCAGTGTCCTAACACGGGATCGACTTACTTGGTTCTGCCTGTGACTGTTGCATGCACTATTGAATATGATCGTGCTATTCATCTTTTTCTCTTAATCTCTCTCTCTCTCTCTCTCTCTCTCTCTCGCGTTGACATATGAGTCATAATCAAGACCAAGTAAACATTTTCTATTTCGTTGCTCGACCAGTTCGGCGAAAGATTTGGAGGTCGTATTCATATGGATTTATCGCACTCTCTGGCTGGGGCAAGCTAGGCAAGAGCAAGTACGACCGTTTCAGCTAGTTGAGCTATATATGGCTAGTCTGGTCCAAACGACGGTCGACGCCGTGATAGGTCCGAGTCTCCCACACCGACCACAGAAAGGCACTGGCTTGGCGACGTCGGCGTCGTTACTCGTCAGGTTTTGCCGCCCGGCCGGTCAGGTCCGATCGTGCCCAAACGTGGGGGTGATGCCTTAAAAAAGGTAATTAAGGTCGTTAAAATCTCAATTCCAAACTAGAAGCACAACACTTTTACGACTATACGGTTAGAGCCATGTCAATCCGAGTCCCACCCTGAATCTCATTCAGCGTAGAATTCCATCCTAGTCGTAGATTCACTTAGAATCCCAACTATGATTCAATGTAATCTCCAATCTGATTCTACCGATTGTAGCCGACTCTACATATATAGCTTATCTTTTAAAGGTCATTTCATTCACAATACCAATTTTAGCAATCCATATTTGAAATCGACATCAATAATGTTATTAGTTCTCCATACGAGGTATTTTTCATGTCCAAAATACGGGTATAAATTCAGCAACATAATTTAGTGCCTGATAGTAATAAAAAAACTTGACTTATTTTAGTGTAGATAATAAAATTTACATTTTTTTTAGGATCAGCGATTCTACTACTCGATCGATACCATGATTCGACTCTGCAAGAAGAAAAACTTTTTTTTTTGAAATAAGGGCAGGAAGAAATTTTTGATCAAGTCGGAATCCCGACTTTGACTGCCTTGACAGTTTTGTAAAATAAAGTAGCGTTACAAGTACACATTTTCACTGCCTTAAAAAAATATTGTAAGACCATATGAAGATAACTTCATGTATGTGATGAGCATTTAACTTTCATGTTCAAATTCTATCATTGTTTGAGTTCGGTTTTGAAACTTTTTAGTTTTCAGAGTTGCTATTAGGATTTAAGTGGTCTGACCGGCCTGGCATTAGCAATTTGACCAATAGGTATGGAGCGATCAGACCGGTCGTGTGGCCTTTTAGAGAATAGACACCAAATACATGTGTACGTGTGTTTGAGGATATCTTTGCACCAGGTTTCACTCAAATTGGAGTCTTGAGCTAAAATTAGATAGAGACTAGTCGAAATTTCAGAGAGAGTGTTTTCTAGAGCTCTTAAGCAGTCTAACCGGCCTAGTGGTCAGACCGGGGTGGTTTGACCGTCATTGGGCCAGTGGTCAGACTGGTCCCTTGTTACCAGGGTTGACTAGGGCAATTGGATCGGCCGTTTGTTGGTGGTCAGATGGACCAATGCTGAATTGTGTCTCGGTTGTGTTGTTGCTCTAGGAGCCTTTTGGAGTTCTTGCAAGGTGTTACTCATGACGGGAGTCCATATGCAAGTGTTAGTCATGGAGGGATTCCATGTAAGTGTTAGTCATAGCCAAGAGTGCCATGTGGTGTTCCCTAATGAGAGTCAAGTACATATCATTTGTGCTTAGGATGATTGCTTGTTCTTTGATGTGTAGGGTATTTGGTGATTGTTGTGGTCAATGGTAAGACTGAGACTAGGGGAGGTACTCTAAGGCTATGGAGAGTCATGTAAGTCCGGGTGGAGTACCATCTTAAGCAGAGAATCATGGGAGAAAGATAAGGATCATGATGAGAAAAGTGCATGCATGTGGTGTGCCATTAGACTTGGACGTTTCAAGTGGTGACAGACCTCGGAGCAGACGTACGATCTTGTTAGCAAGTCATTAGGCATCACAGACTTTGTTGTAGTGGTTGTTTCAAGGAGAAGCACCATGAAAGCTGGTGGGTGGCAATTGAGGTAGTTACCCAATATTGGGGGGCGATGCTGTTTATAAAACCGCGGTGGTGGCCTAAGGTTGTTTAGGTTATGTCTTGATGGATATAGTAACATATAGGGCTATTGAGCCATGTGGAAGTCATGCTTTAAAAAGCGTGTAGTGTGTGTGTGTGTGTGTAAAACCCGTTTATATCTGGGTTGCTGGGTTTCTCCATTGTAAGTGGTTGTGTCTACTGAGGGTGTGTTGGTTGTTAGATTTAGGTGTGAGGTGAGGAGCCTCCATTATATAAGCTTTTGTGTGTGTTGAGAGAAAATATCTCTTCTACTTGGAAAGGCACTTTAGGGTTAAGGTTTTCTTGTGTTGGGAACTTTATGTGAGTGCTCTAGAGATAGAGCTATATCCTCTGTGATGGAGTTCCTATAAACATTCATCTCTAAGTGTCAATAGATCCATCAAATTCGTGAAGTCTTTGTACTCAAGTCGAATTTGTTGATTTCGTTATTTGGCTTGGTTTTTGGTATTTTCTTCTCCCATCTTGATGTTTCTTGATACCAAGGACATGTATATGGTGGGCATATCTCTTGGAGACTAGATTCTATCCATCTAAGCACTTTATATGGAAAGTTCTTGAGTTAACCCGGTTTTGGCTTGATTTGAGGGCCTAGGTGAGAATCTTGATCCTATGGTCTTTGTTGCGATTCTTGCCATGGTTTTTCTTGGTAGGATGTGTGGGAGTAGATACAAGGTTATCTTGGCCATCATTTACCCATGAGCAAGTCTTGATTCAAGTTCTTGTGTTTTGCCCGGTTTTGGTGTAACATTTCTTCAAATGGAAAAATATCAGAATTTTGGCAATGATCTTCTTGATCTTTGATTGGAATAGGTTCCTAATAACCTATAGCAGGTGCTTGTGAAATTTCGAATGATTTAGAGCCTCGGTTTGAAAGTTGTTGTCGGACCATGAAGCAACGCTTCTGGATCTTCTGTGTTAATCGCACTAGTTTAGGATCAGCTAGTGCACATAGTGGTAACAGAAATACATATCAAGCACAATGACAAACTTTTATTAATTGAAGAGAGTATGGCTTGTGGCCAAGTCTTACATCAACTGCTCATTGGTTGAATAAATAAAGGAAATAATAATGGAAACAAATAAATAAAATGATGAAGCTAATTAAATGCCTGCCCACAGACAAACAACAGTTAGACATGGCCTAATCGTCCTGATCCTCATCATAGTCAAAGTCATCCTCCTCTAAGCAACAGAATTAAGCAAGGGTGAGTACATAAAATGCACTCCACAAGTTATCGGGAAAATGCATTATTAATGTAAGGCTCACAAGTGAAGGCATATATGATTATTTGAGCATAAAGAAGTATTTAAAGAAATATAGTAAATCATAACAATTGATGTCAGCCACTACACGCTTCTGTAGGCGTGCGACAAGGTAATCATAACAAGGCCTTCACAAAGCAAAGTCATCAACCTGGTCACGCCTCCAATAAGGTTTTATCCCAATAAGGAATCCACCAAATGGGGCCCCCTCTTGTACCACATGAGACTTCTCGTGGCCTACGCCATGCTCACATTCAACTTGTAGCAAGACTCATGTTGGGGCCAGCCAATTAGTTAGCCAAGACTATCCCATATCAGCATTATGGTAGTACAATAGGGTTTTATGGTAGTAGCTCATAGACCAGTTCTTAATTAACTTAGACAAACTTTCCACTTACCCCTTGTGCCTAGCTCCCACATTGAGCTGCCGAGCATCAACGTATGCTAGCAAGCACCTACCACCCAACTATCTGTCTAAATATAAACCAAGTTTTATATTTTATTTTAGAACATTTCATAGACCTTCTTGACTCACGGAAGTCAAGAATACATTTTTAAAACTCATCATTTCATGTAAAAAATTATCCCAAGCCTAAAATTATTTTTAACCATGTCTAAGCATTCACTACAAAATTCTCTAATCCATACTAGTGTACTAACTAGAGTTTTTTTAGGATGACAAGGTATTCAGGGATCAATATCAAATGAGGTAATAAGAAATAAGCATTAACTAAATTTAAAACTGGAGTTGAAATATAGTGAATAGAATTAAGCATGCAACATAATTTAAAACAATATAATTTTTGTTTGCATACTGGGTTCAATATGGTCAAGAAGTGTAACTTGCCTTGCTCTGCAGATTGGTGTGAATTGTTGTAGTAGAATTCTTCAAAATCGTAGTAGTCTATATGGGAAGATAACCAAACAAAATCAAATAAACTCCAAAAAATTGAAAAAATGAAAGATTTATATAGATCATGATTTTAGATAAATTTAGAAATTTGAATGGGCTCAATCGGAACTAATTTCTAGAATTATTTTTCTAAAGAAATAGATGATTATGGCGTCAGCAAGGAAATTATATTTTGGCTGAATTAAATTTCTAAAGAAAATTCAGAAATTAATGCGTCATGATGATGTCAGCCCTAGGGATGACAGGCGGGCCTGGTCTTGTGAACCGAGTCCACGAAACAGTGCTATGGTATATGGTGGACTCGGGAGTGACGTGGTGCTTGGCTTGCGAAACTGGCCTACGTGGTGTGACACGTGGCGCCAGGTGGCGGCCATGTGTTCGTGTACTAAGGTGGCGTGCGGGGAGTGGCATGGCGCCTGCACAGTGAGTTGGCACCCATGTGGCATGACAGGTGGCCACACATGGTGATCACATGGGCCGCGCATTGCCATGGCCTCACCAGTCGGTTGCTGTGCACAGGGACCAATGACATCATCAATCCGATGAACGGCGGGGAACGGTGAGTGGTGCAAGGGCAAGAGGGAAATGAGGGGAGGCATTCTCACCTTGGGGCGAGGCACGAGGACCGATGGGGGTGACCAACAGCAAGGAGAAGTAGCTGCGGGACTTGACTTATGAGGGCACCAGCGTTCCAGCAGCGGAGGAGCTCATCGAAAGAGGTAAGCAAGGTTGGAGATGGCACGGTAGAGCTCTTGGCATCGACAACGGTGGGAAGGAGGCCTAGAGCGATGAAGATAACTCACTAGCGAGTTAAATGGGCTATGCATGGCATGAAGGCTCTCGGGAGCTCGAAATCTGAGGGAGAAGTGGTCTTTGGTGGGAGTGGAGACGAGGAAGCTTGGGGCCTATTTATAGCCTCGGGGAGGGGTACTAGTGCAGCTATTCCTCGCTGGAGTAACAGCGGCACTGAGGATCAGGGAGAGAATGTAGGAGGGATAAGGCGCATGCGGGGGTGGGGTGGGGTTTTGGTGTGGGATTCCCATGATTTGAGACCGAGCAAAGCTTATCCCTTGGCATGCATAGTGAAAAACGACAACCACTGAAGACTTGGTGAATGACTCAGTCGGTGGCGGTGCGGGAGAGAGAGAAGAGGGGTGGCAGGAGGAGGAAGAATGGTAGGTGTTGGAGGCCGACATGTGGGGCTAGGCGGTAGAGAGAGAAGGAGGCAGAGGAGAGCTGGTGGGTTGGACCGGGGAAGCAGATGGCTTTCGCATGGCCAAGGGAATGAAATCCAACATCACACGAAGGGAGAGAGAGGGGAGGTACGAAGGGATGAGGCGATGCCAACGCGTGGTGGCTTGGTGGATGTTGGCCAGCCATGTGTCGGCCTAGGAGGGGAGGGAAGTTTTTGTTTTAATTTTCTTTTTAACCAACTGCCAGATAAATAGAAAAAGACTTAGCAAATAGCAAAAATTCCTAAAATTTTCAAAAAAAAAAAAATTCTACAACTCACAAAGAACTCAATAAAAGTAGAATCAACTCAAATTGACTACAAAAGAACACAAGTTTCAATAAATCTCTCTCTAGGCTAAAATAGAAGAAAAGAAAAGAAATACCAAAAATCCACTTAAATTAATTTTAGAATTTTGGGATCACAAACCTACCTCCTTAAAGAAATCTTGACCTCGAGATTTGGATAGGATGGCATAAGGTTGGTCTTCAGATCGTCTTCTCGTTCCTAGGTGGCTTCTCCACTGAATGATTGCTCCATTGTACCTTGTAGGATAGGATGGTCTTTCTCCTCGTCTGATGTTCTGCTATCTCAAGAATCTTAATTGACTGCTCCCTATAGGTGAGGTGTTCCTGAAGATGAAGGGTCTTGAGCGCTGCTTACTCTGTGGGTACTCGAAGACACTTCTTTAATTGGGATACATGGAAATGTCATGTACTCTAGTCATGGTTGGTGGCAACTCTAACTGGTAAGTGACCTCTCCTCTACAACTCAAGATCTTAAATGGTACCACGAATCTTGGTGCAAGTCTTCGTTTGGTTGGAAACCTCTTAACTCCTCTAAGTGAGGATACCCTAAGGTAAACAAAGTCACCCACTTCGAAGGTTAAGTGTCATCGACAATTGTCAGCATAGGTCTTCCATTGGGACTATAGTGACATCCCAAAATTTTCGTGGAATTTTAAAGCTATTTTAAGATTTAAAAGTAATTGAAATAAAATAAAATAAGTATAACAAATTAAGTTAGAAATATTTTCCTAAGTCCAAAATATTCCTAGGAACTTATGTGAATTTTCTTGGAATTTTTGGAAGTTATTTTGTATTTGTTTTCTGAGCTCTATTTGCTTTTCTTGGGTTTTCTAAAAATCCAAAAATCAAAAATAAAATTTAAATCTTCCCGGCCCTCCCTCCGGCCGACGCGTGGACGGCCAGGATACGCCCAAGTCACTACCTGGCATCCCACCTTCCCTCTCTCCCCGCTCGACACGTGGACGGCCCGATCTTTCCCACGTCACCCCAGCCCATCTCACCCATCCACGGCCATTTATACCTCCCACCCATTTTGAGAGACCATGTGGTTGTGACCCCATGTGTGTGATGAGTAATTGACATCGGTTTAGGAAAGTCGAGTTTGGTTTGTGTGGTCGGACCATGTCATTGCATGATGCAACGGACTCAGTCGGACTTGTCAAACTTGGTCGTATGGGATTAGGATACCTATTCTTTGATTCGACAGGTTTGGACTTCATCATGGGTAAGTATGATGCTTTTATGCTATTTATGCTTTCATGTGTCAAGCGGTGCTATTTGATGTGTTTCTTATCTGTGATGGCTGCAGGACGTCGAGGAGGAGTCGTGGTGAAACACGAGGTGACCGGACTAGACACAGGCGGTGTCGAGGTCAGAACGGTCGGATGTGTCGAAGACGGCGGAGATTCGATGTGGTTGCGAGTCGTGGACGACAAGGAACACGGAAGCTTCCCGGAAGGTGCAGGAGGGGCGAATTGGTAATTTCGCGAGGCTGCACAAGCGGGAGCGGGTTCCGTTGGATTTCGCGGGCGTAACGGGCTGGAGACCCGTTAGCCAAAGGCTATATAAGGAGGAGGTGCCTCCTTGTGACTGTATGCACTCCAAGAGTTAGGATTTGCTAGAGTCAAAAGAAGCTTTAAGAGTTTGTTTTGGCTTTAGGCTTTAGTGGTTGGGAGAGACAGAGGTTCTGTTGTGTGTGTCTCCTTCGATGTCTCCTATGTGAGAGCTCTGTTCTTGGAAGCATGTAGTGTTCTTGAGTTCTTGAGCTTGAGAGAGGGGGAGAGGATGAGTTGAGAGTCTTGTAATCATTCCTCTTGTTCTAATGTCCATGCATATGGGGACTCCTCTGTAATCTTCTTGTTCCCATGAATGAAACTCTGAGTTTGTCTCCCGTGCTCTCTATTTTCCTTCGATGCCTCTTTGCATGATTTCTTGAGATTTTTGATTTCTTGTTGTTTCTTGCTGGTGAGGTGCAAAATGGGTTGCTCAGTGATGGTAATAGGTCTCAAGATCATTTGATTGGATTTTCCCAAGAGCAAAGTGAATGAATCAAAGATTTGCACTTTTCAGTTTTCTATTCTAGTTTTTCATTTCTAGGGTTTTAGTGCATTTCGTGTTTCCCTTCTTGAGATGGCATAAAATTTGGTATCTAGAGTCCTGAGGCTATCAATTAGCTATCCTCAAAGTTTCATGGCCAAAGGATCAGAGATTAGACGGGAATTTGAGATTTGGTGCAGCTATCTGTACTTTTTCAGTTCTTAGCCTAAATCTGAATTTCTTCCTCTTAAGTTGGATTTTATTGGTTCCTAAGGTCCCTCTGGTTATTTAATTTGTAGTATTACTTGTCTGGGCTGAGAAATCCAGAGGGAAGTCCCAAATTTCCTTGCTGTTGGAAGACTTGAGTTTCTGTCTGAAAATCGTGCTTGTTGTCTGCTTTGGAAACAGGACACCGGTCAGACCGGAGTTAAAGCGGTGGTCAGACTGGACCCGGCCGGTCAGACCGGCCCTTACATGGCGGTCAGACCGGCGGCACAGGACCGGTCAGACCGGCCTGGCCATGGCGGTCTGACCGGCCCAAAGAGGTCTGACCGGCCATAGCAAGGGAGTCAAACCGCCCTTTTTCTTCAGTGTTGTTTTTGTCTATTCTTTTTGCTTTGGTCTTTGGTGCTTGCTGTGTCTTAGTCTCTATGCTTTCCCTTTGTTAGTCTAATCTCCAGAGAGCATAAACCTTCTTCTTTGTAGTCCTTCATGGCTATCGGAGAGAAGAGTTTGTGGTGGATACTTTCGGGGACAAGTTTTTAAAGTCGACATTCACCCCCCCCTCTGTCGCCATTTCGGTCCAACACATTTGATCTTCAACCATCGGTCTCCGCCACCCCACACCTCTCCTCTCTCTTTCTCGCGACAGGTGGGCCCCACCTATTAGACCCATCGTCGCCATGCCGCCTCCTTCCTTTCTTCTTCCTCCCCTTTCCTTTCTTTCGCCCGTTGACTGAATCTCCATTGTTGCCGCCTTCCTTCTCCGCCATGACTCGGTTTTGGAAATCGCAAGCCGCACGGGATCAAATCCCCTCAATCTCACGCCCTCTTTCCTTTCACCCCCCTCCTTTCCTTTTCTTCCAAAATCAAATCAACGCCAGCCGAAAATCCAGCGAGTAATTGCCACAGATGAGCTCACCCCTAAGGCTATATAAAGGCCCCCTCGGCCTCGCCTCCCCTCACACCAGCCTCCACCGCCTCCAACCCACCCCAAGGAGCAGCCCAAGGCCCCAGCCCCGTGTTTTCCCCTTTGTCGAGCTTTTGAGGAACTCTGGCGAGCAATCCCTACCGTTCTGACCATCCCTGAGGAGCACCACCACCTCTGTCAGCTTCCCCGAGCCTCAGCGAAGCTTGTCGACCCCTTTTGCGGCCCAAGTTCACCGCCGGAGCGCCGCCGCACCAGTCACAGAGCACCATTGCCGCCTTCCTTGTCGCCGACCACTCTCCGGCCGTCCTCGGTAAATACCGCAAGCACCGTCGCCTCCCCTCACTCTCCCCTCTCTGTTGCGCCCTCACCGGCCGCCGTCATGCCGCCGTTCGCTGGCGACCCTCGAGTCCCGAGCGCCCTCCCGGCGGCGAGCCATGTTAGCACCCAAGACCCTTACGACTGCCAGTTGCGACTAGATACTCGTCGTAGCACTGTATAGTCATAAATGACTTCAGAGTCATAAGCCCGTTCGTGTGGTCTTCAATGACTTCATAGTCGTAAGCCCGTCCGTGTGGTCGTAAATGACTTCATAGTCATAAGCCCGTCCGTGTGGTCGTAAACGACTTCATAGTCGTAAACTTGTCTGTGTGGTCGTAAACGACTTCTCGTAAGCTCATCGACCTCATAGTCGTAAGCTCGTCTGTGTTGTCGTAAATGACTTCATAGTCGTCAGCCCATCTATGTGGTCATAAATGACTTCATAGTCGTAAGTTCAACTGTGTGGTCGTAGGCTCGACTGCATGGTCGTAAGTTTGACTGTGTGGTCGTAAGCTGTTCTACGTGGTCGTAAGTTCGACTGCGTAGTCATAACAACTGACGTCATAAATCCATTTTCTTTTAGAAAAATAATTCCAAAAAATCAGCCCTTTTCTTTTTATCTGATTTTAAACTTCCGAGAGACCGTTCTCCTTCATCCTAACTCCGATGGAGCCCGTTCAAATTCCTAAATTCATCAAAAATTCTAATCTATCTATTGCTACCTATATTTAAATATTTGGAGTTTATTTGAATTTATTTAAATTTTATTTGAGTTTGGTGGGTTATTTTCACATATATACTTCAACGATTCTGAAGAATTCTACGACGACGATTCACGCCAAACTACGGAGTAAGGCAAGTCACACATCTTGATCATGTTGATTCCGATTTGCAAATAAAATTATATTGATTTAAATTATATGCATGCATATGTTTATTCAGGTATTTTAGTTCCATTTTTAAACTTAGTTATCCCCAATTGTTATTGACACCTTTGATTTTTTGCAACATTATACATTGTTACCCTAGAATAAAACTCTAGTTAGTACACTAGTACGAACTAGAGAATTTTATATCGAATATTTAGACCTGCTTAGACATAATATTTATTTTGGGATAGTCTTTTCACATAAAATGATAAGCTTTTGAAATGTATTCCTGACTTCGATGAGTCAAGAAGGATTATGAAATATTTTGAAATAAAATATAAAACCTGGTTTAGACTTAGGCTAATGGTTAGGAGGTGGGTGCAGGCATGCACTGTTTTTCGGTGACACAGTATTGATTGTCGGGCACAGGGGGTATGTGGTTGACCCTAAGTTAATTAAGGACCGGTTTGTGAGCTACTGTTGTAAAGCACTATCGTACTACCACAAGGCTGATATGGGACAGTCTTGGCTAATTAATTTATGAGTTCCAACTTGAGTAATGTTGTAGGTTAAAAGTGAGCGTGGCGTAGGCCATGAGAAGTCTCACTCGGCTCAAGAGGAGGTCCCGGTCTGGTGGATTCCTTACTGGGGTGAAACCTTAGTGTTGGCTTGGCCAGGTTGAAGGCTTTACAATGTAAAGGTCTTGTCATGATCTCTCCGTTGCACACCTAAGGAAGTGTATATCTATCCTGAATAGCCATGCCCACGATCATGGGCAAGTTGAGTAAAAGTTTTTCACGGATTAGACTTTATTTTTCAAAATGGTTTATGAAAACCTTATGAATGGATGGAATCCATGAGAGATTGAAAGCATATGGATGGATGAAATCTATATAAGATCTTTTGGAAAAGATGGTCCGGGTGGGATGCCCGTGGTTAGGTTAATGTTTGGTCGGAACCTACACTAACGGTATTATTTTCATGTACAGTTACCATTTTTACTTATTGTATTAAATTTAGCAGTGTCAATCTATTTATTGTATTTCTCAAATTACTGTTTTACGCTCAACTAACCCTCTATGCCTTCCATTGACGCCTTTAACATTAAGTTGCATTTTCCCGTGTGACTTGTAGAGTACAAATTTGTACTCACTCTTGATATCACATCACAAAGGAGGACGACTTTGACTTCGGTGAGGATTAGAACGAATTGGCTGCGTCTTACTGTAATTTGCATGTGGGAGGCTCAGTAGGCTTCTTCCGCTTTGGTTTTTCCTTCCGCTACTTATATTTAATTTTGGTTTATGTGTCGTGGATGTAAACTTTGGCCATCAGGCCCATATTCAGTTTAATAAAGTCGTCATTGTGCTTCATATATATCCCTGTTATCACTGTGTGCACTAGCTGATCCTGGACTAGTGCGATTTATACAGAGGGTTCTGAAGTTGTTGCTCCGGGATCTGACAGAGATGGTATCAAAACCCTAATGACTCTAAGACATGACCGTAGATAGAATAACACTGGTTTACCCTAAGGACCTACTCTGTAAAATGTAATATTCAAAAGTTCTCGTAACAACTTGTCTTATTCTTGCTCCTACCTAACCTCTCCTCTTATTAAAAGTGTTTTCTAACTCTTTTCCTTTTTCAAAAAATTGTAGATGATTGAGATCCCTACCCAAGTCACCCATGGCATCCAAACCGGTCACTTAGCTTCTTGCCTTTGGAACCTCCTGCAAAAGATAGATTTTAAGACACCCCCGTCTACCAGGGTTACCTACAGACCATCAGAGCACAAGAGTATTAGAGGGTGGAAGTGCTAATCTATGCCAACGTTGGGGATGAAGCCGCCTTCTACATCTTTGATGCTCCACAAAGACGTGATACCTTCTTCACCGGTATCCAGGACACTACACGAGAAGCCTCCCATCAGCTAAGAGAGATCTATGCCATGGAGCTCAGAGGCATTGCATTTTGGTACTATCCCAGCAAGTACCCTGCAAGTGCCAGCAGCCTCTTTGCATCCACAGAGGCTGAGGACAACCCCCGACTCATCCAGCAGGTAGAGCTCACACAGTCCTTGGACTACGTGTACCAGGCAGTTCTGGACGAGCTAAGCTTCACCAACTACAAGCTTCATCGAGCCAAATCAGAACTAGCTGCACTGAAGGCCAGTGACGACTGTTCCTCAGTCACTGGAGCCAACTACGAGCTGTCACCCAAGAGGCGATGTACCGGAAACAAGAAGGAATACTTAGCCCAATTTAGGCCAGCCTCCTAGGATAACCTAGTTTTGGATTATTGCAACAAAATAAACAACATTACTTGTGAGCTATTAATTCTTTGTCAACAGCCTCAAGCCTAGTTTAAACTTATTAATATTAAAGTAAAAGCTTTTTTTCTCCATAGGCACGAACCCCATAGTCACTACCTTTGGTAGTGGGAAGAAACCTCATAAAAATTGACATAGTACCGGTTGGCTTCATGCTTTCCAGTGAATTTTTTTCACATTCTTCAACCTTCTCTGCCTCTTCAACCTAGTGTTCTTTGACTTTGTCTCTAAATCCCTCAAATCTTCACTTAGTCCTTAGACATCCCAATCGAAAATGTCTAAATTGATCACCAAGTAGCTAAGGTTCGAGTTGGGATCGAAGAGGCTGAATGCCTTTGAGGATGTGAGATTAATTCCCAATAAAGTTTTGATCCTGTAGAAGTCAGTGATGGGGGAGAAATTCTTGAGCAACGATGACAATGAGATTCCCATCTTCTGGGCATACGTGGAATGCACATTCAAGCAACTAGCACACTCTTTCCTATCGGAAGTGCTCGAGTTTTATAGGATCGAATTGGTAAACCTTGCTCCCAACTCGATCGCAACCCTGAGTATCTTTTTCTACCTATGCGAGGCATATTTGGGGATTTGGGCGAAACTGGAATTCTTGAGATACTACTTCAGGATGACTAGAAGAACAGGAAAGGCAATGACATCACTCGAAAGCTACTCATGCTTTCATGACGGGAAGTCAACGGAGTATATTATGATGTACTCCAAGTCTTCTTGGTCATCATGGAAGAATATCTGGTCCTACATGATGGTCAACAAAGAAGATAGCCTATCTTTCGCGGAAGTATAGTGGTGGATCGCCTGGAGTGGAGGTCCATTCCCAAGAAGAGGAAGATATAGTGATAGGTTGAGGCTATCGTGTATTTGAAGGACAAGGGAATGACTTCATGGCATGTGGTGAGGGACTTCACCATGCACCAAATTAGTCTCTTGAAGTCACGCAATCATATATCATGCTATGGTATGATGGTGCAAAAGATTCGACCATGGACTCCTCAAAAGGTAAGCATAAAGAATTCCAATTAGTTCAATCATTCTTCATTTGGTACACTTCTTCTAATTCGAAGTTCTTCTTCTTTTTTGATTTTGTAGCCTTATCCCCTTCTGTGATAAGGGGGCGGGTGAAGGAAATCTACGAAGGGGAACCCAGAGGTCGCAGTGTGTGAGCGACAGAGAGCACTACCAGGCTTTCCTTCGAGAAAGTGATCCGTATCTAAGGGAAGAGCAAAAACCTCCCGAGCCTGATCTCCACTCGTGTTAGATGCCTCCTGGCCTAGGAGTCATCAAATGATAGAGCCTCGCACCCCAGAATAGTTCTCTCTAGAAAGGAAAATTCTAGGTTATAACCGTCTCTGATCGGAGTTGAACCCTCTGAGAGTAAGGATGGACTCGCAGGGAGCCCACCCACATTCTCTGTGGGGATAACTAAAGGGTCACAACCACCAGCTACTGATGGATTCGTAGAATGATAGATTCTAGGGCTTGCTGACCCAGACCGAGTGGTCAATGGGGTGCAATCCTATTTTGTGGTCAGCTTGACCTTTGCCCTCTGGAAACTAGTTCCTCCATTGAGCATAATGTTGTGGGGGGATAAGGATCCCTCCTCAACCTTATCCGTGGTGCAATCTCTGGGATCATGTGATGGATCTCCAAAGATAGCCTCACCATCAGATGGAAAACATGGTCTGCTCATTGCCGTAGCAGTCATCCATTTTGAGATCTGTGTAGTCGACCAGGTCAAACCAGTTTTTCTTGTTCCACTCTCCTACCATGAGGACTTTAAAAAGAAGAGAACTCGCCGACAAGGAATTACCGGAGTTTTGGCGAAGATGTTCACCACGGACAATGCTAGCTATCAACGTTTTAGAGTCGATCTTATGTAATGTTTGTATGGGTTCAAGGGAACTCTTGAAGACTTGGTTACAATCATGCAGAGAGGAGACACAAGGATTTTTATACAAGTTCGGGCCTTTTGCAGTGAGAATAATAACCCTACTTCCTGCGTGGATATTCTTCAAATAACTAAATACAACGGAGCTGATTATAATAGAGAAAGTAATGCGAAAAAGCCTGCTCTACTGCTACCTTCCCTTGGGTGTGGCTCGGCCCCTTCTCTATTCTCCTTGATGTCCACCTTTATATAGCACACATGGCGGTAGCAGTTTCTCCTCACCTTAAGACGCATTAATGCTTCGAATGATAACCATCCAATAGGAGTTATTAGAGATGTAATAACTCACTCATCGTGTGGTGGTTTCTGCCAAGGTGAAGTTATGTGTACTTATTTCAGAGAAAAAAATACTGAGGCTAACTACCCTGCCAGATAGGCCCACAACGCTATGGGTTGTCATAGATAGGTCAGTCAACGTATGGCTTAGTCATAGGAGGATTTGCGGCCACAACGTGGTCGCAAGATACCTTACGACTATACCATGGTCGTTAGAGAACTTACAACTATGAGGTGGTTGTAGAAAAATTTACGACTATGAGGTGGTCGTCGAATAGCTTACAGCTAAAGACCGGTCGTAGAAGAACTTGTCACTAAGGGGGTCGTAGAAGAGTTTACGACTACCATATGAAATCTCTGCCATATAGATAAGGGGTATATTCAAGGAGTATAACGATGTAATCATATTATTGTTGACAGCGATTTTGTCATCAAACTTAAAAACATGAATAAATAATAATAATAAAAGAATTTTTTGTACGGATAATCCATTTTTTTATTCGAAATTACAGAAATATACCCGCAGGGAAATTTTTTACAAAAATAGGCTCCAATCGCCCAATGGTTGGGCGACTGGAGCCTTTCGCCCAACCAAGCGGCGACCCAATGACTATATGCCAACCGTTGGGTGATTAAATGCAGTCACCCAATGGTGGAGCGATTGGAACCCAGTCGCCTCACGGTTGGGCAACTGAAATCCTGTCGCCCAACCATGTGGTGACTGTGGGGGGTTAAAAGGCCGCACTCGGCCGCCACCGGGCACTATTCTGCGACCGTGAGAGACCGAGCGAGAGAAGAGAAAAGAGAGGAGAAGAAGAGAGGAAGAAGGGGGAAAGAAGAGAGGAAGAAGGGGAGAAGAAGAGGAAAGGGAGAAGAGGAGAAGAAGAGGAGAGGGAGAGGAGGAGAAGGGGAGAGGGAAAGCGCGATTTTCAGGTATTTTTTGTTATTGTTAGAAATTTAGTTTACAAAATTAATTTAGAAATTTAGTTTAGAAAATTTAGATGTAGAAAATATAGTTTAGAAATTTAGATATAGAAAATTTAGTTTAGAAAATTAGTTTAGAAAATTAGTTTAGAAAAGTTTAGAAAATTTAGTTTAAAATTTAGTTTAGAAATTTTGTTTAGAAAATTTAGTTTAGAAATTTAGTTTAGAAAATTAGTTTAGAAAATTTAGTTTAGAAATTAGTTTAGAAAATTTAGTTTAGAAAATTTAGTTTAGAAATTTAGTTTAGAAATTTAGTTTAGAAATCTTGTTTAGAAAATTTAGTTTACAAATTTAGTTTAGAAAATTTAGTTTACAAAATTAGTTTAGAAAATTTAGTTTAGAATTTTAGTTTAGAAAATTTAGTTTACAAATTTAGTTTAGAAATCTTGTTTAGAAAATTTAGTTTACAAATTTAGTTTAGAAAATTTAGTTTACAAAATTTAGTTTAAAAATTTTAGTTTAGAAATTTAGATATAGAAAATTTAGTGTCAAAATTTTGTATAGTATTTTTATGTATTATTGTACAAAATTTAGTTTAGAAAAGTTAGATGTAGAAAATTTAGATATAGAAAATTTTTTATATATTATTGTATAAAATGTAGTGTACAAATTTTGTATAGTATTTTTGATGTATTACTATAAATAATTTAGTGTAGAAATTTAGATGTACAAAATTTAATGTCGAAATTGTTTTAAAAAATTTAGTGTACGTATTTACGTGTAGAAAATTTACTATCCAAATTTTGCAGGTATGACTCGTGATGGGCGTGACTCCGAGTGGCGGTACCCACTGTTAGACGAGCACGTGGACCGCGTGCACCGCGCTTCCCGTCATGTGCCGCCACCGGGGAGCACGGACGAGCCGTCTGAGCTGGGAGTGGTCCGAACACGCACACCTCACGTGGCCTGGGGACTCGACCCCCGTTGGACTGCCAGGTTTACACTACGCCAATGTTTTAGTGCTGCTATAAGAATGTACCGTGTTGACCTTCACTTTGTTTGCAGGCTGCGGGATGCCGGGCTACTCCCTCTTGCCCGGATGGTGCAGGCCACGGAGGAGGATGGAGCCGCCTTGGCCGCGGGCGGGGACAAGGCGGGCGTGGAGCGATAATGACGCTTCCCGTTCGACCGTTCCCTGCCGACGGCTTTGGTGGACCGTTGGCGGCCCGAGACACACACTTTCCACCTCCCATTCGGGGAGATAACGCCGACCCTGCAGGATGTGTCCCTGCTTCTTGGCCTTCCGATCGCGGAGACGCCGCTTTCACCGAGGCCGGGCCGAGTGGCGCTACCGACCGCCGCCCGATTTGAGGGGTCGTTCCACCGCCGATGACCACCACATCTTCGGAGAGGATCGGACCCATGCGCCGACGCCGAGGTGGCTCGCCGCGATCAAGACGCGTGGTTTTAAAACCGATCGTGTCTTCGAAGCTCTTATTTCTGCTATTACATACTAATAACAACTTGTTTGCATTCAGGTGGAGCGCATGGTTCCACAGCGACGATGCGTGTCTCGCACCACTTGGAGGCGACGTCTTTGTGGTCGTTTGGTTGGATGCTCTTCACCACCAGCCACGGCAACTCCGTGGATGCGCGCCTTATCGCTTATGCGAGGGCGATCGTGGACGGCGAGCCCCCCAGGTCAGCTGGGGATCGAGCGTACTTGTCGCGTACCGCGCCCTGTGCGATGCGTGCACGAGGATCAAGGCGAACTCGATCCTCACGGGCTGTCCCCTGCTGCTGCAGTTGTGGTCGTTTGAGCGCTTCAGCCTCGGATGACTTGTGCTAGACGACATGGGTCCGTACGGGCCCGAGATGTATCCAGGGGGAGACATCGACCGACCGACGATGGGTTCTCTCTGGTGCCGTCGACGAGTAAGTATTATCACAGTCAACTATTTCTTTCTTATTGACGATCGTGAGAGACCATGTGGTCGTGCTCCATGAGAGTGATGAGTAATTGACAAGGGTTTAGGTCAGTAGAGTTTGGTTTGAGTGGTTCGGAGTCGAGTCATTGCGTGGCGCAATCTGGCTCGGTCAGTCTTTGGTCAAACTTGGTCATTTGGGGTTATGATGCATATTCCAATGTTTTGACAGGTTTGGACTTCATATATGGTAAGTGTAATGGTATTTACGCTTTCATGTATCGAGCGGTGCTATTTGATGTGTTTCTTGTCTGTGTGACTGCAGGACGTCGAGTTGGAGTCGTGGCGAGACACGGTGGACCGGACTAGGCGCAGGTGGCGCTGAGGTCAGAATGGTCGGGATGTGTCGAAGACGACGTGGACTCGAGGTGGTTGCGAGGCGTGCGAGGCAAGGAGCATCGGAAGCTTCCCGGAAGGTGCGGAAGGGCGAATCGGAAATTCGCAAGGTCGCAAAGCGGAGCGGGCTCCATTGATTTAGCCGCGTAGCGGGCGAGACCCGTTAGCCATGGGCTATAAAAGGAGAGGAGGGGCTGCATGCCCACTTGAGCACTTGAATGGATTTGTGAGAGGGAATTAGGGTTTGCTAGTCAAAAGAGGCTTTGGGAGGTTGTTTCTCCTTTGCTCTTTAGTGGTTGGAGGGTTGGTGTATACAGCAGGATGTGTTCCCTGGGTGTTCCTTCTGGTTCGTAGCTTTCCCAGTGTGTGTCTTCTCCTTCTCAAGCATGTATGGTTGTGTATTCTTGAGTTGTGAGGCTTGAGGAGAGGTTGGAGTTGGATTGAGAGCTTGTAATCATTCCTCTATCTGTAATCGTGTCATCTCTCTTCATCTAGATCAATCAAAGATGGCTTTTGTTTGAGTTTGTGCTCTCTGTTCTTTTTGTTCTTCGATGCTCCTCTGTGTGGATTTCTTGACTTTTTGATTTCTGAGTTCTTACTTGCTGGAGTGTGTCAAAATGGGTTGCTTGATGATGGGATGTTGGTTTTAGACCAATTGGTCAGGTTCCCCTAAGAGCAAATCAAGAGTAATCTCAGATTTTCAGATTTGGCCTCCTCTGTTCATGAACTCCAGTTCTAAGGTTTTGTTGCTGTGTGATATTCCCTTTGCGAAATCATTTGAAATTTGGCATGAAGACTCTATGAGCTATTAGTTAGCTATCTGCAAAATCTCATGACCAAAGGTTCAAGGGTTTGATGGGAATTTAAATTCTTGTGCTCTCTCTGTAGTTACACCTTCATTTCTAGGGTTTTGGTTTATTTCTCATTTCTCTTGTTGTGATGGCATGATTCTTGGTCCGAGTAGCCCATGGGTATTCCTAACATGTTTGCAAAGTATCATGGCCATGGGATCAAAGATGGAGGAGAAATTTGAGATTTGGTGAAGCATCCTGTAACTTTCAGCTTTTGTGTTCAAATCTGAAATTTGTGGTTCTAAGTTGGATTCTCTTGATTCCTGTGCTCTTCAAGTTATTTGGTTTCTCGTTATGAAGCCCCGAGTCAAATAGGTTGGGAGCAATCCTTTAAATTTCCCAAGTTTGTGAAGGTGTGCTGTATTTTCGCCATTGTCTCCTTTGGTCTGCAATGCATTTTGGTTGGCAGCAAAACCAACTGCTTTCTCTGCGTGGCAGCCGTGGTGGCCAATTTGCTTGCCGTGGCAGCTTATTTTTGTTATTTCTCTGCGAGACTAGTTCTTGCTGTTTTGTTCTTCTAGTCATTTCTCTGCGATCTGCCGTGGTAGCAGATTTTCTTGCCGTGGCAAAGACCTTCCTCCGCTTTCCTTGCCGTGGCAATGAACTTCTTCGCTTTTCTTGCGGGTTCAGCTTTCAGCAGCAGCTAGTCCTCTTCGATTTTCTTGCGAGTTCAGTTCTGCCGTGGCAAGATTTCTTCTTGTTGTCTTTGCCGTGGCACCGTGATGACTAATTTCCTTGCCGTGGTAGCAAATCTTGCTGATCCTCTGCCGTGACAACTTTTATTGCTGTTTCTTTGCCATGGCAATGAATGTCTTCAGTTTCCTTGCCATGACAAATTCTTTTCTTTGATGAGTTGAGATTCTCGTGAATTCTTTGGGGGCAGAATTTTTTTTTTCAAGTCGACATTCACCCCCCCTCTGTCGCCATTTCGGTCCAACAGATCGTCATACTAAACAACTTGTCTTTCTTGTAGGTACAGTTCGCGCATGTGCAGGTCACGCGGGCGTACATACCCTTTGTGGAGCAGTTCGACCGCCTCACAGCCGACGACGTGCGCTGGGAGCCTTACGCAGATACGGCAGTGCAGGCCCGCACTCCTGACGGGCTGTCCGCACTTTGCTGGCGTGACCGGGCTTTCTGGCTCACTCGCCGAA
This sequence comes from Dendrocalamus sinicus, assembly GCA_036346575.1. Lineage (NCBI taxonomy): Eukaryota > Viridiplantae > Streptophyta > Magnoliopsida > Poales > Poaceae > Dendrocalamus > Dendrocalamus sinicus. The sequence continues at coordinate 7,783,655 of CM070675.1, forward strand.
AGCTCGTGTACCATATCTACGTGGAGGACTACGCACCCAATGAGTCATGCGGCGATTTGGCTACGGCAGCGCTTCTGTACATCGGGCCGACCATCGCTTCGCGAACGTGCACGCGTGAGTGATCGTTTTTGCTAAATATGTACATACTTACTACTGTGTTGGCAAGTACTCACATTACGTAATGGTTCTATACGCAGGCACAACGCAAAGGGAGTTAAAAGAGGCACGGACTGGTCGACGAAGATGTAGCCCTGGGTCGCGCAGTGGGAGGGTGCGCTCGACGATCGCGTGGAGGAGGATCGCCCATACGACAGCAGGGACTACGCGGAGTACCTGCGCTGGTACCAGGGGCGGACACGTACCAGGCTCGTAAATGTCGTAGACCCGCCTGCCACACATGTCGCCGCTCCGACAGACACGTACCCCGCGCACCTCGCGCGCGACGCTCACATCGCGGTACGTTACATGTAATTTCAAAGATTCCCATATGGCAATGTCATTTCGATGATCGACCATTTTATGTCTTTGTGTTCAGGCTGACGTCGGTGCTGTCCTATGGACCGAGTCTGCCTCACTACTGGAGAGGGTCGCCACTGGTGCGGAGCTGACCCACAAGGAGGGCGTCAGCTTTGTGCGTCGGGTGGAGGCTGGGTGTAGACGTATTGTTAGCCTGCTGTCCTACATGAGGCTACCGGCGATCTCCACACCCACGCCCGCCCCGATCGAGTCGCCCACTGCCACCACCACCGCCGTGGCACTACTCCGGAGGTAATACGTGGACACGCCCTACACCACCTCACCCGAGCGGCCGGAGGTAGTGCGTGGACACGGCCTCTTACACCACCTCACTTCACGCCTCCGCACATCCCGGCCCACACGCAGGGGTGTACGCCTCCTCCTACCTCGATGGCGCCAGCCACGGGTACGCATCGTCCAATCTCGTTTTATCCCAAGACGACATGCAACGAACTAACGATATTACTATTGCGGTACTTACCGCGAAGACGGCGTCTCCCCGGCCCACGACGATGTGGACCAGTTTTTTGCGGACTGGCCCGGGCAGTTCTCCAACGCAGCTCCGGAGGTTCTCTCTGGCAGTGCCCTCCCCGGTGCACCGGAGGGCACACAGCCAGAGGTGCAGCTGACTCCACCAGCGCAGGGGCGGGTGCGACACCCTCCTGCTCGTTTTACTTTTTTGGAGCATCGTAACCCGTTGCGCCGGAGGACAGCCAAGCGGGGCCGTATGGGAGGACGCGGCCGCGGTGACGGGGCACACTAGGGTGGCGAGTGAGGGGTGCTGCCGATGCTATATGTTATGCATGTAATGAGAAAATACGCGACATGTTACTCACATCTATATTATGAAGTTTATTTAAATTCAAACAAGTCTATCATCTCTTCTTTTCGTATGCAATTATTCATATATCAAGTCATCTAAAAATATTAACATACCGGTTCTCCGCAAAGGAATTATCATCGTAACAGTGTATGTACTGATCCATTTGCAGTCAATCGTTCATAAAAAATTTACATAAACGGTTTTCATGCAATCGCCTAGGGGGGCGACTGCATGCAAATCACCTAATGGGAGGGCGACTGCATGCAAGTCGCCACACGGAAGAGCGACTGAATGCAGTCGCTCCAGCGTGCGGCGACAAATATTGTGTCACGAGCGGTTTGGGCGAAAGGCTCCAGTCACCCAACCATTAGGCGCTGGAACCTATTTTTGTAAAAAAATTTCCGGCGGGTATATTTCTGTAATTTCGAATAAAAAATGGATTATCCGTACAAAAAATTCAATAATAAAATAGTAATAGTAATAATAATCATCATCATCATAATTAAATTAATAAATTATGCTATCGGCTAAAATCTGTTATGACCGGTTTAAAGAAAGAATACATGGGTTGCGACAACGTTAGTTTCGGCCGCGAGGTTTTCCGTTGACATCAGTGTCGGATTTGCTTCATGTGGCTGTGACCGCTGTGCACTCGGAAAACCCCTTCAAGTGCCTTGAGTACTTAGAAGACTTCAACGCTCGGAAGACTTCTTCGACTGCCTTGTGCATGGAAGACTTCGACCGAAATGAACAGTACTCGTAAAGTGAACAGTACTCGAAATGAATAGTACTCGTAAAGTGAACAGTGCTCGAAATGAACAGTACTCAAAAAGTACTTCGAATCTTCTTAATGTAAAATAAGTTTGGGGCCTGGACACCCATAAAGATGTTATAGTTTGATCACTAAGTAATATTTTAATCAAGCTAATTCTTTTTAAATGCTCATGGGTAGGCAAGATATTCTTTATGTCCGTAGCTGAATTCCTGTGCTATTGCGGGAAACATGATGGCCCTATTCTTAAAAATGGTTGTTGCTTTACTGAATCGAACTATTCTTACCAGGTTGTAGGAGAGTCCACTCCAGTCCAAAGGTACCTAGCACATCAAGTAGACAAGTATGATTGCGGCCCCCACCTGTTAGCAAGCATGTACACACCAAAGTCGTCGTAACTAGGATGTAATCAGAGCGGATATGGACGGGATTTCACTTACCACGCATCCTATTCTATATTTTTTTTCTTAGAATCAGAGTCGAACATGGATAATGCCTAACAAAAATATGAATGTGGATAGTCTCGGTCACAAATATGGAGCAAATACATATTGCTCTGAATACGGTTAGTCTCTGATACAAATATTTAGTCGGATATTGAGCAAATACATATTGCTCTAGATATGGTTAGTCTCGGATACAAATATTTAGTTGGATAATGAGCAAAAATAGAAACCATATATGCCACACGTATAAGGATCAATCAACTATACTACAAGTCTAAAATGCAACTGCATTAATAGCTTAACAAGCAAATTTAACTACATCACACCACGATAGAGGCTAGTTAAGCTAGTAGTAACTACTAGGTACTAACTACAAATAGCAATAAAGCTAATAGATGAACGGAGAGAGGCCCAAACGGGGAGGTCCAGATGTTCAAAAGAAGAAAAGAGACTAGAGACTAGAGAAGGATAAAGAACTCACAGAATAGAGATCAACAGCGGTGTCAAACTGACAGAGGTCTTGGCTGCGTTGACAAGGAAGGTCTTGGCAGCGAGGAAGGTAAGCAACAGCCATCGGAGGTCGATGGCACGGGAGTCCTGAAGGGAGGTCTTGGCAGCGGTGGTGGTGATAGGCAAGGCAAGAGAGGTCCACTACGCTGGAGCCTAGAGCCAGAGGGGAGGGAGGTTTGGTGGTGGTGGTGCGGGAGCGTGGCGGCAGCAAGGAGGGAAGACTACGTTGGAGCCAGAGTCAAAAGGGGGAGGCTTGGCGACGACAGTAGGCAAGGTGAGGCGAGAGAGGGTAGCCGTGAGGACTGGCAGCGGCGAGGGAGGGAGGCGAAGAGGGAGGAAGGGTGGTGAGCCAATGAGGGAGCCGTGAGGGAGGGTAGGGAGGATGGCGCGCGAGGGAGGGAGGGTGGCGATGAGGGAGAGCGGCTGCAAGAAAGGGCGGTGCTCGGCATGTGAGTCAGAGCGACCATGGGAATGGATAAGGATGACTGGAGGTTATGGTAGCCAGATAGGGTTAATGGGTTAGGGTAGTGGAGTGGAGGGAAAATTTTCTAATTTTTCTATTGTCTATTGTTACCGGATAATTTCGACTAATTTTCCAAATAGTTCTGAATCCGACGGATACCTCCATCATGAATTCACTTTCATATCTGAAAAAAAACTATCTGATTCTGACTTCGAAATATGATAAAATTTCCGGATATCCGATTTCACACTACAAATTAAGATCCAAAATTATTCGGACAACCGACGGTACCGACTATCCATTGCATTTACAACCCATGTAGTAACCCTACCGGAAAAAGTAAAAAAGAAAAGAAAACCGGCTCGTCGGCTCGTGCTCGAATTCGGAGTCTCGGAGATCTCCGGCGGCGAGGCGTGGAACGGCGACAGCTCCTGAGATGGCAGCGGAGGACGACGTGCTGTACGAGATCCACCGCCACGCGTTGGGATCCCACGAAATCCCTCATGTGAGTGTGGCAGTGGAACCCCACCCACCCATCCCCCTCCTCCCTCCTTCCTTGCCACCCACCGGCACGCCTCAAGTCCAATCGCGGGCGGGTTGCTCTAGGAGGAGATTCATGGGCTCATGTCAGTTGCCGTGCCGTTTATGGCAGATTTTTCTTGGAAATTTCTGATTCTTTTCGGCGGGCGGGCGAGTTTATCGCATTGGCTCACGAGATTCATTTCCTTTTAATCTGTTGCCTTTCTGCTGTTTTTCATCAATTTTTCTCCGATTCTATGCGCTACATTTGTTCTTTTTGTGTATATATTGCCGCTATGGTATTTAATTTACCAGATTTTGTAATATTCTGGAAGCTAAAAAGTTTCTGCAGGATCTTTTCTTATCCTGATTGTAATGCAATTCTTGCGATCACAGGTAGAAGGAGATGAAAGCGCTTCAGCAAGTGGTGGCAGCTCGGGTGGTGGTGGAGGCGGCGTCCTCTCCTCCCTCTCCTTCGAAGGTAGGATCTTTACCCTTTACGCTCGAATCAAATCCAGAGCATTCACAAATACATCCAGGAAACGATTCTAACAGCTTCAACATGCTGCTACCACCTTGGTAGTTGTAAGCAAGCTCAGGGAGAGGTGGAGTAGATACAGCACACTTGGGAGGCGTAAGAGGAGGGGGAATGCACTATCTTTGTTCATCTCGCAGAATGCGGAGTATGTGGCTGTAGCTGTTGGGAATCGCATTGCCTTCTTGAGGAAGGGCGATGGCTATGCATCGCCTTGCGGCATATTTACAAGTGAGTGAGCATTCCACTTGTTCCTATGTGGCATTAAGTTTTATAGTAATATTATTCATTGGCAATAAGCGTACAAGTGCTTACTGGTGCAATACCTAGTAAGTAAGAAACTGTATTTCTCATGCTTTTAGAGAGTTTGAAATATTTTTTATTGGAATGAGAGATCACCTAGTGTTTGAAGTCCCATTGAGAAATATATTGCATTGTTAATTAAAATTTGTGGTTGTGCAAGCTATCTTTCTTTGGTCTTGGCGATAGCATTTTTGTGCTTGTAATGTTAATAAAAGTGTTAGCTCACAACCGGTCAAGTACTACTTTTCAAATCATTTGATTACCATAGGAGTAGGTGTAGTAGCTTCTCTTATGTCAAGATATAATGCTGCCATAGCAGTAGGGTGGTTGCTACTTCCTAGTTTGCTAGTTAACATGAAAGGATCTGTGGAGGCTCCAAATTTAGTTACAAAATTGTAGAGAATTTGGGTAGCAAGTTATTGTTGGCATGCTAAGTGTTCAGGAATAAAAGTTTTAACTGATTATTGTTTTTAAATTATTTCAGTCCCCAAAACATTTTGTTATCATTTATTCACATCTAGTACATATTTTGAGGAAGTCATTATCTTTCAATGCCCACAAACAATTAGTGGAAATTCAGAGAGCTCAGGTGGAAATATTGTTTTTCCTGTTGTTGGAAATGTTGTCTACTACTGCCACCGTGCCACGGATGACGGACCCATGTAGTGCCAATCTGCTTCTTTTCCTTTTCTTTTCTTTCTGATTGCTTGAATATAGTGGTACATTTTGCAACATTGTTTCATGTGCATTGTGCTGCGGTAGATGTCACAGGATTATGATGCATAGTGGTTATCAATACTGTTGTGATCAAATACATAAGCTATTGTTTTATAATTCTTTCTTGTCAGATAATGACAGAATGGTTTTTTTTACAAATGGGGCTTGGCTGGAGGCTCAAGGCATTTTTGGCGTGGTGGATGACTTAAACTCACTTTATTTGATCAAACAAAATGGAGAGGCATTAACAAGGAGAACAAGCAGTCAGCTGAAGCTATCTTCTCCTATCATTGATCTTGTTGTGCAGGATGCTTCAAGTTCACAGAGGTGATTCTCTGTTGTTTTCAGTTAGAACGTTTCTTCTAAAGAGATCATTTGTAATTCTTGGTATCTTTTTGGCAAATAACTAATAAGATCTGTGTAAATGTTTATAGGCCGGGTTTCTACATTTTTACTAGTGATTGCACAGTTCATAAATTTGATTACACTCAAGAGTCTGAGGCAAGTTTGTACAAAGTTTCCATATTAACTAAAGATGTGACATCAGCTGGAGTTCCTCAATTACCTCGGAGTTTGTCGTGCGTTGATTATCATCAAGATCATTCGTTTGTGGTCCTTGTTGGGGATTCCATTATCATGCCGTGCTCCAATGGCTATTCTGGTACACCCTTGTGTTTATCTATTTTCAACTGCTACACCCATCTTTCGCTATCAATTCTGCACTATATAGCCTTTTTTAGGGAATTCTGCACTATATAGATTGTGTTTTAATATTCTCTCTTGATTTTAACATTTTCATTTGGAAAATATCCGGATTTTTTTTTTGAGATCCTATCAGGATTATATTTTGTGGATTTCAAACCAAAAAAACTACTAGCCCAATGTTGCAGTTGTTTCTAATGTTTTTTCTCTGATGTTTTAGGAGCCTATTTTCTATATGTATTGCACTTTGACGGAAATTTGGAACTTAGTCTTTCATTTCAAAGCCTGCAGTTGGAAGGGCTGTTTTCTCCTCCTAAGGACCAGACAACCTTTGTTTCATCTCCAAAAGTCAGAATCTCACCTCAGTGCAAGCATATTGCTACATTGGATTTGAATGGTTCTGTCAACATTTTTTTACTTGGTGGTGACATGCGCTCTGTTTCGCCTCATCCTCATGGGAGTGATAAACACCTGATTGATGTTAAGGACATCAGTTGGTGGACAGATAATATTCTCATGGTGGTAAAGGTAGATGGTAGCGTTAACATGTACAGCATCACTGAAAACAGGGTAGTTTCAAAAGATGACCCTGTTTTATCTACACCACTGTTGGAAAAGGCAAAGGCTATTGAAGGATATTCTTTTGTTTTGCAATCTAGCAGATATGAAAGAAACACTCCATTTGATAAGCAGATGGATAGTGACTCTAGACCTAACCTACCTAGCGTTTCTGGGGAACATGGATGCACTGGGATGGATAAAATATTTTGGAGCTTGATATCATTCTCCAAAATTACAGTACCGGAGATGTACTCTATTCTCATCAGAGGGAATCGATACAAGGAGGCTTTGGATTTTGCCTGCTGGTATAATTTAGATAAAGATGAAGTACTTAAATCATGCTGGTTGCGCTCTGATGGAGATATTCATGACATAGAGTCATACTTAGTGAACATTAAAGACCAAGTATTTGTGTTGTCAGAGTGTGTAAACAAAGTTGGACCTACAGAAGTGGCTTTAAAAGCCCTACTTTCTTTTGGCCTTTCTATAACAGACCGTTACAAATTTTCAGAGTTGGATAATAGCAGCGAGGACTCAGCATGGGACAGTCGTATCGTTAGGCTTCGTTTACTGTGGTACAACGATTTGTTGGAGACATTCTTGGGAATTAATATGGGAAGGTATATTGTTACCATTAACAATTTTCTTTGGATAATAAATGTGGTCAGCACAAGTTCATGATATATTGGAAGTGTTTAGAACTATACTTCAGTTGTTGAGCCATATTAATCCTGCACAAACACAAAACTAATTAATTTAACTTCTTTCATCACATACATGCATTGAACTGTTAAGTGGAGAAGAGGAATGGATGTTGGTTGGATTGCACAGTTCAAAGGGGCAATATATAGTATTAAGACTCAGGGACACAAGACTAAACCCTAGGATATAGGAAATACCACAAATACCCTTAACATCCCCTCAGATGCATGGTGTATGCAATAGTATTATATTTGAAAGGGTTGACACTAAAATAGGGAAAATATAAAATCCGAGTCTTGGTAATGTTGTCGTAGCGTGTAGCTCTTAGAAAAATATGTCGTGTATCAAATGATCTCCCATCCGGGGTCGTGCGACAGCCCATAAAGCACGAAGTGCAGGGACTGAGAAAATAGAGGCAAGCAGGAGCTAGTGGACTGCGACAACACGACAAAGAAGATGATGAAGCTGACACAAAAAGAGAGCTGTCTAAGTCGAAGAGGGATGGATAGAAACATGACAGATCAGAGCCCGAGACGGCGGCGGCACTGAAGGGAAGCGCGGTGGTCTTAGAAGCTCGATGCGACGGCTCAGAGAAAAGCGGTGGCATCATAACGACTTCTATGATCTGCGGCATTTAGAGAAGAGCAGCAACTGCTGCCATGCCAAAGGGAAGGAGAGCTAGAAAAGCAATCAGCTGAATGACAAGGAATTTGTGGACTCACACTGCTTTTGATAATATGAAAGATAGATACTACATATTTGGATGGACGCAACAGAAGACTCAAAAGGAAAAGACTCAAGATACTAGCAGTAGCAGCAAGTAGAAATGTCCTTAGCCCAAATAACAATGGCCACACCAGCATCTCACAAAGCATCTGGACTAGCCCACAAAGACCAGAGGGTAGAAGCAGCATATCCCTCAGGTCCAAGAGCAGAGAGCCTAGCAGAGCACAAGTCTGTGGCAAAGAACAATGTTGAAGAGTAGCAGCCCGTGGTGCAAGTTAGAAGAGAAGGGCTCAAAGACAGTTGCAGCGAGCTCACTGGAGTCGCTGAGTTTCGGCGGAGGAAGAGGCGACAAGCAAAGAGGAGGTGATCCGACGGCCCCTTCCCGCCTCATCTTTCTCCGCACGGTGGCTGGCAGCATCCCCCAAGAGCGGCAGTGACTTGAGGGCTCGAGCTAGGCGAGTCCCAGGCAACTGTGTGACCTTGGGGTGGCGGCGACCTCCAGCAAATCTGCAACAACTCGGGGCAGGAGAGTCAGCAGTGGACGTAGCTCAGGGAAGAGGAGACCTGAGGCGGCGGCCAAAGAAAGGGCCCAGGGCTGCGACGATGAGGAGCAAATCCGGTGAGGGCCAAGCTCGGCGGTGCCCTAGAGCCCAGATCCTCTATCGTGAGGTCCGGCGGTAGTGGGAAGACCTGAACCCGTTGCTGGCGATGTTGGGGAGCACGAATCTAGATTGAAGGGAGCTCGAGTGGCCGGTGGCAGGGCTTGAGCAACTTGACCCGAAGGCCGAGGGTGGTCGACGTCATATTCGGGCAGTATTCGCCTAGGCGCTAGTCGGGCGCCAGACCGGCGCCTAACACCTAATCGCCGCCTAGGTGGGAACAATCGGCTAGGTGGACAAGGCACCACCCTCCTGCCTAGTGCCTAGGCGCCACCTAGGGGATCAGTGGATCCGGGCAGGGCAAGGTAGAGACGAACGGATTTGGCTAGAAGACAGCTAAGATCCGGATGGGGCGAGGTCGAAGGCGGTTGAATCTAGGTGGTGCGACGTCGGAGACAACTACATCTGGGCAGGGCGAGTCCGGATTCGGCAACAGTGGCAGCGAAAGGGCGTGCAGGGGTGGGTGGCATGACGCTAGCTTGGGCGGCCAGTGTCAGGGTCGAGCTCGAGGACCAGATGAGCGGATCCGGCAATGGCCAAGCATGGCAGTGCCCTAGAGCCTAGATCCAATGGAGGAGCTCGGAGACAACGTTGACAATGAAGAGGCTCGCTAGGAAGACGATGTCGAGCCTAGATCCGATGTAGCCGACAACTCCTAGCGGCGGGGCACCTGGATTCAGGGCGGATCGAGGCCAAGAGACACGAAAACGATGACCGGCAGCAACCGAGGAGGTGCGAACACCAAATCTAGCCAGACCCGAGTGGATCTAGTCGGGAAGTGGACGGTGACACCGGATCTGGTAAAGATCGACTTTGGCGGCGCTAGATCGCCGGTGTGGCAGTGGCGGCGCTAGATCACCGGTGCGGCAGTGGCGGCCCACTGGGCGACCAGTGGCGACATATCAACAAAGACGACAGCCACCCTTGGTAGATGAATTGCTGCAGCCGCTGCTACTAGAAAAAGACTACCAGTACGAGGAGGCCGCCCTTGGTAGTGGAGATCACTCCTCCTGAGGGCAGCAGATGCGGAAGAAGAGCGGAGGCTAGGAGAAACCTAGTGCTCTAATACCATGTTAAGTGGATAAAAGGAATGGATGGATGGATGTTGGTTGTATTGCACAGCCCAAAGGAGCAATATATAATACAAGACAAGGGACAAAAGACTAAACCCTAGGGCAATAAGAAATACCACAAATACCCTTGACATGAACATGTTTGAGTCACAATCCAATACTTTAAAATATGCTATGGAGATTGATATATCCCTCAAGAAAGTCAATAACATTTGTAACTTTGTATAATTCCCAAATTAGCTTAAGCTAATGCCAAGCTGTCTCTTGGTTATTTACATTAAGGGGAAAATGAAAAGGGATGAGGTTGTTAACATTCCAAGCGAATGCTTTGTGATCTTTGCCAGTCTATCAGGTGACTTGAACATGTATAAGCTAGGCTGATTGGCTCCAAATCTTCAGAATGTCAGTATCCAATTTCACTATCCAGTAATGTTAGATCTGGAAAAATACTTACACGAGTTGATTGTACGTGTTGGTGCTTACTTGTTTCTTCTGGCTGGATGTGATGTTCTTTCTGTTCAGGTTCTCAGCAGGAGAATATAGCAAGTTCCGTTTGACACCTCTTGTGGATACTGCTGTAGCTCTAGCTGAAAGTGGCAAAATTGGGGCCCTTAATCTTCTCTTCAAGCGTCATCCATATACTATCTCTTCTGACATTTTACGTATTTTGTCCTCAATCCCAGAAACTGTCACTGTTCAGACTTGTAGTCAGTTGCTACCTGGGAAATCTCCTCCTAGTATTGTGGTATTAAGAGATAGTGATTGGGTTGAATGTGAACAGATGGCATCATATATAAACACTTTGCCCGGTCAGTTGGACAAGAGTGGAGAGATCAAAACAGAAATACTTTTAAAGCACTCTACTGGCCTTTTATGGCCATCGGTTGCTGAACTTTGTGAGTGGTACAGGAACAGAGCAATAGACATTGACTGCTTAAGTGGACAGCTGGAAAATTGTCTGGCCATGATAGAGATTGCATGTCAAAAGGGCATTGTGGAGTTGCAGCCATTTTTTTATGATATTAAATGTCTCTACCAAGTTATATATTCTGACGAGTTGAATGAGTTTATAATGAACCTTGCGACCTGGGAAGATTTTCCTGACTATGAAAAGTTCAAAATCATCTTCAGAGGAGCCAAAGAAGAAACAGTTGTTCAACGACTAGAAGAAAATGCTATCCCTTTTATGAATAAGAGATTGCACTTGATCTCTTCGAGTGACAAACAAGAACAATCCTACTTGATTAGATGGCTGAAAGAGGTTGCTGCTCAAAATGAGCTTTCCATTTGCTTGGCTGTTATTGAAAATGGTTGTGGGGAGTCACCAGTTTGTGGGCTCTTCAAGGATCTTGCTGAGATGATAGAAACAGCTGTTCACTGCATTTATGTATGCTCTGCAACTAACCAGTGGAATACTATGTCATCAATTTTATCAAAGCTACTCCATAAGACAAAGAGAGAAAAATCTTTATTGGCTAGTGAAGAAGACTGCTATTTGAAAGATGCTAAACAAGCCCTTGGTACTTCTGTGGTTTCTTATGATGACATGCAACATGTGTGTGCTGATATCTTATCTGGTCTGAGTAATTGTGCAGGAGATTCTTATTGTTATGATTCAAGTGCTAACCAACTTGACAATATTAAATCTCTTGATATGATGGAGAAGAGGCTAAAAGTTGCTGAAGGCCACGTAGAAGTGGGGAGGCTCTTTGCTTATTATCAGGTACTAATGCCTCTTCAATAAAGGTTGCTGCTTCTGGATATATGAGATGTGAAATTGCAGTAAATCTCCTTGGGTTCCTTCATATATTTATTTTTACATAGGCATGTATAAAATGCTAAATACTTGGCTAGCACCTCTCAATAAACTACAAAGCTTATTAGCAGTTTTTTCCTTTTCTCCTTGGGGTTTACTTGTTTGCCAATAGTTTTGAGCTAGTACATCCAATGGATAGCTGGATGTGATTAACTGATTGCATCATTATTTGTTTTAAATCATGTCCTATTTTGGCAGGTCCCAAAGCCAACACATTTCTTCCTTAGCACTCACTTAGATGAGAAGAATGTAAAGCAACTTATACGGCTGCTCCTGTCAAAATTTGGCAGATGTCAACCTGTTCGATCTGACAATGAGTGGGCTAACATGTGGCGTGATTTAAAACTCTTCCAAGAAAAGGCATTTCCTTTTCTTGATTCAGAATATATGCTGGCGGAATTTATTAGAGGGCTTCTAAAAGCTGGTAAATTTTCACTAGCCAGGAACTATATTGGAGGAACAAGTGCAGTTTCTTTGTCCACAGAAAAGGCTGAAAATCTTGTGATCCAAGCTGCAAGGGAGTATTTCTTCTCGGCTTCAACTTTGTCCTGCAACAAAGTGAGTTAATGTCACTAAATTGTTTGTCATACAAATACTGATCTGTTATCTTATCGCTGATTAATGCTAGCATGGATTGTACATTCATTTGCAGATTTGGAAGGCCAGGGAATGCCTAAATCTGTTACCTAATAGCAAAAATGTTCAAGCAGAAACTGATATAATTGATGCTCTAACTGTCAGACTTCCTTATCTAGGGGTGACTATCCTTCCTGTTCAGTTCAGACAGGTAAAGGATCCTATGGAGATAATCCGTATGGTGATTACAAGCCAAACAGGGGCATATCTTCATTTTGAAGAGATTGTTGATGTTGCTAAGCTTCTAGGATTAAGAAGTGAAGAGGAAATAGCTGCCGTGGTGGAGGCTATTGCCAGAGAAGCAGTGGCAAATGGCGATCTTCAACTAGCCTTTGATATATGTCTAAACTTGACTAAAAAGGGTCATGGTGCGGTGTGGGATTTATGTGCTGCAATTGCCAGAGGTCCTCAGCTTGACAATTTGGATACAAGTACCCGTGAAAAGATATTGGGCTTCTCTCTCAGCCATTGTGATGAAGAATCTGTTGGGGAATTATTGAATGCTTGGAAGGAACTTGATCTCCAAGATAAATTTGAGCAATTAATGATTTCAACAGGAACAAATCCTCCCAATTTCTTGATTGATGGATCTTCATGTACACCACTTCCTGTGCATAGTGTGCAAGACATACTGGACTTGAGAGAAGACATTAGCCATGATGGAGACAAAGATCACGTGGTAATTGTGAAAGAAATTCTATCAAAAGTTTGCATGGACTTGTCAAATGAAGATGTATGTAGTTGGGAATCTACTTTGGTAGAAAACAGGAAATTATTGTCCTCTGCATTGGAATTACCATGGCTTTTGAAGTTGTCCGATGATGAAGAGCAGAATGGTACAAAACAGTCTTTCAAGACAGATCGTCCCATCAGGAGATACCAATTTTCAACAAAAGTGGAAGCAACAAATAGCATTATATATTGGTTGGCTGTAAATGGGTTTGCACCCAACGATAATCTAGTCATGTTTCTTGCAAAGTCTGTAATGGAGCCTCCTGTTGAAGAAGAGGATTATGTTCTTGGCTGTTCAATTCTTCTGAATCTCATGGACCCTATCAGGGGAGTGAAAATAATAGACCAAGAGCTCAAAAAACGAGAATGTTATCAAGAGATGAGCAGTATAATGAATGTAGGAATGACATATAGTTCCCTCAACAGTTTGAAGAAAGAATGTTCTATTCCTGAGCAGAGGAGAAATCTGTTGCTTTACAAATTCCATGAGAAGTTTACCTCGATCGATTCAGGTAGGTGCATTAAAAACAACAGCACATCAAGACAACCTCTGAATTACTAGGCACTGTTTTACCTGTGAATACTCAAGTCTAGTGTTAGATGTTCCATTGTTTCAACAGTTGCTACTAATTTATATCATTCTCTTTTGTCTTTTACTTTGATCAGATGAGTTAGACGAGACTGATATGGCACATGCCACCTTCTGGAGAGACTGGAAATCAAAGTTAGAAGAGGAGAAACGACTGGCTGATCAAGCAAGAATGCTCAAACAAGTATTGCCTGATATAGACACATATCGATTCTTGTCTGGCGATGCCAATTATATCAAAAAAGTTGTTTTCTCCCTTGTCGACTCCGTAAAGCTGGAGAAAAAACGTGTACTAAAGGAAGCAGTAAAGATAGCTGAGACCTATGGCTTGCAGCGAGCTGAGGTCTCTCTCTCTCTCTCTCACACACACAGAGAACTGGAAGAAAGGCAGAGGATACAATTCCCTCTCTCTCACACACACACATACAAGTGTGCAACACTACAATTATATTCTAGTTTTCTTGTGATGTAACTATGTAAGATTCTCATTTCTGATATCTATATTATCTCTTGATTGGCTTTAGGTGCTTTTACAATTTCTAGGCTGCGCTCTTGTCTCTGAATATTGGGATAACAATGATATTCTGAGTGAAATTTCTGAATTCCAGGACGACATTGTCAAATCAGCTAAGGGTGTAATTGATATGATATATTCAGATGTCTACCCAGAGATCGATGGGTATAATAAGCAACGCCTCTCCTACATCTTTGGAATTCTATCGACATGCCACTCATATCTGAAGAGGGCAAGTGAGATAGAGTTGACATACCCAGAACATGTCCATACACATAAGCTTGAGCTATTTCAGTATTATCAGGTCCTTGAGGAAGAGTGCAAGAAAGTATCTTTCATTGATGGCTTGAACTACAAAAACATTGCTGGATTGGATAATCTGAACTTTGAGCATTTCAATGAAGAAGTATGCAAGAATATCCATGCCTCAACCGTCAGTGCTCTAGCTGATATGGTACAAGCCCTTGTGAGTATGTATGTTGATGTACTGGCCAAGGGACTCATATCACGGCAAGGTGTTTACAAGCATTATGTTCTTGGCTTACTGGCATCTTTAGAGGGCCGCAATGAAGCAAGATCAAACAGTATAAATTATGAAAAGTTGCAAGCTGTCCTTTGTGAAATTGAGCTTGTTAGTCGCTGGACTCTTGCTCTTGGTGATAGCAAGATCCTTACTCATGGAGAGGATGACACTAGGAGATGGGGCAAGTTTTCTTGTTTATTGCTACCCAACCTGAGGGGTTGGAGATACATATTTATAGGCTGCTAGTCAGCCAAGCATATGCCAAGATGCTATCCTAGACTAGTCCAAGATGCTGTCCTAAAGCTAGTCTAAGATGCTAAAACAAAAAGCTGCTAAAGCAAAAAGCAAGTCCTAGATGCTAAAGCAAAAGCAAGTCCTAGATACTAAAACAAAAGCAAGTCCTAGATGCTAAAGCAAAAGCAAGTCCTAGATGCTAAAGCAAAAATAAAAAGCACCATGTACACCATGTGCAGACAACACAAAGACTTATCTATCATTCTCCCCCTAAGTCTTGTGCGTCGTCTTGTGGGAGAGTTGAACCATCCTGATCTTGGAGCAGAGCTCAAGGAACTTGATCCTTCCAAGAGGCTTGGTGAGCAGATCCGCAAGCTGATCCGTGGTGTTGATGTAGCTTGCCTTGATGCTTCCTTCATCCAAGCAGCCTCGGATGAAATGGTACTTCACCCGGATGTGCTAGCTCCGTTCATGGAAAACGGGGTTCTTTGCGAGGGCTAGAGCGGACTTGCTGTCCACCCCGAGCTCCACCGCCGGTGTCCTGCCGAGAGATCACCAAGCGATCAAGCGAGCGAGTGCTCGAGTCAAGCGGTGGAAGCCGCTATGTATTCGACCTCACGGTGGATAGGGCCACCACCGCCGCTTGGTATTGATCGCGATGAACTAGGCACTTGCCGAGGAAGAAGAGAATCCCGCTTGTGCTCTTGCTTGGTGTTGATGTCGCCCGCGTGGTCACCGCCATGTGCACCGAAGTGTGCGCGCCAGACACCTCGGGTAATGGAGGCCATGGTCAAGGGTCCCCGCAACGTAGCGGATGATCCTCTTCACGCCTGCGATGCTCCGTCGTCGGTCGTTGCATGAACCGACTAACGTGGCCGACGGAGAATGCCAAGTCCGGCGTGTGTGGGCGAGGTAGCGAAGGCTCCCACAAGACGCCGTGCTGCGTAGCGTCCACCCCCGCCGTCGTCTTTGTCGCGGCTCGGCCGACCTCTCCTCCATTGGAGTGAGAGCTGGGTTGCGATCGGTGAGCCCAGCTAGCTCAACGACGCGCTTGGCGTGGCGATGCAGCCGAAGCATGATCCGGAATCATCTGGTGCACCTCGATCCCTAAGTAGAAGGAGAGACCCTGTGTCACTCATCCGGAAGGTGGCCTTCATCTCTTCCTTGAATGCGCCACTTCCGCATCCTTGGTGCCGTGATCACCAAGTCGTCGACGTAGACACCCACCGCCAGGCATTTTCTCCACCGCCCGCCGTAGATGGCCGCCTCGTGCGGACTTTGCTCAAGCCCATTCCTTTCGGCGTGGAGTCCAACTTGGCGTTCCACGCCCTCGGTGCTGTCGCAAGCCATAGAGGGCCTTGCGCAGCGAGCACCTGCCCTCCTTACCGGGATCGCAAATCCCGGCGGTGATGCACGTGAGACCTCCTCCTTCAAGTCGCCGTTAAGAAATGCCGACTTGACATCCATGTGATGAACACGCCACCTTCCCGGCAGCTAGCGCAGGAGGAGTCGCCAGACTCCATCCGTGCGACGGAGTGCGGCGTCATCGCCATCGGTCGACCTCTGCGCCGTGACGAAGCCTCGTGCCACCAAGCGAGCCTTGTGCTTGACGATGGCGCCGGCTTCATCCCGCCGGCGAACACCCACTTAAGGGTGATTGCGCGGTGGCCGGCGGAAGATCCGCCCGGCTCCCACGTCGGTTCCGCTCGGCGGCGTCCATCTCTCGCTTCATCGCGACACGCCACGCCGCGTCTCCTCCGCCTCGGCGAAGGAGCGGGCTCGCCGTCGTCGCCGCGCTAAGTGCGACTCCGCCTCGCGATCGTCTTTGCGCCAGTCCAAGGCGAGCGGCTCGCCGAGGATGTTGTCCATGGTACGATAGCGCAGAGGCTCGTCGTCGTGGTAGGCGTCGACGCGATCCTCGTCGTGAGACGGCGAGTAGCGAACTCCACCGTCGCGCCGCTCATCGTGGACCGGCCGCTGTGGGGTCGATTCGGTGGTGTGGCGCGCGGCGGGAGAGTGGTGGCCGGTGGTGAAGGGTGGGGCGTGGCGGTGCGAAGGTGGTGGAGCACTCGCCGAGAGCCGGTGGCGAGCAAGGTGTCGAGGTGGGCGAGCTCGGTGAAGACGAGCCGCTAGCTCCCGGCTCTCGAAGTGGGCGTAGTCGACAACAAAGTCCACGAGTCGAGGCGAACCGTCGCCCACCGCCTTGTCCCGTCGCCCTCGCCGCCGTCGAACACGGCGTCCACGCGAGATGCGGGCGCGCCAGTGTGACAGGTCGAGGATGCGGTAGGCCTTCGAGCCCTCCGCGTAGCCGATGAACACTCCCGAGTGCTCTGCCGTCGAGCTTGCCGATGTGGCCAAGCTCCTTGGCGAACGCGAGGAGCCAAGACCCGCAAGTGGGAGACCGCCGGCTTGCGCCATGCCAAGCCTCGTCGGCGTCCCCGCCGTCGAGCGCCTTGGTAGGCGGCGGTTGAGGATGTAGACGGCCGTCACCACCGCTTCTCCCGAAAAACGATCGGCATCCCCTGCGCGAGGAGGGCGAGCCATCCCCACAACCGCCTCGTTGCGCTGCTCGGCGACGACGCCGCTCTGCTGCGGGCTGTGCGCGCGAAGTAGTGGCGCCAAATGCCCTCATCGGCAGCGATGCGGCGCGAATTCAGCCGCCGTGGTTCGCCGCCGTTGTCATGCGCGCTGCGCGCAGCTGCGGCGCGCTCGACTCGCGGCAACTGCGTGCGCCTGATGGCGTCCGCAGCCTCTCCCTTGCTGCCGAGGACCATCACCCACATGTAGCGGGAGAGGTCGTCGACGAGCAGCAGGAAGTAGCGTCGTCCTCCCGGTGTGGCCGGTGTCACGGGCCACACAAGTCCCGTGCACGAGCTCGAGCCTCTCCTTGGCTCGAAACTCGCCGGGAAAAGGAGTCGCCTGCGCCGTCAACACGCAGACGTCGCAGAATCGCTCCACATGGTCAAAACACGGCAGCCTCGCACCATTTCCGTGGCAGGCGCCGCCAGGGCCTCGGTGAAGGTGCCCAAAGCGCTCGTGCCACTGCCACGCCTCGTCGTCCCGACGAGCAGCGAGACAGAGGGGTTGTGCCACCTGCACGTGAAGAGTGTAGAGTCGATTTGCACCTCTGGTTACCTTGGCAAGAAGGCGGCGTCGAAGATCCCAAATCCGCGGCACCGTGCTCAACCTCGACACGCGAGCCGTTCTCATCCACCGCCCAAGCTGATCATGGAGTTCGCGGATCGGGGATGTAGTAGACGCCGGTGGCGGCGGTGCTCGCCGATCTTGGCGGCGAAGACGACGAGCCGACGCCCTTGATCTCCACGGCGGAGGCATCGCCGAACTTGACGGTGCCTCGAGCGCTGAGTCGAGCTCGAAGAAGAACTCCGCCGCCGGTCATGTGGTGGGTGGCGCTGTGTCGAGCACCACCGTCGGTCTTGTCATTGCCGGCCCGCCGCCGAGGAGGCGTGTGCTTTTGGCTCGTCAAGGTGGAGAGAGCCATCGCGGCGGTGCGGCTGGGTAGTGGTCGATGCTCGCATGAGCAATGAACAGGACCGGCTGCTCCTCCTCCTCCGCTTGCGCGACGTGGGCCTGGCCGCGTCGTGGCTGTCGACAATCCTTGGCCCAATGACCAAGCTTGCCGCAGTTGTGGCAAGAGTCGTCTCGTGCCGGCTTTTGCTTGCCAGCATCGCCGCCCTGGGCGCCTCCTCGCGCCCCTGCCTGGGCGTCTTTGCGCGGCTTGCCGCGCTTGCCATGCTTGCGGCCGCCTGTCGTGGAAGAAGGCTCCCCCTTCTTCCTGTCACCTTGGCCGGCAGCCCACTGCTCCCGAGTGAGGAGGAGCTTCCCGCCAATGGTAACGGGTCCCGAGAGGCTCTGTGGCTCATCGATGTCGACGACCTTGAGGCGACCCAACGCCTCCTCGATGGTCATCGTGGAAAGATCCAGCGAGACTGATCGGCGAGCCATCCGCTTGTACTTCTCGGGGCGCAATGAAGAGCTTCTCCACGCTCTCCTCGCCGTAGGTGTCGTCACCGAACTGCACCAACCGCAACGAGTGTTGAGGCGGAGAGCAAAGTCATCAACGTCTTCACCGGCTTGAAGGCGAGTTCTCCCACTCCGTGCGTAGTGCCGCAATGTAGACTTGCGGGCGCGGTCGGCTGCCGAGCGTCTTTGCGGCGATGGCGTCCCAAGCCTCTTTGGCGATCCGCTTGTTGGTGCGAAGCGCATCTCGGGCGGGACTGCAGCGATGAGGGCATCCAGCGCCCGTCGATCCTGGTCATAGTCGACGTCGCCGTACCGAACTACATCCCACATATGCCGCACCTGGAGCTTTACCCTCATCACCGCAGCCCACTCGACGTAGTTGGTCTTGGTGAGGGTAGGCCACCCGCCGCCGGGGCCGACGTCCCTGACAACAGCCTGGTACTCGTGGTGACCACGGTACCGAACCGGGGAGAGAGAGTCGCGTTTCCTGTGAGGGCCGCGCTCTCCGTCGACCGTCGCCGCCGCGCGGTCGTGCCTCCTCCAGGAGCGCCACCGCCGTGTGCGCCTCCTTCAGGAGCGCCGCCGGCGCGTCCGCGCCTGTCTGGGCTGCCGCCGCGCTCGTGGCGTCGCGCGGCTGCCCATTGCGTCGTTCGCCGCTTGCGCGCCTCCCTCTCCAGCAGTGAGGTCGCGTCGGCGCTGTCATCAATAGAGCCGAGCTGCTTGTTGCTGCGCGCAGAGTTTTGACCTTTCTTCGCCGCCGCGCTGCATCTGCCGCCGCCGTTGCTTCCACCTCCGCTCGCCGCTGCCCGGCTCCGCCGCCGGCCTTGACGCCCTTTCCGCCGCCGCGTCTCTGCCGCCGCTTCTCTCGCGCTGCTCGCCGCGCGAAGCTCGGCCGTCTGCGGCGCCTCATGCTCGAGGCGGCCGAAGGCCGAGATCGCCTGCGGACATGGCGCGCTGGGGGGCTGTTGCGTGGAGAGAGGGCTGCCGACGAGCCGCTGCCGTCTCGGAGAGGAGTGAGCGGGACGACGGAGAGCTGCTGCCACTCTGCATTGGAAATGTTGTGAGGCGGAGAAGGAGATGAGCGGGAGATGCTCGGGCTACGAGGATACTAAGGCTCGATACCACTTGTTAGTCGCTGGACTCTTGCTCTTGGTGATAGCAAGATCCTTACTCTCATGGAGAGGATGACACTAGGAGATGGGGCAAGTTTTCTTGTTTATTGCTCACACAATGCCATACCAACTTTGAGGGTTGGAGATACATATTTATAGGCTGCTAGTCACCAAGCATATGCCAAGATGCTATCCTAGACTAGTCCAAGATGCTGTCCTAAAGCTAGTCTAAGATGCTAAAGCAAAAAGCTGCTAAAGCAAAAAGCAAGTCCTAGATGCTAAAGCAAAAGCAAGTCCTAGATGCTAAAGCAAAAGCAAGTCCTAGACGCTAAAGCAAAAACAAAAAGCACCATGTACACCATGTGCAGACAACACAAAAACTTATCTATCAGAGCTGAACTATGATAGTTGCAAGGAATACATCCAAGCTCTTCCAGCCACAGATATTTCATACATCATTGGAAGGTATTGCACCCTCTGTTTTCCTTGTAACTTGTCAAGAAGCCATCCACAGGAACCTTCATGGAAGAAACTTCTGGCTACGTTGATAACGTTTTGGATTAAACTTGTTGATGACATACCAAGGGAGTCAATTGATGCTTGTTCATATGAAAGGACATGCTACTTGGGTTCGAATCGGTTATCTGACTGCATGAGGTCTTTCAGACAGTTATTGATAAATGATGAGATTACAGTGCATCAAGGTTGGGATGCCATCTCCATGTACGTAAAAATTGGCCTTAGCAATGGAATGGTGATGGACACATCATATTTTTGCCAAGCTATGATTCTTTCTGGATGTTCTTTTGAATTTTTAGTTGAAGTGCACTATGGAGGACAGGAACATTTGGAATGTGAGAGGGCAGACTCAAGCAATCCTTTGGATCTCTTGGAGCTCTACAGTGCTACTACAGATGACTGTATATCAGATCTGATCAAGGGCTCTTGCGAGTCTCAGGTATTGCTGCATAAGTTGCTTTCGTCTCTGAGCCGGTCAACAGGAAAACATGTTGGAACATGCTACAGGTGACTCTTGACTCTGCAATATCTTGCTTCTTACACTTGTTGGAACATGCTTCTTCCGTTGAGAGTGTTGCTGTTCTGGAAGCAGTGCTAGAAGAGTGGGAGCAATTGTTCTTTTCCAAAGAAGAATATGTTCCAACTCATGAATCACCAAATGAAACGTGTGACTGGAGTGATGGATGGGATGATGGCTGGGAGGCGCTACCAGAAGAGTTGGAGAGTCCAATGAAAAAGCAAGATGGTGCATCATTATCTGTCCATCCCCTCCACAGTTGTTGGATGGAGATTATTAGAAAACTTGTTGGGCTTGGTGAGCTGCAGAAGGTCATTGAACTTCTGGACCGGGCATCTTCAAAACACAGCGTGTTCCTAGAGGATGACGAAGCACACCGCTTGCTTGAACTCGTATCCACGCTGGACTGCTTCATGGCTCTCAAAATTGTTAGTAGTAATCCCTGTGTTCCCTTGTTTCTCTGTTTTGTTTGTTGTGTTTCGATTAGCGATAGATGGATCCTCACCAAGTCCGAGTGTCGTGTGCTAGAAGATAGGAAGTAGTGGAGTTATGCTAGAAGATAGGAAGTAGTGGAGTTAGTTGTTCATGCCTAGAATGTAGGAGGCCATCACGCCACTTTCTTTTGTTCGATGCTTGCTATAAATAAAGAGCAACATCCAATGGAAAAGTTTGTGAAGTTGCGGACAAACACTCTGAGTTCTTGTTGTGAGTTGAGCGCACTTACATTTGGTATCAGAGCTTAGTTGAGAGGGCCTGGAGTAGATCGCGGCAAGTCACCGCCGCTGGGATCAAGACCCGGCAATCTGCTTCGCGTTCATGAGTGGAGACGGCAACAAGACTCCCCCTGACTCTCCCGGAGTGCTCCCCAAAGAGAAGGGCGCTGATGGCTCTGGTGGCAGCGGCAAGGAGGAAGTCGTACGCGTCATCCGCGACGTCGGCGGGTCAGCCAACTGGCCGCTCCTCACGAAGACGAACTACACCGAGTGGGCATTGGTCATGAAGATCAAGATGCAGGCGAGGAACCTCTGGGATGCCATCGAGCCTGGTGCCGTCACGCTGCAAGAAGACCGCATGGCGCTGGACGCAATCACCAGTGCCGTGCCACCGGAGATGGTGGCGTCGCTGGCGGTAAAGGAGACCGCCGCCGAGGCATGGGAGGCCGTAAAATCCATGCGTGTCGGCAGCGAATCCGTGCGGCAGACGAAGGCGCAGCGTCTACGCCGAGAGTTCGAGTCCATCCGCTTCAAGGACGGCGAATCCGTCGACGACTTCACACTCCGCATCTCCAACCTCGCCGTCGCGCTGAGCACGGTGGGCGAGACGCTTGAGCCAAGCAAGGTTGTCAAGAAGCTTCTACGCGTCGTCCCCAAGCGGCTATCCCAGGTAGCCATTGCGATTGAGATCACGGCAGACCTCTCCAAGCTGACATTGGAGGAAGTCGGTGGACGGCTGCGTGCGGCGGAGGATCGCATGGCGGAGGACGACGAACCGCCGCCCGTGCACACCGACGGCAAGCTCTCTCACTGAGGAGCAGTGGATGGAGAAAATGAAGCAGCGCGGCGGCGGGTCTGGGCAGGGCTCGTCTAGCGGCGCGCGGCGCCCGCGCAAGCGCGGTGACGGCGGTAGCGGCAACCTGGGCCAGGAACTGCAGGCAACCCAAAAAGGAGCGGGCCCATATGGCCCAAGCGGATGAGGGCGACCACGAGCCGGCTCTCTTCATGGCGCAAGTCGACACCGAACCTGCGCCGCCGCTCCAATCTGCGTCGTCCGATCCGGCACCTCCTCGACTTCACATCGACGAGCCCCGAGCGCAGGTCTTCCTCAGCACCGGCAGCGATAACCGCGAGCAGATCGAGGGATGGTATCTAGACACGGGCGCGACGAACCACATGACCGGGCGCGGCGACGTCTTCTCCAACCTTGACCGCACGGTGGTGGGCTCGGTAAAATTCGGCGACGGCTCCGTTGTCGACATCTGCGGCATCGGCACCATCTTCTCCGGCAGGAACGGGGAGCACAAGGCGTTGGACCGGGTGTATTACATACCGTGCCTCCGCAACTCCATCATCAGCGTTGGCCAGCTTGATGAAAGCGGCTCGCGCGTCGAGATCGAGGATGGGTTGCTCCGGATCTGGGATCGACAGCGCCGCCTCCTCGCCCGAGTCAAGCGGAGCCCGAATCGCCTCTACGTCCTGCGCCTCGAGGTAGCTCGGCCGGTCTGCCTCGCCGCCCGTCACGACGACGGAGCTTGGCGCTGGCACGAACGGCTTGGGCATCTCAACTTCGACGCGCTGGCAAGGATGGGGCGCCTGGAGATGGCTCGCGGGCTGCCTCGCGTCGAGCATGTCGAGCAGCTCTGCGACACGTGCGTCGTCACCAAGCATCGCCGGAGCCCGTTCCCGCAGCAGGCGAAGTACCGCGCGCAGGAGAGGCTGGAGCTCGTCCACGGCGATTTATGCGGTCCAATCACGCCGACCACACCAGGAGGGAGGCGCTATTTCTTGCTGCTCGTGGATGACGCCACACGTTTCATGTGGGTGGCCCTCCTCCGAGCGAAGTCTGAAGCCGGCGACGCCGTGAAGAAGATTCAAGCGGCGGCGGAGAACTACTGCAGCAGGAAGATGCGGGTGCTCCGCACGGACAACGACGGAGAATTCACCGCCGCTGAGTTCGCCGCACACTGGGCGGCCGAGGGCGTCGAGCGGCACTTCTCCGCGCCGTACACACCCCAGCAGAACGGGGTGGTGGAGCGGAGGAATCAGACGGTGGTAGGCACTGGCCGCGCGCTCCTCAAGCAGCGAGGGGTGCCCGCCGTGTTCTGGGGGGAGGCCATCCTCACCGCCGTCTACATCCTCAACCGCGTGCCCACCAAGAGTCTAGAAGGCAAGACGCCGTTCGAGGCCTGGCACGGGCGGAAGCCGGCGGTGAGCCATCTGCGCGTCTTCGGCTGCCGGGCGTTCGCGAAGGAGCTCAACAACGTCGGCAAGCTGGATGATCGGAGCTGCCCCGGCGTCTTCATCGGGTACGAAGAGGGCGTCAAGGCCTACCGCATTCTCAACCCGGTGTCTCAGCGCGTGCGCACCTCCCGCGACGTCGTGTTCGATGAGAGTCGCGGCTGGGACTGGGAACAAGGCGACGGCGAGCAACCACCGGGTGAGTTCACTGTTGAGTACATCCAACTCGAACTCCCCCCCGTTCATTCGTCGGTGCCAGCCATGCCTTTCATGACTCCGGGCACAGAGTCTCCTGGGTCGACTACGGCTTCATCAGATGCGCCGTCAGCCGCAGCGCACGCCGATGCGATGTCTGCACCGACCTCTGCAGAGCAAGCCGCGACGCCGGTGGCAGCACATGGCGCTGCAACGTCTGCACCGTCGCCGGAGTTTGTCACTCCACTCAGCAACGACGATGACCGGCTCGACGCGGAACACGGCGACACCCCAATCCGCTACCGCACCTACGACAATCTGTTGTGGGAAGGAGAGCCTGTCCCAGGGCTCGCACGCCGCGACCTCGACGCAGAGCTGCATCTCGCAAGCACGGGGGAGCCGTGTTCGTTCGAGGAGGCGCAGCGGGACGAAGCCTGGAGAGCGGCGATGCAGCAGGAGATTGACTCCGTCGTCCACAACCGAACGTGGGAGCTCGTCGACCTCCCGCACGGACACCGTTCCGTCGGCCTCAAGTGGGTCTACAAATTGAAGAAGAACGAGGCTGGAGAGGTGGTCAAGCACAAGGCGAGGCTCGTTGCGCGCGGATTCGAGCAGCAAGCGGGAGTCGACTTCGACGAGGTTTTCGCTCCAGTAGCGCGCATGGAATCCGTGCGCTTGCTGCTGGCCCTCGCCGCTCAAGAGGGGTGGCACGTTCATCACATGGACGTCAAGTCCGCCTTCCTCAACGGGGATTTGAAGGAGGAAGTTTACGTCCGGCAGCCCCCAGGCTACGTCGTCAATGGCGCGGAGGGGAAGGTGCTGCGCCTACGCAAAGCCTTGTATGGCTTGCGCCAGGCGCCGAGGGCGTGGAACGCCAAGCTGGATTGCACACTGAAGGATGCCGGGTTCCAGCAGAGCGGCCACGAGCACGCGGTGTATAGGCGCAGCCGCGGCGGCTCGATCCTACTGGTCGGGGTCTATGTAGATGACCTGGTCATTACTGGATCATCGCCGGCGGCCCTGGAGGCGTTCAAGTCTAAGATGAAGGCCACGTTCCAGATGAGCGACCTTGGTCTTCTGTCCTTCTATCTGGGGATCGAGGTCCGGCAAGACGGCAACGGTATCTCCCTGCGTCAAGCTCACTACGCCGGAAAAATTCTTAAACTTGCCGGCATGACGGAGTGTAACCCAGTGGCGACACCCATGGAGGAGCGGCTCAGACTGAGTCGTGAAAGCAAGGCAGAGGAAGTGGACGCGACTCAGTACCGGCGCATCGTCGGGAGCCTCCGCTACCTCGTGCACACTCGGCCGGATTTGTCCTTCATGGAACGGCCAACCGAGGAGCACCTTCAGGCGGTGAAGCAAGTGCTCGATGACGTCGCGGTACATCGGATTACGGCCGCGCTATGGCGGCGTTACGGAGCAAAGACGGCTGATCGGGTACTTCGACAACGACCTGGCCGGTGATGTTGACACAAGGAAGAGCACAAGCGGCATGCTGTTCTTCTACGGCGATTGCTTGGTCAGCTGGCAGTCGATCAAGCAAAGGATAGTGGCATTGTCTTCCTGCGAGGCGGAGTACGTCGCTGCCACAACCGCCGCAACCCAGGCACTTTGGATGGCTCGACTACTCGGTGAGCTTCTTGGGAGGAAACCAGAAGCGGTCGAGCTAAGAGTGGACAGCAAGTCCGCTTTGGCACTGGCAAGGAACCCCGTCTTCCATGAACGCAGTAAGCATATTGATCTACGCTATCATTTTATCAGAAACCGCTTGATGAAGGGAGTGTCGCGTGCGATTACATCTCCATCGCGACCACTACGATATGTTCACAAAAGCACTCGGGCGGGTGAAGTTCCAGGAGCTACGTGCAAGGATTGGTATGGTTCAAATTTCATCACCGGACACGAGATTAGGGAGTTTGTTAGTAGTAATCCTCGTGTTCCTGTGTTCCCTTGTTTCTCTGCTTTGTTGTTGTGTTTGATTAGCAAGAGATGGATCCCCACCAAGTCCAGGGTCGTGTGCTAGAAGATAGGAAGTAGTGGAGTTATGCTAGAAGATAGGAAGTAGTGGAGTTAGTTGTTCATGCCTAGAATGTAGGAGGCCATCACGGCCACTTTCTTTTGTTCAGTGCTTGCTATAAATAAAGAGCAACATCCAATGGAAAAGCTGTGAAGTTGCAGCACAAACACTCTGAGTTCTTGTTGTGAGTTGAGCGCACTTACAAAAATCATCCTGCTGCTCCCATATGAAGCTCCAAGGTTGCAGTGCCTGCAGATGGTTGATGTGAAAATGAGGGAAGGAACAGTGTCCACCTCATCAAATGCTGGCGATCATGAGCTGCTGACACTGGTTCTGTCATCTGGAGCCCTGCAGAAGATCGCCACAGAAGAGGCATACTCCAATCTTTTCTCTTACATAAGCCATCTTGTTGGACATCTTGCGAGGTCATTCCAGAATTATCTCCTTGTACACTGGAACGACGAATCTAACACACTGGAGACATCTAAGATAAATGGATCTTTACTGTTCGGCAAGGTCTTGTTTCCGTGTTTCATATCTGAACTGGTGTTCAATGGCCAGTATCTATTGGCTGGGTTTGTCATCTTAAGATGGATGCACACTCACCCGTCCCTTGGCCTGATGGATGTTGTCGAGCCTAGTGTGCGACGGTACCTGGAAGGCCAAGTTGTTCAAGATCAGCAGTTGGGAGGGAGCAATGCTTCTTTTACTGAAAAGAAACTGTCTGTAAGCCACACATTCTCCACTCTAAGATCAAAATTGGTTTCTCTTGTGCAAGCTGCGTTGGTAGCCCTTCCGAACCAAGAGTCATAGACATCTTGTTTTGTTTACATTTTAACATAACTGTTGGTGTAATTCAGTGTGACTGTTGTTAGATGTGTATTATATAACTGTGTATTTACCCCATTGTATAAGGGGTTTATGCTACCTGTACATGTATATATATATTGGCCCTTTGGCCTCATGAGGAATACAATGCGTTATTCCAACATGGTATCAGAGCCAAGGCTTTGTTACACCTAGGTTTCGTTCATACCTAGGGCTTTGCCTGGCCTTTTCCCACTGGAGTTCCTCTTTCCACCGCCGGATCTGTCCTTGGTTCGTGCGGTTTTCACGTCCTTCCGTTCAAATCCAGTCTACCACGGTCGTCTTCGTCGTCTTCCCGGCTGCCGACGTCTCCGATCTGATCTGCCGCCCGGATCGACGTCTCTCTGTTTCTCCGCCCGGGGCCACTCCGCCCTTCGCCTCCTGCCGTCTCGGGGCCGCCGCTCGCCGCCGGCTCGCTGCTCGCCCGCCAGTCGCCGAGCTCGCCGCAGCCCGTCGCCGCTCCTCGCCGCCGTCGTCGGCTCCCCCACCGCGCGCCGCCAGCGCCGCTCCCCACGCAACCGCCGCTGCCGCTGCTCCGCCGCAGCCCCGTCGGTCTTCTCGTCGTCGTCGCTCCCCCGCCGCCGCCGCCGCCGCTCCCAGCTGCGACCGCGCCGCCCGCCGGCTCATTGCAGCCCCGTCGCCGCTCCCTCGCCGTCGTTAGCGGCTCCCTGCCGCCGCCGGCGCCGGCTCCCCATTGCCCGCCGCCGCCGCGACTACGATCGTGGCTGAATACGGTTGTGGATTGAGTGCAACCGACCGAGCGGTCGGTTTATAGTCTGACCGACCGAAAAGAAAAAAAGAGAGGATAGCAAAAAAAAGAGGGAAAAAATGTATTTTTCTGCAGGCACCGTTTCTGTTCCTCGTTGCCCGGTGATCTTCGATGGTCTTAATTATCGGACGGTTTCAAAGACATGCGCATCCACATGCGTGGTCGCACCTTTGGGAGCTTCTTACGCGAGTTGCATTCCCGCCTCGCCCTACTCCACTGTTGAGCTCCTGTACTCTCGAAGGATGCTTCCAAGACGCCGTACAAAGGCTTCGAGGCTTTGAGGATGCCATGGAGACTTTTCGGACTCGATGTCGCTTTCAAGACATGGATTGATGAAGATGCTCGTGCCTCTGCTATTTTGGTTGCTAGCATGGAGGTGCATCTCACTGGTGATATTGTTGGACTGGCTTCCGCACATGCGATGTGGATGCATCTACGCAGCCGCTATGAGCCATCTGGTGATTCTTTGTACCTTCTTTGTCACAGCGACAGAGCGATCGCCGCAGCAGGAGATGCCACCGTGGGCGAGTTCTATGCTCGATTATTCGCGATATGGCGTCAGATCGACTCTTTGGGCCCAGATGTTTGCCGCACCTGTTGGTGTTGTCAGCGTCAGCAGTCTCACATAGAGCTTCGCCGCATCTACGATTTTTTTGACACGTCTCCGGTCTGAGTTTGAGCAGACTCGTGCTCGATTCTTGGCTCGTCATCCTCGTGTGACTTTGTTGGAGGCCCTTGCACTGTTCGTCTGAGGAGATTCGACTGTGGAGCGGGTCCGCTCTCATCATCAGTTCCTTCGCTTTGGTGGCTTCTTCGCTTCTACACCCGCGTGCCTTTGCCTCCACCACCGTGTGTCTCCACCAAAGGATACCTTTGTTGGTAAGGGCCTTCACCGCACCTATTGCAACAAGGATGGACATGTGGAACAATTTTGCTACAAGAAGAAGAAGGATCTTCGTCGTGGTGCTCGCCCTCCGCGGGCACGCGAGGTTCCTCCTCTCAACCGAAGTTCGTAACCACGACACTCAGCCTTCTCACATTGCTAGGCCGCATGGTTGCTTCGCATCGTGCGGTTCTCGCTGGTTCTCCGCTCGATCTTCCGTGAGAGACCACTTTCTACTTCTTCTTCCTCGGTACATCACCTTGGATTCTTGATTCGTGCTTCTTTTCATATGACATCCGATTCCACCTGTCTTACTTCCATTAGTCCTTTAGTTGCTCCTATGACTGCCCACACAGCAGATGGTACCTCTCTTCTCACACAGACGAGGCACTCTTTCAAATTCCTCTTTTCATGTTCCCGCTGTGTCTCATGTTCCAAAACTAACCATGCAACTCATATCTGCGCCACTCACCGATCATGGTTGTCGTGTTATTTTTATTCGACTCTTGTTGTGTTCGGGATCGCCGCACGGGATTCTCGTTGGTACCGCCTCGCCCGTGTGACTCCCAACGGCTTTGGGAGCTTGATCGCCGCCTTCCTTCCGCGCCTCGGTCGGTCTTCTCGCCTCCACCTCTGCAGCTGCTGCAGCCTCCACCGCTTCGTTTGCTCAGTGGCATCATCGCTTAGGACATCTTTGTGGCTCCTGCATGGCTTCTTTACTTCGTCGAGGTCTTTTAGGGTATGTATCTGGTGATGCTTCTCTACATTGTCAGGGTTGTAAGCTTGGCAAACAGCTTCAACTCCCTTATCCTTCTAGTGAGTCAGTGTCTCAGCGTCCTTTTGATCTTGTTCATTCTGATGTATGGGGACCAGCTCCTTTTGTTTCGAAAGGAGCTCATCGATATTATATCATTTTTATTGATGATTTTTCTCGTCATACATGGATATATTTTATGTCATCTCGTAGTGAGGTCTTATCTATCTACAAGGCCTTTGCCACCATGATTCGCACTCAGTTTGACTCTCCTATTCGCGTTTTTCGCACTGATTCCGCTGGAGAGTACTTGTCGGGAGTAATTCGTGACTTTCTTGCTGAGCAGGGCACTCTCTCTCAGTTTTCTTGTCCAGGTGCTCATGCTCAAAACGGTGTGGCTGAGCGCAAGCATCGTCATCTTCTTGAGACAGCTCGTGCTCTCTTGATTGCTTCCATTGCTCCACCACATTTTTGGCCGAGGTCGTTTCATCGCCACTTTCTTGATCAACATTCAGCCCTCCTCTTCTCTGCAGGGTGGGATTCCAGTTGAGCATCTCTGTGGCCAGACTCCTGATTATTCCAGACTTCGCCTTTTTGGGTGTGTGTGTGTGTGTGCTATGTTCTTCTTGCACCTCGTGAGCGCACCAAACTGACCGCTTAGTCAGTTGAGTGCGTTTTTCTGGGCTACAGTGCTGAGCACAAGGGATATCGTTGTTGGGATCCTGTTGCTCGATGGATGCAGATTTCTCGGGATGTTAGTTTTGATGAGTCTCGTCCTTTCTATCCTCTTCCCTCTCCTTCCACTTCAGCATCTGTCATTGAGCCGCTTTCATTTCTGACTTTTCCTTCCAGTCCTATAGTCACCACTCCACCACAGCCTTTGGTCTCCCAGTACCTCCTTCTCAGTCAGTACCTTCTTCACCACTGGCATCCTCTCCCGAGGCTGCTCTTGATCTTGTTCCTTCTTATCCTCTCTACTATACTGCGTGCTCATGAAGTTGAGGTTCCTTCGATATGCCCTCTCCTTCGACGGTCCTCTCCTTGGCTACTCCTCGTTATAGTCTTCGCGATCGCCATCTATTCGGCCTCCCGAGCGTTTTGGTTTTGCTGCGCAGCTCTTGCCGAACCGACTTCTTATCGTGATGTCTTTGTTGTTCATCGAGTGGCGGCATGCGATGGCGGAGGAGATCGCCGCTCTTGAGCGCATCGCACGTGGGATCTTGTTCCCCTTCCCGCGCGTGTTACTCCTATCACGTGCAAGTGGGTCTATAAGATTAAGACTCGCTCTGATGGTTCTCTTGAGTGTTACAAGGCTCGTCTTGTAGCGCGTGGTTTTCAGCAGAGCATGGCCGTGACTATGATGAGACTTTTGCTCCGCCGCTCACATGACCACCGCTTGCACTCTTCTTGCCGTGGCCTCTGCTCGACGCTGGTCTATCTCTCGCTTGGACGCCAAGAATGCCTTTCTCAATGGCGAGTTGCGTGAGGAGGTCTACATGCACCACCCCAGGTATTCTGCTCTCGAGGGTATGGTTTGTCGTCTTCGCCGATCTCTCTATGGCCTCAAGCAAGCTCCTTGTGCCTGGTTTGATCGTTTCTCCTCTGTTGTCACTGCAGCTGGTTTTTCGGCGAGTGCTCATGATCCTGCACTTTTTATCCACACTTCATCTCGTGGTCGGACGCTTCTCCTTTTGTATGTTGATGATATGATCATTACTGGAGATGATCCTCAGTATATCACTTTTGTCAAGGACCGGCTTCATGAGCAGTTTCTTATGTCTGATCTAGGTCCTCTTCGCTACTTTCTTGGGATTGAGGTTATTTCTACTCTTGAGGGTTTCTATCTGTCCGAAGAAAAGTATATTCAGGATCTTCTTGATCGTGCCTCTCTTCTTCGATCGTGGACACCGAGACTCCCATGGAGCTTAATGTTCATCTTCGCTCCACGGATGGTGAGCCTCTTGCTAATCCTACTCGCTATCGCCATCTTGTTGGGAGCCTTGTTTATCTTGGTGTCACTCGCCTACGACATTTCGTACTCGTGCATATCTTGAGTCAATTTGTTTCGCTCCCACTCACTCCACTATAGTCATCTTCTGCGTGTTCTACGATATCTTCGTGGAACTATCTCTCGCCGCCTCTTTTTCCTCGCTCCGCTCTTTACAGCTCCAGGCATATTCGATGCCACAGGGCGATGATCCTCCGATCGCGGTCTCTCTCTGCTTATTGCGTTTTTCTTGCTGGTTCTCTCATTGCTTGGAAGACTAAGAAGCAAACAGCAGTTTCTCGTTCGAGTGCTGAGGCTAAGTTGCGTGCTATGGCTTTGTTGACTGCGGAGGTTACTTGGCTACGGTGGTTACTTCAGGACTTTGGTGTTTCGCTTGCACACAATCCTCTTTTGTCCGACAAGACAAAGCTATTAGCATTGCTAAAGATCCGGTGAAGCATGAGCTTACCAAGCATATTGGTGTTGATGCTTCCTACATGCGGACACAGGTGCAAGACCAGATTGTTGCTCTTCAGTATATGCCTTCCGAGATTCAGTTGGCAGATTTCTTCACAAAGGCACAAACCAGGGCTCAGCACAGTTTTCATCTCTCCAAACTTCATGTTGTTGATCCACCATAAGTTTGAGGGGGGGTGTTAGATGTGTATTATATAACTGTGTATTTACCCCATTGTATAAGGGGTTTCTTGCATATATGCCACCTGTACATGTATATATATTGGCCCTTTGGCCTCATGAGGAATACAATGCGTTATTCCAACAACTGTAACATGAACTGTTTGCTTGAGATGGTGGCAAGGTGAATGTTACAAGGTTTCAACTAGCAGTTACAGAATGTTTTTGGAAAAGAGAAGAGATACCATGTCTGTTAATCAGGATTTACAGTGCAGTTCTTATGTTACATAGGTAAATTGTAAACCTTGTTTGTGTTCTTTTACTGGATCAGCATTCCTTTTGTTAGTTAAGTTGTAAACCCGCTTGTCTTCTTTTACTGGATCAGCATTTATGGTACATTTCTTTTGTTGCATAGATAAATTGTAAATCCTGTTCATGCCCATATGTATAATTGTATATACATTTTTTTTTATTGTATAGCGAACCAAACTTGTCATGAGTTGGGATTTGCTTCGTATATTCCAAAAATCAGGCCACAGGTGAAGGAGCTACGACTGTTGCTGAGAATGCTCAAGAACTAGCTTTGGTGGGTGCTGCTTAAAATGATGTATAACTTATTCCTAATTTGCTTTCTGTCGGCTTAATTTAAAATGTGTTGAGGTGCTCTTGTTGCTACTGTGTAACGCCTATCACTCATATGGGGACTGGTCATTTTTGGATTGTGTTGAACTGCACTGTTGCTTTTATGAACTTGTAAAATATATGCTCATTTCGGTGATCAAGTTTCAGTCATCAATTTTAGTATGCTGGATCACACCGTAGTTGAGTAAAGCCCCATTTGAAATGCTAGAATTTCCTCCGGTTCAGGCAGGAATTGCACTGCTTTTCCCTGTGAAATTCTTGGCAATTCAGATGTGCACTGCTTCGAGGGAGTTTGCGATAGAGTGCGTCGACGTTTGACTGTTTGGTCATGACTCACGAATTGAGTCGCCCCCCCACCCGATAGGTGCAGTGCGGCGGTTGATGCTGGGCATGCTGCTAGTGCTATCTGGACAGGAACAAACAGGCCTTGGTTTTCTTAACGGAACTGTTTATATAAATAACACTGTAGTCCTTCTTTCCTTCAAATTTGGCATCGATCGTCTGTTTTTATAAACCTGAACCTTTCTTTGGATCTCTCAATCTCGACAGATATCTACCAAATTAGGGGAACACAGCTTTGGTTTCCTTAACGGAACTGTTCACATAAATGATGCACGTACATTGCTGCCTTCTCCGAGCGTAAACAAGAGGATGCCGAACCTTCTTCAGCCGGGTTCCTGAGCCTGACATCCCCTTTATTCATCTCCCATCCGCTGCCGCTGCCGCCGCCGCCGTCGAGCGTGACGCCCAGCAGGCGGCTGTTTGGCCCAAGATCGGCGTTGCCGCGCGGTGGCATGCATGGCGCACCTCCGCGGGTTCAGCCGTGCCGAGGCGCACCGCGAACGCCGTGCGCGGTGCGTCTCAGTTGGTGACCAACATGTTTCACTGCCGGAGTGCTGGGCAGACCAACCAATTGCATTCTTTTGAGTCGACGACCGAGCCGATCTCTGTTGGCAGAGGCCATGGTCGACGGCGTCGGTGTGCCTCATTTACTCATTCATACTTGTAATGACTTGAAAAGCGTACACCCACGATTTCACGAGAAAATCTATTGTGCAACGGTGGCACAAACCAGTTTGTGTCACGGGATAATCGGGTGTTGACACATGGCAGACAAAAAATAAAAAAATAATTTTTTTACTGTTCTGTACTGTACCAAATCAATCAAAAAAAATTTGTTTTGCTACAGTAAATTTACTGTTTTGCTACGGTACAGAACAGTGAAAATAGTAACTTTTAATACTTGTTGCCACGTGTCAACGCCCGGTTGGCCCGTGACACAAACTGGTTTGTGCCACCGTTGCACAATAGATTTTCTCCGAATTCATGGGGTCTATACAAAAAAATAGTGTGTAGTGAACACGTGTGTTCACATGTGGCGTAACTGGGTTGTGTGTGTGCGGTGTGTCCGGCTTAGTATACTCTAAAATATTCCGTTCTTGTCACACCGAATTACTTCATCCGTCCTTTTTACTTGATTTCTTTGAATTTAGGGGTTGTTCTTTATAGCTGAGATTTATGGTTTTTAGGTGCAACTTATACCTTTTAGATTGTTTATACGAGATATTATAGAGTAACAAAAACGCATGTGCGGTTTTACCAATATAAATGAAGTCAGTATAGTATATACTACAATTAACTAGTGACCTATCTTAAAAGCATTTTGTTTAAAAACTAGTTACTGTAGAAAAGCTGAAAGCTGAAAAAAGAACATAGCTTTACACCGTTAAATTTTTTAAAATTTAATCACTAATAGATTTAAAATTATCTAGATTTGTTATATAAATATCATAATTTATTAATATATCTTAGTATAACATTATAAAACATAACGATTAAAGCTGTATCTCAATGATTATAAAAAATTAAAATATTGAGTAAAAAAGAACAGAGAAAGTATGGTAACCCAATTTTACCAGCCTACGCAGGGGCCACAAGTGGACCCCAAACATTTAAAACATGCAAAGCCGTTCGTCTTATGGCTAAGCAACCTCGTGATATAACTGATTGTCCGTGCGGTAGAAAATTCCGTTGGTTATTGCCCGCGCATTTGAAAAATTCTGTGGGCCATGCCATTGCCGAGCTTCGCGGTTCCAATTGCTACGATTTAGACGGAGAAAGCATCGTACACAACCGAACTCAGGTCTGTTTTTTTTTCACTTTTGGCTTCAGTTTTTTACTTTTCTACAATAACTAATTTTTAAATAAAGTATTTTTAAATATATGATCTACTAATTAATTATAGTACATACTGTATTGATTTTATTTATATTAGTAAAACCCACACGTGAGTTTTTGTTACTCTATAATCTCTCATATAAATAGTCTAAAAATCACAAACCACAGCTAAAAGTCATAAACCTCATAAAAAAACAACCCTCAAACTCAATTTTCAAGTACACAACTGACAGCCTTCATTTGCCGAATTACTAGCAACGATAGTGCCCTTTCTTTTGGTCTGTCCGATACTCCGATCGATCATGTCATTAATCACTATAGACCCAGTTCAATTCAGTTGCGGCCGGCGACTTTTTAGTCTTTTTCTTTTACCTGAAATAGCAGCTGTCAGCTTTTAGTTGAGATATTCAATTAGAAAAATAAAGAAAAATAGAGAAAACAACCGTTATATTTTCATCAACAATACAAAGAAAAAAAAGAAAAGGGACGTTAAGAAGTCATTATCATGTTCAAAACAGTTTCTGACTTCTAAAAATTATAAATCAAAACTAAAAACCATTTGAAACACCGTATAAAACCATCGCCCACATCCAGTTCAGCTGGCGTGGTGACATGGATGGCACACCTTCGTGGCAAATAGCTGACTAACTATTTGTCGGTACGAGGCAGTCCAAACATGCGAAAAGCCAGCAATGCAGTAGGTCACACAGGAAGTAAGTGTGCAAGAGCAGTTCACCCATCCCGTCCAAAAAACCCAATAATAACGCAGATTGGTAGAGGAGCAAGGAGTTAATACATGATCGGAGCCCATACCTTTTGCCACTACTTACCCCCTATGGCTTCGTTCCTCGCTGCTAGCCTGGTGCCAGCCCCAGCACTGCTGCTACGCCTTCCCCATCGGTGGTAAATGGCGGCATCGCCTCCACGACGCAGGAGATGTAGCGAGAGCGCTACTTCACCTTTGTCATGCTTGTCAGGATGGTGGAGGGGAAGATACCACACAACACGACCTTCCTGATGCCCAATGATAGGCTACTGTCCACTTCATCCTTCCCCGAGAAGCAGGTGTGTCATGGACTAATCTAATTGGGCTGGCCTGCAACATGGACTATGGCCCGATAGTGGTCCATGCAGGTCAGCAGGAGAGCAATATAAAATGAATACTAGCTCCTTGGGCAAGGGAGAACCGAATTGTATTGGCTTGTAGCTTCCTCTCTCCACTGTCCTCTCTACTCCCAATCTAGTTCTTTCTGTTCTTTCTCAAATTTCCTCAATTCCTCTTCTCAAATCCTCTCGATTACTTGTGTGATTTGTATCCTATGATCAAGGAACGTAACAATACGGTATCAGAGCTAGCCATCCTGCTCTAAGTCGGCGCTCGAGAAGTCATAGTGACTACCTCAAGCAACCAACTCCCAATCTCCCCTTGACCTCAGAGGAGGAGAAGGAGACCATCTTGGAGCTGCTAGTGAAGTTAAATGCTTCACTGGACTGCATGATTGGGTTGGTGATGTCTTCTCCAACTTCTACCACGGCGCCCACCACGTGCTCGACATGGAGCCCCAACCACAACAGGAGCTCCATCACCACATCACCGTTGAAGGAGGCTATGCCAATAGTCATTCTGGTGCTTGTAGCATCCTCTTCGACACTCGTGCTAACAGTAGCTACCACCCATGGCGCAGCGGTCGCCATTCCAGTCAGCGCACAGCAGGTATTCGACGAAATGCTAGGCCACCAGGAGCCGAACACCAGACATGTTCTTCCTGTCACGGTGAGCCATGTGCTCTATCCGATGACCAAGGAGGTGCTTCACTAGGTCTTTGATGCATATGGTGCAGAGAAGGTGTACGGGCTCGAGATGACAGATCGTGTTAAGGCGCTTGTCCTGTTCCGGTCAAGTCACGATGCAGCTTGAGCTCGAGATGCCTATCAGGGCCGCTGCATTTATGAAAATTGTTATTGGTTGGACCTCCAATATGTGCAGCCACTCCCCACCAACAGTACCTCAGTGATGCCCACCAAGTGTTTGATGTCACATCCTAGCCATAATGCTGACAAGTCAAAGGCAGCATCCACCCATGCTGTTGTTTTGACCACACTTTCAACAACCTCTGTCATCGCGGCCACTTCTTCACTTGCTGGCACCACCCCAGGCTCACTCGTTGTCAAGCTCGTTACTGCTATTCCGTCCATGTAGAGCAAAGGCACGTGTCGAAGCATCGTCAAGTGGGTGTCACGGTTGCGCATCACTCGTCGCCTGGTGCGCTAGGTCATGAGGGGCAAGTGTATTGTTGCTAGTATCCCTAAAACCAAGGCACTCGCCATGTGTTCGATGGAATGCCCTATCCAGGATGATGCTGACGTTTGCATCATAGCCGTGCCACAATAGCCTACAGTTGCATTGGCATGCATCCATGGGCATGTCAATTTGTTTCAAGCACCACAGTCACCACTGAGGCCCCTAAACAATGTCGTCTACCATCTCTCATGCTTCGGCCTTAGTTGTTCCTTTGTCCAAGCCATGTCCCAATCGCCAAGGCTTTGTTCCTTAGGCTTGTCGCCAAACAGGAGGGCGAGGTCTGCCTTCTTGTTGCACCAGGAGGGTACCGCCTCGTCATGCTCAACAAGTACTACGAACTCTCCAATGCAATGGCAATGGTGGTCACTAGTATTAATGCACAGCAAGATGAATTGTCTCTCATCATCAATGAGCTCAACCAGTAGGCACCATCCATTGGTGCTATGGCACTGTAGCAACCCTGGCCGCCACCAATTCAAACCTATAGCACTACACTGTTGATAAAAGTGACCTCACCAATGACGGTGGTGTTGCGCCAACCCTGGCCACCACCTACTTGTGCCAGTGTCAGAGTCCGCTTGTAGATTAGTGAGCTTAAACCATGGCCGCCTCCCATGAGCAGCGAAAGTGTGGTGGCATGTCAACATGCCTGGTCACCAAACCTGTGCAACCAAACTGCATGGCTGCTATTACTTCCATGGCCACCTCCTGCATAGGTGAATAGAATTGAGTCCTGTCCATTCAAGATCCTGAGGGATATGTAATATGTGGGTACATAAAAGGAATCATTGGAAAGTTTGCACAAGGATGAGAGTTGTAGGACATGGCCAAGATGGGCAAATGCTTTTGATTCTTTGTTGATGTTTGCATGCCCTGGAGGTGAGGAGTTTAAGTGCTCATGCAATGCCTATGATGTAATTGTCCAAGACAATAAGGAGAATATTTTTGTTGTGCTTATTACAAATAGGATTGTCCTTCTGGTGGTGCTAGGTTCTGAAAATGATATGAAGGGAATGGACACATGGGGTTTTGAAAGAAAGATAATGAGTGAGAAGTATGGATGCAATTTTCTGGATACAACTCCTGTAAATCCTCCTAGAAGTGCATCACAACATGAACAGACTGCATACAAGCTCAATAATTATGTTAGTGGGCTGGCTTCTAGCATGAAGGATCAGGGGATTGAGGGTGAATTGACAATGACATGGGATCCTGGTAGTCGTCTTAAACATTTGGCTTCATTAGTTTTTATGCACACTAGGATAAGTTTTGCCAACAAGAAACCCAACTTACAAATCCTCAAGTTGTCTAGATCCATCTGTTTATTATACTGATGTTCCTTCCTCACCATGCAACCAGAGCAAAAACATACCAATCGTCTCACCTCGCCACATCACCGATTTGCGGCATCTCCCCCAGGATCCAGATTTCACCCGTCCATTTTCTCCACATCAAACGGCAAGCACTGGTCTCCCCCCACCTCTCGCCCCTCATTAATCTCCCTCTCCCTACTTGAAGAGCCAACACCGCCAGTAATACTACAACTCGTTTGTGCGCAGCAAGGGTGGGAAGGGGTTCGACAAGGACAGTTGAAATTTCCCTTCAAGCAAAATGGAAAGAAGAAGGCAATGGCAGATCTACACTATTCCAAGTCGCCGGCATCGGCAGGGGGCTTCTGCTTGTTACATCCTAGAAGTGTGGTATTCTATTGATTTTGGCATAGAAGCTGAAATGGTGTTCGTTACCTTTTTGTTTCTGCTACTTGAAATTTTTCCGCACCACTTGTTTTAGATTGTAATTTAATGAAAGATGTGTAAGTCTAGCTTGCATTAGCCTGAAGTTTCTTATAGTGTATGCATCTTTTTGAATTTGTAACTGTGAAGCATATATTTGAAAAATTATAAGCGTCCTCTTGTGTATGCAGTGCTATATGTAATTCAAATTTGGAATTCAAATTCAAATATGTCGTTTTATTTTCAAAGGACCATTTCCTGATGACATAATCATGACAAATGTCATATACGGGATGGAGAGCTAGCATTTCCTAAGGCTATCCACGCCCTTTATAAAATTTTTAGGTATACTAGCTAGTTTTTTTAGATATAGAAAGAACTATCATAGATGGTTCTTATTCTGAACCGTCTGTGATATGTCTTTATCACATACAGTTTGTGGTTGGAATTGTCTATGATAGTATACCTTCACAGACGGTTCTAGTTCCAAATCGTCTATGATATGATTTTCACAGACGAGTAGATAACCCCTATGTAGGATCGGATATGGCAACAAAGAGGGGGTGAATGGTTCCTCTTTAAAAAATGCCCCCAAGTATCCACTAGAATCTTCGATAGCTATAGAAGCTATGAAGAACAAGAAAAGGGCTCATTGGAAACTCAGAGAAAGATCGGCAAATCAAATGACATAGGAAGCTAGGCAGCAAAGAACACACCAGAGGAACCTGGCCAGGCCGGTCAGACCGCCGTTCATGGGTCGATTTGACCGCCGGTCATGGGTAGGTCAGACCGCCACCTTTCGGCCGGTCAGACCGCCTTCTATTGGCCGATCAGACCACCATTCTGGGTCCGGTCAGACCGCCATGTACCGGCCGGTCTGACCGCCATGTACCGAGCGGTCTGACCGCTAGGGTTAGCGGTCTGACCGGGCTGCGAAGAGCCAGGCGCCCGACTTAAAACCTTTTGCACAGAAAAGACTGAAATCTGTAGATTTGAGGCAAATTGATTAATCTCTTCTGTTTCTTTCTGGCCAAATGAGCAATAACCTATTCTAAACAGCATAGAGACCTCTGGAATCCAAGGAATTCATCAAGAGAGCTAGGAATCAAGTTTTGAGCACAAATCTGAAACTTTGACAGAGAATGAGTTGATTTCCAAATTACTCATTATTCTCTAATTCTTTGCTCATGAACTTGTGAATCTCAACTGTAGATGTTCTCACAACAGGAATGCATAAATCTTAGACCAACTTTTGAAGGGAAATCACAAGTTTCAAACATGCTCTGGCATTAAACCCTAGCTACAGTGAAAAGCAGAGGAATCTGACGAAGAGTAAAAAAATGATTCTTTGATTTCATCATTTGGCTCTTGGGAACAAATTGACCAACTCCCATCACAGAGCAACCAAAAACCACTTCTTCAAACAAGATTCACTCAAACCAAAAGAATCCAACAGAGAGCAGCAGACAACAGAAATAAACTGAAACACATGGGAACTCAAAAGGATTCATTGCAATGAATGATTACATGAGTTTTACGGCCACTCACTACGTCCTCATACGTAGTTGAGAAGAGAAATCACTACATGCTTGAGAACACACACACACACAGGAGCACACTGCCTCTCCTACTACTCAAGCGAGCTGAAACACACAGACTCACTCCATTTCTTGTTTTCACACGTGAGTATAAACTGCTGCCTCCCACTCCACATTTTGATGGCAAGAGCTCACCCCAAAGAAGCAAAACAAGAAATGTCATACACTCTCCACTTTCCACCTCTCACACCCATGAGGCAAGAAAGTCAAAGCACTCAATTTGGAGGGAAAACCAGCCTCCAACTCATGGCTTGAGTCAATTTACTAAATTGCCTTCAAGCACTTTCCCGGAAGCTTCCCGCAACCGTCGCCTTGACCGTTTGGACCTCGACTCCTCCCCGAGTCTAGTCCTAGTCCGCTTCGCTGGACACGATCGCACCCAGCATCCTGACCGTCTGGACCTCCAACTCCACCTGAGTCTAGTCCCGGTCCATCTCGCCGCTGCCCGTCGTGTCCACCCGACTCCGACCGAGACCTCCGACTCCTCCTGAGTCTAGTCCTGGTCTGTTCCGTCGCACACGATCGCAACCGACATCCAACAGTCTGGACCTCTGACTCCTCGCTGAGCCTAGTCCCAGTTCGCTCGTCGTTGCCCATCGCGTCCACCACCGGTAACTTCCTCTCTGGTTCTGTAACATCCTGATTTTCATAACCTTTTTGAAGCTTTTAAAATAAAATTCACCATTTTGATTTTTCTGGAATTAATTAAAGCTTAATTGGAATTTTCATTAAATAAAAAGATTTAATATGATTAAATTAAATATTAACATTTGCCAAAAGTATTTTGTTTGTGTTCCTTGTGTCACAAGGAATTTTTCTGCATTTTCTTGGAATTTTTGGAGTTTGTTTGAGCTCAATTTTAAATTTCCAAAAAAAAAGAGGAGAGAGAATAAACAGTACCACGGGTACTGTTCATGCGTCTTCTCCCGCGCGCTCGATCGATCTCTCGCTCTGTACAGTTTCTTTCCTTTTCCTCTCTGTTCATAACTTCCAATCTGGACCTTATTTCAATGTCCTCCCAAAAGGAAAGTTGTGCCAAATCACGCAAGGAATCCATCCCAATTGACCTCTTTCCATTTCGTTCATCCGTTTGCCTTTCATCTCCGATTTTCTGAAACGGACTCTAAACCGAAATCCGCGAATTGGAGCCGGTTTCTACCTCTTCCAAGCCTATAAATATGACCCCTTGACCCCTCTAAACCCATCCCAAGCCGTGGCAAGTCCCCTCAAAGGTCAGGACGCCGTCGGCATCGAGGCCCTTCGGTCCCGAATTTGCTCGTCGCGTCTCGAACTATTCGCCAATCTCCCGGAATCGAGTTTTCCCCAATCTAGGTCAAGAGCGATTCCCGACGTCAATTCGTCGCCTCCGGTAAGCTTTAGCCCTTGCCGTAATTTTTCTTAGACTTGCCTTGTCACGTTCTACGCCGTGCTCACTTCCTTTTCCCCGAAAAACCTCCACAAATTTTTGCCTTCGAACCTCGCTATGACCGTCAATGGCATCTCGTGTCTCCATCTATCCGGTGGTATTTTCCCCAATCCATTTGCGTCACATTGTGCCAAACCATTCCAGGTAGCTACCCTCCAAATGGTTTTAGATTTCGTTCACCGAGCACCAAGATATCAAGATTTTGCTTTTTCCTTCCCGACGTCGTTCAAACGTCGTTTGCGTCGTCTTCGGTGGGTTTCTGTCTGAACCGACAATTTTGCTAACTTTGCCAAGCCGCGTTCTAGCCTGTGCTCACCCTACTTTACCATATTTTATGCCCGGGTTTTATTACTCCCTCCTAACCATGTCGTTGTAGCCGCTCGTGCCGTCATCGTTCTCCGTTTGGCGTGTCGTCGCTTCCTATATGTGCCTTGGGTCCCTAGCAACCCATTTTTCTAGTTAGATTCACCACCCATACCTCCTCTTGCCGACGCTAGCCTTCTCTCCAAAAGTGTTGCTCTTGGGTGAACAGTAACTTTTGCTATTTTCCAGCATTTTCTCGCCCAGCAAACTTTGGATCGCTCGTTCTCCTTCATTCGAACTCCGATTAACCCGATTCTTTTTCCTAAATTCATCTAAAATTGAGCTCTATCTTTTGGTTCTGGTTTTGCAGTTTTTGGAGTTTATTTGAATTTTCTTTATATTTATTTTGTTTGTTTTGTCGTTTCGCGCGTAGAACCTGACGTCGCCGAAGAGTTTGTCGAACCGCAGCAAGAGGGACCAACCGGTGCACAAGAAGGCAAGTCTTCTTTGATCATCTTGAACCTATGATTTTGAAATGTTTTAATTATTTTAAATTATGTGCATTGCTATTTACATACAAGATTAGTTCAAATCTTAAGGTATTAGTTACCCCAATTTTGTTATGCCCTCAGTTGAAATTGAATGCCATGTACCCTTGTCTCCCTAGGATTTCCTTTGGCTCTTTAGTGAGAGTATTATAATCAATTGTGAACAATAGAATGGTAGTATAATGCTTAGTCATGCTATGTAATACCCTTGAAATCTTGAAAATGGGAAATTATGATTTGTCG
Source organism: Dendrocalamus sinicus (assembly GCA_036346575.1). Taxonomy (NCBI): domain Eukaryota; kingdom Viridiplantae; phylum Streptophyta; class Magnoliopsida; order Poales; family Poaceae; genus Dendrocalamus; species Dendrocalamus sinicus. The sequence goes on from CM070675.1 coordinate 7,826,896, forward strand.
TAATAACTCGTGTTTCTAAAAGTTTAGTGGTAATTGGAGTTGTCACTGTTCTTTTAAAATAAAATGAAATGTGGAAATTGGTTTAGATTAGGGTGGATGGTTGGTTTGGATTGGTGCAGGAAGCACGAGATCTTGTAAAGTGTATGTTCCACCCTAGTCAACTAAGGACCGACGCTTGTGTTTGTCCGCATCGAGCACTACCGCACAACCACAAGTCTATATGGGTACGACCTAGTGACTAACTTATGATAGTCTAGTTTAGGTGCCACCAGTGGAAAGTGGGTGCCGAGGATGGACCGGTTATTCACAGTGAGGGACAGGATTTATCAGTACTCATATGGCGCAAGAGGGGCTTGATTCAGTGGTTAGCCTACTGCGGTGAAACCTCAGTGGTGGTATCTAGCTAGATTAGATTAAGGTAAAGGCTTTGTGATATTTTATCTGGGTCTCATGCTAAAGGAAGCGTGTTGACTTTTAGGATAATTTATCTCTTGTGGGTAAAGTTGTACAACCTCTGCAGAGTGTAAAACTATTCGAATAGCCGTGCCCACGGTCAAGGGCGGGCAAGGAATGCATTCACATGGTAGATTTCTGGTTTTGGTTTTAAAATCAAATTTTTTGTATTCCGAGAGTGGAGGGAACTCTCGGAAGGGTATCCTGGCGGTTGGAGCCAGAGAGGGTGGATGGAACCCGCAGTTTTAAACTTGACCAATTGTAATTGGTTGGCTAGTGTTGGTAGATGGAACCTTCTCTAGAAAGTTAAGGATAGTTTCTGCTAAAACATTTACTTTATAAAATTGATGTCTTCGAAAATAATTAGAAGTAATTGAATGAAAATGTTGCTTTGTGCAAAAGAGCCATATAGCCTTCCTTTGACAAGTCTTGCATCTATTGTATTTTTCCCAAGACTTGCGGAGTACTTTATGTACTCACATGCTACACTCAAAAATAATAACCAGAGGAGTACGAAGCTCAAGAAGGCGACTACGACTTCTTCGCGGGTGGATTCGACGAAGGATTCCAGGAGTTCTAGGTCGCGCTTCCCTAGTCAATTGCCTGTGGTGTATTGATGGGTCTTCACCGAGTTTATCTTTTGCTTCTGCTGTGTTTCGTGTGTGCGAGGTCTTGAAACCTCAATTGTAATAATAAGACCTTTCGGTCTGTACTCTTTAATATTGTAATAAAGCGTTGCTGGTTATGTATTCATTTCTCTTAATCGTGTGCACTAGCTTTGATCTCGAGACTAATGCAGAATACACGAGGGTCCGGTTCGAAACCGGTCCCGACAGGTTCCTCGTCTCCCGACTCGCAACCACCTCGGCAGCCTCGATCATCTTCGGCATCCTCGACCGTCTGGACCTCAACACCTCCTGTGCCTAGTCCTGATCCTCCTCGCCTCACCATGACCTAGCTCCGAAGTCCTGTAGCCACACAGACAAGCAAACCATCACATAGCACCGCACGAAACAGCATAATCAATATTAGCATTAATGAATGGTACTCAACCCTAGAATACCCAAAACAAACTCAAACTCTCTAACACAACCGTCAATTACTCATCACAAACATGGGGATACCTCCACATGGTCTCTCACCCTATTATCACAGACCCATTGATTCAGACGGTTCAAAAAACCATTTGTGATGAACTTTTATGTAGTAGTGACAGGAGTTCTTAGATCTGCCCAGGATCAAATGTCCCACGATTCCCAATTTTCAGAGTATATTGCCTCAACCATTGTAACCGCTGAAAGCATCTAGGCCCCTAAAAATATTAGTTTTGGTAATTAATGACATTATGTGATCATGTGACTAATATGTGTGTTAAGTGTTTGAAAGGATTAGTCTCAAAGGAAAAGTAAGAGGTTCACCAAATGATTTCACAAAATTCAAAGAGTTCCAAGACGACAAGGTAAATAGTTTAGGGCTCTTTTATTTTTACCGGTCTTAGGAAAAAGGTTGGAAGACCGGATTATAGGTTAGATGCCGTACTATTAAGAGAGATCATGGTTAAATGCTTGATCATATGCTTATGAACCTTATGGATCAATTTAGAATCATGCATGCACTTAGAAATAAAATTGAACTAAAACTGTGCACTGTCAGAAATTTCGGAAGTACCGGCGTTCAAGGAGCAGAACTTCCGATCGGCCGGAAGTACTGGAGTTAAACTCGCAGAACTTCCGATCGGCCGAAAGCTTCGGCCTCCCGGGCGGAACTTTTTTTCCAGAGAGCGACCGGAATTAAACTTAGCCTCTCGGAAATCAGATGTACCGCTAGTTGAACGGCGGAACTTCCGCCAGGTCGGAAGTTCCAAAATTCGAAAGTTCCGGCAAATGGGAGCGGAACGTTTTTTCTAGAGAGCATTTTTTTCAAAACTTCAACTCGTGGAAATCGGAAGTTTTGGGGCTATATTGGAACTTCCGGAAATCCGAAAGTACCGCATTTTCAACGGCGGAAGCACCGCATTTAATGTCAACGGTTAGTTCTGACGCTCTGACATATCCGTTCTGTTGCATCTGCAGAAATTCGGAAGTTCCGAGTTTATACCTGCGGAACATTCGATTTCCCTGAATTTTCAGGATTAATTATTGCAACGGCTATTTGAGATTGGTGGGGGTATAAATTCGACCCCACAAGCACAATGGCATATTGTTGAACCATTATTGAGTAACCTTTCACACCTCATTTCATCACTTGTGCATTCAATTGAGGTAGTTGAGCGAATTCATGTGCATTTCATCCGTAGATTGATCCTTTGGCACTTGAGTGAGGTCAAGCAAGCTATGATTCATTACTCTTGGTGTTTGCCAACACCTAGACGGCTTGGCGGGAGTGTTCGGTGATCTTCTTAAGAAAGTTGTGAGAAGGCCCGACAAGATTGTGAAGGTTGGAGCTCGCTTACCCGGAGAGGGAAAGAGCTACCGCTAGTGATCGAGGTGATTTGGCTCAATTCGTGGAGCCGGTCTGATTCGTTCGGGCTTACCTCAACGTGGACTAGGGGAGACCGGCATGTCTCCGATCACCACGGGAAAAAGTAATCATGTCATTTGTTGTTTGCTCTCTTATGCTTTATTTACATTCAAGCAAGTTCCTTCATTAAAATTATTTGATTGCTTGTTTCCTTAGAGTAGTAACCTTTGACCTAGTCTAGAAATTATTCTTGCTTGTAGGTTAATTCATTTGTTCTAGCTTCTATTTGAGCTATATTAACTTGTTTTAGTATCTACATTGTTTACTTGCTTTAGGCAATACATTAAGTTAAAATTGTTAGCTTAAATTAGAAGAAAAATTTTAAACTGCCTATTCACCCCCCTCAAGTCGGTCTCCTCAATCTTACAACCGCACACCCCACGCCGGTCATACTACTCCGGTAGTATCGCCAACCACTGAAAAGTACTACCGAATCTTACCTATTTCCTAGTGACACAGCAGTATGACCACTTGCCAGGGCCAGTATTACCATCCCGGTAGTATCACCAACTAAACCCATCATATCATCTCCAGTACTACCACGATTTTGCGTAGTACTACGAAACCTAGACAACTTGGAAAATGACACTAACTGGAAAATAGCTACCGCTATCTAACTCCACATTTGTGGTAGTGCCACTGCTATCTAACTCCATATTTGCGGCGGTAGTGCCACGGCCACCATACCAATACTAGCTTCCTGGTAGTGCCATCAACATCTGGCCAATACTACCTAGCTTTACCCATATCTGGTAGAAACCTGAATTTTAGAAAATTATAAATCCTTTGCAAAACTCAAATGTTAATTGTTCATCACAAAATGACCTATCCTACCAGCATGGTCTCAGAACAAGAGCAATGCGTTATTTTTTTTTTTACAAACAGCGCCTATGGTGGGCGGTTCATCTGCTTAACAACAACATTTCTCAGCAGCGCTCCCAAAATTTAGCATAGCCACAGCACAACTCAGGCGACTTGAAAGAAACAAAATCACAAAAATACAAAGGGTGGCAGCAATACAAAAATTATTCAATGGAAAAGTTTTGACGCGCTCAGCAAGCAAGGGTTCCTTCCTCCACTTGTTCATTATATTATATCAAACGTGTGGGAACAAACTGATGCAAGCAAACTTTTAAGATAACCTAGGCACCAGTGCAAGCCTAGCCAAATGTTCAACCTGACTGCATTAAAAGATACTGGTCTTTCTTCAGGTATACATAGCAATAATAGTCAGCAATACAGATTTGTAAACTTGAGATTATCAACTATTTCTAACTGATACAGTGAACTGGGTCAACCTACATTTCCAGTCTTATCTTGACTTCTAAAAGATAAGCCAAGACAGATCTGAAACAGGAACCAGCCACACAAGGTAACAATTAACTGCAATGAAGTATTAAGAGTTAATACGCATACTACAATTGCGCCTGCCAATAATCTAGTTAGGGCTTTGCTCTGGGAGCATTGCATGACAGCTCAATTAGCTTCTTTTTTCTGGCTGTCATCGCCAGAATGTTGCAGCTTAATGTCAAGTCCTGCCTCATCAGTTTTGTGTTGTTCCTCTCCAAGTTTTTCCTACAGAGTAGAAAAAAGAAAACAACTCAAGTGTTACCATATGTACTTCAGAGTAACAATATAGCAAAAAAGTGGAAGACGAACCTTTAGTGAGTTATTCTTTGATAGAAGTTCATCATACTCCTTTCTAATCCGGTTCACTTCATCTCTAAGTGAAGCATTTTCCTGCTTTAAAGCTTCAGCACGTTGAGCCAACTCCTCACATTCAGCCTGCACAAATTAAAATTTTTGCTTCTTCAATTGGAGGCTCTGCAAAAGATAGTGCTACCCAGTACAGCTCAAAATGAACAAACAACTACCTGCTTGCGCAACCTAGATCTGCGAGCAGAGTCCCTATTGGACTGCTTTCTTCTCTGCCTTTTGAGTTCACGTTCATCCTGAATCATGGGAGAGTCAATATGACTAGTTTCTCCATTTGCCAAACCACTAGAACTTCAAATTTGTATCCACATAACTAATGATAATTAACTTCCTCTTCAACAGTTTTCAAATTTGACCTAAGCATTGCACATCCTTTTATAAAACATATATAATGGCACAATTGCAGGATTTGGATAGAAAAAGTCATACATTTACAAAGGCTATATTACCAAAAAAAAAACAAATTTGATGAGTAATACAAAATAAAAATAAAAAGATTATAGAAATATGTTTTAGACGCTTGCACTAAGGCAAACAATTATGCTTACCAATTACTAGACACAGGGATAGCCTCCTACTTTCGATGGTATGCAAAAATGTTTCAAGTACAAAAATATTCATGATGAGTGAAATGACTACAGCGTATACAAGTACATTCCTAATGCAACAGTTTTAACTTCAATTGCATATATGAAGTTAATTCTAAACACAAATATCTTCCTGATGAATATCTGTATCGCAAAAATATTAATCACTTGGTCCGGTTATATGGTACCTACAAATACTAACAGAAATCACATAAATATAAAGGAAAAAGTGGGGAATAAAATATTTATGAAGCAGAACAGTGGAAGCTACAAAGGAAAAAACAATTCTTGCAAGGGTACAATTCTAATTCATAAGGTAGGGTTAAGAAGATACCTGTACCCACTGCTCTGTTGGAACCATAGCTCCTGGAACTGCAGTTGATTTACCGTGCATTGCAGGAGTGGAGCTTTCTGTGTTGGCCCAGTAGTCCATTCCTATGTTCAAGTTTGTAGTTGGACCAGGTACTGGACCACTTGGCATGATTGCCATAGTCTCGTTCAACTTTGCCTGAGATGGTGAGCGTGATACACCATTCTGGGAACTTCGAATCTCTGATAGCATGCACAGCAAAATTAAGAAGCTTGAGAACATGCAAAAAGGAAAGCAAGCAGCCATAGAAATTTCAACAGGCATACCTCCATCTTGTTCCTGTCCACTTTCCTTGTTCTGCGAATCCTGTAAAGATTACTCAATGATGCAAATATATTACTTCCCCCAAGTTAATAACTACTAAATGGTATAATATGTCTGAAATTGTAGACCAACTTAAACTCAAGTACAGATAATACCTAAAAAGAGTACAGGCAAGTATGTCTGATCAGAAAAATATGAACATCAAGCAAAAGATATTCGATAGGAAAACAACACCAGGAGATCATCTCCTGTGGATATCCAAAAAGATTTTTTTTGCAACTGTTTTTGTATATATACTCAATAAACCGCAGGAGCAGAGCTTACATTCTGAGAATTTGCTTCACTCCCTGCACTTTCACTTTCACTCCCGCTTTCACCACTGCAACAACAGTGTCATTTCTTTTAGCAATGCAAATGGAATGTTGTAAAAAAAGAAGAATTATCATTGTTATTTAAGTTAACAACACACTAACCTTTGAGAGATAGCTCCATTAGCTGATGCCCCTGATGTCTTACCATGTTCAATAGAGTTCTTTCCTGTGATCATGTTCAAGCTACCTAAACTTCCTTTGGATCTTTTAATGGGACTTTTTTCTTTCCCTTCAGAGGATTTTCCATCTGTGTCACCAGCAGCAGCAGCAGCAGTGGCAGCGGCAGTTCCCTGGAAAGCTTAGATGCATTAGACTCCATCAAAAGCACACAAAAAGTCAAGCTAGTGATGGCTTATCTTACAGTAGCATCAGCATTCCCATTTGGAGAAGTCATAGCATAAGGAGTAAATGGGTGTGCACCCTGCAGGATTGTGCAATGACACAACATAAGGTCAGCTCTCAGCAGTACCATTTGAAGTATATACAGAAAATTAAGCAAGGCGATGAAGCTATGATTAAGCAAGGTGTTGAGACTATGATGCGCCGATACACGGTACCGGTACGGCAATACAAATATGGTGATATGATATTTCCCCAAAATCACCAATACGGCGATACGGCTGTATATACATATTAAAATATAAAAGTTGATAATTCCATAAGATAAGACTAAACATTAGGCATTCGTACATAATAACGTCTCTAATATCTCTATCTGCTGCGCAGGAGGGGCTGAAGCACTTCCTTCCGCATCTCCACTTGACATATTGCACAAAGACCTAAAGAAAATCAATCAAACACAACCCTAAGCTAACCAACTCAAATCTGCAAGGGAATCAACTCAGATCTGCAAGCGGGGCACAAGGGGAAGCACCTGATGTGTAAAAGCAGCACAGCCGGAGTCACAGTCGCTGCCTTGTTAGAGAAGTGGGGTGTTGTGGACTCTTATTGGGGGAAGTTTTATACATGAAGATCTACATAACAGCGAGCTGAGAAATTGGGCAGTCAGCCGTGTTGGACTTCCAAGTGGTGACCGGCAACGCGTGATGCACTACAGACAACGTCAAGACGAGCTACAGTCGGTGTGGCACAACAGTGAACATTTCATATGGCAAGTTACTAGATAGGAAAGTATTACTGCTGCAAATTAAGTTGAATAAGTTAGTTTCTGAATAGGTTTCCAAGTCGTATGCACAGATTACATATGATAAGTCAGTTTGCTAAGTCCTATATAAGAGGACATATGCTGTAATTTTTAAAGGCAAGCAATAAGTAATCTTCCCAAGCTGGCGTCTCAAAGCCTCATCGCTGGTCGGCGTGAACCCTGGTCTAGCACCTGAGAGCGAGCACGATACCTCTCGTTATCCCGTGCGTTCTAATCCCAGCTCCCGATTCAATCTGCTGCCGTCTCTCACCATCCATCGAAAGCCTCCACAGAAGCTCAGCCATAACAATATGGTATCAGAGCCATCTTCCACCACCCTTCCCTTGGAGGAGCCGGAGACCATGAAGATATTGGCAAGATGCTGACTGTCCTAATAAAAGATATACACTAAGTAAAGCAAAAGCAGGATCGGCATCAAGATGCAATCTCTCGGTTGCAGCAAGGGGGCCATGGCGTGTCTTCAAGCGCCCTGGCCACCGGCAGTAGAGGCTTCACACTGGATGGTTCCCTCGTCAGGGGGGGCAAGGAGGATGAAAGGAGTGTGTCTCGATATCATAAGCTAAATTTCCCAATTTATGGTGGAGATGAGGATCCATTGCCTTGGCTCAATACATGTGAGCAATTTTTTCGCAAACAACGCACGTTAGAAGAGGAGAAAGTTTGGTTGGCGGCATACCACCTAACGGGTGTTGCACAGTAATGGTATTATCAGCTGGAACGAGATGAGGGCGTGCTTTCATGGCCTCATTTCGCTGATTTTGTCAACATGCGCTTTGGACCTCCAACCAAAAGCAATCCCTTGGGAGAATTAGCACAACTCTGGCGCACAAGTATGGTCGAGGAGTATCAGGGGCACTTTTTGGCTTTGTTGTGACGTGTAGAGCCGTTGTCTCAACTTCAACAAGTTCAGCTATTTACGGCTGGTCTCATGAACCCACTACGTACAGATGTGGAGTTGCAAAATCCAAGTAACCTTCGGACAGCTATGAGCCTAGCTCGAGCTTACGAACAACGGCTTTTGAAGGAACCAATTTAAGACTGGGTTCGAATGGGCGGCTTGTGGCTTATGCTACAGTAACTAGCTTTCAAACATTGTATCTTTTCAAGGCGGGGTTTACAGGTCAATTATAGTAGACAATGTACTAACTTCAGCTATACCAGCCAAAACCACACGCGATTTGTCTTTCTCTTTGTACTCTCTCACGAACAACCAGAATTCAAAAGCCAAAAGCCACAGTCCACCTGAAGTAAAGGAGCCAAGGTCATTGCCATCAGCCCGGTCGGCCATCACATCGCCCAGTTCTATCGCAATCCCAAAACCCAATCCCACCCCACCTCAAGCCACACCAGCAACAGTTCCGACGGCACCTCCATTGATCGAAACAACACCGCAAACACGTTGGAGGCGGCTCACGACAATTGAGATGGCTGATCGTCGAGCAAAAGGTCTATTACAATTGTCCGGAGAAATTTGGTCCAAATCACCAGTGTTCCATGAAGGGCATTTACTTGCTTGAATTGGAAGACAGTGAGGACGGCCAGGAAGATGAATGTGCTGTGGATATATAGCTGCACACCCTTACTAGCATTCGAGTAGGCCCAACTATGCAGTTACAAGTGCAGATCGTAGGTGAATCGTTCCAGGCACTCGTTGACATAGGATCAACTCATACCTTCCCAGTAGACCAGATTGCACGTCAGCTCGGTCTCAATTTGTCTCCACGTCCAAGCATGAAAGTGGTGGTTGCTAATGGCAATAAAGTATCATGCACGGGTTGTGCACCCTGGTGCCATTACTGATTGACAAGGAAGACTTTATAGTGGATTGTTTTGTCATTCCATGGGAGGATTTGACATTGTCCTAGAAGTTCGATGGCTTCAGACTCTAGGGCCAATTGTTTGGGACTTTGAGCTTCTCACAATGTTTATCCCCAAGCCCTTGCTGGTATAGCGTGCTCATCTGTACCAAGGTCGTTGGGAGGTATTGGTGTAGTAGAAGGATTGTCCATCTAAAGCTTCATGGGTTCTTCTTCCGGAATTTAAAGAGCGTTACCCTGATTTCCAGCTCGAGAACAAGCTGTTTCTGCAGGGGAAATATTGCGGACTCTTATTGGGGGAAGTTTTATACATGAAGATCTACAAAACAGCAAGCTGAGAAAATTGGGCAGTCAGCCATGTTGGACTTCCAAGCGACGACCGGCAACGCGTGATGCACTACAGACAACGTCAAGACGAGCTTCAGTCGGCGCGGCACAACAGCGAACACTTCAGATGGCAAGTTAGTAGATAGGAAAGTATTACTGATGCAAGTTAAGTTGTATAAGTTAGTTTCTGAATACGTTTCCGAGTCGTAGTAGGCATGGATTACATATGATAAGTCAGTTTGCTAAGTCCTATATAAGAGGACATATGTTGTAATTTTTAAAGGCATGCAATAAGAAGTAATCTTCCCAATCTGGCGTCTCAGAGCCTCAATGCTCGCTGGCATGAACCCTGGTCTAGTGCTTGAGGGCGAGCACAATACCTCTTGTTATCCCTTGCATTCTAATCCTAGCTCCTGATTCAATCTGCTGCCGCCTCTCACCATCCATTGAAAGCCTCAGAAGCTCATCCATAACATGGAGAGTGATTGGAGTCGCTGAACTAGAGTTGCTAGAGCCCCGCCAGATCCTTGTTGGAACTCTGCCCCACCAAATAGCTAGCAAAGAGAGGCAATGGGAGGGACAGACACAAGCAGAGGCGGCGGCAAGAAAATGGGGGCACAGGAGTGGTATCTGAGCTGCATGCTAGGGTTAGAATTTAGATGCAATCCTAGTGGGCTGGGCTTCAATTCAAGGGGTGTCTTATGGGTTGTATCAGGGTATCGACAGGTATCAGGCCACATCAGAATTTATTTTCTTTATTCTAAAACGGAAATTCGCTGGTACTTTCCAATAAGTATCGGCCATCGAGTACATGTCGGTGTTGTACCAGTACCCGATACATATTGGGGTACTGGCACACTGCCTGGGTGAAGTATTGGTGCATCAGAGTGTTGGAAGCATACCGGGGGCATAGATGAGTGAGCATATATTCCTCCAGGAGGGTACATGACATATGGTGGCGGCGGAGTCCCATATGGTGGTATCATAGGCTGAAAGAAAGTAACAAGAAAGCCGTGAACAAAAAACATTTCTTAAAGTGCCTAGATTATTACAGCAACTACACACTCACTAGCAAAAATCAATTGATTGAATCACCTTCCAAAATTACATGGCTACCTATGGCCCTAAATCAGCAAAGCTTGCGATCCAGATGCATTTATTAGATAACAAAACATCATCCAAAGGAATAGTTTCACAGTGTAATGAAAATATTATAAATCACTAAATAGTAAATAGTGTCCAATATTGTTAAAAATATTGCCTCCTAACAAACTAACGTCCAGTTGACAGCTCTTCAACCACAAATATAGTTAGAAACTTAGTGTAATTCTGTAGACATTATTAATATAAAAATTTTCATAAAACTACTATAAAAGCAACTATTTCTATTAGATAGCTATGTTCAAACATTGAAAAACATTGCTACAAGTTTGACTTACACCTAGCCTTTCGCTTTTTTTTTTAAAGAACTTCAGGCATTCTGTGATAACATTCTCAAGTCTCGACAGAGAAAAAGGAAACAGAACAATACAGTAGTTAACCTCCGTTGTAAAAGAGAAGATAAAAACCTTACCTGAGCTCCCCACATGTAAGGATGGCCCTGTGGGCTTGATGCCACAGGTGAGGGGAAGAACCCATGTGGTGGAATTGGAGGATATGCCTACAAAAACCAGCACAGAACATAATAAGCAAACTAGGGCAAATAGTTCATACAATATCTCTATTAATGATATAGATGAATCAAGAAGGCAAATGAGTGCAGCAAGAGAAGAATATGATGCGTGAGAAAGATTTTCCATTCCTTGTACCCATACCAAAGGAAAAAAAATATTATAACAACAATAACAATAAAACCTTTTATCCCAAACAAGTCAGAGCAGAATAGGAATGAAACCTCAAAGGTCAAAAAAAATAAGAGCCTTGTTATAAAACTTACAAGACTACAACCCTAAAAACTACATTCTGCCATCTGAACTGAGAACCTAAAACATCATCCCTAAATCTTCTTGTTATGTCATGGTTAAACGGAAAAATATTAGTGCAACAGAATTTAATTCCCTTTCCATCTCTCAGAATACTAGAATCCAAACAGTTGATCTTTATCCATTGAGGGCGAGGAACTATATTTGGTATTAATTTTATTTTCCCCTTTCCTTGTGTTGTCACCCAAGGGGGCATAAATGCTTGAGTCATCAATCTCCTAAACAGGGAGAAAAGCTTGCACACCTGAAAGTTTGCCCAATCTGGGTAAACAGTCGGTGTTGCAGCACTTGAAGTAGCAGGTGGCTGTTGCTCCTGTTACAAAAAAAGGGCAAGTTTTCAATAAGGATGCATTTCCTTTTTCTTGGTACAGAGATAATGCCACGGGGCCAGCATTAAAAACCTGAGGTGCAGATGCCTTGCTTGCCTTAGTTGGTGCGTCTGCTCCACTGCTTCCCATGGTAACTCACAGATGGTGGGCAGAGATTACTCCATTGTCCATGAACACATGAAGTGGCATAAAGCAAAACCTGAATTGGCCACACAAAGGGCACAGGTAAGCTACCCCAAAATGGCAAATTTTTTTACTAGGACCACCATCGCTAGACCCATCTCCCCCTCTCCTTGTGATTACAAGGAAGAAGCGCACGCGCGCACAGACGTGCGCCTCTTTAGCACATGCCTAGACAGAAAGGCCGAAAAAATCCGCGACCTCATAAAATTTCTACTGAAGTGCACTCGCGTGTGCATAACAGGTAAGCACCAGGTTTGAACCCTGGTGGGTGGAGTTGTACAGCTACAACTCCACCACCCCACCAAGAGGTGGTTCTCAAACCCCATCTATCTCAGGATCTCAAATTCTTCCAACAATTGTGAAGGAATAAAATACCATCCCACAAATAGAAGTAGTACACAATAGCCTAAATTGACTCATGTTAACAAATTAAAACAATTGAGGCCAATTTAACTGCTCAAAACAACTAAACATTTTTTGTTGAAAAAATTAGAATCTTCATTAAGTTGACCAGTCAAGGCCAAATACAGTGATTTCCAATCACCTCACAATGTGGAACTTAATCTAGACTTTTATCACAAAGTATTGGTCAAATTAGCTTCAATCCGCATAACTTCCGTGGTCCATATCAGTTATAGCACAAAACAAGCCATTGAACACTAAATCACTAGTAAACCCATCGACCACACAATTGAAACCCTCTGTTGGAACAAAAATTTCCCATAAAGTCCAACTTCTACTATTCTACTACAGTACAGCATTATGCTGCCCAAACTCCAAAAACCCTAACCTGGTGTTTTCAAACTAATTCGGCGTGCTACCTGCCACGTATGGAAACTAAATAATAGAGCAAAGCCCCCCAAAACCCAGGATTTCCGAACAGTAAGACGGAAATGTTTCACTCCCTAATGAACCATCAAAGCCTTCCAATTTTACATCGAGATAGCCGCAATAGCCTAACTTAACAACACAAAAAGCTTTAAAAGTACAACGTAACGACTGAAACACAGTGGGGGAATGAAGACTAACCGACTATCATAACCTCGATAAACCCCAATAGAAACCATGAGGAAATTTCATATCATTTCAGCCGCACCACGTCCCTCCAGCACTCGCGGGTCGCTTTTTTTTCATTTTGCTTTAAAGGAAAGCCGCAATTAACCTATTGGAATCCAAACCAAAACCTGACAAAATTACACTTAATAAATTAACCCTAGTTTCCTCGGTTCAAAATCCAAAGCCTAAACTCGAAACCTGTCACCCTAAGGGTCCGTTGCTCCCGAGAAGAATTTTGACCAGGCCCCACGAAACCCTAACCCTAGCTTACAAAACCCGCCAAGTCTCGCGCCAGGCCAGGCAGTACTACCACCTCGCCTCGGATCGAAACAAAAACCAGAGGCCCAAACTCGGGGAATCGCCCCCCGCGGGGCAGAATTCATAAACCCGCGGCCAGATCCGGCGAGGCCGCGGGGGGAGTAGCTCTCGGGGCCGCAAACCCAGGCCGGCGGCGAGCGGATCCGCCGCGGGGGCCGAGCAAAATCGCGGGGGGGGGGAGGGGGGCGCTTAAAGTTGGGGGGAGGGAGGCGCGAGGTCACCTCGGTCGCTGGTTCGGGGGGAGGAAGACGACGAGGCGAGACGATGGAAGTATGGCGCAGTTGCGGCACGCGGCGCAGTGCTAGGCTCGCGACTCAGCTCGGCGGTCTCGGGAGCGTTCGCTCGCTGGCTGTTTGGGAGCCTAGTCTACTACTGGGTGGGTTGCTGCTGCTTTAGCGTGTGACCGCGTGCCGCGTGCGTATTTGGGCCTGCATGTTGGCCTTACGTTTAGGCCTTATAGACGGCGCACTTTGAGCCCATGCGTTGCATGTAGCAGATGTTGATGCTCAGTTCCAACCAAAAAAATGAAGTACACTGTCCCTTCAACATTATAAGCCTGTTCTTTTTTTACTGAAGCTCCTGTTTTTTTAGCTGCGACTTATAGCTTTTGACTGAAATTTTTGAATTTTGGCTGTTTGCAAGACAGATTATAGAGAGGAAGATACTCGCTTGCGATTTTTGTCATACAGATGTTAGGCTTTTAACGGGTACTACAATTAACTTGTAGATCCCGTCTTGAGAAAATACTCCATTTAAAAGTTAGGTACTGTAGCAAAAGCCAAAAGCCACTTTTAGAAGCCGAAAAGAACAGGGCCAGACTTTTGGCTACGGCTTGTGGCTTTTGGGCAGTTCATATGAGATATTACAGAGTAATAGAAACTCACGTGTGGTTTTTGTCGATATAAATGAAGTTGGTACTGTATATACTATAATTAACTAGTAGACCATATCTTAAAAAGATATTCCGTTTAAGAGCTAGTTACTGTGAAAAAAACCGAAAAGTAGTTTTTAGAAGCTGAAAAGAACAAGCCCTATACCTGTTCTGCGCTCTTCAAGACGTCAATGCAGATAACGCATACAGTTTTGAGTTAGAAAAGTCATTTCTTTAAAATGCTGTTTGAAGAAGTCGCTCTATTTGTTTCATCCTACGGAGGAGCTGAAGTTAAAAATGAAAAAGAACAGTACCCGTTAACATCTGCACTATAAATAGAATCACTGCCGTTCTAAGAAAAGAACAGCACTGCTATCCTGAGCAAGTGAGTATACCATAACTTAAACCAAATTCTTCAACAGCTATTCACACCTTTTATTTGGTAGAATCTGAACAGAAGTCTATGAAACTGAGCATGACTACATTGTCGGAACTTTGAAAGAAGCTTCGCTCGTTGTTTGAGCAGAAGACCTTCAGGGTCCACAAAAAACGAGGTGTGCTTAGAAGGAAATAAATTGGCTTACTTGATGGCTAAACATTACGTTGATCACAATCCTATTAATGGTGATATGGGCACAAATATGAACATGTTTTCACATCTTGATCAATTCAACCTTTTAAAAAGCTAGATTAGCATGCTATATGGGCACAAATATGAACCTGTGCAAAGGCCCTCTTCGTATTGCCTGATAGCCTCACCAATAGAGTTGCATGTCCTATCCCTGAAGTACCCACACGTCACAACAAGAACCTAAATTCCATTACATAGTGCCCTCAATACATCTAGTAAATCTAATCCTCACTCAGACCTAGATTTTACTACCTAGTCCATTGATTTATTCGCAATGATGCTAAGACTCAGAAGATTTCACTACATAGTCGATACACCTCACCAGCTAGAATGACCACTCTATTTGCTTAGGAATGTAGAGACACGCCTAAACATCACCCTGATATATGTAGCAAGAAATTAAGTATTTTTCAAGGTATAAGAATAGCTAAAGTAGTCTCTTAGCTGAACAAATATAAAAAAATATTCAACCCTATATGTTAGCTGATTTGATGATAGCATCAGAATGGTGCAGGAAAAAACCTAGCTGGACTGCAAATTCACCAAATACTGAATGCAATTTGATCTAAATAATAGCGCAAATTTTCTAGAATGCTTTGCTGGATTTTCTGTAAAGCAACAAATTTGTTGAATTGATTAATGTGGATACCAGATTCGGAACAAAGGACATCATATAGAGAGCTATTTAGATAATTTCTGCGATTTTCGCCATGCATTCAGGGAAATAGGATTACTATGCTAACAAATGAATCTGACACGTTTCTTCTGTTGGTGTCAATCATCATTTGTCTAAGAATTGAGCACTGAAGATGGTAGCATCATATTATTCCCCTCCCTGAATTAGCGAAAGAAAAGCCCAAACTACATGAAACAGTTCTTGTCCCATAAGATCACCTATAATATAATATAAACCAAAAGGAATATTTGAAAGCAAGAACAAAAGGTACAGATCCATACGAAAAAAGGAAAATGCTAATTGATTCAGAGTGTAAGTTAGGAATTTTCTTCAAATTCACTCTCACGATGTAGGCTACAATGGTTGATCCAGTGGTTGATCCAGTTTAAATGCAAAACACAACTGTTGCAGCAAAAAGGCACCGTCATCATAGGCAATGCAACCACAAGCACTGCTGAAGTTACCTTCAATAGAAGCTAGGTGAAGATGATGACTCTCAGCATCCGATCGATAATCCATTGGATCAAGTTGAATCCACCACGAAGCCCTCCAGAGGTGGTGGTTTCCAACCGTTCCTCATCATGGAAGCTACTTACTGAAGTAGTGGAAGGCTCTCCCTTAATTTCGATGAGAGCTCATCAGAAGATTCCTACTAGAGACATGAAGTTAACGTAATCGATGATATCAATCCAGATGTCATATATGATTCTTCACAACAAGATCCCCCAAGACCCGGTTGTCGGAATGGTGCAAACGCATCTGCATCACCCCGAAGGAATGGAGATAATAGAGCTGGTGGATATCGATCAGCTAATCCACCTGCTTTTACCTCACCACGCTTGATAGGTCGAACGAGACAGGCATGAGGCTTGAAAAGAAACTCGGGTCATTGTACCCCTTCCGCTAATAGGAATCCTCCAAGGCCCTTGGTAATTGTTCAGAACTTGCAACGAGTCTATGATATCTTAAATAACCCTGTTGTGGTTACAGACCAAACAGAGAGAGAGTATGGTAGTGGAGAGTTAGGTGAGCAATGCTTAGGGTTTCCCTCATGGCTTGTATCGTATATATGTCCACAAGGGGAGTGTTTTTACAGCAGTACCCTTACATTTGAGTATCCCTCTCAGGGGTATTTATGTCATTACACATGTCCCAGTTTGGGCCTTACAGCCTCCTAACAGGCCGGCTGGGCTTAGGTGGGGGCCACCCCTACAACAGGAGCCTCTCATGGTGACAGGCTTCACGGGCCGAAGCCATGCTGCCGAGCCATTTGGCCCCCTCTGTCCCTACGGCCTGTGAACTTCTGTATTGTTTGATGAAGCCCTATGGCCTGGTATAGTCTCCACCCCGCAATGAGGGTATAGCGTTGGACGGTTTGTCGGAGCCGTCCCCGCTCGCAGGGCCCTTCAGTGGTGGGGTCAAAGTCGCAGTCGCAGCGGAGACATGCTCTTGTCGCAGGCTGGTCGAGGCATCTGGCGGGGCCAGCTCCCATGCTAGACACCGTAGCCGAGTGCGGGGGACCCTGCCCGGAGACGAGTCCGAAGCGAGTTCCTCGCAGGGGCCTGGAGTCGTTATCCTAGTGCTGGCGTGAATCGCGCCGACCCCTGGGATGTCAGGAGGCGGGCAGCCGCAACCATGCACGCTGCCCCAATGGGAGAGTATGCGTGGCGGGGCGCGATTGGTGTGTCATGGTCTACCAGCGGTTGCACGACCGCAGTCACGCGTCCCTTTACGAGAGAGATGGGACACGTGGCAGGATGCTGTCAGGTGGCTTGCATCTGCGCTCTTTCGCCTATCAGTGGTTGCGCTCCTCGATCACAAGGAGCCGAATCGCCAGGCATCCGCCGGCTACACTCCCGTCGATTGGAGTGCCGTCGGTTGCGTTTTCCGTCGACTCGGGGCTCCTCGAACATATATGTGCCATCTTCCTGCGCCGTCCTTCATAGCACCATGGCCGGGTGCGAGCTTCGGAGTCGTGGTGGCTTCCGGCATCGCTGTGCGGGCTTGGTCGGGGTAGACTCCGGGGTATTCGCGTGGGCCCGGGATCATAGGGCCAGATGATGTCCCGCGGCTCGAGGACAGTGCTTAGATGGCATTGTAAGTTAGACCAGCGCCTGCCCGTCCCCGCGCTCCGCCTGGCAGGGGCGTCGTATGAAGAGGAAGCCATATTTGCGTGAGACCTCATTCTATGGTCATTATTCACGAGATGTTATGCGCGTGAAGTAAAATATCTAGAACGTAAGGAGCAGGGTACGAGGCTGCCCCCGGCGTGTAAGGCCGAGTCGGAGGCCCGGCCGGACCCCAGAAATAAAGGCCGAAGTAGGCATCGGGCAGTCCCGAGCCATCGGAGTCGGGGTGGTCTTCGGGATTGCCGCATAGACCTGCGGCGATGTAGCGAGATGTCCCTTCGTGGGGGCGGGGCTGAAGTCAGAGCCAAAGTCTTTCTGCTGAAGCGGAGGCCCCGTCGAAGTTGCTGT
Organism: Dendrocalamus sinicus; assembly: GCA_036346575.1. Lineage (NCBI taxonomy): Eukaryota > Viridiplantae > Streptophyta > Magnoliopsida > Poales > Poaceae > Dendrocalamus > Dendrocalamus sinicus. The sequence goes on from CM070675.1 coordinate 7,845,009, forward strand.
TGAGGTTGACTGGCCCATGGCTTGTCGTTGCTGCATTGATGGCCCCGAGAATTGCGCCGACACGTGCCGAAGGATGCGCCACGCCACACGACCTGTATTTATTTCTGAGGGAGCAGACGCGTGGCGGGATGTCATTGGCGCGTCGTGCGCTGTCAGGCCCTTGCACGACTGCGGTCGTGTACGACGCGCGTGGGCGGCTATGGCGCTTCGGCTTCGATCGTGGGGAGGCGGGCGGTTTGTCTCCCGTCGGTTACACTTACCGGCGGTGCGGGAGATGAAGGGGCTTTACATACCCCCTGTGGCACCACGTCTGCGTCTCCTCCACACGCCTTCTGGTCCCTCCTCCTGTGCCCTGCTCTCTTGCCTTCCTTGCCGCCGCGCTGCCCCCGTCGTCATCTAGTTCTCAGATAGCGATGGCGCACGGCGAAGAACACGCTCAGGAGGTCAGTGATAACGCCATCTCCCAACGGTCCTCGTCGCTCGAGGTAGAGTACACGCTCGAGAGGCGCGATTCAACGGCGGTAGACAAATGGTGGGTGGCAACGGAGAAGATGGAGGGCCCGTGCTCCCGCATCTTGGGCCCCACGCTTGCGACGGAGGAGACAATCCACACGCTGCTACGCGAGGGGAAGCTGTCGGACCGTCGGTAGGTACGACTGCTTGCCAGCGATGAGACAGAACCGCGCCCAGAGAAGTCAGAGGCGATCATCTTCGTCGCCTACTTTGAAGCTGGGCTTCGCATCCCGGCCGCCATGATTGTCGGCGACGTCTTGCGGACCTTCAGGCTAGAGCTGGCACAGTTGACTCCGAACGCGCTGGTTCGCCTTGCTGTGTACAGCTGGGCCCTACACACGGAGGCATGCTAGCCCAGTGCCTCGATGTTCGCATTTCTTCATGACGCACGATGCCAGCCAAAAGGGCAGAAAGACGGGACGTTCTCCAACTTCGGCAGCGTCAATTTTGTCCTGCGATCGTCATGCGGGAAGATCTTCCCAGCCAACTCGACCCGGGTGAAGTGGGAGCCGAACTGGATGAGACTGTGGTTTTACCACCATGTGGCGAGCGGCAGTGGCCTCGAGTGCTCGGGCCGGCTGGTGGCGTTCAATGCCACGCCCGGCATACCCATCGACAACGAGGACAGGCGAAGGGTGCGGAGGCTCGTGGGGATCACCGCCCGCTTCAACATGCGCAACCTTGCTGAGGAGTTCGTCATGTACGGCGTGGCGCCACTCGCCCGTGAATGGCGCATGACGACTGGGAGCCTTCGGTCCGACAATGTCTGCCCGTCTGTGTCTTCGCTGCCGGGACCGTCCGACCTTCGTAAGTCTTGGCGAAGTCTTACCCTCCACTTCTGCCTATTGGACTATCTTCTTAACTCCGCCCCTTGCCGCGTATAGGAATCCGCCTGGAGGACGCAGAACGCGCGGTGGGCGTGTTTCTCGGGCCGTACACGGCCAGGGAGCACGACTTGCGCACAGCTGCCACTGCGGAGGCGGGCTAGGGCGAATAAACCGTGTGTGCGAGGCCCTGGGCATTCACGTGCCGGAGCGCGCCCCTCCGGCCCCGAGCCAACCTTGCCGTCGAGATGACGGTGCCAGGGGGAGAGGACCGCCGTCTCATCGGGGGGCTCGGTCCTCTGCGACCGCGCCCGTTGCGTTGGCTGTCATTGCTCCCGTCAGTGCGGTGGACGCCGACTCCGATTCGGTGAAGTATGCCGACTCGGACCTGGAGGCGGGTGCGGAGGACGAAGGTGAGGGGTCTCTGGGCGGTGCCAAGGACCCTGAGTGCATCACGGATGATCGGGAGGGGGAAGCTTCATCGCCCGCGGTTGTCACTAAGATGGGGCTACCACTCGTGGATGATGCTAGGATGGGGTCCTCGCCTGCGGTGGCTGCCGAGGTGGAGCTGCCGCCTGCGGACGTTGCTAGGGTGGAGCCCTCACCTGCGGCGGCTACCGAGGCGAGGTCCCCACCTCATTCCCCCAAGGTGAAGCGGCCATGCTTACGATCACCTCCTCGCCCGAAGAGGAGGTTCGCTGTGGCGGGCATAGTTAGGAGCCTGTTGGACTTCGATTCCGAAACTGAGGCCCCCCGACCTCACACTCCCGTGGCCTCTTCCAAGGCTGCGGCGGTTGGGGCCCGGGGTGTGCTGATATTGGGCTCCGACGCGGAGGCCCCCCGGCTCGGAGGGCCAACTTCGTCTGAGGGCGCCAGCATCCCTGCTGCTGGTGGGACGCCCCGGCAAAGTTCACCGGCTGATGCCGAAGGTACCTTCACCTCCCTTGCCTAATTCTATGGTTCGTTCGCAGGGCTTTAACCGCTCCGTCCCTTCGCAGCGGCACGCTTCCCGGAGCATGGACAATCTTCGGGTCGTCGGGACATTCCTTTGGGAGGGGCGCCCGATGCTCCCAAGACTATCGTCGCAGGTGCCGCGCGCCCGAGCTTGGCAGATTTTGCCCCTCGACCGGAGGTGTTGGGAGCATGGCGGGGGGGTCGCGGATCATGCGGCCGTGAACCTGGATGACCAGGCGCTGCTAACCTACAGGTCGGAGCACCTTGGGTACGCGCTAGAGGCCTCGGAAGTGAGGGTGGGTATCTGACCTTTGAACGACACGTGGTCTTTTAGGAGTTTACTAAATGCTTTGCTGTACAGGCCCTCGTCCTTGTTCAGGCGCTGCAGGCGGCTCACGCCCGCGAGCGGGGGGCACTAGAGGACTAGCTGTTCGTCGCCGAGGAGGCTCTACGCGCCTACGAGGAGGCACACTCCACCAAGGACAACTGCATCCAACGCTTAGAGGCAGAGCGTGCGGAGACGATCTCATACGCTGAGGCGCTCGTGGCGGCGGCGCGGTTGTTGGCCACAGAGGCGGCACGGCGAGCGGCCGCAGAGGAGCGTGACGGCCTGCTCTAGCAAATTGCTGAGCTGGAGAAGGAGAAAAGCCATATCGCCACGTCTCTCGAGGAGTGGGATCGGACGTTGGGCGACACCTCGGTGGCCGCTTGGGATGCCATGCTGGCTTTGGAGGGGACCCTTGAAGATCTCATCGCCGAAGTGTTGCCTCGCTCCTTCGGGCCCGAAGAGCTATCGCGGACACTTCGCCGGATCGGGGATGCAGCCAACCTTGCTCGCAATGCCGCAACATCCTTCGGCAACCACTGCTCCTACGTGACCTCATGCCTGGCGTGTGCGCTTCTCCGGCACCGGGGCTGCCAGCATGTTGACGGTGGTGACCCCAATCGAGAGATCGGCGGGGCGGAGTGATGTCTGTGCCGTCTGTGGCTGTTCGCCGTGCTGTGCGGGTTTTCCATGAGCGGATTTGGGAGTACATCGGGGGAGGCCACGGCGAAGGTAGAGCTACGACGAACCATGTACAACGAGGGGAACCTCGGCCAGTGGTTGGATGAAGTCCCCCGGCGTGACGAAGGTGGCGCTGAAGCCCCGGGACGTGACGCGAACCCACAGGTGTGACACCGGGGTTCTCGTGTGTTGGTGTGCGTTGTAATATGCGTGCCCCTTCTATGAATGAAGTAGAAACTGCCCTCATGTTCTGACTAGCATATCCCTCTATTCCGAGAAGCTGCTCGACAGGGACCGGCTGCTAGTGTCCGACCTCGTGACCCGACGGCGTCTTTGACGCTTGCGGTAGGCCGAAGAGTCGTTGGATTTCTGGGTGGCCCGGGTCTCTTCGGGCGAGGCTCCAACACGGACGCATGTTAAGGAGAAGGTGGCCGAGTAGCGACCGCGAGCATCTAAGAACGCTTGTACATCTGGCTTTTACCGCGCCCCCTTGTAAACATCCTCCGACGAATACAGAAAAGGGGTTTTAGTTGGGGCATTTCGCCAGTGCCTCCGTCACGTCTCTCGACTGCGCTGTCCTCCAGTAGACTCGCAGGACAATACTTCGCGCTCGCTTGTACGCTAGGTAAACTTCTGCGTGCTCCGTCCCCTTCGAAGTGGTGTGAACGGAGCTGGCGCCCAACCAAGGTAGACGTGCGAGCGCTCCGTCCCCTACCCTTTGAAGTGGGGGCAGCGGAGCTGGCGCCTAGTCGAGGTAGAGGCACGAGCGCTTCGTCTCCTACCCTTCGAAGTGGGGGCAGCGGAGCTGGCGCCTAGTCAAGGTAGACGCGCGGGCGCTCCGTCCCCTACCCTTCGAAGTAGGGGCAGCGGAGCTGGCGTCTAGTCGAGGTAGACGCGCGGGTGCTCCGTCCCCTACCCTTCGAAGTGGCGGCAGCGGAGTTGGCGCCTAGTCGAGGTAGACGCGCGGGCGCTCCGTCCCGTACCCTTCGAAGTGACGGCAGTGGAGCTGGCATCTAGTCGAGGTAGACGCGCGAGCGCTCCGTCCCCTACCCTTCAAAGTGGCGGCAGCGGAGCTGGCGCCTAGTCGAGGTAGACGCGTGGGCATGGCTACTTCCCAACGTTGGTGACTCCCATACTCGCTGCCGTGGGGCGTACGCGAGGACCGCGGCCATGCGCCTGGCTTGTATTCCACGGGATGCGCGTGGGGGCAAGCCTCTACTGCATCTTGTGCCTACTCTGCGGGGTGCACGTGGCGGCAAGCCTCTGTTGCGCCTTTCCTCTTTTTTATACTCCATGGAGTGCGTGGGACCATCAACCACGTCTTATTTATACTCCGGAGAGTACGCACAGGGATAACGCCCATGTGTGCATGGAAACATCCGCGTCTTGTTTATACTCAGTAGAGTGCGTAGGGACAACATCCGCGTCTTATTTATACTCCGTAGAGTGCGTGCGGAGGCGGACCTCGATGCTCCGTCTTATTTATACTCCGTAGAGTGCGCACGGAGGTAAACCTCGACGCTGCGTCTTTTCTTTTATACTCCGTAGAGTGCGCACGGAGGTAAGCCTCAACGCTGCGTCTTTTTTATACTCCGTAGAGTGCGCACGGAGGTAAGCCTCAACGCTGCGTCTTTTTTATACTCCGTAGAGTGCGCACGGAGGTAAGCCTCAACGCTGCATCTTTTTTATACTCCGTAGAGTGCACATAGAGGTAAGCCTCAACGCTACGTCTTTTTTAAACTCCGTAGAGTGCGCACGGAGGTAAGCCTCAACGTTGTGTCTTTTTTATACTCCGTAGAGTGCGCACGGAGGTAAACCTCAAGCTGCGTCTTTTTTATACTCCATAGAGTGTGTGCGAAGGCGTCCCCCCCACACGTCTTTGTTTATACTCACAAAGAGTGTGCGCGCGAACGCGTGTCTTTATTTATACTCACAGAGAGTGCGCGCGCGAATGCGTGTCTTTGTTTATACTCACGGAGAATGCACGCGCGAACGCGTGTCTTTGTTTATACTCACGGAGAGTGCGCGCGCGAACGCGTGTCTTTGTTTATACTCACGGAGAGTGCGCGCGAACACGTGTCTTTGTTTATACTCACGGAGAGTGCGTGCGCAAATGCGTATCTTTGTTTATACTCACGGAGAGTGCGCGCGAATGCGTGTCTCTGTTTATACTCACTAAGAGTGCGCGCGTGAACGCGTGTCTTTGTTTATACTCACGGAGAGTGCGCGCGAACGCGTGTCTTTGCTTATACTCACAGAGAGTGCGCGCACGAATGCGTGTCTTTGTTTATACTCACTGAAAGTGCGCGCGCGAACACGTGTTTTTGTTTATACTCACGGAGAGTGCGCGCGAAGGGAAACCTCCGCGCGTCTTTGCAGGAAACAAGATGAGTTTTGCAAACGGTGAACTTTATTGAATTCCCGTTTGCGCGGGTGAGCGATTACAAAAGATGAGGTACTAACCACTGATCGCTCAAGGGCGGGAATGGCGGCGGCTATCGTTGTCACGGAGGCAAGGCGGGGCAAGGTGGGAGCCTCTACTATCGGAGCAATCCACGTGGGAGCCTGGCGGGGTGCTTCGTGAGGCCGCCTAGGATCCTTGCGCTGGCATGCCCAGCCTAGGCGTCCCGTTGAGCCTTGTGGTGCGGACCTCTGGTGCCGAGCTCTATGCGTCGATCCATATCCTGATCTTCGTGGGCGGTGATGATGCCCTGTGGGCCGAGGAGCTTTATGCATAGGAAGCCGTGGTGTGGAACTACCCCGAAAGAATTGAGGGTTGGTCGCCCCAATATGGCATTGTAAGGGTACGGAATATCAACGACGTTGAAGGTAACGTCTTCGCTCCTCACGTTGTCGTCCCGCCCAAAGGAGACCTGCATGCATATCTGGCCCAGTGCCCTTAGGGGCTGGCCTCCGAAGCCCTGTAGCGGGATTCCCGAGGGGCCCAAGTGACTTCGAGGGATCCCCATCTGGTCGAAGGCCGCTGCAAACAAAATATTCACGGAGCTTCCTCCATCGACTAGGACACGCTTGACGTCGCATCCTGCGATGACGACCTGGATGATCAGGGGATCTTGGTGGGGGAATTCCACTCCTTCGACGTCGGCGGGCGTGAAGGTAATTTCATGTTGCGCCCAGTCCGGCGGTGCCTGTGCCGGGTATGCCGCCACGTGGTGTAGTCTCCACGCGTAGGCCTTTCGTTGCCACGCCGAAGCAAACTCCAGTGAGGAGCCCCCGAAGATGACATTTATGACTCTACGCTGGCCTCCCTCCAGGGCTTGGATCCGCAGGGGACCCTCCTGGGGTTGCTACACGTGCGCTTGGATCCACAGGGGGCCTTCCTGAGGCTGCAACCCCTGCTCTTGGATCCGCATGGGGCCTTCCATGGGTTGCTGGATGTGGGCCACGACAGGTGGACGTGCTCAAGGTTTCTGTCCCTGGCGACGCTTTGCCGGAGTGCCGCTATGGTGGTGCACGCTCGTGTGTCGTGGCTGCCATGACCATGCACCTCGCACCACTGCCCATGGTGCTGGTCGTCGTATTCTCCGCGAGCTCTATCATCGCGACCTCGACCGCGCCCCCGCCCCCGGCCCCGGTGGGCTCTGCCGCCGCGGCCGGCGGGGGCATTATCTTCAGAGCCACCCTCGATATCAAAAACATAACGGGCTCTCTGAGACTTCTGTTGGCCGTGCTTGGGCTTGTCGCCCGACGAGTCCTTGTGCTGGGCATCCTTGCGCTCGAAGGCATCCTTCGATGGCTCCTGCTTGCACTTGCCCTTCGAGGAGCCTTCCTTCGACGAATCTCTGCTCTTCGTCGTACCCTCCGATGGATTGGTGTCGGAGTTGTCACCTTGGCGCTGATGCATGCCTTCTTCCACTCTGGCGTACTCTTCCATCTTGTCAAAGAGCTTCGCCATCGTCTTGATTGGCTTTCGCGCGTTGTACTCGGCCAGCGGCCCTGGGCGGAGGCCCTGTATCGCTGTGTTGATGATGGTTGTTTCATTGACGTCCTTGACTTGGCAGCGGACCTTCACGAAGCGCTTGAAGTACTCCCTAAGCTTCTCTGAGGGTTTTTGCTTGACCGCGAAGAGCTGATCCGCGTCGACGTGCTCGACATAGTTCCCCTGAAAGTTGTTGTAGAGTTGATCGCGGATCTGCTCCCATGCATAGATGGAGTTTGGCTCTATGGTGAAAAACCAATAGAGCGCCACTCCCTACAACGCGAGGGGGAGCCCCTTCGCCTTCGTGGTGTCGTCTCCACCGGCAGCTTCGATGGCGGTCTAGTACACACGCACGAACTCCCAAGGGTCCGTGTTGCCTTTGTACGGCTCGATGGCACTAGGGAACTTGAAGTCCTCTGGCCATGCGTCGCAGTGGGACGCGACTGGACGTAGGGGCGTCGTGGCTATCCGCCTGTTCTGGCATGGGCTCTGGCGGGGTCTGGTGACTCCGAGCCTCTTGCATGTCCTGCATGGCCCCGCGGAGATCCGCCAACTCCCGCTGGAGCGTGCTGAGGGCCACCAGCAGGGCGTTCTCCGTCATAGGCATAGCCGGGCAATCGGCACACTGGTCGTGACTGCTGTGGCGATGGCGACCACGGCTGCGCTCTGGGTTGCTCTTTGCGCGGCACGGTGGACTCCAGAGTCGAAGACGAGGCCCGCATTGCCGCCGGAAACGCTCACTGCTCCCGTACCGGGTGTAAGGGCGGCGGCCGTGCCAACGTGCGCACCGGCGCTGTCGCCTCCAACTACCCAGCCGGTGCTGCCGGCGTTGGCCATCGTACCCACGGTGGGATCACTCGTCATGCACGGGGCGGTCTCGACCGTCGTGGCAATGGTGGCGGGGTCGACCGTCGTGGTAGCAGTGGTGGGGTCGATTGTCGTGGCAATGGTGGGGGGGTCTACCGTCATGGCAAAAGTGGCGGGGACGACCGTTGTGCCGGGAACGCCGATGTTCGCGGCCGTCACGCCTACGACTGTCGACGTCGAAGCCCTGGTGTTGAGGCAGGACTCCGTCGCACCCGCTTTCTTCTTCCTTACCGTCGACGATGAAGCTTTCTTTAGTGCCATCCTTCTTCGGATCTTGAGGCTTGCTCTTGTCCTCCCCACGGACGGCGCCAACTGTTGTGGTTACAGACCAAACAGAGAGAGAGTATGATAGTGGAGAGTTAGGTGAGCAATGCTTAGGGTTTCCCCCATGGCCTGTATCGTATATATATCCACATAGGGAGTGTTTTTACAGCAGTACCCTTACATTTGAGTATCCCTCTCAGGGGTATTTATGTCATTACACATGTCCCATTTTGGGCCTTACAGCCTCCTAACAGGCCGGCTGGGCTTAGATGGGGGCCACCCCTACAACAAACCCAAATCCTACTCTAGCAGAAAATCAAGTATATGCCCAAATTATAGGTTAAGTGTTGGAAATCCTCCATCAGACTATGCGGGCACAACTATGTACAAGGAGTAAAGGTACTCGCAGAGTCATACTCTGACTTCCTCTGAGCACTCCTCCCTTACTAGAAGCCAATGTGGTCAGGCTGGTAACAATCCAATAAATGGTGCTAGACCCCCTCAAAGATTCCAACCAGGAGGCCGTGGGGGAAGAAGGCCAGTCCTTCCCCTCGTTATGAGGGATGCACATATGGACCAGGTGATCTGTGACATCACTTGAACTAAACATCTGGTCAGAGACACCATGTGAGTGTTCACGATCAGATCAGAGCATGAGTTCCCTAGTATGAATACCAAAGGAATCAGGTCTCTAATGGACTACAAGTTGGCCCCTTTCCAAAGAAGGTGCCATGACTTGATCAAAAGCTGTCAGGCTTTGTGGGCAGGCCTTCATGCAGCTCGGTGGCCGAACAGGTTCCAACCAGTAAATCTTGAGAAATTCAATGGAAACAGAACCCATTAGAATTTTTGTATATTTACACTACTGCCATCAAAGCTGTAGGAGGTGATGATAATGTGATGGCAAACTACTTGCCCATAGTTCTCAAGGGGTCTGCTCGATCTTGGTTGCTTAACCAACCGGTCGAATCAATCTACACCTGGGAGTGGCTTTCTAACCTACTGATCACAAACTTCTAGGGGACATACGACCGCCCCAGAAAAGAAGACGATCTCTACCAAATCCAGCAATAACCCAATGAGACTCCCTGACAGTATATCAAGAGGTTCAGTCAGGTTGTAATTCTATTCTAGAAGTTGCAGATTTCTCTGTCATCCAAGTTTTCAAAACTGGGTTAAGGAACCAACAATTTATGGAGGACATTGCAATCAGCCCTCTAAGGACAACTGTCGAACTATTCAACATGGCCAACAAGTATGCATCCACTAGCAAAGCGGTTGAATGGAATAAGGCCATTGACCGAATAGAGAAAATTCCTCAACTCGGCCTAGAAAAGAATTTAAAGAAGCCCAAGAAGTCTTCCAAAGGTAAGAAGAATCGTAAACCTAACGCTAAAGAGGTTCTTGCGATTCCAGAGAAGTATACGAAGGGTAAGAAGGGTTATTCCAGTTAGAATAAGGCAAAAGCTCTGACTGTCGAATCCAAGAAAAATAAAATATGGTGTCCACTTCATCAAGCGATAGGGCATGATCTGCGTAGTTGTCGTGCCTGGCAAAAGAAGTTGAAAGATTATTACTTGGGTAAGGGTCCATTCCCTTCCATTTAGGAGATCGAGAGAATTGAGCTCCAAAAAGACAAAAATGCGACAAAGAGATGGACTATCGAGAACAACGATATCATCGACATAATCTTGATGGGTCCTCCTCCTACGAGTCCGGACACCATCTAAAGACGTGGGCGAAGTGAACCTCACCAAAGCAACGATCATCGCCAAGCCATCCAGGTGGTCAGAAACAACCATCTCCTTCAGATGAGAGGACTACCCTTTTCCTTCAACTCGACCAGGTAGGTTCTCTATTGTCGTAGAACCTATCATAAATAATTACAATGTTAATGAAGTTTTAGTAGATGATGATAGTTCTCTTAATATTTTGTTTACGGGAGCTTTAGAAGAAATGCAAGTTGCCAAGTCGAAAGCAAAACTCATGAAATATGCCTTTCATGGCATAGTCCTGGGATCTACTGCCAAACTGATAGGGTAAGTTCTCCTACCAATTACATTGGAAGCCCAAATAACTCCCAAATAGAAAGAATCTTGTTCAATGTGGAAGACTTTGAAACTACATAAAATGGAATTCTTGGTCGACCAACATTGGACAAACTCCTAGTAGTATCCACGCATTACAGTTACCAGAGTCTTACGATACCAAGACCAAAAGGGGTCATAATAGTTTGAGGGATAGGAAGATGGTTTGTCCATGCATCGTAAAGCCCTAGAACTGGTCAATGAACTTCTGACCAGAAATGTTAACCCGTTTTTTGTGTAGGCCAAGCACTTAAGACCAAAGGTGGCCCCAAACCCTCTGACTAGATCAAGGAGGTTCCACTTGACAAGGACAATTCTCTAAAAACGTCAAAGCATTGTTTGGACTAAAAAATGTTAGTGCCACCTTTCAAAACATATTGGTTAGGGAAGGACTCGACCCCAAATAGAAAGAATTACTCGTCTCCTTTCTCCAAGCAAACTCGAATGTATTCTCATTGCAGGCATCCGACATGCTCGGTGTCCCCAGGGAGGTGATCAAGTATATGCTAGCTCTTTGGCTTGACAAAAAACTAGTTAAGCAAAAGCTAAGGTACTTTGCACCTGACCAGAAGGAGGCAATCCAATCGGAGATCAACAAGCTCCTCAAGGCTGGATTTATTCGTGAGATTGACCACCTAGAGTGGCTCGCCAATCTTATAATGGTTAGGAAAAGTAATGAAAAATGGAAAATGTGTATTGATTTCACAGATCTTAATAAAACTTGTCCGAAGGATGACTTCTCCTTCCATGTATCAATCAGTTTGTTGACTCTACTTTCAGTGTGAGTTATTAAGTTTTTTCGATGTATATTCAAGGTACCACCAGGTTAGCATGAATAAAGAGGATGAAGAGAAAACTTCCTTTATCACACCATACGAAACTATTTGTTATGTAAAAATGTTGTTTGGTCTCAAAAATGTCGGTGCTACTTTTTAAAGGTTAATACAAAAAACCTTTATCCCACAGATTAGTCGTAACTTAGAGGTCTATGTTGATGACTTGGTCATAAAAAAAGTATTAACAACGGAGATCATATCTCCAATTTGCAAGAAACTTTCACTAACTTAAGAAGGCATAACCTTAAGTTGAATTCAGAAAAACATTTATTTCGAGTTTTCTCTGGAAAGATTCTTGATTTTCTAGTTTCAGCTAGAAGAATTAAAGCAAATCCAAATAAAATAACGGTTATCAAACAGATGTGTCCTCCGACCACAAAGAAGTCCAGAAACTAACCAGCTGTATGGTAGTGCTAAGTGTTTCATAGCTCGGTTAGGGGAAAAAGGATTACCTTTCTTTAAACTTCTTCAAAAACATAGAAGTTTTGAATAGACTAAGCAAGCAAACGATACCTTTGAAGAAGTTAAAAGGTACCTTAGGAGTGCCTTAGTCTTAGTGAGAGACGATGTGGAGGTGATCCCGTGTGTGTGATGAGTAATTGACGCTTGTTCAGAAAAGTTTGAGTTTGGTTTAAGTGGTTCGAGCCATGTCGTTGCGTGGTGCAGTCGGTTTCGGTCGGACCTGGTCGAGCTAGGTCGAACGTGCTTAAGTCGTTTATTCTTTTCGACCGGTTTGGGCTTTGAGTATTTCTTCTGATACGAATGTTGATTACTTTATGTCGAGCGGTGCTATGTGATGTATTTCTTGTCTGTGATGGCTACAGGACTTTGAGACGGAGTCGTGGCGAGGCACGGGATGACCGGACTAGGCACAAGCGGTGTTGAGGTCAGAACGGTCGGGATGTGCTGAAGACGGCGAGGACTCAAGGTGGTTGCGAGGTTTGGACGGCAAGGAATGAGGAAGCTTCCCGGAAGATGCAGGAGGGGCGTTTCGGTAAAAGCGCAAAGCTGCATGAGGAAGCAGATTTGGTTTTTGGTTTAGTAGGTAAAGCGTTGAGGCTTAATGGGCAAAGCAAATTGTAAACCCAATATGAAAGGCTATATAAAGGAGGGGTGTCTCCTGGTGGTTGGATGGCTTTGGAGTTAGGGTTTTGCCTTGGGTCTTTTTTTCTGTTGAGGAGTAGGTGGAGATGGCAGAGTTAGTTTTTGCTTTCTCTTCATCTCCTGCGTGAGTTCTTGTTTTTGTTTTGGTGTATGTGTTCTTGTGGTATGAGGTGGCTGTCAAAAAAATTCTCTGTAATCATGTATGTCTCTGTCACAATCTGATGCGGGGGATTGCCCGATCTTCACGGCGTAGGATCGATGGTGATAATTTGGATCCGTGCAACCTGACGAATCGATGGCGCCAACCACTGTTAGAACAGCAACCTGCGACAAAAAAAAATTCGCCCAACCACACACTCGTGATCCCGTCTACTCGACCACCAAGTAGACGCGTCGTCGCTCCGGCCAATCACAAGGAAACACAAGAACGACGGGGAAGAACGCCCGATTCCCCTCTAGGTTGCAATCATATGCCAAACCCTAGGAGGAACAAGCGTATAGCTTTTTCTAAAAATAATAGATTGGTTCATGGTGGTCTAACCTTCAAAGAAAAAAATCACCGTCTTTTAAACGCACGCACGCACGCCTCCTGGCCTAGGGCCGGCTGAGATTGAGTCGAGCCCGAGACCGAGGTAATGTCTGTTCGGTTTAGCGAGACCGAGTTACAAACGAGTTGGATCAGCCATCGCGTCATGCAGAAAGTGGGTTCTCTTGGCTCCGATCAATGCATTGCATGCAGGCCCGAAAATGGCTCACGGGTACACCGGCATTGGGTGGATGTCTTCACGTTGTAGTATAAATACTTGGATGTCTTGTACTCTCACGTGCATGCATGTAGACTAGATAATTCCTTTACTAGAAGCTTTTTTTCTTGATATTCTTTCTTTGATAATCAAAACTTTTAATACTACCTGTTGCCTTCCTCTGCACTGCTCTCTTTATTAATTGCCTTCCGTACAAACCTGAGAACAATTAAAATACTAGCATTAGGTAGTAACCAGTTCTCATGTAAATTAAAACCAAAAATTAATTAGGAGCGAGTTCACCTGTTGAATCTTTTAAACTCGTGCTCGTGTAATCGGTCTGATTGGAATGTCCTCATTATCTTGTGCACTCGAAGTGATGGACGATACACTAGTATCGACAAGACCTTCTAAACGCATCTTGACTTTAGACTTGTACAGATCGAGTATGGGCCTGATAACATTTAGATAAAATAGTAGTAGCTCCGCATCTCTAAGTATAATAATTAAAGACCCAATTAAATTAGAGTTCACCTGATAATACTTAATGCGGCTCAATAATTCCTTCCAGTTAAATAATATATTTAACTGAGAAGTACAAGATATGAGCGTCTCCGCGTCATCCTCCCCTTCTTCAAGAAATGCCGTCCTCGGCTTTTGATAGCCTGAAATCGTACTAAACAAAGAATACAATGTATATGCATGGAATATATATTTGTCGTCAACACTTCTCCTGCTTAGCACATCATGAACATCTGAAGGCATAGTAAACAAAAAGAACAACACATATGCATGGTATATGTATGAATCAATTATTGTGTCATTCTTATTGTTTTGTATAAACCAATTAGTACAACAGCAGCCATAAGATGTATATATTGTAATATTGTCATTCACATCATTCTCCCTTCCATGAGAAAAAGTCGTCATCGATTTTGCTAAGTATATGGACAAATCATTAATGGGCCAAACCAAATTAAGTTGTTCAAATGTGGGGAAGAAAATTTTTAGTGTTTTCCATGCTTCAACTGCGCTACCCTGATTATTTGTATATGATTGTACATTAAAGAATGAACAAGTAGGCTTAAGAAATCTTTTAAAACATGAAGCACTATTGTTGAAACTCATCTCATTGTGATCATGATATGGCACAAAAGATTGTTTATCCAAAATATGCAATTTCAATTCAGCAAGCTTATCACATGTAATACATATTCGGTAAACATAAAACTTGTCATCTATACCATAATCTCCAATTAAATTGAACTTATAGGTGTAGGCATAGGTACTAACTAGTGATTTTAAACATGAAATTTCAGCAATATTCTGAATCACACTAGATAGCTCTTTAGGATCATCGAACATGATATAATACAAAGAATCACTAGGAGATATTCGAGTAAGGACTTCCTTATGAGTAATTAATTCCACATTATATAAATTGACCCAAGAAATTTCAGAACATAGAATTTTCGATTGAACACATGAGTTCTCACAATTACTCACCTTTTCACAATTAAATTTAACACCAATATGGTTACCTTTATCATTCTCTTCAGTTGATGTAGGTGTTGTAGATATCAAATCATCATGATGTAACAACGGGGCAGCAAGTACTCCATCCTCAACTGTGGTTATATTCTCATCAGTTTTCTCCAGTAGTATTGGTTGTGAAACATTCGACTCCTCTTCTTTAATATCAACCTGCACAATGTGAGAAATAACACTAGAAGTAGAGAGTAAGTCATTAGTATAAAATATAATCTCGCTTTTCCTATCATCTACTTCTCTCTTTTCTTTTTGTGTATATCTCTCACTCTCAATTTGGATGCTCTCAACCTCACATATGGTGGAATCACACAACTCACTCTTTTTATCACTCCCACTTAATTTGGCTATATGGCTCTCATCCTTACATAGATTTTGAAGCATCTCATCCTTTATGGATCGTGAGCCAGCAATGGCGCAATTACCATCAACCACGATCTCCTCATTTAGCAATGGGCAGCACTATATGACGCCTTGACCGAAGGGAAAGTCCCATGCTCGGTCATCTTCTCATGTGATGCATTGGGAAAGGCATGCAAACTGAAGTGGGGACTCAGGTTGAAACGTGGTGTACGCCTCTCCTTCATTCTCTTCTCCTCCTCTATAGCATAATTCACAAGATCCTGCATACTACCATCATATTTCAAATGAACAGTAGCAGCGATCTCAGAATTCAAACCTCTTTTGAAGTAAGCTCTCTTTGCACATGCCTCTGTGATATTGGCACGATACA
The DNA here is from genome assembly GCA_036346575.1 of Dendrocalamus sinicus. Taxonomy (NCBI): domain Eukaryota; kingdom Viridiplantae; phylum Streptophyta; class Magnoliopsida; order Poales; family Poaceae; genus Dendrocalamus; species Dendrocalamus sinicus. The sequence continues at coordinate 7,860,428 of CM070675.1, forward strand.
TAGCATAATCTAGCTCATCATAATAAGATTGTACAGATCGACGTCCTTGGCGAATGCTCTTCATATGATGAAGTAACTCTATCTCATACTCATATGGCACAAACTCATTTCTCATGACTTGCTTCAATTCTTCCGAAGTAGTGATATGTTGCTTCTTAGGATATCGCTTCCACCAAGTGCATGCATAATTTTCAAACTCCATGGTGGCTTGTGTCACTTTCTTGGCTTCGGACAGCTTCTGAAACTTAAGGTCACATTCAAGTTGTTCCACCCATTCAAGATACTCCTCCGTATTTGTACTTCCATAGAATGGAAAATACAAGTATCGAGAGTCGTACCATGAGGAACGAAATGTTGAATATCCTGCCATTGTTAGTATTGCAAAAAAGCAAAGAATATGTGGAATTTATGTGGAATCACTCATCCTCGCCTTCTCTTACCAACCGAAGTTCTTATGCCTCCTCGAATTGCGAAGACACACGTACCTTGGGGACGGTAGACAATCAAAGGTGATAGATCAAGCGAATTCAATTGCACAAGCACTGTTATAACAATGGCTTATATGTGGAGCTTGGAGGGAAAATAACAACCTATGCAATCTGAAATTCTTTATGTTGTTAAGTTAAGTAATAGTCCAAACTAGAATACTTTGCCTAAGTGCTGATCCAAAAGGTTTAAGTGAAGTGTAGGAACGCACACACAAAGATCAATGTGACTCGATGCAACAAAGGAATGAGCTAAATAGAAGCGATTTAAAATTGAAGATTAGTTAGCTCGTTTTGCACCAAGTACTGGGAGAGACGCTAGCCAATTGCAATGATATGAATGTAAGGGCACAAGATTGCTCAAGAAAATAAATTACACAATCTGAATTTATGGACTAAGAACTCACCCAAATTCGGCCAATGCTTTTTATTTTTTTTTTGTGAAATATACTCACGCCGTGGCTTTTTTTTTTTACGGCTGCCTTTTTTTTGCTTTCTCTTTTTTTTTATTCAAAGGCCGAACTAGAGTTTCATTATCTCTTGAATTTGCACAAGTCACAAATATTCAGCAATGTGTAAAATACTCAAGAGCAGTCCTAGATGCAATATTCAACAGCTAGTCTCAAAGATGAAATAAAATATGAATGAAACCCTCAATCCAAACATTGGGTCTGGCTGCTAGAATTTCCAAAGTGGAGCGCAAGACTCTGGACTAGAAGCAATAAGCAGCCTACAATTTTGGATTGGTGGAAGTATATATCAATTCAAACTTTCCCAAGTGGATTTTGGTCAGATCACAGAATAGGAATTCAGTTCGGTTGAAGCAAGGTGAACCGAACACACTAGCAATGCAGCCACAAAACTCACATCTAATTGACTGGCTAGTTGAGTTGTATTCGGATAGAACAACTAGAAGCGATAAAGTCTCACGTCTGTTTAGATCAGACGACAACATACTAGTAGTTCAATTGAGACTCAAAACTCAACACTCCCAATGTGTTGGCTCGGATGGAAACAGATTTAGTTCCAAACACTAGACTCCTAACCGAACCCACAAAATTTTTAGATCAACTTGGCCAATCACAGTTAACATGGCCAACTTCCTTAATGACCAAAGATGACTTTCTAGTCACGTGATGTCCAGCGAGATCCGTTTCACATGAGATTAATAGATGATCGAAGGTTGTGTTGGATGGCAACACAAAGACTTCGGCGGATCAAAGACAGCAATTGTTGCGCTACCAGCCAGATGAGAACTCGCTAGAATTTGTGACTGGCCGACAGCAGAGGACTCGGAATCAAGACTAGATGTAGATAGTTTTTTTTAGGTTTTATATAAACACAATGATTAAGCGCCGCAAAGGAACACGACGATTAGCACCTAAACAAATTTTCTAATGGATTAAAACCTAACAAAACTCACAAAAAAATAACAGATGCAAAAACTAGGGTTTAGATTTTTATGGTTTTTTGTGTATAGGAAAAGAAATAAATCTAACTACGGGTAAATTGATCCTACAGTGTCAACCGCGCTCTGATACCAAGATGATGCGGGGGATTGTCCGATCTTCACGGCGTAGGATCGATGGTGATAATTTGGATCTGTGCAACCTGACGAATCGATGGCGCCAACCACTGTTAGAACAGCAACCTGCGACAAAAAAATTCGCCTAACCACACGCTCGTGATCCCGTCTACTCGACCACCAAGTAGACGCGTCGTCGCTTCGGCCAATCACAAGAAAACACAAGAACAATGGGGAAGAACGCCCGATTCCCCTCTAGGTTACAATCATATGCCAAACCCTAGGAGGAACAAGCGTATAGTTTTTTCTGAAAATAATAGATTGGTTCATGGTGGTCTAACCTTCGAAGAAAAAAATCACCGTCTTTTAAACGCACGCACGCACGCCTCCTGGCCTAGGGCCGGTTGAGATTGAGTCGAGCCCGAGACCGAGGTAATGTCTGTTCGGTTTAGCGAGACCGAGTTACAAACGAGTTGGATCAGCCATGGCGTCATGCAGAAAGTGGGTTCTCTTGGCTCCGATCAATGCATTGCATGCAGGCCCGAAAATGGCTCACGGGTACACCGGCATTGGGTGGATGTCTTCACGTTGTAGTATAAACTAGTCTCATAGGCGCGGCGCCACGCCGCGCCAGTCACCGTGTGTACCGAAGTAAAAGAGGCGATAATCTGTGAGGAGTTTGAAAAAAAAATTTTAAAAAATCGAGGGCACATGTGTATTTTCGAAAAAGTCAAAGGTCTTTTTCGTAAAAAACCGAGGGCCTGTACGTAATAAACGAGAAAGTCAAAGGTTTTTTTCGTAAAAAACTGAGGGCCTGTACGTAATAAATGAGGACCCGTATGTAATTTAGAAAATGCAGGGCGCTATCCTGCAAAGTGGAGGGGCTTAAAAACTGACAGCGACCTTTTCGCGAGGAAAAATGACGTTTACGTAATTTTTGGAAAACAGAAGGAAACTGCCTCCCCGGCCGTATGCAAAATCCCCCGCCACGCGCCGGCCGGAGCGCACGAGCGGGGTGACGTGAGCGCGCCGCTCGCGAACTCCCCCGCTAATATGGCTCGGATGATACTTGGATGTCTTGTACTCTCACGTGCATGCATGTAGACTAGATAATTCCTTGACTAGAAGCTTTTTTTCTTGATATTCTTTCTTTGATAATCAAAACTTTTAATACTGCCTGCTGCCTTCCTTTGCACTGCTCTCTTTATTAATTGCCTTCCGTACAAACCTGAGAACAATTAAAATACTAGCATTAGGTAGTAACCAGTTCTTATGTAAATTAAAACCAAAAATTAATTAGGAGCGAGTTCACCTGTTGAATCTTTTAAACTCGAGCTCGTGTAATCGGTCTGATTGGAATGTCCTCATTATCTTGTGCACTCGAAGTGATGGACGATACACTAGTATCGACAAGACCTTCTAAACACATCTTGACTTTAGACTTGTACAGATCGAGTATGGGCCTGATAACATTTAGATAAAATAGTAGTAGCTCCGCATCTCTAAGTATAATAATTAAAGATCCAATTAAATTAGAGTTCACCTGATAATACTTAATGCGGCTCAATAATTCCTTCCAGTTAAATAATATATTTAACTGAGAAGTACAAGATATGAGCGTCTCCGCGTCATCCTCCCCTTCTTCAAGAAATGCCGTCCTCGGCTTTTGATAGCCTGAAATCGTACTAAACAAAGAATACAACGTATATGCATGGTATATATATTTGTCGTCAATACTTCTCCTGCTTAGCACATCATGAACATCTGAAGGCATAGTAAACAAAAAGAACAACACATATGCATGGTATATGTATGAATCAATTATTGTGTCATTCTTATTGTTTTGTATAAACCAATTAGTACAACAGCAGCCATAAGATGTATATATTGTAATATTGTCATTCACATCACAATCTATGAGTGCTATCTTGTTCATGTTTGTGTTCTTCTCAGTTTAGTCTCTCAGAGATTGTATGCTTCATCTTTTAGTGTTTGTCCCTGCCATATTTCTCTTTGGTTCTCAACGTTAAGTCTTCGACGACTCAGTGATTTCCAGATTTAATTGTGTTCAGGTGATTTGGTTGAAATCTTCTTGCCGATCATTCCGAGAATATCATTTTGTCTTTTCTTAGTTTCGGCACCTCTGCAGTGAATCTGATTTTCTCTTCAGTTTTCGGTTCTTTGTAGCTAAAGCTTTTGGTTTTAAACAGGTTTTCAATCTTTTAGTCTGCAGTTTCGTTCGTTGATGCTTATATGATCTAGTCTCGGCTGTATTCTGATGATGCAGCATCCGGCCAACATGCATCAATTAGTCTGCCCATGTACTCTCGATATTGCTTTTTGCCTATTAGCTTACTGATTCCGTTCAATAGTGCACCAGCGGACAGGCATCAGTATTTCTTTTGGGCATTTCTTTCTATTATTAATCACAGCACGTCTCTCTGCTGCAGTTGCTGTTCTTAATTACTTTCTTTGCTGATTCGGTCCAGGATTTCAGCTTTTTCAGTCCTGCAGCTCTCGGGTTGAGTATTCGAAACTGATTTTTTTTCACCCGGTTAAACCGGCTGCATGACTGCAGATTAATCCGGACGTCTCTGCTTTTTAGCTAAAATGATACCTTCGGCTGCAAGTTTACTTCTTGAGTCTATTCGGCTGCAGCTTTGGTTTTTTGCTGTTTTCACTGATTTCTCTCTTTTGGTTCCGGCCAGCAGCAATCTGTGTTTGGTAGCAAGCCCCAAGTTCTTTTTCAGCTTTGCTTTGCTTTCTTTCTTCTTTTAGCTTTTCCTCTTGGTTCAGTGTTTCGGCTAGCTCTTTCAGGTTCAGTCTTTAGTCAGCTCTCTGGATTTTTCGGCTAGTGCTGCAGTTCTCATCTTCACCCTGATTTTGGTTTTACTTCTTTTCTCATTGTACCGACAGTGTTCAGGTTTAGCCTCCTCTTTTGACAGATTGCCCTCGGCTTCCTCTTTTGACAGATTGCCCTCGGCTTCCTCTTTTTGGCAGTTTTGGCTCTGTTTTTTTGGTATAATTATGTTTCTCCAGTGAGCTCACTTGGTTTTTGGAACAAGTCTGGTTTATGATTTTTAGTCCCTTCAGTTTTCGACAAAGTAGTTTTAGACTTCCAGTGAGCAAATTTATTCAGTCTTCATAGCTTCTATAGCTATCGGAGAAGGAAATCGACTGTGAATACTTTGGGCGATTTTGAAGGCACCATTCACCCCCCCCTCTGTTGCCATTTCCGATCCTACACTTAGTCTCTCCAAGACCAAGAGAAACCTTGCTTTTATTTCTGGCTACAACACCACAAGCAATTAGTGTTGTACTGGTCGCTGAGCATGACTATATCTAACAACCAATATATATACGTAAGTGAGGCTTACATGGATCAAAAGAGCAATATCCAGAAATACAAAAGTTGTTGTATGCCCTCCTTATGACTTCAAGGAAACTAAGACATTACTTCCAGGCCATGAAATGGCCGTATCGTCTGGATACCTTCTAGGTCAAGTTTTTCAAAACAAGAAATCATCAGGACGCATAGCAAAATGAGTGGTCGAACATGGGGAGTTCGATCTCTATTTTAGTCCACAAATAGCAATGAAGTCCCAGGCTTTAGTAGAATTCATCATCAAGTGGACAAACCTTGAACCCACCCAAGGGCCTGAGTATGAACACCACGAGGAATGGACTATGTACTTCGACGGTTCCTTGACAATAGAGAGCGTAGGGGCTACGGTAGTCTTGGTTTCTCCTACTAGAGAAAATATAAAATACACCATCTAATTAAACTTCTCTATTATAAATAATGTGGCAGAATACAAAGGTTTACTGGCAGGACTCCAAGCAGCCAAAGCGCTTGAGATTCACAGACTACTAGTGCAAGGCAATTCTCAACTTGTAGTGAATCAAGTTAGGAAAGACTATCAATGCTCAAGTACCATGATGTCATCTTATCTAGCAAAAGTAAGAAAACTAGAAAGGTATTTCTTCGGTTTTGAAGTCCAACACATTCCTAGAAAGGAAAACTTTCTTGCAGATCAGTTAGCATGAGATGGCTTTGTCAAGATCACCCATCCTGCTCAGAGTATTTCTAAAGCAAGTCGACATACCCTTAATAGTCGACATTTTGAAGACGCTCCACTTGAGGTTGATCATATCAACCCTAACAATGATTGGATGACATCAATCTATGAATATTTTCAGCATGGCACACTTTCTGAAGATAACGTAGATGTTGATCGTATAGCTCAAAAAGCCAAGTCATACACTCTAATCGAATGTACTCTTCATAAAATAGAAACTCATGGAGTGTTGATGAGATGTATATCTTAAAAGGATGGTTTAAAATTACTATCCAACATACATGGAGTCTATAGAGCACATCATTCCTATAGAACTCTAGTTGGTAAAGCCTTCTGACAAGGGTACTACTAGTCAATTGCCCTCCATGATGCAAAAGATCTTGTGAAAAAGTGTATATAATATCAGTTTTATAGCCGACAAGTATATCAACCTGCACAAGCTTTGCAAACAATACCACTTTCTTGAGCTTTCGCAACCTAGGGACTAGATATTTTGGGACCTTTCCCAAGAGTACCCGGAGGTTTTGAATTCCTTTTTGTAATGATTGGTACATTCACAAAATAGATAGAAATTGAGCCAAATGTTAAAATAACAACTAAAGTCACCAAGAAATTCATCACAAAAAACGTGATTACACAATTTGGTGTTCCCAGTCAGATAATCACAGAAAACAGTACCTAGTTTTTGAGAAAATTTTTTAGAAATTTTACGAAGATCTAGGTATCATGGTGTGTTACGCCTAAGTAGCTCATCCACGGAGTAACGAGGTAGTAGAGAGCTAATTGTATACTAATACTAGGGATCAAACGCCGAGTGTTCAACTAGTTAATATAACGGTCAAGAGCTTGGGTTCAAAAACTACCCTCTGTATTATGGGTTGTTCGAACCATAATCAGTCGTGCAAGTTGTGAAGCACCTTTTTTTAGTTTACGGTGTAGAAGCTATGATTTCTCCAGAACTAAAGATTGGGTCTACTCGGATAGATCATTATAATGATAATGATCATGAAGAACAAACGATTGATGACATCAGTTTCCTTGAAGAATGATAAAACACAGTGATAATATGATCGACAGTCTACCAACAAGCCATGTAAAGGTACCACGGTCATAAAGTGCAGCCTCGTAGCCTAGTTGTGGATGATCTAGTTCTTAGGAAAATTTAGAGCCACGTAAATTGCAACAAACTTTTGCCTAAATAGGAAGGTCCAAACAATGTGGTCCAAGTCACTAGACCAGGCTCAGTATGACTGGCCATGTCAGATGAGCATGTTTGTCTAATTCTTGGAATATTTATAAATTACATAAGTTCTATGTGTAATGTACTTTGTATTCCAATATTTCAATAAAATTGCATTATATTCTTTGTTTTTCTATGAGCATTTTTTATTGTACTTCGTTATCCCAAATTTGGTCATATATTATTTTTGTCTGGGTTACTCAGAGAGAGATCTATTTTCCTTCAAACCCCTTCTAAGGGATATCTTTAACTTTCTTGGCTTTGACATTTTTGTTAAAAGCCATGCTGATTTCTATCATGACCTTCACAGATATGGTTCTTACGATAATCTACACTCTTTTCCCAAAGAAAAACAAGTAAAAAGAGGAATCACACAAGGAAACTAACATAATTACTTAAATGTTCATGGTCGCAAAGGCTTTCTTTCTTCTACATTCTATTCATCTCTTGTTTAAAACCTAGTCGAGACACGAAAAACCTCCTAATCGAAATCTCTCCTCTCTGCATGTATTCATGCCCACTGGAAGGAGTTTCCTAGTAACGGTCTTTTTCCAACGATCTTTGCTACTAGTTGAAACTCAAGAGTGAATATGTTTTGGGAAGTATTATTCATGTCTTCAGTTCTCTATTATCTTGCGACCAATTTGGATAAAGTATACAACTAAGAACTCTTATATTTCTTGCATACAACCTTGCATAAGTTTTTCTTGTTCTTCATATGTTTATGTCATAGTTTTATCTGATCAAATTCTCGATTTTGGAAATAACATCTAAGACTAGTTAGAACCATTCATTGGTTCTACTCAATATGATTTCTTAGACACAGCTAGATCATTACTAAAATGTAATTGAAGTTCACTGATTGGATAAAGTTATCTTTTCTTGTTCTACTACTTTATTAATAAGTTCTACTACTAAACAAGCATCCTAGGGCTAGGAAAGATACAAGTACTCATTAAGTTGAGGAAATGACATCAACTTTATTAATAATAAAGGTAAGTTTATTACATACAAGTACTTCCTATTACATCTATTCTAAACCACTACTCGGAGCCACCAGACTGGTCGCTATGCAATGGGGACCCAACCTTCATCTTCTCTACTACCTGGTTCTCAAAGGGTTTCATCTCTTCAAAAACTTATGACTTCTCCTCCGAGCGGTCAAACTCGCTTGAGGGTTGGCAACTTTAAGATTTGTTAAAGCAAAGCTTGCTCCATCAGTCATGGCAATTCTCATAGTTTGCTCGTAGCTGCTCTGTGATGTGGCCAGTAGATTTTGAAGGTGTTCGAGTTGTCGACCAAGGCAACTCACCCTATCGGTTGTTTCTTCTGATGAGGGCACAATTGCTTCTGAGCCTATCTCGGAAAGCATGCTATTGAAAGAGGGCAATTTTGTCTTTAAGGGATCCCCTGATCTCCTTCCTCTTCTCCTCCTTAGAGCCAAGAGATTCCTCTAGTTCTTCAACTTTGAGAGCTTACTCTGCACAAGTAACTCAAAGTTAGTCACAAAATAACTTATAACCAAAGCAAGACTGGTTGGATTTACAATCAATTACCTTGGTTCTTCTTCTCGAATACTTTAATTGCTTCCTTGTGTTGAAGAATGTTGTCCTTCAACTTGGTCAACTAGTCTTTGTTGGTCAACTAGTCTTTGTCGACCAGTCCTTGGCTTGAGCATCTCCTCAAGCTTGAGGATGACAACACTCTTTGCTTTTGCCGCTGCTTCATAATCTTGTAGTTTTGTCAACCATAGCAAAAGGATAGAAGTGAGAAGAAGTAAAGATAAGGAAGCAACAAGAACGAGAAGAAAATACTTACTTCTCAAATGCAGGCTTTTTTCCTCAAGAGTTTTAAGGAGTTGCTCATTCTTTGTCATAGTTGATTTAAATAGCTCCCTCTCCTTCTTAAGAGTTTCTTCAAGCACCTTAACAGTACTCCCCAACCTATTGACATATGAGAAAAGCTAAGTATAAAAATTCATGACTAGAAGGTAATAAGAAGAAATGTCATTACTAATCGTCAGTCTCTAGGTGGAAGGTAGTCCTTTCTTTCTCTAAGGCTAAAATTCATCTGTCATCTCTCTGACTAGAGTAACGCTCTCCACCATGTGCTAGAAAAAAAAGAGGAAAAAAACTTAGAAAAGTTTTGAAAAACTCCAAAAAAAATGCATCCTAGAGTGGTCTTAAGAACTTATTTGGACTGCTTTATCGGCATGTGTAGAGTGGATCACCTCGAGACCTATCCTCAACTAACAATCTGAGATCCTCTTCCACCAAAACTCATCAAGCCTTTGGTTGTTGATGATCCAAAGCCGGTCAGGGATGTCCCTTAAGTGTGGAGACTTCACAGTGGGGAAGAGCTTTCCACTTCAGGCCCTCCAAAGAAAGGAGGAAGCATACTACTCCCTCTTCTTCAACCACTTTCTTCCCAACAGTAATCAGATCCTACAAAGACTTCTCTTCTGCCTCTACATCCTTTGATGGGGTCGAAGTCACCAAAGGTTCCTGAGTTGCAGTAGTTGTTGTTGATTCTCCATCCACTCGGGGACTGCCTCGACCACTCTCTCTTTAGGAGCCTCCTCACAAGGAGAATTGGATCAAGACTAATTAGAGTACTAGAGGTACTACAAAGAAAGAAGAACAAAAAGGAAGAAATAAGGACTTCAAAACGTCAAAAAAATTCAAACGTATGAACTTACATGAATTTTTACTAGTACATACCTAGCCCTTTTTGTTTTGAAGTTAAAACGCCTTGGGCATAGTCCAAAGTGCTTGCCTTCCTTTTTATCTTGTCAACCGACTTTATCAGTACTACACTAGTAGGATGGTTAGACCCTTTGAGTCTCTTACTAGATATACTTATCCTTAGTCAGATCTTTCATGTGGTAGTCGAAAACAACTTCTCTGACCACCTACTCGAAGGCTAGAACTCTCTCGACTACTAGACTAGTTGTTTCCTTCAATGCACTTGAAACTTGAGGGATGACCACCAGAGCTTCAATTTCAGTCAGTCATGACTGCCTTAGAGCCCACGATCGATGAACTTGGTATCACCATTGACTCTACAATCGTAGTGGCTCCGATCAGTGCCTTTTTCTTCTCTTTTTCCTTGTCACTGACTAAAGTGAGCTCGGCAACGAAGTCCTTCATCTAAGAAATATACTTTCATCGGTGTGTTTTCTCTGTTCTCCTTATAAGGGAAGGTGTAAACTTATAAGAGAAACTCTCAAAATCATAGAAGCCTACCTCTAAGGAGATTTTGGTCTTAAATGCTTGTACAATCATCGGAGCAGTCGTAGAAGCAGTTGGAGGGGCACTTGGAAGAACTGTCGGGGTAGCGGTTGATGGAGCAGGGTGTGATCCCGGTACTCCATATGACGTTCTCACACTTCGATGCCTCTTGGTACTCAGAGGGGCATCCCCCAAGCTCTCAGACAACTCGCCACTCTCCAACCCAACCATCAAGACATCATAGGAGTGTTGCAACATACCGATCGAAAATTATACAATTGATGAAAAGAGTTATCATGTTACCTTAAGTCTTTTAATCCTATTTTCTAGAGAGATGATGGCTAGGATTAAGGGCACTTCTTCCTTCTGGTCAGGCTCCCCCATACAGATCATCTTGACCCTTTCTCTCACCTCAGCAGGAGAAAGGGCTATGAAACCAAGTAAGAAAAAAACATTAAGGTTAGAAAAACTTAACCAATCAAAAACAAAAACTGCTTGGTCAGAATTTTTTATGCTTACCATCCGAAGAATCCTAATCAAGTCTATTACACCTCATACGAGCATGATGTGGTCACACGACTTGAGAGGACTTATTCAACGTATGAAAAAAATCTTTTCCCACATGCCATGAAGTTAGTCCTCTATCCTTGAGATAGACGATGGCATCGACCCATCTGAATTTGACAACACATGAACAGTCTGAAACACTGTATTCTTTCCCAAATCATGTTAGAAGGATTTTACACACCAAAGTTCATGGTCATTTTTTACCTTAGTCCTAAGCATGTTGAAAATCAGAAAATAATACCATCTATGCTCCATCTATACAAAAGAAAACTTGATGATAGCTTTATAAACTTTTTGGCATGTATAGCACTGTTTGCAACCGTAATTACAAAAATGACCGTATGCGTGTCGTATTAGCAAAAATGGCATTTTTATCGCCCGGTGGCCGGACGGCGACGCGGTAGGGCTGATGCGTGTAACATGCCGCTTCACCACCGGGCACCAGGTGCCTGCCGCCCCGCCATCGGGCACTAGGTAATTAAGCAGGCTAATTAACCGACTTAATTACCTGCCTTAGTTTTTTATATACTATTTGTTTAAATTTTTTAATATAGCAAATAAGCTCCAAAAATTTATGTGCGATCTCTTAAAACAACGTACTAAATTGTATAACTTTTGACAATTTTGTCCATTATAAATGTTGCTCAAAGATTCATACAATTATGATATTTGTAGGAGTTGTTACATATAGGAAGCGAACTCCAAAAATTACAAATTTTACGTCAGACCTCGATATAGTCAATCTAATCATATTTTTTTGGGAACTTTATGTAGTCAAATTTACCATATTAATTCATATTAATTTAATCATAATTAGCGATATGCGAGGCTCAGGCATCTTGTGCAGTACGTGACCTCTGTCCTTCACACATACGTCAGCCCATTGCTGATATCTTTTCTTTCCCACTGTGTCCTTCGTACAATTATCACTCTGTCTGTGTCGTCCCTCCTTGCGTGCTCCCTCGTCTGCATAATGTCGTTATGTCTGTGCCGTCCCCCTCACCAGCTCCATCGTCTCCACATTTGTAAGTGTTACCAAGCCGTCCTCCCTTGCCCAAAGTGATGCGCGTTGACAAGGAGTCCTTAATTTACGGCAGGAGTGCATCGGGTTCCCTTTTCGCTCATTATAAATCTGAACCTCTCGCGATTGGTCATCGATCATGTAAGTCACTTATCGTGGAAGCTCATTCTCACGGTCATCACGAATAGCATGAGGGGACAACTACAAGAATGAGCTTCTATGATGAGCGACTTACATGACGATGACCAACTACGAAAGATTCATATTTATGGCGGCGAAAAGGGAACCTAGTGCGCTCACCCGCAAATTAAAACTCCTTATCGGCGCACAACACTTTGAGCGAGGATGATAGCACGATAACACGAAAAATGTGGCGACAAGGAGAGCGAGCAGAGGATGGCGCGGATATAACGACATTAGTGAGGACGAGGGAGCGCGCGAGGGGGACGACACGAACAGAGTAACAATTGTGCAAATAACGCAGCGGAAAAGGAAAGATAGTAGCAATGGGCTGATGTATGTGCGAAGAACAGAGGTCACGCACCTCAAAAGATGCCTGAGCATTGCATACCGCTAATTACGATTAAAATAACATGAATTCACATAGCAAATTCGTAGCACATAAAATCCCCCCAAAAAATTACAAAATTAGATCGACTATGCCAGGAGGCTATACGTAAAATTTCGTAATTTTTGAAGCTTGTTTGCTACATATAACAACTCCTACAAATATCATAATCTTACAAATTTTTTAGCAACATTCACAGTGGATAAAATTGTTAAAAAATATACAATTAAGTACGTTATGTCAAGAGACTGCAGATAAAATTTTGTAATTTTCGAAACTCATTTGATATATTTAAAATTTTGAACAAATAGTATAAGAAATAATTAAGACATGTAATTAAGTCGGCTTAATTACCTGGTGTCCAATGACAGGGTGGTAGGTTACACACGTCAGCCCTACCACGTCGCCGCCCAGCCACTAGACGGCAAAAATACCGTTTTGTTAATATGGCATGCATACGGTTATTTTTATAATTATGATTATAAACCGTGCTATATATGCCAAAAAGTTCGGCTTTATATAATAAGAGTACAATCCTACTAGGACCAAAATTACAGTAGTTATATAACAATTATCTATTACTATAGCTCATCAAAATAGTTGCTCTACAACAAATTTCAATTACTATTAATCAGATTGTGTGGTTGAATAAGTGCACCATGCATGAATGCACGATGCAAAAAGAAAAAAAAAAAAAAGCTCTGTTGTACTATCATCTGTATGCGCATGCATGGTCCAAAAGAAAACAAAACTGAGATCGAAGTCTTACTGCATGATCAGAAAAGAAGTTGATTCACGACCTCATGACAAATATGCCAAAAAGGGTTTTTAGCTAATTGTCTTAAACTAATTTTTCTTTATTAGCTAAGTGTCCGTGTTTTACTACAAATAAAAAAAAGTCATATTGCATATTCTAAATTCCTATTTCAGTCTACCATTTTTAATTTCCGCCATTATACTTTTACAAATTACTCTCTAGTCAAAACTTTTGCTTTAAGAACCCTCGAAACATACACATAATTAAAACCACACCCTAGCCAGCAGTATCCATCGTTCCCCACGCATGCCATGCCGGCCGGGGAGCTCGTCTCCGCCTTCCCCGGCACGTCGAGCTGTCGTCGCCGTCATCTGACTTGCTTCACGCCCCTGCCTTCTAGTACCTCTGCTGCCCAAAGTCAGGCTTCTGTACGACAGCCCAAAGTTTCTGCTTTTCTATGTAACTCAATTACTACCTACAACTGCAAGCAAGGGGCAGTAGTCCTGTACCAGGTTTACAGTTCTGAATGCATGGGAACCAAAGGTGGAAGTTCTGGATGAATTGCGCCATTATTCTGAGGTGAGAGCTTACTGCAGAGTGGATAATTGTCTGACGTGCCTGTGAGGAATAAGAGTTGTTATTAGTACCGTACGTATGCAGTACTGAGGTGGAATTTGGACCTTCGTAATAATTGAGGGGCTAAATTCCTTAAATTTTCATCAGGTCATCTGGCCTCCTCCAAGTAACTTATAAGCAGGAGTTTATAGTTTATTTTATACTACAACTGATCTGCTGATGTTAGCTTATTCTGCATAATTAAATATAAAAAATTAAAAACATTATATCAACATAGATAATACAAAGAAATAAAAAAGAAAAGGCAAAAAAGCCAAAAATTTAGAAAAAACAAAAAACTATAAGTCAAAAACAGAAACTGTACAGAGCGGACCTGTTAACAGCCAGCACTTGCATCTCCCATCAAGATAGCACATGATATATATGACTTGTGATAGCACCGTTAACACCTACTGCAATCAAGCATTTCACTTGATACCCAGGCAACTAACAGCTAATTAATCGATCATGCAGCAAAGACACAGGCTAAGACGAGCAAGCATGCGCATACCAATCATGCTCCTGTCTGTAAAGACGAAAAAGATTCACAACGCTAGTTCCCATTAGCCCCAGGGCAGAACAAACATGATCGATGCCTGCCTGCCTGCTAATCCCAAGTGAATTGCTCGGCTGCAGTACATGCACACATGCAGTTATGCATACGCCAATGCATTAGACATTGATTTGATACAATGCATTAGGCGTTGATTTGATACACTGCCGTGGTGATCGATGGCTTGGATCAAGGTGCTCCATATGCATTAAGAATGCATGCATGCGTCCGGCCGGCGAGTGCACGAGCAAAGCGAAGCAAGGCAAGAGCTGATCACTGCACACCAACCGAGCCACCCAAAGTCCATAAGCATGATTAGATGGCCGTCCAGTCTTTGGCTCTCCGCAACGTCCTTCATCATTCCTCCATTCCCCTAGCCATCCTCTACTCCTTTGTGGTGGTGGTGGTAGTAGTAGTACTTTATGCACGCTTAAGACACATTCCTGCCTCTCCCCACTTCGCTTGGCTTGTACTCCCCTCCTCCACATCTCTCTATCTATACCATGTGCTCCATGGACGCATTTTGGGGCCTACTCTAATGAAGGCACCCACCGTTATCCATCTCCACAGATAACCACTTCCTCACTAATATGCATGCCTAAGAAAAAAGATTTTGTTAAACATCATCTGGATATTTTTTTAACTATCATCCAGATTTAGAACTGTTGGATTAGAAATCCAATGATCATGAATTCTTCCCCCACCCCCTTGAATTCTACCTCCTTCCATTTGGAAAAAATCTCCCCCCTTCAAAAACAAGGACCGCTTGATTTCTAATCCAAAGATCATAAATTTAGATAATAGTTAGGAAAAAAAATATCCAGATGATACCTAGACACTCCAAAAAAAAATCCATCACCACTGGCATATGAACTCCAGACAACATTTTCAACTCCAAGGTGGGCACCTTCCAAGCGCTCAAACCCATGGCCCACTTGTCACTCAATACAAAATTTAGCACGCCATCATATCAAAGAATAACATTTATGCAGATCTTCCGATCAAGAAATCAATGGTTTAGCCCTGATCAACTCGACTTCAGCTTCTGGCTTATTTTTCACTATTCATAAGTTTCGTTTTTTTTCTGAACTTTTGGCTTTTTGTTGAGCTTTTTTGCCTGTTCTTTTTTCCCGTATTTGTTTGTATTATACGTAATGGGCTAACATATTTTTTTATTTTTAAATTTTTTAAATTTAATTATGCTAAATAAACCTATGTCAGCTACAGTGTTTTTAACCATAAGCTACGAGCTTTTCAGTCGAACATCACCACCTAGATCATGTGCGGATCAGAAACGACATTTTCTAAAGAACAAGTTAGTTACATGGGCCTTGGTTTTCCCGCGTGGCAAGGTGCCAACATATACACCCTGCACTGCAGCGTTAGGCTCCAAATTCTCTCTCACACATACACACACCCTCTCCCTCTCTTATACACACTGACTCAGACACTAGGTAGCTCCCAACAAGACAGCAAAGCAAGAAGCAGGCAACAAGAAGAGTGTTGGCTAATGAGGACACTTCCAACTACAATTCTCATCCTGCTGCTGCTCCTCGCATTGCCGACGCCGGCCGTCGTGGCGCTCACCGCCGACGGCCTGGCGCTGCTGGCGTTCAAGGCGGCGGTGACCGAGGACCCGACGTCAGTGCTCTCGGCGTGGTCGGAGTCCGACGCCGACCCGTGCCGGTGGCCGGGTGTCACCTGCGCGAACGCCTCCTCGCCGGCCGGCGCGCCGCCGCGCGTGGTTGGCGTGGCCTTGGCAGGGAAGAACATCTCGGGTTATATCCCCTCCGAGCTCGGCTCGCTGTTTTTCCTCCGCCGGCTCAACCTCCACGGCAACCGCCTGACCGGCGCCATCCCGGCCGCGCTCTCCAACGCGTCCTCGCTCCACTCCGTCTTCCTCTACAGCAACGCGCTCACCGGCGAGTTCCCGGTGGCGCTATGCGACCTCCCGCGGCTGCAGAACCTGGACGTGTCCCGGAACTCGCTGTCCGGCGAGCTCCCCCTCGACCTCCGCAACTGCCGGAGCTTGCAGAGGCTCATCCTCGCCAAGAACGCCTTCTCTGGCAAGGTGCCGGCCGGCATTTGGCCGGAGATGGCCAACCTGCAGCAGCTCGACCTGTCCTCCAACAACTTCAACGGCTCCATCCCGCCGGACCTCGGCGAGCTCCCGAAGCTCGCCGGCACGCTCAACCTCTCGCACAACCGGTTCTCCAGCGTCGTGCCGCCGGAACTCGGCCGCCTCCCGGCGACCGTCACCCTCGACCTCCGCTTCAATAACCTCTCCGGCGCCATCCCGCAAACGGGCTCCCTCGCCAGCCAGGGCCCCACCGCTTTCCTCAACAACCCCGGACTGTGCGGCTTCCCGCTCCAGGTCCCATGCCGCGCCGTCCCGCCGCCGACGCAGTCGCCACCGCCACTGACAACCAGCCCTTCATCAGACTCCACCTGGCCGGACCATCACCATCCTATCAAAACAAGCCTGATAGCGCTCATCTCCGTCGCCGACGCCGCCGGCGTCGCCCTCGTCGGCATCATCCTGGTGTACATATACTGGAAGATCAAGGACCGGAGGGACGGCCGCCGCGGCCGTGCCATCGGACACGACGACAACGACAGCAACAAGGGACTCTGCCGCTGCTTGTGGGGCTGCCGCGGCGGAGGAGGCGCCGACGACTCGGACGGGTCGTCGGACGACGAGGAAGGCGGCGACGGCAAGTACAGCTGCAGCGACGGGGAGCTGGTGGCGATCGACCGCGGGTTCCGGGTGGAGCTGGACGAGCTGCTGCGGTCGTCGGCGTACGTGCTGGGGAAGGGCGGGAAGGGGATCGTGTACAAGGTGGTGGTGGGCAACGGGTCGACGCCGGTGGCCGTGCGGCGACTGGGCGGCGGCGGGGGCGGCACAGACCGGTGCAAGGAGTTCGCGGCGGAGGCGCGGGCGGTGGGGCGGGTGCGGCACCCCAACGTGGTGCGGCTCCGCGCCTACTACTGGTCGCCCGACGAGAAGCTCGTCGTCACCGACTTCGTCGGCAACGGCAATCTCGCCACCGCGCTGCGCGGTAAGTCACTACTTGTTGCTGCGAATAATGCTTATGGTTCACTTCTACTAAGCTTACTAATCTTAATTGTTTTTCTTAGGTTTAGATGCGATGCGTTTTAGACTCTAGTTAACCGTTGTTTAGTGTTTGCTTGTCTGGTATCTTCTTATCTCGGGTGGCGTGGTAGTTATAGTAAACTAAATTGATGCTCTGATTCTATTTCATGAGTTCAGCTTTATCGTGTAGAAATAAGGAATGCCACATCTAAATTTAGATACGAACATGTGTTTACCGTCCTTTCCGAAAAAAAGGAAAAGGATGGCATAGGATATAGATACATCGTTACGTCACGACACATAGCGTGCTACACCACTGCGTTGCACGGTGAGTTATGATGCTTGGCAGTACGGCGATCGCCAATGTGCTAATGTCTGCTTGGCTGCACGATTTGAGTGCGTTCCGTTGCGTTGAAATAAGTTAATTTATGATTAAAATTATATTATAGCTAGCTAAAATTACACTGTAACTGATGGTAGTTTATTTAACATAACTAAATTAAAAAAATTTAAAAATAGAAAAACAGATTAACCCATCATGAACAATGCAAATAAATATGGGAAAAAAGAACCAGCAAAAAGCTCAAAAAATCAAAAGTTAAAAAAAGATAAAATTTGAGCATAATAAAAAAATAAGCCAAAATCTCAGGTCAA
This sequence comes from Dendrocalamus sinicus, assembly GCA_036346575.1. Lineage (NCBI taxonomy): Eukaryota > Viridiplantae > Streptophyta > Magnoliopsida > Poales > Poaceae > Dendrocalamus > Dendrocalamus sinicus. The sequence goes on from CM070675.1 coordinate 7,878,816, forward strand.
AATGAGTTGTGTTTTGATCGAGAGAAATTAGGGGCATATATGGGTACACTATACCTAGGTGGAGGGAACTGTCCATCGCCTAGCAAAAATTCTTCCCTTCCTGAATACTCCATGCTTCTGGTACTCTGCACTCTAGTACTGGCGTCAGAAGTCGTATACCGAGGAGTAGTAGAAGCCTGGTAGAGGGTACAGACAGATCCAGCAGCGGTTTTCTTCCTTGTCTCGAACGGACTCGCCGGCCAATTCGATCCCATCTTCAGTTAACAACCACAGCAATTGATGATACCCCGTCCTATCAGGTATATTATCATTGCGGATTCGACCGGTCTCCGATCACGAGATGGAATTTATCCCGGGGAAACTCGGTGACGGGCAGACGAGGGCGAGAAAGCTTCCAAAGAGGGACAGAAGAAGGGCACGCCGGCTTGTCTCCCTGGCTGGACCACATTCCGCCGTGCTTGCTGGGGCATCTTTGGCTCATTGGCTGTAGACGGACAGACGATTGGATGGTCCTTGGTCTTCTCTGCCCTGCCATCTCTTTCGTGTTCCTGCGATTGCCTTCTTGGACAGCAGATGCGAAAGTAATTTGTCAAAAGATTTGTGTGAGATTCATCGGGCCAAATCGTTACTGTATACAGCTCTGATCGAGTCTCTCTCTGTCACACCCGACTGGTAGACGGACGACAGATCAAAATGCCGACGCTTCTGATATGGGGGTAGTATTTCTCTGAGAATGCTCAAGATATGTGCTAAGCGTCCATGGGGATCCTCGAGGGTTCATTTCGATGGACGATCTCGAGCATTGGTTCTAATATGATTGGAAGCAGGAGAACACTGCTGTACCATATACAGCACCTCACGGGGAAATATCCTAAAAATTTGGAGATGTAGGGGAAGGTCTATATCCATATAAATTTTCAAGATCAAACTCAATCACATTTAAAAGATATGAAATTGACAAGCAGCAGAAATGAATAGTGACAAATAGTGAAAAATCAGTATTCATGCAGCGTTTATCTTTCATATCTTACAAATGAAATCGAGTTTGATCTTGAAATTTTACATGTCTAAATATGTTCTCCTCTACATCACCAATTCTTTTGAAAAATTTTAAAAACTTTTAAACATGGGAGGTACGAAGGTAGCACTGGAAGAGGGGGAAGCGCCGGAAATGTTCTCAGCACCTCACATGTCTTCACAATGCAGTGGTAGAGGATAGGAATTTTGGAATTCCCAATAACACAAGTCAAATATATATGGTGCACATGGTAGAAACAATAAGTTGGGTCACATAGTTATGTTCAAAATCAAAACATGGTAGAAACAATAAGTTGGGTCGCATAGTTATGTTCAAAATCAAAACAACAAACTGCATCCAACAACAAATGCCTAAGCCCCAATATGGTAGTAGTAGCATGCAAGGTCAAGCAGTTATATGGAATTTTGCGTAAAGCTTGTGTGCATAGTCATGACTCTTGCAAGATCCTTTTGCATTACTCCCTCTGTATGATGTTTTAGACATCAACACGATCTTCAATATGCAACTTTGACCACTACTTTTTATATGAATATGCTCATTAAAAATTATGAAATTATTATATTATGGGAATATTTTTCATAACTAATACAATGACACCGTTTTCATTTAACCAATCTAAATACTTTTATATATAAGTAGTCAGAGCTAATAAAATTTGACTGCACGCTTTATAAAACGCCATGCATTTCTGCACAGCGCGAGTACTACTTTGCCTGAGCGCATGAATAAAGATAATTATCACTTAGCATCACGCCATAAGCAGGTTGCATTAAAATAGAATAAGTTGCGCCAAATCCTATTGTTTATAATGTATCTGCATACTCCCTACTGTTTCATAGCACAAGAAAGAAAGGAAAAGGTAGTGCCCTGCTTTGCCAAGATTAGTGCTTTGCCCTCCAAGGTATAGGCCGGGGTTTTTTGGGTTTATAAGTAGTTTATCTTTGTGTTGTTTATAGAAAGTACCTTTTAAATGATGAGTTCTTTCAAGGCGGATCAATAGGAAAATTATAGTAAAAGTGTACTGAGTTCATTTGTATGGTAAAAATCACATGCGACAATTTTCCTCTACGTACTATCTCTTACGAACAGCCAGAATTCAAATATTTAAACCATAAATTATAAGCCATCAACTCAAAAGAACCCACCTATATATCTATCTCATGGTCTCAGTGGGCACAGTACTGGCAAACCACGGAGAAAGAAAAGGCTACCAATGGAATGTGCCTTTACACCCTCCAGCAGAGCCTGAAACAGGGGAACCAAGAACATCTTTTTAGGCCTGAAACCTTTGTCACTGTCGTGGCCTAACAGCATGATCTTCTGGGGCTAATACAAACCCTGAAAGCTGTCCATGAGAGCCAAAAGCAAAGACAAAAGTGAAAATCAATGTGATAATTGACAATGTGGAGGCAGTAGCACGGCTTGGTGATGCGCATGATGAACGCTTTTCTATAAGATTAATCATTAGTACTGGTTGTTGAGGGTTGCTGTTGGCTTCTTTAGGCTTAATAATAGGACAAAGGTTGACAACTTTGTATGCTGTCAGGAAAATTTAAGTTCGGGGAGAGACCTAGCGGCTAGTGGGCAACAATGGTTTGTTTGGTTTGTCTAGTTATTTAACTAGCAGAGAACAATGTTATTGGATCTCTGGTTTGACTAAAATTTTTTACACTATATAATGTTTGTGTCCTCATTATGGAAATGTTTCTTTATCACCCAAATATGAGCATGCAACTCAAAATGCCCCCGTTTTACGGGAAGGAATCCAAAAACCGCGGTATTGACCTGCCGACTAGTCTGATACAGGAGTACTTCCATGTCTGTTTGGGGCCTTAGGAAAGTTTGCTTACCATGTAAGCTAGGGCACACAAAACACCATATTCTCAATACTAATGGGGGCAGCTTGCCTTAGAAACTACTCTGCCATCCTCTTTGCAGCTCCCACATTAAACTTTCGCCCTGTACTTTTTTTGTTTCGGTTTCTCCAGAAGACCGGAAGTTAAAACAAACTGAATGGCTTCTTGAAGTGATTTTTTAAAGCCGTTTATTCAAATAGCTTCCTGAGCTCAAAACCATGTACGCCGCATACTTTGACGTCTTTGCCGACCACCATCATCTTGAAACACAAACATAAATCATCAACTGAATCCTAAAACAACGGTCCTTTATTTTCTACCGCCAGCAACACTTGTTCTCAACACACAACACAAAAAAAATAAACCATTGGCAAGTGAACAACAAATAGACCACAGTATAGAGAATTAAGTCCCTTGAGACACGCTGGCTCCAAGAATCCAAGATGCATATGCGGTGCTCATGAACACTCACAAAAACAGACAGGCAGGGCAGGCAGGGGTTGCTTGTGTCTGTGGGAAGAATACATCAAGCTAGCAATGTGCAGTTGTGCACTGCAATGCACATCATGGGCTGGTGGAACGCATGACTTTGATCTGCTGCTACAGACACATCACTATGCTAGTTAAATGGTCAATAATCCTGTGTACTATGGAGACACGTTACTATGCTACTAGTATATACAGGCTTGTTCTTTTCGCTTTTTAACTGGTTTTCGAGGTGGCTGTTTGTATGCATAAGAAACAGCTAGTAAGAGCATCTCTAAGAGCAACTTCAGCAGGGCCCCTACTTGAGCCCTCAAACCTCATATTTGAGGGCTTGAGGCAAAAATAGAGGTCAGCAGGGCCCTACTAGAGCCCTCAAATTTGAGGAGCCTCAAATCCCCCTCGACCCTCATTCCTAGGGGCCCCTACTCCGCCCTCATTTTTCAGCTTTCCTCGTTTTTTGTGGAACATTTGTGCTTTCAATTTAAATTCGGAACAAATTTGAATTTAAATTTGAATATTCGTATTTGAATTCATATTTGAATTCGGAACAAATTTGAATTTAAATTTGAATGTTATGTGATGAACTTTGTGCTTTCAATTTAAATTCGGAACAAATTTGAATTTAAATTTGAATATTCGTATTTGAATTTGTATTTGAATATTCATATTTGAATTTGGAACAAATTTGAATTTAAATTTGAATGTTATGTGATGAACTTTGTGCTTTCAATTTAAATTCGGAATAAATTTGAATTTAAATTTGAATATTCGTATTTGAATTCATATTTGTGCTTTCAATTTAAATTCGGAATAAATTTGAATTTAAATTTGAATATTCGTATTTGAATTCATATTTGAATTCGGAACAAATTTGAATGTTATGTGATGAACTTTGTGCTTTCAATTTAAATTCGGAACAAATTTGAATATTCGTATTTGAATTCATATATTTAAATATTGTCCCTCATTGTGAAATCATAAATATTTTATTGTGTATTGTACTTTTGTTCCATACATATGCATATAGTGTGTGAGGAAATAGAGAGAATTGAGAAGTAGGGGCCCTGTTTTGAGGGCTCTGTTGAGTCTTGACAAAAACAGGGCCCTCAAAAGTAGGGGAACCCTCAAATGAAAAGTAGGGGCCCTGTTTTGAGGGCTACTGCTGGAGTTGCTCTAACAATGTTCTCTAAATCTTATCCCCTAAATCACTTTTTAGAGGACACAATCTAGAATATAGAAGACTAAAAATATGTAACCTCAACAATTCCTCTAAATATGGTCCCTAAATTAAAATCAGGTTCACAAAACTACTAGGGGTGAAAGCAGGTCGGGTTAATCCCACCGATCCAAGACCGAATCCGATTGGTACCGAATCCGACTAGTACCGAATCAGGAGAAAAAATATGGGTTAGGATATGGTAATGACAATATCGCTTTGAATCGAATATCCGTCCGAATCAGATACATCTTCAAGTTTGATTTCGTGTTAGTGCTACTATTTGACGTTTCATTTTCTTTTGCAATGGTAAAATAAAATCTTCCACATCAGCTATTAAATAGTAACATCAAGTCGGTCGTCCTACTCCATTTCTTGCCTGTATGCATTCCTTACAAACACGTAGGAGTGCAAACGAAATGGGTTAATCCCGACCGATCCGACACCGAATCCGATTTTTACCGAATCCGATTGGTACCGAATCCGGAGAAAAAATATGGGTTAGGATATGGTAACAGCAATATCCGTCCGAATCCGACCCGTTTTCACCCCTAAAAACTACCAACCAAAGAATTTAGGGGATCGGACGGCGCAGGAGCGTTGGGGCCAATTTAGGGGATGGTGTGCGTCCTCCATATATGGGGGACGAAAAATCAGGGATGAAGTCCTCTATATTTTTGGGTACCACTTAGGGGATCTGTTAGAGCCTTTTTTTACCTTTTCTTCTAAAATATGAGGGATATGAGCACTTTAGAAGATTTGTTGGAGATGCTCTAAAGAGCGTGAGAGGCAGAGGAATACCGATTGGATTTAGTTTAGCATGGATGGCGACAGAGAATTTTCAACAAGGAGAATACATGTAATAGGGCTCTTTTATTGAATACGAGAGATTTCTCCCAAAAAAATGCACTCTTACATATCTAAATTTAACCATGATGCACCGACTTGCAATCTACGTTACACCTAAATTTTCGATGAATTTCTCGCCGCTCGATTAGTTTTGCATGTTTTGATTTCATATGGCCTCCTCACAAACCAAAGACAAAAATTAGCCAAGAAAAAATCGGTAAAAGAAATTCCCGCAAAATGATTATTGACGTTGCAATTGCAGTCGCCTGGTCAACCGATCATGTCGTGGTCTCGCGGTGAAGATCGCCAAGGCGCGCGCGGCGGTGGCGTGCCTCCACGAGTGCACCCCCGTGGTTCGTCCATGGCGAGTCAAGCCCTCCAACATCCTCCTCGACGCCGACTTCACCCCCGCCGCGGACTTTGGCCTCGTCGCCTCCTCGCCGCCGCCGGCCGCACCGACGCCGCGCTGTACCTCGCCGATGCCCTCGGCGGCGGCGGCGCCATCCCTACGCTGGCCGTGCGCGGCGCGATGCTGGACCACGGTGGTACCGCGCGCGCGAGGCGAGGCGCGGCGCAGCGCGCGAAGTGGGACGTGTTCTCCTTCGGTGTGGTCCTGCTGGAGATGCTGACGGGGCGTGGGCCGGCCGACCACGCGTCACCGTCGACGTCGGCATCGTTCTCCGTGCCATCGACGACGACGGACCGGTCCGGGAGCGGGGAGCACGGGGCCGTGCCGGAGGTGGTGCGGTGGGTGCGGCGCGGGTTTGAGGAGGACGCGCGGCCGGTGGCGGAGATGGTGGACCCGACGCTGCTGCGGGAGGCGCCGTCGTTGCCCAAGAAGGAGATGGTGGCCGCGTTCCACGTCGCGCTGGCGTGCACCGAGGCCGACCCGGAGCTCCGGCCGAGGATGAAGGCCGTCGCCGACAACCTCGACAAGATCGGGTCGTGAGATCGAGCAAGATAACTCACACCGGCCACGAGTGGAAATCTTCTTCTTTCTTGAGGCGATCACAAGCTCGTCAGAGAAATCTTTTTTTTCCTTTTTCTTTTTTTGTTCTGTTCCTGAATTGTTCTTTGGTTTCTTGTGTAATTGGTTTTTTTGTCGGCTATTCTTTTGGATGCAATTGAATGATTTTGTAATGTTATAACGATATATACATAGGAGAGCATTTTGTGTTTCATCTCCGGTTTGATATAATCAAGGTGTTTCTTGTGAAGTTACGTTTTTTTTAGGGAATTGTGAAGTTATATTGGGGTTGATGGCTTTTAGCTCTAGCGGTGTCAATAAACTGTTTTGAAAAGGTTATCTCAATAAACCGCATGAAATGATAATGGAGAAACTGATCATTTTATTTATTCAGAGAACTATAAGTCTATATAAACCGGATAGAACCGGGTTGAAGTTCCATTTGGCACAGATGTTTAGATTTGGATAAACCAAAGTTTGGCCCAGGTGGGCCTCCAACCAGGCATTTTTTTTTCTCGCGGGCCTGCGAGCGAACGCACGTGAACATTCAAGGCCAGCTACTCGCTTTTTAAGCCAACACTAGTCGCTGTGCAAGTCCGTCCGTCAGTTAAACCCTCGCTCTCCCACCCCTCCCCTCCGGCGGCGGCCGTCCTCGTCTCCCCCGGCCTGACGAATCGACGATGGCCCACGCCCTCGGCTGCGGCGCCGCCACCGCCGGTGAGCCACCTCTTCTCGTCGTCTCTCATGGTCCCCTGCCTTTCTCTTCCCTTGCGTTTTGCTTCATCCGGAGTGGATGGGTCGGGAATGGATTCCTACTGGGTTCTTGTGGCCGCGGTTGCTGATTAGTGTCTTGCGTCCGTGTGCAGGGATTAGCCTCCATCACGATTCCAGCGCGTCCTGCTTCAGTCTCAAGGTATCGGAATGGGGCGCTGATTTTTCTTTTTTTCTTTTCCTGTTCTCGACGTCTCAGCCGTCATGCTTATGTTGCTGTTGATGCCAATGTTAGGTTGCGGCACTGCCAAGTGGCCTCCATGGTGAAGTTCGGCAACACCACAAGAAGGGCCGCAGAAGCCAAGGTATTGATCGATGTTGCGTGCCGTGCCTTGTGGAAAAATTGTGTCTTGTCTCTTGTTTCTTATGTTATGTGTGGCATTTACTTGTTAAAAACTATCACCTGTTATCTGCAATGTAGCATGTATTATAACTAGCAGCTTCCGTTCTGTGCTAGATTGCTTTATTGGGTTAAATATGCTAGGACCTGAACTCGGAAATTTGGTCATTCATCGGGTGTCCGATCTGTGAAGCCATATTTTACTTGTTTGAACATATTTTAGTGTGCCGATCAAATTGCCTGTAGAATAACTCCCTCCTTTCTTTCTCAAATTAGCCGCCTACATTAAAATGGTCTTGGCCGCAAAAATATTGGTTGGGATATGACTCAATCACTAAAACAATTGATTATATTGTTCGATCTAGTTTTCCACATCCTTTGATGAACACTGATAGACCCCTATTCTCCATGGGCTGACCATTTCAGGTTAGAGGGATATTTGCAATAGGAACTTTAATGACTTATGTTTATGATAGAGGGAGTAGCATTTTGCTTTGATAATCCTTATATCCTTGGTGAAAATCTGCAGCTATTAGGTGCGCAATGGCAAGTGGGAAAGAGCATGCTGCAATTTCAACTGCAACAGCTAGTAGCGGTGATCAAAAGAAAGGTGGACTGCGTGGCAAATTAAATAAAGTTGTTCTAGCTTACAGTGGTGGCTTGGATACATCAGTTATTGTTCCATGGCTCAGGTATAAATGTTCCTTGTTAAGTATTGATTTTACCAAACTTTAAAGTATAAAATCAATCTGACTCGTGCAAACTATGCCTTCTTCTTTTGGTTTTTTAATTGAAGGGAGAACTATGGTTGTGAAGTCGTCTGTTTCACTGCTGATGTTGGCCAGGTATGTTGTATCAGAGCTTGAGCAATTTTCAAGCCTACAAAACTGAATGGTTGTACTGTTCTCTTTTAAGTCGTTCATACTAACCATATCTTGCTTTGTTAGCTTAAGCCTTGATAATTTTCTCTCCAATTTCTCTCTCCCATATCTGTTTGTTACTTGGTAATAGTTTACGCATTCTTCTGATGGTTAAAGTTTTACCATGAGTTACAACATCAATAGTTTCTTCACCTTTTGCCCCTATGGCTTCGTGCTCTCCTAAATTTCATAATGAGTTCACTTGTACTGATATATTTTGTTTTGCTGTCAGTAAGTAAATGAGGTAGCATTATAGTTTGGACCATTCTTACTAACTTCTTTCTAGTTAACCATCAGTTCAATTCATATACAAAACCCTTTGTAGGGAGCCATTGAAATGGAAGGATTGGAGAAAAAGGCAAAAGCTAGTGGCGCAAGCCAGCTTGTTGTGAAGGATCTGAAAGAAGAATTTGTCAGTGAATATATATACCCCTGCCTGCGTGCTGGGGCAGTTTATGAAAGAAAGTATCTGCTTGGGACTTCAATGGCTAGGCCTGTTATTGCTAAGGTGAAAATGATATAATACTTGCATCTTGTGTATGTATAATCATCCAGAACTTTTGTAACATAATTGTCTTAAAACTAAATTTTTGAAGGCTTCTTTTGTTGATCTTTAATTGACAACACTATGAAGAGTGTGATCTTAAAAGTTTCACTTGCTCATACTGGAATAAAAATTATCTGAATTATATTTAGGACTACACAATTGAAATCACATGTCAAATTGATTTCACTTTTGGTATGAAATCTGGTTGAGTGGAGCATGATTAGTTTCTTGCTAGACTTGGACTTGTCAAGCTCTTTCTTTAATACTTTATTTCTTATCTGTTCCCTAAAAGTCTTTCCTGCATGCTTTGAATGTCCATCTTCAGTTTTGTTGATCCAGTCCAATATAGAGTGGATACTGGATAGTGGGTGTGATATAAGCCATATAGGTGGATAATATCTACCATTGGACTGATCTGATCAATTGACCTATTTGTGAGTCTAATAAATATCATGCAGTAGGGCCAGGGGTGGAACTAGAACCTTACCATGGGGGTGTGGTCCACTTACAAGTGTTAACACATGACAGGCAGAGGGATAAATGGAAAAACCCCAAAAGAGAAATGGGCAATCATGATTGGATTTTGAACTCACCATCACACCATGCGTTGTGCATACTAATGAACAACATAGCACATCTTTGTTTGATTGGCGTTGCAAAGCCATTATGCAATGTTGTTATGTTATGGTTCTCAATTGAATTGGACATGCACTTTGTTTATTTCTAATATGAGTTATTTTGTTTTGTGAATGTTTGTGTTATTTTTATGCGAGGTAACATTGGATCTGTAAGCTTTTGAGGAGCTAAACTTAAAAATGTAATTCTCATAAGTGGTTAGATGAATGAAATATGGAAATAAAGTACTTGCAGTGATATACCAAACATTGCATATACCCTTTTATTCCTTTGAGGACACCAACTAGTACTGAACAGGGGAGGACTAAGCAATATATATCTCCATTGTAGGCAATGGTTGATGTCGCCAAGGAAGTCGGTGCAGATGCAGTTGCTCATGGATGTACTGGAAAAGGCAACGATCAGGTAAATGCTGCTGTTAATGTGAATATTAATATAGGCAGTCATCTGATGCTAACCTTTTCTGTAGGTTCGCTTTGAGCTTACATTTTACGCTTTAAATCCTGAACTTAAAGTGGTGGCACCTTGGAGGGAGTGGGATATCACAGGGCGTGAAGATGCAATTGAGTACGCAAAGAAACATAACGTGCCAGTTCCAGTTTCAAAAAAATCAATATACAGCCGAGATCGAAATTTGTGGCACCTCAGCCATGAGGTATTAACTATTGTCTTGTTGATCCCTCCTTGGTTTTTCTGGAGCTCCTTTCGGAGCTCCTTTCTTAATCTGTTCTTAAGCACCTGAATCGTACAAAACTTTTTACATGATGTGAATGTTCCAAACTTTCAAATCAGTGAAGTGCAACATCATATTGATGTCATCGATTAATCTTCAGTCTTCTGCATCTTGTCTTGCTGATATCTATATTTGAAAACCATGATGCTTGTCTTCGACGTGAGATGATGTGAGTTGTTCTCTAAATATTGCAGGGTGACATTTTGGAAGACCCAGCAAATGAACCAAAAGAAGATATGTATATGATGTCTGTTGCTCCAGAAAATGCACCTTCTAAACCTGAGTAAGTGATCAATCTTTTATTTTGTTATAGGTCTTACTCTGAATAAGTATTTCTTTATGCTCTTTATTTCCTCTTTGCTGCAGTGTAGCCTAGTTTACTACATCTGTAAAATTTGGTCATTTCCACCCACGTGATACACAGTACAGTTGAATTGTGTAGACTGTAGAGCCATAGAAAACCATCCAAGCAGGGTTAATTTGGAATCTGGATATGATTATTCTGAACTAGGGATGTTGAATCTTTCTACAATGAACTTTGTAATACTTAAGCAATGTTCTAAGATGTTGACATGGCAAAATTTATCATGTTTTCATTCACTTATCAGCTTCATGTTAAGGTGCCATTGTCACGCTGAAAGAAATGTTCATGTTTTTGTAAGGTCTAAGTAAGTGATGTGGTGGCTCCACTTTATTGCCTCATTTTCCTGCCTTTTGCAGTAAGGAGCCTAGCCACTAGCTATATCAGGGGTCACTCAAGCTAGAGGTAGGTTAGGGTTCATGAAAGCAGCATCTATAATTAGAACATGCTAGCTAGGTATATTTCAAAGATATACCATGTGTGACTGAAAGACAGGGATTAGAGTTTTTAAAGCCTGTTCGCAGCATGAGGTGCTGTGAACTGCAAATTCGGCAAATTCCCTCTCAGATAGCATGCACAGAAATCATCAGAATTGGTAACACCAACAACAATCCTGGTGTGTTGTAAACCACTTTGTTCGGCCATTCTTGGTGCAGTATAACTGGTTTTGGCGTTTTTCATCTCCTTGCACGGACTTGCTTTGTAGAACAGAATTTTCATTGGCCCACCATGATGCGTATGTATACTTTGTTAGCCTGTTGTATCTAAAACTAAGTTACATACATCCAGGTATCTGGAGATTGGTATTGTTGCAGGTGTTCCTGTTTCCATCAATGGAAGGGATCTGTCACCAGCATCTCTCCTTGCCGAGCTGAATGAAATCGGTGGAAAGCACGGTATTGGGCGTATCGACATGGTGGAAAACCGTCTCGTAGGCATGAAGTCCCGTGGCGTATACGAGACCCCCGGTGGCACCATCATGTCAGCTGCGGTCCGTGAGCTTGAGGCCCTAACATTGGACAGGGAGACCATGCAATGGAAGGACATGCTCGCCCTCAAGTACGCAGAGTTGGTCTACGCAGGCCGTTGGTTCGACCCGCTCCGTCAATCCATGGACGCGTTCATGGAGAAGATCACCGCGACAACGACCGGATCCGTGACTCTGAAGCTGTACAAGGGCTCTGTAAATGTCGCGTTCCGGAAGAGCCCGCATAGCTTGTACAGGGAGGATATCTCCTCATTTGAGAACGGGGAGATCTACAACCAGGCTGATGCTGAAGGGTTCATCAGGCTGTATGGTCTTCCTACCAGAGTCCGTGCAATGCTGGAGAAAGGCATCTAAGCTCTGTTTGCGTTTCAAGGAAAAAAATGTTCCTGGGAAACTGTCCGGGGTTCTCGAATAATTGCATTTTGCAGACGAACGGGGCCTCATGCACTGATGCCCAGGTGGGGGTTTTGAATGCATTTCGAGTTGTTCGTTAGGCTTAGAGCATGCGAGTCTAGTTTCCATCTGAACTGTAACTTTTTCTTGAGGTGTTGCATGGATTTGTATTGTAGAATTACTGCAGGCCTGGAGTGGTAAATTGCAATAAGAGACCGTTTGGCCGTGTGCTTCAGTCCTTTGTGTCGCTGTTGTTACACTTACGTCAAAAATTAACTGTAAAGTGCCAAACAAAACTCCGCATTATGCCACGTTAGCCTTGATTGCGCCACGTGGATTTATCTGTTGATATGGTCACATCGTTGACAAGTTGCATCCCTTCGAAACGCACGTAGCTGCAGGTCAAGAATTCCAAATTCTACATGAAGTTCATTCTTACGTACATGCGACGCATGATCTGCCGCCATGTGCTTACGTCATATGCATCGTAGCGCCTGGCCATGCAATCGAGCGGGATTTATTAATGTACTTGATTAACTTGTAACAACCGAGTGCGTACGAAAAAAAGTACTAGCGTGCAAAAGAAAACTTGCAGCACTTGTACTTGTAGCATTTCAAATTTAGGAATTTACCGAAAATGCGAAAAAATTTTAAACTCATTATTTCTTGTGTGGTTATTCGAATCTTCCCTGGATTTTTTCGATATGAGTTTTGCTAAATAACTATTTTGATGAAAATAAAATCCAGGAGGCAAGAACCAAATAATTTTAAAAAATAAGTTGATTGTAATTTGAAATTAAATTTCAAATTTAAAATTCATACCCAAAACTAAATTAAATAAAATAAAGTTTGAAAAGAAAAGCAATATTAAAATTTGCCTTCAATCAAATTGAGCCAAGAATTCAAAATTCGAAGTAAAAAACCCTGAATTTTGAGTTTTTGCTCTTTCCCTATCTTTCTCTTGCATTCTCTCACCGCCGCCGGGCCCCACTCCCTTTTTGTTTCTCTGCTAGTGGGCCCCATCCCCACTTCTCTCTTCTTCCTCTCTTTCTCCCTCTTCTCTGCTGTCCTAGGCACAGGCCCATGCAGGTCACCCCCTACTCACCCAACAGCCGCCCACGCCGCTTGGCTTTCACAACGCCACGCCACCCCCAATGCCCCCGCCACGCAACTTGTGTCCGCCGGATGCTCCACACTGCTCGGCCGTGCCCGTCGTGTGCGCCCTGTGCCTCATGCGCCAGCCCCCATGCCGTGCCTCCCGTCCCCATGCTTCGGCGGTGCTGACCGCGCACCCGTGCCCGCGCCGCATGAGCACAGCGCGCGCGCGCCTCGCGCCACGCCCTCCTCCCATGTGCCTCGTGCCGCGCCCTCCTCCCATGCGGTCGAACAAAGCGATCGAGTGAGCGGTCGAACAGAGCGATCAATCAAGCGATCGTGCGCTAAGCAATTGATCAGGTGATTTAGCACCGAACGGTCAAAACCTTCACTGACCGCTAGAAGACTCCAAAAAGTGGCGATAATCATTCACCTCTCTTTGATTGCAGTATTCAATCCTACACAACTACTGCATGCTATACCGTTTGGGCTTGATGTGAACAGTACAACATCCAACTGTCCATCGATCTCCACCACGTGCTCTCCTCTCTGGTCACCGTCCTTCATTATCCTCACCCCACGAGTAAAACCTTAGTGCCATTCTTCCTCCTGCATTATGCAGAGCGCTAGCAACACCGCACCATCATTCCTCCTTCGTCGCATGTGCGGAGCGCGAGAAACATTGTTCCTCCTGCTTCGCGCAGAGCATGAGTGACGCCACGCCATCTTTCCTCCTTTGTATCCATAAAACTTGCACGTGAAACCTAGCCAAATTAGGCAATAAACTCCCATGAAACTTGATGAAACCTCGTGAAACACTACGTAACTTAAATATGAAACTGGTCATGAAACTGTATGAAACACTATAAAACTAGTCATGAAACTTATACATGAAACCTAGCCAAATCAGTGCATAAACCATCTTGAAACTTGATGAAACCTTATGAAACACAATGAAACTTAAACATGAAACTAGTCATAAAACTTGTACATGAAACCTAGCCAAATCAGGCAATAAACCCCATTGAAACTTGATGAAACCACATGAAACACTATGAGACTATATGAAATAACATGAAACTAGTCATGAAACTTGTACATGAAATCTAGCCAAATCAGTGAATAAACCCACTTGAAACTTGATGCAGTCTCATGAAACACAATAAAACTTCAACATGAAACTAGTTATGAAAGTTGTACATGAAACCTAGCCAAATTAGGCAATAAACCCTCTACAAACTTGATGAAACCTTGTGAAACACTATGAAACTTAAAAATAAAACTGGTCATGAAACTCTATGAAACAACATGAAACATAAAACATGCACGTGAAACCTAGCGAAATCAGTGAACAAACACCCTTAAAACTTGATGAAACCTCGTGAATCACAATAAACTTAAACATGAAACTATATTAAACAACATAAAACTAGTCATGAAACTTGTACATGAAACCTAGCCAAATCAGGCAATAAATCGCCCTTGAAACTTGTTGAAACCTCGTGAAACACTATAAAACTAAAAACTGGTCATGAAACTGTATGAAACAATATAAAACTAGTCATGAAACTTGTACATGAAACCTAACCAAATCGGTCAATGAATCCCCTTGGAAGTTGATGAAACCTCGTGAAACACAATGACCTTTCGATCGACTACTGTAGCTTCGGCCACAAAGAGCCTTTCGATCAACTACTGTAGCTTCGACCACATACAACATTTCCACCGACTACTGTAGCTTCGACCACATAGAGTCTTTCCACCTACTATTATATCTTTGACCACAAAAGAGCCTTTCGATCGACTACTGTAGCTTCAATCACATGGAACCTTTCTACCAACTATTAGAGCTTCGACTACATACAACCTTTCGACCAACTACTATAGCTTCAACCACAAAAAGAGCCTTTCGATCGACTACTATAACTTTGACCATATAGAGCCTTTCGACTGACTACTATAGCTTCGATAGTATGGGCATTAGGATAGTATGGGTAGAATCACGATGAAGCGGGCTACAATGGTCGGATGAAACTTGATTAACTGATGAAACTACCAAAGTTGGTGCTACCTGATTAGATAAGCACCCAATTGGCAATTGTGGACACTAATTTCCTACGATGGGTGGCATTGATATTTTAGCAATAGCTAATGAATTAGCTTGCGATCTGACCGAAGCTTCGTCAGTATGTCCATATTTTGTTTGATACTCGGGCATGTTGGCTGCATCGGCGGTATGGCCAATGCAGCACGATACAGATTGGATGTAGAAGCTGCCCATTGACTATTCTTAGTGAGATTCCTCACAAAATCCATCGTATTTGGAGAAAACATAGGATACCGTGGTAATTCTAGAACCAGTGTGAAAAACGTCTCCGGTGAAGTTGTAAGTTCCTATAAAAAAATTTCATGCAAGCATAAAAGAGATGATCAAAGGTACTCACAAACATCAAAGAGTTCTTGATAAGAGCCTGATGAACAAATTGATTGACAAGATCACTAAGCTAGCCTTGGGTAACTTGGTACATGCTCGATGAACTTGTTGGAGTTGTTGTTGTGATCGATGGATTTTACAAAATCGGTGGAATCAATAGAATTGTCAGAGCGATAGTCGATAACAGGTCCTCCACGCTAGGGAGATCTTCTCCAATAGGAAACTTTTGACTATCACGCTTCTTGACAAAACAACGCTGAAATCTCCACGTCAATTCCTCTAGCTTCTGAGTAAACTCGGCTTGCGCTTCCTCAGAAAGTTTTCCAATCTTCGGCAAATCACATTTTCTTCATTGGCATCAAAACTACCCAATGGCTTTCCAAGAGCCGATGAATCGTCATTGGGTTTAGATTGTATCTTATCTTGATTAGACGATTTGGCTCCTACTAGGAGTGGCAGGAGTGTGTTGTCGCAAGAAAATTCCTAACAGCAACACCGTATCCCTATGGGGGGGGGTGCTCTCTAGCAGTGTATTCAATGTGCGAGTTGATTTTCCAGCAAATCGGCAAAGTTGAAGATAGGTGAATATAAACAAAAGCCGATCCTAGATGAAACAACAATGAACGGAACGAATATCGAAATAGAGGATATGTGTAATTCACAGATTAATCAACATGTTGATGTGAAGCAATATTGATCAAAGTCAAATTACGAAGGTAAGATTTTACTAGCTACAACATATTCCTAAGATACAGAAAAGGTAGATGCAAAAAGATAGTAAAGATTGATATGTATGTGTTTTTTCGTCAACCTAGCCTAAAATAAGAAACTTAACCTTGGATTGTGCTTCAAGCCTTCCTCTTTGTGTTGGCTCAACCTTTCGTTGGATAGAGTCTCTATACTTTTTCAAATATTCTTGTTTCCAATCTCCTATTATCGATTTTCTTCTTTATATTTACCTTTCCTCAGTTGTCATCTTCAGGAGGCTTCTTAGTATGGCCGATGCTTGTTTATAATTTCTACCAAATCTTGATCTTTCAATATACTTATGTCAAATGCCAAAAATATTTTTATCAACTATTTTCTCAGCCAAAATCTAACGGCAACAGACACAAATTTGTTAGTGCACGCATGTGCGTTAGCTAGCTAAGTAGCAAGTGGTTTCAATTTTGGAGTGAGGCGCACAGCCCCAGTCTTTCCCCTTTCTCTTCCCCATTGCTTTGGTCTCTACCGTACGTGCCATCCTCCTCTCCGGTGACCAAACCGTCGTCGTCCGTAGTGATGGCACTCCCACTCAGCGACCGCTCTGTCCTCTTCTCTGGTGACCTCGTGCGCCACGGACCCTATCCCTTTCCGTCTGTAGAGATGCATCAGGACGCCTTGCCGTCGTCTCCTGCATGCCGACGGTCAAAGCCGGAGGAGCCCGAGGAGGGGGAGTAGATGTGCGAGTCGCCTAGCTGCTGCTCGCCGATGTTGCCGCCCTCCTCTCGCGACCAGTTTGAAGCTTCAGAATACGTAACAGCTTGTCGGCCTCTATCGAATAGGTCAGTGATGGGCTTAGCCGCTCAGTCTTATTTTATACCCAGCCTATTCAGGCCACGCCTACTTCAAATCTGACACGGGCTTTTGCATTTTCGGGCTTCCATTAACATGGGACCGATTAGGAAAATGTCTTGCCACATTATGAATAGTACTACTAGCATCTAACGACATATAAATTTGATTACTTAAATTAACATTTTACGAATAAAGGCTAAAAAAGACTTCATTTGAGCAATGACTTATCACACATCGAAGTCCAAACGCATAAAATGGGATTCGATTATTGTCTAACATAAGTAATTAAGACTCATTAGCACTTTGCATATAGGGCCTGTTTGGCAAGTCACAAGCCGGCCGGCTTTTGGCTTTTGCTATAGTACCTAACTTTCAAACGGAGTATTTTCTCAAGACGGAGTCTACAAGTTAAACGTAGTACACGTTGAAAGCCCAACATCTGTACCAGCCAAAATCGTAAGTGAGTATCGGTCTCTCAGTAATCTGTACCGTAAACAGCCAAAATTCAAAAATTTCAACCAAAAGTCATAAGCCGCAGCCAAAAAGAACAGACTCGATTAGGAAAATGTCTGTGTATAGGAATAACTAGGTGCGGAAGTATATGTGGACCAATAAAAAGAGTCGATACTTTGTAACGATTTTTCTGGAAAAATCAAAGGCCCGTACATAATTCCAAAAAAGTAAAGAGGTTTTTCGCAAAAAATCAAGGTCCATACATAATTCTAGGAAAAGCTCGGGGTTTTATCCCGTAAAAAGGGGGTCTTTCTGGAAAAATCAAGAACTTATTCATAATTTCGAAAAAATGTAGGGCCTTTTTGTGAAGTTGTTGACGTGGCGGGGATCTTTCTGCAAAAACCAAAGACTTGTATGTAATTTAGAAAAACAAGAAAGACAAGAGAGTCTTTTGCATAATTGTTAAGATGGCAATGCTCTCCAGGGTGGAATCCCCGGGGCAAAATATAAGGAGTATTTGAGGACGCAAATACTAACAACAGAATATTTAAACAATGTCTTGCCACATTATGAATAGTACTACTAGCAACTAACTACATATAGATTTGACTAATTAAATTAACATTTGACGAATAAAGGCTAAAAAAAGCCTCCATTTGTGCATTGACTTATCACACATCGAAGTCCAAACGCATAAAATTAAATGGGATTGGATTTGTCTGACATAAGTACAACTAATTAGCACTTTGCATATAGTAATGTCTTCACCTAAGTGACTAGACTTGTTTTAGTTGTTCCAGCAGATCACGAGAAGAACGTGTGGGTCTTGGCTTTGACGATGATCGAGCGGAGACCTCCAATAGGCGCCAACACGGACAGAAGCACGCCGATGATTATGCAAATCTTCCAGCCAATCAAAAGCATCAATTGAAAGCGTGAGTTAGGAGTCTCCATTATTGCAAGTACATGAAGATGTGAGCATCTAAAAAACGAAAGGAAAGTTATGTAACTTACCCAGTTGATGCACCAGGACAGGCCGAACTTCTTTGGCTTCTTGATAACCAACCACATAATGCAGGGAAGCTGTAGAAACAATTTCAATTCAGTTAATAGATCGAAGCAACTTATATAGTACTCACTCTAGTCACAAATAGATGTTGTTTTAGATATTGACACGGTTCCTAAAATACAATTTTAATCACTGATTTATATTATAATATATTTATAAAATCTAATAAAATTTTAATATTATAAAAGCACTTACAAATCTATATATATAATTTTCATATATCTAATTTAAATATTTAAAAAGATATCGATAATCAAAGTTTTAAAAGGTTTGACTGTATAGATTCCGAAATGACATTTTGACCGGACAAAGTACTAGATATTACATTAAAAATAAAGACGAAGAATCTTACAAAGTAGGATGTTGGGGCATATGCAAAGCCACCGAAGAATCCTAGTAATTCACCGAAGAACGGTACAATGATGCCAACCAGCATGGTGAATGCTGTATAGGTAAATAGTAAAAATGAGCACCGACATATTTTGCGACATAACCAAACTTTATTAGATTGTAGTATTGTAAACATGCTGTAATTAATTGCACTTTTACGCACCAACGTAGAGTGAGCGTTCGATCAAACGAAGAGGTAACCCAGGCTTGAATCGAAGCTGCATCACTAGGAAGGTCTCAAGCATGTCGAACACCGGCATCGCGTACACCTGCAAGCACGTGCAAACATCAACAGTATTAAGCTACTACTACGTAGCTACATTTTCATGTGTGTGTATGTATATATGTATGTATGTGTATGTGTATGTATGTGTATATATGTATGTATGTGTGTGTGTATATATATCTATATATGTATGTATGTTTGTGTGTGTATATATGTATGTATGTATATATGTATGTGTATGTATGTATACATGTATATATATGTATGTATGTATATGTATATATATGTATATGTATGTATATACAGGATGCTGAAATGGGGCACCATAATGGTTGGGCATCAAGCCTCCCTGCCTTTGAATTGCTTTTAGATACGTGCAAGTGTAATAATATATAATATATCAGGCAAATCCGTTAACATTCATTAATTTAAAAAGTCATCAATTTGGAAAGAAAGTTACTGATTTAGCATGCTGAATCACTTATGGATGGAAAATATCAATCATAAAGTCTGGTCACGATGGTACCACTATTATTTATACTATATATGTGTGTGTATATGCATGTATGTAATGCATGCACGTACATGTATGTATATATTTACCTGGTAGCTGCCGATGATGTGGACGACGACGAACATGTTGGCAGTGGCGATGAGCCAGCGCGGCTTCTCAAGGGTGATAAGAATGTTGTCGTCGACGGCGTTGCCGAAGATGTAGTAGCCGACGAAGGCGATGGGGAAGTAGCAGGCGGCGATGATGACGTAGGCAACGGCGACGCCGAGCAACATGGGCTTCTTGGACGTTTTGTCCGGCGTCGACGGGATGGTGGCCTGGATCTCCAGCACCACGTTGTGCCCCGCATACGTGAACGCGATGTCACCGAGCGCGCTCAGGATGTTGAACGTCCGCCCCGCCGACGTCGACGCCTTCAAGCTGTAGTTCACGTCCGCGTGCCGCCCCTTCTGCAGCGACGCCCCCCACGCGATCGTTGAGTAGCTGCACACACATTTTTGTTATTTACATGCATGAAATAATCTCGTTGTGGCAACAGATGCGTGCGTACATGCATCTATATAGGTACGTGATGCAGAATGCTTTGCGCCTGAAGCAAAATTGAACTACTTGATATAGATCAAGGCAACGTACCTGAGGGACATGACTGCGGCGACGAGGGAGACGACGCTGATGGAGTTGAAGTTAGGGAGCTGGGAGAGGACAAAGTGGATAGAACCAAAGATCATGATGAAGTAGGTGGTCCCGATGGGCTCGCAGTCGGGGCAGACGACGTCGTGGAACTTCTGGAGCGAGTCGCCGCCGGTGATCATGTAGATGATGCAGAGGCTAACCGCGACCATGAGCTGCTGCGGCACGACGATCCAGAGGCCAAGCTTCTTGCCGAAGGCGTGCTGGCCGAGCTCATGGTAGCGGTCGAAGCGCTTGCCGGGGACGCACTCGTGCATCTCCACCAACTGCCACAGTGTGTAGAGGGTGATGACCATCGACAGAATCATCGCCGCCACGCCAGGACCCCTTAGATTTAAAAAAAAGTATGCTTGTTATTTTTCATATGCCAGTAACAAATCATTCTTACTTTCTAAATATGACTGTAAAAGATACCTCCCAGCTGTGCCATGTCACCTTTTGAAACTGTAAAACATAGATCCACGTAGATTATAAAAAATTCTCATTGTTAGTTTGCGCAATATGAAAAACACAACCGGCAGTACTCGGTGAGTCAAATGTTCCGTTATGGTTAGATAGCTTAACACTGCTCCCCGCCGGTTCAACACTGGCAATGTTTCATTGTATGGTTAGATAGCTTCAGAGTTGCAGAGCACACTATATTTGCTATTCTCATAAAATAACATGTCTGTTTTGAGGTTTACACACTTTTCTTTATTTGTAAACAGAATGGCAAGCGGCAACACGACTTTTACAAGCAATTCTGCAACGCTTGCTACCCATGCCACATTTGTCATAATGAAAATGAATGATTAGATTGTGACCACTGCAACAAATAGCTAGTGAACAGGCGAGGCGACCGGTCAGCGGTTTACTGGTTCTAAAATACTAATATTTTAACATCAGGTAATTCAGTTTTTTCAGGATTACCCTCGGTTTATATTAAGCTTAAAACAGTACATGGACCCCACTGATACAATTTTGCCCTCAAAATTGAAGAAAATTACAACGATACTCCTCCACGCGTCCTTTTTGACTCCACCGCCACCGACGGTTGGCGTTGGCTTCGAGGCTGGGAACTGATGGCCACTGATGATGGACAAGAAAAGAAAAAAGGTAGGCTACCTATGTACAGGGTGGACCCCCTTACTCTTTGCTGCCGCCGAGGCGGAAGAAGAGGAGGGGCGCCGGAGAAGGCCCGGCGGAGGATGAGTTTGGCGGAGGGTTTTTTTGGTCGCCTGCGGAGAACGAGAGGAAACATAGACAAGGGGCAACGCACAAGAGATTGTATGGATCTGCGGAAAGGAATTGAATGATCCAACATACATTAAGGTACGAGAAGATTAAATTAATGGCTAAGAAAAAAAGCAACGGTCAAGCTGATTTTTCTATATCACTCATCAATCGAGGTTGAAGGCTTCAAGCTCACGCACCATTCAACCACCTAACCTTTGGTAATCTTGTCAATATGAAGTTATCTTATGACACCTACCTGCTGTGGAAGACATAGGTTCTTTCTGTCCATCGTAGCATACACTGGCTTGATCTCGTAGAAGAAACTGATCCAGCACCGCCCCAGTTGATCGTGGCATCGATAGAAGATAGGGCCACATAGGTTCCTAATCCTGCATATATCGTCTAGCTCCAATGAGATCGGACGCGCCTAAGCCTGCTGTTATCCACCTTTTCACCAGAGGTGTTGGGGTGGGTGTTGTTTTTGTCATCATCAGCTGCAGTCTAGAATGCCATCGACTGTAAGTTTGTTATTCAATCTAGGGTATGTATTATGCAAATTCGACGACAGTTGGCTAAGCTTCAAAAGCGGGAAATGAAGATGATCGGCTACTTCAACAAAGTCAAGAACCTTACCGATGGACTTGCTGCCTCCGACAAACTTTTCGGAGAGGAGGATGTCATCATTTAGCTTCTCACTGGCCTTGACAACTCCTACGATGCGCTGGTGACATCGTCACCACCCACACGGAGTCGATCACCCTCACCGATCTCTACTCACACATGTTGGGCTATGATATGTATAACAAGCAAAGCAACCTCATGTTCCAGCCCTCCATGAACATGGCGTCTTGGGGCAATCATGGAGGGCGTGGCGAGGCGGTGGTGGTGAATGTGGCCGCAGCCGAGGTGGTTTCCGCGGATAGTGGCAGTACCAAAGGACCAATTACAACAATCATCATAGCGGCAACAAAGGGTTCGACAATTGGCTCATCTGCCAAATTGTGTGGAAAGATTAGTCATGTAGCTTTTAAATGCTATAAGCATTTCGATCATGCGTTCCAGCAGGAGGAGCACACGTTGGCAAATGTCACCACAGGATCAGAGTTTGACGTGCCCTGGTCCACGACTACCAGGACGACTGATCATATCACAGGAGAATTGAACAAATTAATGATGCACGAGTGGTACTCTAGCAAAGATCAAGTCCACACAGCAAATGGTTTACGTATGCCAATTGCTCATATTGGTTCTTTTACAATTCATACGTTATATAAATCCTCGTTCCTAAGCAATACTCTTCATGTACCACACACAAGTAAAAATATGTTGTCTGATCGTAAATTCACGACTGATAATAATGTCAGTCTTGAATTTTTTTTCTTAACAATTTTCTCATCAAGGATCGTACTTCAAAGAAAGTGCTCCTTCGTGGTCCTAGTGAGGGTGGTCTATACCCCATTCCTAGTAGCTTGGCTACATCTAGGTAGGCCCTCACTGTTATCAAGCATAGTCACAAACGGTGGCATTGCCGTTTAGGCCATCCCTCATCCCTGGTAGTGGATCAGATCCTTCAGCGTCATAGCCTACCTTTTTTTCATGAGTACAACAAAGCCTCTGTTTGTGATGCTTATCAATAGGGTAAAAGTCATCAGCTTTCTTTTCATCGGTCAAATAGTGTGTCAACATCAGCTCTTGAATTTGTTTTCTCCAATGTTTGAGGGCCTGCATGCACTTCCTTTGGTGGTCTTAAATACTATGTATTTCATTGACGATTTTAGTAAATTCACCTAGATATATTGTCTTAAAAGTAAACCTGATGTCTATCATATATTCATCCAATTTCAAACTCATGTTGAGAGCCTTATAAATAAAAAAAATCCTACACATGCAAACTGACTAGGGAGGTGAATACAAGAAGTTCAATTAATTTTTTCAACAAGTTGGAATTACTCATTATGTTTTCTGTCAGCAAACTCATCAACAAAATAGCTCGGCTAAGAGAAAATATCGTCATATCATAGAAGTTGGCTTGCCTTGCTCGCCCATGCCTGTATGCTCGTTCATTTTTGGGACAAGGCATTCCAAACATCATGTTTCTTTATAAAACACTTCCCTAGAAAAAAATACAACACTCAACTCCATTAGATCGTCTTTTTGGAATATCTCCAAACTACACCTTTCTTATAACTTTTAGGTGTGCATGCTGGCCCTGTCTCCATCCATATAATGATCAGAAACTCCAATTTTGGTCTAAATGGTGTGTTTTTCTTGATTATAGCTCTCTCCATAAAAGCAACATATATTTGCATGTTGCTTCGAGTAGGATTTATATTTTTTGTGATGTAGTCTTTCATGAGCAATAATTTCCATTTCCTGATGAAAAATCACCACCATCGCATCAACTATTACTTGACGAAATTTTGATCTTTCCTCCTATGTCCTCCACAAATTTTCCTTCAGTTGTGGGATGTATATATGGATGGCAGGGAGTCTAATACGGGTACTAATATGCTTGATTCATATGTTATTGTACAATCTGACCTAGCTATCCAGCCTAATTTGTCATTTTTCTTTGTGCAGGCTACAGGTAACTCATCCACCACAAATCTAGGTGATGATTCTAGGTGAGAGAGTACGAGTGCAGACCCCAGGGATGATTCGGTGGGTGCTATTGGCGTAGATCTCGGGGACATTAAACCCGTGTAAGGTTTCCTATCGTCTATCAGCGCGAGTCCCACAGAAGATCTTGCCGACCTCACACATGAACCTGATGCTTCACCTGCTCCACGTATCCCTAGCACAACCATGGAACTCGGCACAACTTTGTCTCCACGGCCTAATCCTCCTGCATCGCGCCTCATTCATGCAAACAAGGCTGTGGAACAACATTCGCCAGTCAAGAATTCGCACCAATGGCACGATGCAATATGATGCATACCAACACACATTTCTTACTGTAACTAAACTGGCAACCCTTGAGAATTCTCTTTGTGATAGAAATTGGAAGGAGGCAATAGAAGCTGAATATCAGGCACTCTTAAAGAACAAGACATGTCACTTGGTATCATCTCAGCCTGGTTGCAATATCATTGACTACAAATGGGCATTTAAATTGATGAAGAAAGCTAATGTTTTATTGAACGCTATAAGGCTAGATTGGTTGTAAAAGGGTTCAAACAACGATATGGGATTGATTACGAAGATACGTTCAACCTAATTATAGAACTCGCTACAATTTGTTTTGTTCTATCATTATTAGTGTCATGCGGATGGTTGCTTTGTCAATTGGATGTACAAAATATGTTTTTGAATGGCGTTCTGGAAGAGAATGTGTTCATGCGACTGCCTTTGGGTTATGAGAATCCACAGTTTCTACATCATGTGTACAAATTGGATAAAGCTCTTTATGGGTTGCAGCAATCACCTTGTGCATGATATTCTCGACTCAGTTCTTATTTACAAGAACTTGGTTTTGTTCCTTCCCGAGCTGACACGTCCCTATTCATTTATAATCATAGTAGCATGGTCACATACATTTTGGTTTATGTCGGTGACATTATTGTCACTTGCTCATCTCCTCAGGCTATTTACACCTTAATTTAGAAATTGCAGTCGGAGTTTGCTCTCAAGGACCTCGCTGATCTTAATTACTTCTTGGGAATCCAAGTATATCGATCAGGGGAGGATCTCGTCCTTGTTTGGACGAAATATTAAACTAACCTCCTACAAAGGGCCGGTATAACAGTATGCAAGCCAGTAACTTCTCCAATATTGGCAACCAAAAAATTGTCAAAATCTAACAGAGGAGAGTTATCAGCTGCAAAGGCAACACGATACAGGAGTATAGTAGGTGCTTTACAGTAACTAATATTGACACAACTAGATATATCATATGCGGTAAACAAGGTGTGTCAATTTCTACATATGCCAACCGAACACCATTGGACAGTGGTGAAAAGAATTTTACAGTTTGTACGACACACAGTGAGTGTCAGACTCCGCATTCACAAGTCTTCTTCTAGTTTAGTTAGTGCATTCTCTTATGCAGATTGGGCAGGATTAGCAGATGACAAAAGGTTAGCCAGTGGTTTTGCAGTTTTCTTTGGTTACAATCTCATGAGTACAAGGCTCTTGCAAATGTCACATCAAAAATCATCTGGACACGGTCATTATTGGGATAACTTGGAATTTATCAATCGCAAGTGTTTGTCCTATAGTATGACAATTTTGGAGCTACATATCTTTATGCTAATCCTGTGTTTCATGCCAGGACTAAACACATTGAGATGGATTTTTATTGTCTAAGAATGAGTGGCAAGAAAGACATTGGAGATTCGATTCATATCAACACGAGATCAATTGGCCAATGGTCCCACCAAACCGATTGAAGTAAAACAAATGAAGATCCTATGACACAATTTCAACCTCACTTGTTGTGATTGGAGGGGAGTGTTAAACAAACTAGGATAGTTGTGCTTCCACTATTGTTTAGTATTTCTATATTTCTATTGATGTTTAGTATTCGTATTGGTGCTAGTGTTTGAACTAGAGGTAGTGCTTAGTATTCAAAGTGTTCCCACTTCTATACTTGTATCTAAATAGATGATCAATAGAAGACAAACATATGCCTATTGTGAACTATTCTCTTGATATTTTTGACAACCCACCTTGAGATACTGTTGAGATTGTTATATTTTATGTGTTATTAGTTGGTCTCAAGCAATTATGATGCATAATTCTTGTACATAAGATTAACATAGTTTCCTACATATGTAATAGTGCACTAAGGGTTGCCAAACACTACACCATAAGTAGGTGGTTATAAAAGTAGCTTTCAGGTATAATATGAAACTTGCGTTGGAAAGTGACTCGTCGAATATGTGATTTGTCCCTCCTACATAACAGGAGAGATATCTATAGGCCCCTCGATATGGTCATATAAAGAAAGTGCATGGCCATACCATGAGTGGTCGAAGAGTCAACCATATGAAGTTATCCATTACTAGATCGAAAAAAGATTGAACAATCCATAGATAACACATTTCTCACCAGGAGTTTGATCGGATATCGTGTGGCAAAAGGAGAATACGTGAACAGGTTGATAGTCCGACCAGATACGAAGTAGTCATATAGAGATACTGACTGATCGTGAGCTAGTTAGACATATCACAAACTGGTCTCCGATCTGATCGTATGGGGATGTGAACTAGTCGTAACCATATATGATTTGGTCGTAAGAAGTTATAAGTTGATCATGAGTGACTAGAACCTACTTACAGATCATATTGCATAAGGTTTGTCCAGATTGATCTTTGTATATATTTGGGAGTCGTAATGTCTTGTTAGGGACCGCTTTTAACTAGTGATCGAAAAGGTGTTTCCGAATTACAACCAAGTATATATAAACTTACAAGGTCACACACTTAATGGATTGGAATAGTAAGGATCCGAATGATAGACTTCGAGTGAGATACAATCTCAACTCGTATTGGATAAGGATCCGATTAGATACTTTCCAAGTAACATACATTCTCTACTTGTATTGGATATAGATCTAATTGGAGTATCTATATAAATGAGTGATAGGCTGAGGGTTGCACATGATTAACATACCCACCAAAACCCTAAGCCGCCACCTCTCATGGGTCCTACCGTTCACGTT
Organism: Dendrocalamus sinicus; assembly: GCA_036346575.1. Classification (NCBI taxonomy): domain Eukaryota; kingdom Viridiplantae; phylum Streptophyta; class Magnoliopsida; order Poales; family Poaceae; genus Dendrocalamus; species Dendrocalamus sinicus. The sequence goes on from CM070675.1 coordinate 7,906,223, forward strand.
GATGTTAGCACACCGACGCATGATGTTCCATCATCAAACGTGTGGACTTGGGTAAAGACGCTGCTGCAACTGCAACATTGATCGGATGATCACGAGGAAGAGACGGTTGACTTGAGAATGATCAACTATTGCTCGTGAACCATTGACTACTTCCACTACATCGGCGTGCTTCACGTTGAATCGGACTGTGCGCTACGTTGAATCTGGAGTATTTCTACTCTACTTTTGGTGCACTATATGTCTAGAGGTAATAATCCATCATCTTTTAATTATATAGCTTCTTGATTTATGTGATAGAAAATTTATTTTATATTAGAATAGCCTATCTCGTATCTTATCGGACAGATGGGAGATTTGGAGGGTGGCGGGCTGCTGCTGTGGAAGGGACCGGTAAGCATAGCGCGTTAGTCAACCTCAAGTATTACTTTTCGCAGGGCAAGTGGTTTATCTGTACACGCTTCCGAGCATTCTTGCAATGGAGCTATTTTATATGAAAAGAATAGAACACCCAACTCTCCTCTGTGCCCTTATGATCAATCAACTCCGGTTCCTCATGAGGTGTATACGTACGATGGTTCATGTTACTGGCTGAAAATCTATCGGTAACCGGTTTTACCAGTAACTTCCGGTAAAATTTCAAATTAATTCTAAAAGTTTTGTTTGTATGTAATTAACCGATTTCTTTTAAAATTTAAATTTGAATTGAACATTTTGGCTTAAAATTCTTCTAAATTTTACGACTACCGGTCCTATCAGACCTCTAGTAAAATTTTAAAACCGGTTTTGTAAACCTTGATACGTACAAACGAACATATCAAAGCTATCCATCTTGCATTCTTGCTACAATTAGCGAGTCCAAAAGGGGCGAGGCCAGGAGGTAACGAGCGATGCACTCCAGTCTCCAAATTAAGTTCTAAATTTATATTTATTTGGTACGTGCTTAACTAAAAAAACCGGAAATCTCGTTAAAACCTAAAGAGTGACGATCGAGAGGGAGAATAAAATGAAGGTGTACCATCCGAGCTCGGACATGGCGTAGGGCAGGCTGAGCACGCCGGCGCCGACCATGGCGGTGACGTTGTGGAAGGCGGAGTACCACCACTTGGCGTTCCTCGACGAAGTGATCGGCAGCCAATCGTTGATCGCCTTCTCCTTCTCCTCCTCCTCCATCGCCGTCGTATTCATGGCTTCTGGCGCCATATCTCCGATCGATGACCACATAGTTCCCTCGCAAGAATAGATCTAAAACCTGAAACTTCGATCAACTATTCCATATACAGTACCTGAGTTGTCCCTGTTGGGGTACTCAGAAGGAACAACAAGAACCAATTAAAAATCTATTGCAAGATGAAGAAAGGGAAGGAACAAAGACCTACGTATCGAACGATCGATGTTGGAGCAATTAGAGCTCAGAGGGGCGAGGGAGAAGAAAGCACAAACGTTCGTACTCAGTCGCCGGCAACGAACGACCCGAAAATAAAGGGTTTGCTAGCTCCTCTCTTAACGAGGTCAGGCTTATATATCATTCAAGACTCTCTTAGAGCAAGTCCAATAATAGAGTCAAGTGTTTAGCTATAAGTCAAATTATAAGAGCCAAGTTATACAATAATTTGTCTACAAAAGATTTTTTATTATTATGTGGTACCATGTCTCACATTCTCTTTCCTATTCCTCCTCACATACATTTATTATCCGGCTCACCATCTGCATGAGCTCCGTGCCCAGCTTGTTGCTTGCATGAGAGCCAAGCTCTTATCTCTCTCCTCCATATCAGCAAAAATGCTGACTAGCTTGGCTATAAGACCATTGTTGGACTTGCTCTTAATGGATCGGTAAGATTCTTGTTTGTTGTGTCGAGCAGCAGTATCGACGTAACTACGCCCCGTTCTCTCTTGACTTCTCGGCAGGCAAGTCAATGCTTAAGTCGAGCGCGCACGTAGTTAACATTGTGCAGGGCAATTAGTTTGTGACACGTATCGTTTATGTTAGCTAATTAACACAAGAGGATGACATGTATCGTGTGGAACAAAAGAACTCTTCACAAACAAGGTTTTTCCTTATGGAAAAAACTTTTACTCTCTTGAAGGGGCATCCTCTTATCTCATCCGAGACTTATTTTGTCTTGAGATTCGCACTATTTTATCTCTTACTATCTTCTCTATTCCTCAAAATATATATGCATTGATCTCAAAGTAAAAAAAAGGGATAACTTGGATGGTGACTGTGATAGGGGTATATCTTTCCGTAGCACTTCTCAGAAAATAGAACCAGCCAATGGAGAGGAAACAACCAAGAAATATTTGACTAACGAATTCTACATGCTGCTGTAAAATACTCTCTGTTCGTCTTTTATTTGATGTTATTGATTTTTTATGGTCTTCTATATGTAATTTTGACTGTTATTTTTTTTATAACTTTACACTAAAATATAATAATAAAATTATAATATTATAAAATATTTTTAACGACAAATCTAATGATATAATTTTCATATATCTAATCTAGATATGTAGTTATAAATCCATTGTCAGTCAACCTTTAAAAAGTTTGATAGCATGGATTCTAAGAAGTCAAGTAAAAAAGAACAGAGTGAGTAGATATTTGACTAGAGAACTGTACATAATTGCGAAACCGGTAGTAAATTGATGTGTTAAACTAAGAAGTTTAAGATCGGTATATCGTCACTTAACACTTGTCAGAAAATGTAGGACCACGTAATGGGCAGGAAACTCCCAAGAAGACTTCAGATTTCGTTGTCAAAGGTATTATAGGAAAAAGAAATGTTTGACTTTTTAGAGAATTCTAATTTGTGGAGTACACTAGATATTTGACTAGAGAATTGTACGCGATTGCAAAAACCGGAAGTAGATTTTTGTGGACCCCCAAGCTTGATCGCCTTCTCCCAAGGAATATACCAAATTCCTTACTCCTTGTGCAAAATGTTAGAAATAGACCATACAAGTGAGTCCTATTTTCTATAATTTCAAAGAATACATGATGTAGTACTATATTACTAAGACAAGGTGAAGAAGACCAATTTATAAGGTGAACTTTTTGCCACTTCTTGAAACATTTGACACACGATTAGGGATGACATGAAAAAGGCTTGGGCTGAATGCACGTGCGTGCGTATTCGTATATTTTCACGTGAAAAATCGCGTGACCCATATCTTATTAGACAAAGCACTCTTAATTGTATGAAAGGTTGGCATCAAACCTTAATGTATTTTGTTGTCCAACTGAGCATTAGCCTGCAAGAAATGTATTCTGTTGTCAAATGAGGAAAAGGTATTAGCCTGCAAGATACTAATAAAGAATACACATACTTAAGTCTAACTGTGTGGTCGCAATTCACGAGAATAAGGTATATTCTAGAAAGCTCATGAGCAGATAAGCGAGCATGAGCATATAATGCTCCATTTAGATATGGTTCACTCACGAGCAGCTCATGAGTAGATAAAAGAGCCTGACCATATAACACTCTATTTAGACGTGGTTCATTGGTAGTCTAATATCAGTTGAGATTTCAAGTGAAGTTTAATCATGAAAAACTATGAATTTAAGGTATATCATAATATCTTTCACATATTTTTTATTCTTGCTTTGGAATTTGTAGGGATTGTTAGAAATAGGACCAAATGAGTGAGGCTCATTTTATATAATTCCAAAGTATGTATGATTTAGTACCATATTACTAAGGTAAGGTGAAGAAGGCCAATTTATAAGGTGGAGTCATTGCTACACCTTTAAACATGTGACATATGAATGGGGATGGTATGAGGAGGGCTCTGACTAAACACACGTGCGCGCACACACATGTGTATGTATGTATTTTCACATGAAAATCATGTGACTTGTGTTTTGCTATGCCATGACATATCACGCCACTTGGTAGACCAAGTCTACCTTATTTTTGCTGAATCATGACTACTTGGCAGTCCAAATCTACCTACTCGTGGTAGCTCCAATTGATGGTCCTCCCGCTGATCGGTGCTGGAGAAGATGAAGCTGCCGGTGCTCCTACAGACTGCTAAAGGGCGATTCTTCATGGCGGGAGGGGAAGTGTGATGCTGCAGTGTTGCCGGGGCATGAGCGGGGCTTTATAGCCGGTGGGGAGGGCTAGCGACGTGAGGGGTCCCGGAGAGGACATGGCGGAGGGCATGGCACCAGCATGGCTACAGAGCCGGGTGATTCGAGCTCGCGTCATGAAAGCGACATGCCACAGGGCATGGCGTCGCATGGATGGCAGGGTGCGCGTTGTGGCTGACTCGAGTGACATGGCACGGCGGTCTGAGCAGTGCCTCTTCGTCCTCTAACCGAGCAGTGGGTCAAAATGAGATGGCTGGATGAGACCACACACTATGGTGACGAGGAAGCAGTGCTGCGGCAGAGCAGCCGATCAGCAGCGGCATGGGCGTAGGAGGCACGCCGGCATCCGACGGTCACAAGGGAGAGGCGCGGCAGGGCAACGGGCTGCTATGGTAGGGTTGGCGGGGGAAGGGCCCTACCGTGGCAGAACACCGGCTTGGGGGAGAGCCGGCCTAGGGCTGGCCTGGCCAGGCCGAAAGGCCAACAGAGTTTTGTGGCTAGGCCAAAATTTCATTTTCTAATTTTTACTAATCCCCTATTAATTCAACTTGATTACTCTAATTTCTCATATGCATACTGACTAAATCTGATTAACTTTAGGCCTAAGGTTTTGTTACTTGTTTATACCTTTTCAATCTATTTCCATATATGGGAAAAAGGGACTATGAAAATCTATGGGTTTACTTTGCAGGATTAATCCTTGCTTTTCGTTGTTCAGCTTATAACCGAACATTTGCTAATTGATTCTACATGAGTTCTCCTACCTTAATTGCTGGATCATCTTTTTAGATTCACATTTTACTTTGTATTTAATTTCTGTTAACTGTACATTTCCTTCATAATTTTATTTTCAGGATTTCTTACTTATTGGAACCTTAACCAAGAATCAAGGAAAAATCCATTAAAATCCAACAACAGAGAAGATACATTCTAGATTTTTTTAAAAAATTACACATTTCCAGGATCCTAATTCTAGGATGTTACAAGTCTACCCCCTTAAAAAGAATCTTGATGTTAGACCCGGATTTTTCAATCCAGAATCTCCTGTGAAACCACTGCACTATTCCCTGGATCAGTAGATAGTGCTCACAGGTACATTGCTGCATCATTTCATACATCGCATGGACATTCACAACTCATTCCCATATTACATAACAGAGGTTTGAATTATGCCACGTCGGGCAATGAGTTTACATAAGGGCCGACCAGGCCAAATATTTACATTACAAAAATACGCCAGCAGAAGCAAAAGTCAAGTAGAGCCAATAATCCACAAGCAGCGACTGGGGGTAAATATGTGCCGTATGATTATTACCTAAGCGAAGGCAATAATTATAGGCACACAATACCTTAGTCTAACCACCTAGGACTCAAAAAGCGCAAGAGACGCCCTAATTCTCAACGTTGTTCCCTTCCTCTGCAGCGGGTGCATCTTCAAAAGCGTAGTGGTCCTGGGCTCCAGAATCTGGTTTTGGTAAGTCGAGTGTGAGCACAAACAACCGTGCTCAGCGAGCCAACACACAGAATGCAATTAAGTAGTATGCAGGACTCATCAAGAGAAGGCTGGGGTTATTTTGTTTTGCGTAGAGTGCTTTTGAATACAATTACTTAAAAATCCCTATGACTTAGCAATTTTGAACCAAAGTGTAAGTGTGTATCAGAATACTATAATACCAGTGATCTAGAGACCATCCACCATTACATGGCCTCCAAACCATATGCTATACTTTCAGCGTTATAACCGCTTATATTACCACTGGGACGACACCCAAGACAACACCAGTTAGGGCTTTCCACTGCCCTCCACTTTTCCATTTCCGTCCACAAAGTTTTTGAAATAGAACTATATCTGGTTAAGTTCCTATGTCCGCCCTTGACCGTGGGCACGGCTATTCGAATAGTTTTGACTCTGCAGAGCTTGCACACTTTACCCACAAGAGACAGTTTACTCGTTGCCCCGTACAATTCCTTAGTCATGCGGTTGAGCGAACCATCACAGTAACCGTTCAAAGTACCTTGCCCCTTCCATCATCTCACCCTATGGGCCGTTCCCACTTGCGGTGGGTCCCATACGTTGTGCGGGATGTTCTCCTTCTGAACGCCTAGAGCTGGCTACCCACACTGCTAGCACGCCACAGCAGAACCTCACCCTCCGTGGATGTCCCATTCAAGCCCGCCACACAGATAGCCGCTTGCACTACCTCACCTCCTCCACCGATGATGATGACTTTCAGGGTCCGGTAAATCTACTAGGCCAAGTTGTACTTTACAGACTTGTGGTTGTACTTGTTTTACATAGGAGATCATGACAAGATTCAGTCCTTAGGGTTATCAGGGCGGTTCTACCACAAACCACACTCTCGTGCACACCTGCACCATACCCCCGAACCATCCACCCAAATAAATAAACAATTTGAGGTTTTTGGGAATATAAAATAACCATATCCAACATACATCAGTCATTACCACCATGACTGCCCAACCAACTTTTCTCATGATTAAAAGTGATGCTTGGGCGTTCTTACTCCCACAAGTATCTAAGCAAATCTAAGCATGGCATATAATTATGGACTTATTTTCAAAAGGTTACTATTATAATTTTGCTAGGGCGACAAGGTTCACATATCCCAATATTCCAAAGGAGTAGGGCTGTAAAAAAAGCTCGAAGCTCGCGAGCTACTCGAGTTCGGCTCGTTCCAGGCTCGATTCGAGCTCGGTTCGAACTTTAAACGAGCCGAACTCGAGCTTGATCTCGAGCTCGCGAGCTTTACCGAGCCGAGCTCGAATAGTTCGCGAGCCCCGACTCGAGCTTAAATAGTAATATATATTAATTCTTACCGAGCTTACTCGAGCCGAATTCGAGCTCGAGCTTTTCTTATTATTGAAAATTAGTGTATATTTGAATTATTTTAACTGTTAGCGAGCTTACTCAACCGAATTCGAGCTCGAGCTTTTCTTATTATTGAAAATAGTGCATAATAAATTATTTTAATTGTAACGAGCTTCAACGAGCCGAGCTCGAGCCTACTCGAGCTTAGGCCGAGCCGAGCTCGAGCCCAGATCCAAGCTCGGACCCCAACTCGAGCTCGGCTCGAGCTCGGCTCGAGCTTCTACCGAGCTCGAGCCTGGAAGGCCAAGCTCGCTCGAGCTCGGCTCGTTTACAGCCCTACAAAGGAGGTATAACATTAATCAAGTTAAATAATGGGCATATAACTAGAATAACAAATTAAACATGTATTTGCATATAAAAATAACAGCATGCAATTTGATAATTTAAACAAAAGTAATTTGCAGAAAATGTAGGTTCAACATGATCAAAGTATTGACTCACCTTAGTCACAGTGGGTGGGTTCTGGGTTGTCTAAAGCTTCTAAAGCTGCTGCCTCGGCTTCCTCCTCCTGAGCCTCGTACGCTATTTTTAACGTGCGCGAAAATTTGGATAAAAAGAAAACAAAGCAATTAGCAAACCAATAAACATTAACAGAAAATCCAAATAACTCCAAATATTACACTTTCAGTTTCAAGAGGTAGCTGGGGACTTTATACAACTATAGCAATTTGCTTCACTTAATTTGGAGCTGAAATGAGAAAGTTATGGATTTTTAAAGTTTGAGTAGAACTCATTTTAGCAAATTTTAATTTACCATCAATTCGAATAAACTCCATTTTGAAATCTTTCAGTTCCATTAGGTAGATCTTGATTTTAGATGAATTTAGAATTTTATCCCATTCAATTTGGTGCTCAAATTCATTAGTTATAATTTTTGGAAGTTCTCAGTTTACTTGATTTCCAGAAAAAGGAAAAATAAATAAAAATAAAAAAATAGCAGAGGCTGACAAGTTTGGCCCACTTGTCAGAGGACCCCTAAACTGTGCTGTCACTGCCAGGTGGGACCCGCTTGTCAGCGCCTAGTGTACTGGAGGTCACTGCCTTGCGGGACCCATCGAGGAACCAGGCCCACATGTCAGCCACTGGGCCATGACAGGTGGGACCCAAACGTCAGGGACCACTCAGGCGACTGGACACCGACAGGTGGGACCCACCAGCGCGGGTCAAAAAAAATCAGAAAACTCAACCCCGCTGCTGCGGAGTGAGGGCTCAACGCGTCGGGAGTTGGGGGAATGGGATAGCGCTGATAACCACCCGGCCTCACGATGTTTCCTGACATAATAGGGTGCCTAATCCTTTTGAAGCAACCCCCACAATACCTTGTGACAGAGGAGCTTGGGGCCGGGGAAGGGCGGTGGGCTCGTCGGCAAGGAGGGGCCAAAGGGTTGGGGGTGACGGGCAAAATGGAACGCCCAAGTGCCGAGGAACCCGATGGTGGAGTCGACGGGGGCCAGGGGACGCTGGAGAGGGGTCTGCGGCAGGCGACGGCGGCGGCTTGAGGAAGGGCTTGACGCCGGCGACGGTGAGGTGGGGAGGGGCTTGGCTAAGGATGGCGTTGGCCTCGCGGTGTCTGGGAGATGGTGTGGGCGCGAGCAATTTGAAAATGGGGGCGTGGTCCGGCGGTTCCGCTCGGTGGCCGGCGGTGGAGAAGAGTGGGGGCTCCGGCGAGAAGAAGGGGAGGGAGGCTAATTAAAAGCTAGGGGAGGGAGAGGGAGGTGTTGCGGTGTGAAAGAGAGCTTCGGCTGGGTTTTTATGGTGGGGAAAAGCGGGGCGACGAGGAGGGGCAGTTGGCCGAAAAGGGCGGCGACGCAAGCCTCGGCGTGGCTACAGGGGCGGCGACGGAACGACGTGACGCTAGCGAGCGTGAGCGACATGCACGCTGCAGGATCGTGGTCTGGGGAGGTGCTGTTGTCAACATGCGCAGTTGACCGGCCGGCCTTCGGCATGGGCAGCGACGGCATTTGAAGAAGGTGGGAATGGGAGTTGGTGGTGGCAGAGGCTGACGCAGGCGGGGCGCGTGACGGGACGGCGGTGGGGGCCGCGGGAATACGGCGGAGAGTTCTAGTCCAGCGGTCCGAAGGAGGGAGCTGCGGGGGAGCGGGCTGCGGTGGTTGTCCGAGGGAGGGGCGGCCTGGTCGGGACGCCGCATAGAGGAAGGGGAAGCGGGGCTTGGGTGTAACATCCCAAAAATTTGCTTTCTGAAAAATTTAAATTAAATTAATTATTTTAAAGTATTTGAGTTTTATTTGGATTTGCCCTGAATTTCTGTTTTTGAAAAAGCTAGATCTGAAAAGTATTTTAAGTAAAACCTAAAAATATTGTTAAATAAAATGATATTTTGATTTTATATGAAAATCCTAGTTCAAAATAATTATTTGGAGTTATTTGGCTTTTATCTGGTTTCCTGGATTTTCTAGAGTTTAAAAATGTATGTTTGAAATTCAAAAGTATTTTAAGTATGAAAATTTAATACCAACATTAGTTGGAAATATTTTTATTAAGTCCAAAATATCACCAGGAGCTTCCGTGAATTTTCTTGGAATTTTTGGAAGTATTTTCATATTTTTCTAAGCTTTATTGAATTTCTTAGCCTTTTCTGAAAATCAAAATCCAAATAAATAAAATCCCCTCCTCCTCCCTCCGGCCGCCACATGGACGGCCGGGATCAACCCACGTCGCCACCGCGCTCCACCCCGCCTCCCTCTCGGGCCGACACGTGGTCGGGCCCGATGTGGCCACGCCACCGCGCCACGGCCCATCTGCCGTCCGCGCCCCCTCTCCCCACTCGGCCGCCCGATCCGTGCCCTCGGTGTGGCGCCATCGGAGCCGTTGGCTCCGTTCCCCCTCTCGGCCCCGCTGACAGGCCGGGCCCGCCTATTAGCTTCGTCCCCGTCCGCGCGCCGTCTCCCTCTTCCTGCTCGCCTGCGCCATCCCCGCCGCCCCTCGCCCCGCCGGGTCTCCTTTCCTTTTCCGCCGCCCGTGCGACCCGCGCCCTTTCCTTCTTCTCCCCCCGATCCCCTTACTTCTTCGGCCGCGCTTTCCTTTCTTTTCCTCTCCGCAATCACCGCCGCCCGCAATCGACGGCGAGCGATCCCCGCCGGACCTCCCCTCCTCTACCCCTATAAGAGCCACCCTCGGCTCCGCCTCCTCTCACCCCGTCTCCCGCCGCCCTCCATTCTCCCTCTCCGCCACCCGAGAGCCTCCGCGCTGCGCACATCCATCCCGCCGCCTTCTCCAACTCCGGCGAGGAATTGCGGACGCCTCGGCATCTCGCCCATGCGCCGCCTTCCCGCCACCGCACGCTTCGACGTCCCCGTCCCTCGGCCGGACCGCAACCCCACCGGAGCACCGCCGCCGCTTGGACCCGATCGCTCCGCCGCCTCCACCTCATCGCCGGCCATCCCCAGGCTCCCCGGGACCCCGCGCCAAGGTGAAACGAGTTGCCCTCACCCTCCTCTTGCCTCCGGTGCCCTCGCCGTCCTCCGCCGTGGCCTCTGCCGCCGGCGACCCTAGGGGCCCGTGCGCTCCCGCCGGTGACCGCGCCACCTCAGCCAGCCCCGGTCTACGTGGCAGCCACATCGGTGCGACCCGCGCGCCAGGCCGCCCCGTCAGCGCCACCTGCCTTCCCTTGCCACCTCAGCCGATACCCCCTCCCGTGGACCTAGTCTATGGACCGAGGCCCACATGTCAGTCGGCCCGGCCCATGGATGACGTCAGGCTGGCGCATTAAATCAGGATTTCCCGTAGAAGATTAAATCAGCCGAAAATCAAATTCTTGCTGACGTCATAAATCCTTTTTCAGTAGAAAAATAATTCCAGAAATCAGTCTTTTTCCATTTTCTCTCTTTCTAAACTTCTCGGAGCCCGTTCTCCTTCATCGTACCTCCGTTTGATCCCATTCAAATTTCTAAATTCATAAAAAATTCCAAACTATCCATTTCTGCTATCCTTTCAAATATTTGAAATTTATTTGATATTTCAAATATTTAAATTTCAAATTCCAATGCCTAGTTTAATTGCAAAGCCTCAGTTCCATTCCAAATTTCCTGTGCACTTTCAAAATTTAAATTCAAATCTTGCCAAATCTCCATAAAATCCATTCTATCTTTCTTGGACCAAATATTGTCTCAGTAATTTCTTTTCCCAACCGATCTTCCAGATATTCGTTCTCCCTCGTGAGAACCCCAAATCCGCTGAATGTTTCTCCTAAATTCGTATGAAATCATAAGCTTCCTTCCAGTATATATATATATATATATATATATATATATATATATATATATTTGTGATTTTATTTGTATTTATTTGTTCATTTGTTTTGTCGTTTCGCGCGTAGAACCCGACGTCGCCGAAGAATTTGTCGAGCCGCAGCAAGAAGGACCAAATAGCGCACAAGAAGGCAAGTCTCCTTTGATCATCTTGAACCTATGATTTTGAAATGTTTTAATTATTTTAAATTATGTGCATTGCTATTTACATACAAGATTAGTTCAAATCTTAAGGTATTAGTTAATCCAACTTTGTTATGCCCTCAATTGAGTTGAATGCCATGTACCTTTGTCACCCTAGAATTTCCTTTGTCTCAATAATGAGAGTATTATAATCTTTTGTGAATAATAGAATGGTAGTATAATGCTTAGTCATGCTATGTAATACCCTTGAAATCTTGAAATTGGGAAATTATGAATTGTTGTAATAACTTGTGTTTCTAAAGTCTAGTTGTGATTGGAGTTGCCACTAATCCTTTAAAATAAAATAAAAATTTGGAAATTGGTTTAGATTAGGGTGGATGGTTGGTTTGGATTGGTGTAGGAAGCACGAGATCTTGTAAAGTGTATGTTCCACCCTAGTCAACTAAGGACCGACGCTTGTGTTTGTCCAGACTGAGCACTACCATACAACCCTAAGTCTATATGGGTACGACCTAGCTGATTAACTCATGATGGTCTAGTTTAGGTGCCACCAGTGGAAAGTGGGTGCCAGGGATTTACTGGTTATTCACAGTGAGGGACAGGGATTTACTATACTCATATGGCGCAAGAGGGGGCTTCGGATTGGGCAAATTTAACCCTTCTGCGGTGAAACCTCAGCGGGTGGTGTCTAGCTAGACTAGAGTGAGGTAAAGGTTTTGTGATATTTTATCTGTGTCACATGCCAAAGGAAGCGTGGTGACTATTAAGATAATTTATCTCTTGGGGGTAAAGTTATACAACCTCTGCAGAGTGTCAAACTATTCGAATAGCCGTGCCCACGGTCAAGGGCGGGCAAGGAATGCATTCACATGGTAGATTTTTGGTTTTGGTTTTAAAATCAAAGTTTTGTATTCCGAGAGTGGAGGAACTCTCGGATGGGTATCCCGCGCTTGGAGCGAGAGGGTGGATGGAACCCGCAGTTTTAAACTTGACCAATTGTAATTGGTTAGCTAGTGTTGGTAGATGGAACCTTCACTATAAAGTTAATGATAGTTCTGTTAAAACATTTACTTTATTAAATTGATGCCTTCGAAAATAATTAGTAGTAATTGAAATTAAAATATTGCTTTGTGCAAAAGAACCATATAGCCTTCCTTGGTCAAGCCTTGCATCTATTGCATTTTTCCCAAGACTTGCGGAGTACTTTATGTACTCACATGCTGCACTCAAAAATAAATCTCAGAAGAATACGAAGCTCAAGAAGGCGACTTCGACTTCTTCGCGTGTGTATTTGACAAAGGATTCCCGGAGTATTAGGTCGCGCTTCCCCAGTCAATTGCCTGTGGCGTATTGATGGGTCTTCACCGAGTTTATCTTTTGCTTGCGCTGTGTTTCGTGTGTGTGAGGTCTTGAAACCTCAATTGTAATAATGAGACCTTTCGATCTGTACTCTTTAATATTGTAATAAAGCGTTCTTTGGTTATGTATTCATTTCATTTACTGTGTGCACTAGCTTTGATTTGGGACTAGTGCGATAATACACGAGGGTCGGGTTCGAAATCCGGTCCCGACATTGGGCCGATGGGCATGGGCGCGGGCGGCCACTGGTTGGTGGGCCAATTTGGTCATTGTGCCGCCCATTTCTCTTTTTAAATTCTATTTTTATTTTTATCCATTTATTTACACATACTCATGTAGATACACAGGCACATTTCATGGAAGTCCTTGATTGCACATAAATGTGTATATATATGTGTGTGTGTGTATGTATATATATATATGTATACCTGTATGTATTTGCTTATTCCTTTCCCTTGATGGATTTTATTTCTTTATCCTTACCAAACCTTAAAATAAATTGTTTATATTTATATATAGCTCACTTGTGCCCATTTTATTATTTTATCTATTATTGGTTTACTTGTTTATACACATTTATATCTTTGTGCACCTCTCCCTGTCTCTTATGGATCATCTTTTCAGATTCTTACTTTAAATTTTTTATTCTCTATTGTTTAAACATATTTGGTTTCTTCTTGTTCCTTTTTAACCTTTGGAATCATTCACCAAATTTTTCAGAAAACCCCATAAACTCCAAATCCAAATGTAACACATGGCAAAACAATTCAAAAGCTCCGTATATCTTAGACTTAAAATTTTCCAGGGTGTTAAACTCGACCAAGAGATTCAGCCTGGTCCGAGAACAGGTAAGGGTAATCCATCCTTAGGGCCTGTTTGGGAGAGCTCCACCACTGAAAACGTGGATCTGGAGCAGCAGCTCCACCATGGAGCAGCTCCACCGTGGATCTGGGATCCCACCATGGAGTGTTTGGCTTGTGCAGCGGCTCGGATCCACGAAATTGAGGTTTTGGTGGGAATGGCCACTTTTGGTGGGATGGGGTGTGTAACCAGTGGCATTGGTGGGTAATTAGCACCCAACTCCATGGTGGAGCACCCTTGAGGAGCTCCATGAAATCCATGGATCCGGCCCTCGATCCGTGGATTTTGGTGGATCCATTTCGCAGAGCTGAGCGTTTGGGTAAAATTTCGTGGAGTGGAGCTGTTTTTCGTGGATCTGGAGCTGGTGGAGCTCTCCCAAACAGGCCCTTAGTTGGTCCTCGCGTTCCCAGGTGGCTTCCTTCTTGATATGATGGTTCCATTGTACCCTGCATAAGTGGATAGTCTGGTTCCTTGTCTTCTTTTCTACAACATCGAGGATCTTGATGGGACGCTCCTTATAGATTAGGTCGCTCTTGAGCTTAATTGTCTCCAACAGAGTTTGGTCTTCTGGCACCCAAAGACACTTTTTGAGTTGGGGCACGTGGAAAACGTTGTGCACGTCAGCTCAACTTGCAGGCAACTCTAGTTTGTAAGCTACTTCTCCCTTCTTGGCTATGATTGGGAATGGCCCAACATAACGTGGGGTGAGTTTGCCTTTGACCTTAAATCTTCTAACTCCTCACAAGGGTGACAGCTTCAGGTAAACATAATCTCCAATCTCAAAACTTAATGGCCTACGTCTCTTATCCACGTAACTCTTTTGTCTTGATTGAGCAGCTTGCAACCAATCCCTAATCAGGCAGACCTTTTCTTCAACCTGCTTTAATGTTTCTGGTTTGAAGATATAGCCCTCTCCTACTTCTGACCATCGTGGAGAAGTCTGGCATTTTCTTCCGTATAGGGCTTCGAATAGGGACATCCTTAGGCGGGCTTGTAACTTTTGTTGTAGGCAAATTCGGTGTAGGGCATGCATTTCTCCCAATCCTTAGTGAAATCTAGAGCACAAACTCGAAGCATATCATCTAGTATTTGATTTACCCTATCTGTTTGGTCGTCTGTTTGTGGGTGGTAGGTAGTACTAAAATCTAAATGGGTGTGAGGGCTTCATGAAGGCTAGCCCAGAAGTGCGATGTAAACTGAGAACCTCGATATGAGACTATCCTTTTTAGCACATCGTGTAAACATATGATGCGGGACATGTACAATTCTGCCAGCTTGTCTCCTTTGTAGGTAGTTTTGACAGGGATGAAGTGGCCTGCTTTGGTCAGCCTATCTACTATAACCCATATGGAGTCGTACCCTAATTTGGTTGTGGTAGCCCAGTGATGAAGTCCATTCCAACCTCTTCCTACTTCCACTGGGGTATTTGCAATGGCTGTAATAATCTTGCTAGTCTCTGATGTTCGGCCTTCACTCTTTGACATACATCACAGCAGGCAACATGTTCAGCGATGTCCCTCTTCATGAGTGGCCACTAGTACCACTGCTTCATGTCTTGATACATCTTGGTACTTCTGAGGTGAAGGGAATACGAGGAGCTGTGGGCTTCCCTAAGTATTAGGTCTTTAAGGTCCTTTTGCTGGGGAAGAAAGATACGTGTCCCATACCTTAGAACACCTTATTGATCCTTAGTCATTTTCAAAGCCTTCCCTTTTGCCATCAAGCTTCTTAACCTCAGGGCAGTTGAGTTCTCCTTCTGTGCATCTATGATCTGCTCTTCTATACTTGGTTGTATATCCATGGCTATTATGGTGCCTTGTTCTATTCTCTAGGTTGAGCACCATTAATTCTTTATAAAGCTCAGGCTGTTGCTGTTGAACCATGAGATTATTATAGTAGGTGTTGTGGGGGTGGCCAAACACCCCATGACTGGGCCTTGCAACTGGCCTAATATGTAATAGGCTCGATAGTGTAGTGGAATATACCAATGTACCCTCATCCTTTGTAAGTACTAAGGGGTAGAATGGGAAAACCCCACTCATGTATATAAACCCTAGGAGGGGCAGGAGGAGAGGCATCCTCTCATTATTACTCACCCACTGTTCCAGATTTCTTCTCCCTCTAGTCCCCTTCTTTACTGTTTGGACCGTAGCCACAACAGATGGCGCCGTCCGTGGGGATTGGATGAAAAGTTGCCTAAGGAGCTGGAAGCTATTCTTGGGGACGTCCCCCTAAATTCGTGGAATTTGTAACATTTCGCGGGTCATCGGCGACAGATAAGTCGTTTGCTAGCTAAAAATTTAACCATCTTGACTGTAGAGGTGTATGGGCTTTGTCTGTATACTTCGCTCTATTTTGTATATGCAGTATGGGATAGATCTAGTTGAATTGCCCAGATGCAGTATTGAATAGATCTAATCGAATCGCTTATTTCTATGTTGCTGTTATCTTCGCTCTGCTGGGGGTGTTCATGCAGGGGAATGATGTCTTGGATGACTTGGCAACAGGATCCTTCCGGCCAGGGTGGTACGTCATCGAGCTTAGTTCCACTGCGCTTCGCCACGACACCGCCCTTCGACGCCTGCTGTCGGGCTCCGCTTCCGCATGTCGGAGTCCACACGAACAGCCGCGTCTCCACGTCGAGCTTCCAAGAATCCCCGCGCAACATTGAGTCTCCGCTTCATGATCTCCGTGTCAAGCCTCCGCAAAGCATCACCAGGCCCCCCGCCATCGCCGCACGTACGCATGCACGAACTCGCGAAGTAGCATGCGCTCATGCGGCATTGCATGCATGCATGCACTCAGTCTCCGCGTGCATGCATGCACTCATGATGCATTGCGTGCGCTGCATGCACGTACATGGCGTGTACACTACGGCGGCTCTGCGTGACTACGGCCTCCGCTGGGTACGGAGCAGTTAGCCGAGTGCATGGGGTCGAGCGTGTTAGAGGTGGGACTTGGGCCGGGCTTCTTTGGGCCAGCCCGAAGCACGGCCGGCACGTTCGGCCAAGCACGCCGGCCGACACGTGGCGGGCCGTGCCGGCACGGCACGAACGGTGGGCCGGGCTGGGCTTCAAAATCCGGCACGGTGGGCGGCACGGCACGGCACGGCAGATCGGGCCGTGCTCGGGCCGGCACGGCACGAAGAGCACGGTTGGCCAGAAACTATTTAAAATTGATTTCTTAACTATAGTAAATTGTACTCATGACTCTCCTTGAGCTTTTCTATTTGACTAGTTGGGTAGGCCTATGCTAGATTGTCGGGTGATGTCCACATACGCCATAGTCTAATTTGCACCAAGATATGCATTCCAGTGGACTAGATGACCAAGTTCGAAGGTGAAATATCATGAGACAATAGAATCGAATTTTAAGTAGGTTTTTAATAAGGCGGATACAAGAGAAAGGAAGATAGCGGCCACCGCTACCATTGTCGCTATCGCTTTTGTCGTGTATAGTTACTTTGGGCTGGGCTTGGGCTGGCACGGCACGAACGCCGGCACGGTGGGCTTTGGGCCGTGCTTGGGCCTGGCCGAAGACGAGGCGGGCCGGCACGGCACGGCACGACGGGATGACTGGGCCGAACCGGCACGGCACGAAGCGGCCCGAAGCACGGTGGGCCTGGGCCGTGCCGGCACGGCACGGCCCAATT
This sequence comes from Dendrocalamus sinicus, assembly GCA_036346575.1. NCBI lineage: Eukaryota > Viridiplantae > Streptophyta > Magnoliopsida > Poales > Poaceae > Dendrocalamus > Dendrocalamus sinicus. The sequence goes on from CM070675.1 coordinate 7,923,486, forward strand.
CCCACCTCTAGAGCGTGTCCGTGCACTGGGGTCTCCGTGCCGGCCTCAACGTCGTGGCCTCCGGGCGCGATCCTTCTCCTCCGAGTGTAATCAAAGAAGCCAAGCTTGCAAAGATGGATTATCAGAGCGGAGGCTGTTCGTGCCAAGCTTCCACGATCGACGAAGCCCATCGAAGCCTCCGCGCCAAGCAGCAAGTTGCAGCCTTCGCTTTGAGGTGTCTGCGCCACCTCCGTGTCTTGCCAGGCTCCGCCTCCATGTCTTGCCGCCGACTCCCATGAGCATTCGGTGATCTGGGGCACACCGCTGGGAGCCTGCAGGAAGCACGGCGACGTGGGGTTCGTCGAGCTCACCGCGCGGCGCTTCTTCCGGCTGCAGCCAGGGAACGCTGACAAGTATGCCGTGCTGGCAAACACGAACTCCGCTTGCGAGATGTGGGACAGCGTGGCCGGCACCCACGAGGCGATGAGGTCGCTCGGCATTAGGAAGGATCCTGCCTGGAGCGCCGTGGAGGTCCAGGGCAAGAAGCACAAGCCAGTCCAACCATCATGCTGTAGTGCTTGCATGGCTCATGCAAGTACATTAGGCTCCGCCTTCGTGTCTTGCCGCCGTCGACCTTCCGTGCGTGCATAGGATGCTGCTCTGCGCCGGCGTGTACTACTCCGACTCTACGCCTCCGCCTCCGCGCTCACGCCCCGACCTCGGCGTGCCTCAGCGCCACGTTGGCGAAGTCCCCGTGAGGTCTCCAAAGCACTCCATGCCACCGTGCTCCGCGCTGCTCATCTCCGCACCGAGTGACGCCGCGCAGCAACGAGTCCGCCGCGTCGAAGCCGGGCTGTGCCTTCGGCGAGCCAGGCTCTGCGGCGTCGACTGCACGCTGGGACGTCCATGCATGCACTCACATATCCATCCATAACTCCATCCATGCATGCATGAAGTATCCATCCACAAACCCCATCCGTCCATGCATGAAATATCCATCCACAAACTCCATCCGTCCATGCATGAAATATCCATTCACGTACCCATCCATGATCCATGTGTGCGCCAATCATACACGTAGCGGCGGCCAAGCATGCAGGTATACGCATGGATGGCGCGGCGGCTCTGCCTCGTACACTGGATCCTGGTTGGTCTTGAAGTCTGCAAAGGTAGGAAAAATTTGGACTAATCAGTGGGGTTGTACCTCTTGTACTCCTCCTCCTCTGACGAGGCGGCGAGCAACAACGGCAGAAAGGGGCCCCGTAACCAGCGCTGGCTCCTCCATGAGGAGGTCAACATCCTCAACGTCTTCTCCGCGCTCTGCAAAAAAAGAGCAACCGGGCAGTTGCCGGCGCTGGTCGAGCTCTATAGGGCCCCCCAGGATGATGCAGACCTCAAGCGGGAGAACCTCACCACCAGCGACCTGTCCAAGAAGATGTACAACCACAGGCGCAAGTTCAGCAAGGCGGCGCTGGCTGCGCTGACCGCTTTCGCATCAATGATCTCTGTGTCGTCTGGCCTCCTCGTCGACCTCCACGCTGCCACGGATCCACCGCGTCGGCCTCCACTGCGTCGCTGTAGGCCCAGCTCCGCGACGCGCGACGCCGCCTTGCGCCGCAGGCCTTCGTGGCACAGACACCTGGAGTCTGCCTCCTTCGAGCCGAGCTTCACCTCGGCCTCGCTGCCCGTGGCCTCGGCACCGCCCTCGAGCCTTCGCTCGTCTCAGCGCAGCCGTGGCCTCCGCGTCGTCGATGACCGCCTTGGAGCCTCCTCGCCCGTTGATGAGGACATCACTTCTTCGGATACACACAACTCTCCTCCACTTGACATTCAAGGACCAATCACTAGAGCTCGCGCCCGACAATTGAATTTACATATGAGCTCGTTCCTAAGTACTTCTTTTTGTTCATTTGAGAATATATTGCTACCTAATGATTTAATTATGATTAGGAACCATGGAGAGGACCTAGAAGTACTTGGAGAAGGACTACGAGGCGCACAAGTCCAGCAAGGGCGGTCGAATCATGTTGGAGGCCCAACTCAAACCGACTTCGAATCCAATTCGGAGTCCAAGACCAGGGCACACTAAAACGGACGCCCAGATCGCATCCGGACTCCGTTTTGGACGTTCTACATATGTATGGAAAGCTGAGAAGACTACCTTTCCAATGGCTCTGGTCCCATATCAAAATTCTTCTGAGTCAACAGGAATCGTCGAAACAAGTGGGCATTCAAAATCTGTCAGGGTGCTGCGCCACCGTCTTTTGGGCCTTTCGGCTTTGTATCGTGTTGGAGCCCATTAGGCGCGTCCCAGGGTTTTGCACGCCTCACTCCTTTATATCCAGCCGCCACCCCATCATTAGGGTTTGGGTTTTGCTTAGATTAATTCTGTCTTTGAACAGTTTCGCTGTTCATCGGTTTGTGAGACCCCAACTTCCGAGTGCTACATCAATTAATCCGCAATTCAGTTGTGTTCTTCCTTGTTCTTGCTTGTGTTCTTCGATTCGTAGGCGAGGATTAGCCTTCTTGGCGAGGTCAACCGGGCCGCACACGGTTGATAACCTGAGGAGACATGGTGCTGCGATTGCGGGGTTCGGAACGTGTCGTTCGGAAGCCGGATCGATTTGTGTTGCACCTCCACCAAATCGAACATATCCAGAACCTGTTGGAAGATCGGGACCCCGTTCCCATCAAGTGGTAATCAGAGCTTCAGGTTTTCCTTCAGGTTCGAGAATACCCTACCTTTGTTGTTTTCGTTTCATCCTAGAGTCCAAGAAAAGCCCTACAAAAAATTTTGTAGTCGTAGGTTGTTTCCTGTCCCAGATCTTGTTTAGCCTTTTGCACAATTTAATTTCAGAGTCCGTAGTGTTGAGTTTGTGTCTTTAGTCGAGTTGTGTTGCTGGTTTAGATCGTGTTTTGTTTCGGGTTATCTTGCTTCCGCCACCTCTCATACAAACCCTAGCCGTCATCCATCGCGTATTCCACCCTCTGTTTTTGTTTTCCCACCCATATCCCACCCTCTGTTTGAGTCATCCTTCGCGTCTCGTGATCACACAACACCATCCCCACCTTTCCCCGAGCTTCCGCCACCAATTTCCACCAATTTCCTCCACCCGATTTCGTTTTGGCCTCCACAGAAACCATAACTCGGAGCCTCAACTTCAAACGGCCGTAACTTTTGCATACGGACTCGAAATCAGGCGATTTTTTTTTGAAATTGGGTGAAATTAAATTTTGCATCCGATACTCCCCAACTTTGTCAGGTTCGGTGATTTTATTTTCCCCAAATTCGGCCTGGAAAGTGCAGTACTCGAGCTCCGAAATTGAATTACCGAATTTACAGCGCATTCATTATTTTCTGTAGGCCACACCTTACATCGGATTGAGGTGAAACTTTGTGTGGTTCCTATTTCTATGCTCTGCTCTGTGAAAAAAATAAAATAAAAAAGACAAAAAAAAGAAAAATTTCGGCATAGTAGAGAAGAGAGAGAAAGTGCTATCTGTGGCCGAAAAAAAGAGAAGAAGAAAAAAAAATCGTGCCAGAGCACAATTTTAAGTGACAGAGCTTCATTTGTTTTGTGCTTATGCTGAATTAAGTTTCTCATTCCCTAGCCATCTTTGTTGCTGTCTTCGCTTACTTTCTGGCCGTGATTCCTTGTTCATCATATCCTAACACTGATATAGGACACATTTAGGCCAGCAACTAGGACCGTGCTTTGGACATTTATTCAGCATTACTATCTGTTATTGATTTGTGTTCCACGACATATTTGGCCTTCCAAGCTCCATATATCTACTTACGGATAGCACAGCTTTGACCCTTGCAATCGCACCCACGCTCAACATGGTATCACGAACTAGCCACCGGTTGTACCACTGCCGCTTTGGTAAGAACACTTGTAAGAGCTTGGTAAGCCACTTCCTTTGCGAGTTTCCCACGCCTCCATTTGTAGTTGATAGGGATAATCCTTTTGTTTTCCTGTGTTTCCACTAACCATGGCAGGAGAGGCGAAGGGCGAGACACCGGCGATTTCAACGATTGTGTTAGTCGCGCCAGCTACAAGCTGCGCTCGACAAACAAAATGCTTCACTCAACGCAAGATCGACACAATCGTCCGCTGCCATTGCCCGATTGAATACCACGGAAGGCATTGAGCGGGTGGAGCGGCGGATGGTGACCTCACTAGTCGGATGGACAAATTGGAGGCACGCCGCCACATTGTCATTGATGGCCATCGTCATGATGATGACACGAGTGTATGATGCAGATGGCAACATTGATCGGTGGCGACACAAGATGCACGACTACGTCGGCGTCTTCAGCAAAACCGACAAGGTATGGGAGGTAATAACCAGAACCGACATGGTATGGAAGGTAATAACCGAACCGACATGGTATGGAAGGTAATAACCAGAACCGTCATGGTAACGACGACCCTTTTGCTAAAGTCAAGTTTACCATTCCATCTTTTCTCTGGTCTTTATGATGCTGAAATATATCTTTATTGGGAGATGACGGTAGAGCGAAGTTTAATTCTCACTTGGTTCTGAACAACATAGAGTTAGACAAGCTACTAGTGAGTTTAAGGACTTTGCTATTATCCGGTGGAATGAATTATGTACCATGCGCTTACAACCTGATACATGGGAGCGGTTAAAAGATGCTATCGTAATCATTTTGTTCCTCCTCATATAAACTTGAATTGAGAAAAAATTGCAGCGCTTAGAACAAGGTGATAGTTCTGTTCAGGGACTATTATGCTGAGCTTCAAAAGGGTATGGTGCGTTGTGGGGTTGTTGAGGACACGGAGGATAAGATTTGTCGTTTCTACGGGGTTACAGCGTGAAATTCAGGATATTGTTGATTATAAAGAATTTACAATCAACCAGCTTGTTCCACCTTGCTATGCTTGCAGAAAAGAATTGCGGGACGCAAGGAATCAGCAAAGGCACGCATGCGAACGTCCCTTCTACACGCCGCGAACGACTACATCGGCGGGACTGCCAAGTCTTCTTGAATTTCGTTCTCCTCCACCACTGTGAACAAGATTGCAGCAGCGCACCGGCCACCTTCAAAAATTCTTTGCAAGTTCCAGCCAAGAGTAGTTCTTCTTCCGTGGCTTCAACGGGCCGCTCCTCGACATTGATTGCCATCGCTGCCATGGGCTTGGTCATGTGCGTAAGAATTGCCCTAGCCAACGGGTATACATCGCAACAGAAGATGGAGGCTACATCAGCGCCGGATGTCGAGGAGGATGATGATGTTGCTTGCTGCCCTCGACGACAATGGTGGTGGTGACGACGACTTGGTCCTGGTGGGGCGTCCACAATGACGCTTCACGAGCATCATTGTGCAGCGAGTCCTCAGCACACAGTACAACAACCCGATAAACTTCAATGCCATAATTTGTTTCAGACTTTCTTCGCAATCAAGAATCGGCGCACGTGTCATCATTGATGGAGGAAGTTGCAACAACTTGGTGAGTTCTGATTTGGTCAAGAAGCTTGGCTTGACCACGCGACCGCATCCACATCCATACCATATTCAGTGGTTAAATGATTCTGGAAAAGCTAAGGTAACGCAAACATGCCGAGTCCATTTTTCCATTGGTGGTTATGCTGATCATGTTGATTGTGATGTGGTTCCCATGCAAGCATGCTCTCTTTTATTGGGTCGACCTTGGGAATTTGATAATGATTCTTTACACCATGGTAGTAGTAACAAATATACTTTTATGCATAAGGAAAAGAAAGTTACTTTACTGCCTTTGACCCCAGCTGAGATTATAGAGGCCGATAGGGAGAGAGCTGCTGCTGCTAATGATCCAAAGGAACATGATAAATCTGAAAAACAGCAAGTAATCCATTTGAAAAATTCTGTTATGCTTGCCACAAAATTAGACCTTGCTGAAATTGATGATGTTAATGAGACATGCTATGCTTTTGTGTGCAAGGATGCTTTATTTTCTCTTGATACTATGCCTTGCACTTTGCCTGCTCCTGTCACTAACCTTTTGCAGGAGTTTAGAGATATTTTCCCTGATGAGATACCTCCGGGACTTCCACCCATTCAAGGGATTGAGCACCAGATTGACTTGATTCTGGAGCGAGTTTGCCAAACCGTGCGGCGTCTGGGACCAATCCGAAGAGACTAAGAAGATTCAGCGACAAGTCCAAGACCTTTTGGACCGTGGGTACGTACGTGAGAGTCTTAGTCCTTGTGCTGTTCCTGTTCTTTTGGTTCCCAAAAAAGATGGTTCTTGGTGTATGTGTGTAGATTGTAGAGCCATTAACAACATTACTATAAGGTATCGTCATCCTATTCCTAGGCTAGACGACATGCTTGATGAGTTGTGTGGTGCTATAATTTTCACAAAGATTGACTTATGAGTGGATACCACCAAATAAGAATGAAACTTGGTGATGAATGGAAAACTGCTTTTAAAACTAAGTTCGGCTTGTATGAGTGGTTAGTCATGCCTTTTGGTTTAACTAATGCACTTAGCACTTTCATGAGATTAATGAACGAGGTTTTACGTCCTTTCATTGGCAAATTTGTGGTGATTTACTTTGATGATATCTTGATTTATAGCAAGTCCATGGATGAACATTTGAATCACTTACGTGCTGTTTTTAATGCTTTGAGAGATGCACGCTTGTTTGGTAACCTTGGGAAGTGCACCTTTGCACGGATCGAGTCTCTTTTCTTGGCTATGTTGTGACTCCACAGGGAATTGAGGTTGATAGAGCCAAGGTGGAGGCGATATGGAGTTGGCCCACGCCCACGACGGTCTCCCAAGTGCGGAGTTTCCTTAGCCTTGCAGGATTTTATCGCTGCTTTGTCAAGGAATTCAGCACCATTGCGACGCCATTGATTGAGTTGACAAAGAAGGGCGTCGTGTTCCATTGGGGGCCATCACAAGAGGAGTCCTTTAATCTTTTGAAGGACAAGCTTACACACGCACCATTGCTCCAACTTCTGGATTTCGGTAAGACTTTTGAGCTCGAATGTGATGCTAGCGGAATTGGTATTGGTGGTGTTTTGATGCAAGAAGGCAAACCTGTTGCCTACTTTAGTGAAAAATTGAATGTTCCTGCTCTTAATTATTCCACGTATGATAAAGAATTGTATGCTCTTGTTCGTTCTTTAAAGACGCGGCAACACTATTTATGGCCTAAAGAATTTGTCATTCATTCCGATCATGAATCACTTAAGCATATTCGTAGTCAAACCAATTTGAATCGTAGACATGCTAAGTGGGTTGAATTTATTGAATCTTTTCCTTATGTCATTAAACACAAGAAAGGAAAGGATAATGTGATTGATGATGCTTTGTCTCGACGCTATACCATGTTGTCTCAACTTGATTGTCGCATTTTTGGTCTTGAAACTATTAAAGGACAATATGCTCTTGATGCTGATTTTAAGGATGTGTTGTTGCATTGTAAAGAGGGACATACATGGAACAAATTCGTGATCAATGATGGGTTTTGTTTAGAGCTAACCGCCTATGCATTCCAGTTGGATCCGTTCGTCTTTTGTTGTTGCAGGAGGCGCATGGAGGCGGTTTGATGAGACATTTGGTGCTAAGAAGACGGAGGACGTTCGCCACACACTTCTTTTGGCCAAAGATGAGGCGAGATGTTGAGCGGTTTGTGGCTCGCTGCACTACATGTCAAAAGCTAAGTCTCGCTTGAATCCACATGGTTTATATATGCCTCTTCCTGTTCCTTCTATTCCGTGGGCGATATTTCTATGAACTTTGTTTTAGGATTGCCCAGACTAAGAGGGGAGGGATAGCATTTTTGTTGTTGTGGATCGCTTTTCTAAGATGGCTCACTTTATACCATGCCATAAAACCGATGATGCCGTTCATATTGCTGACCTCTTTTTCAAAGAGATAGTTCGCTTGCATGGTATGCCTTCTACTATTGTTTCAGATCGTGATGTCAAGTTCTTCAGTCACTTTTGGCGTACTTTATGGAACAAGTTGGGTACAAAGTTGTTGTTCTCACAACATGTCACCCACAAACCGATGGCCAAACCGAGGTGGTGAACCGTACATTGTCTACCATGTTGAGAGCTGTTTTAAAGAATAATTTAAAGTGTGGGAAGAGTGTTTGCCCCATGTTGAGTTCGCATATAATCGAGCGGAACACTCCACCACCAAGGTAAGTCCTTTTCGTAGTGTATGGATTCAATCCTGTGCCCCTATTGATATTTTACCTTTGCCTACTAGTGAGAGAGTTCATGATGATGCTAAGGAGCGTGCTGATTTTATTGTCAAAATGCATGAGACTACTAAGGCAAACATTGAAAAGATGAATGAAAATATAGGATTCTTGGTAGTAAAGGTAGAAAGGAAGTTAAACTTGAACCGGGTGATTTTGTTTGGTTGCACTTGAGAAAGGATAGATTTCTGAGTTAAGAAAGTCAAAATTGATGCCTAGAGCTGCTGGTCCTTTTAAGATAATTGAGAAGATAAATGATAATGCATATAAACTTGAGTTGCCTCCGAGTTTGGGGTTAGTTCCACCTTTAACATTTCAGATTTGAAGCCATACTTGGGAGAAGAAGATGAGGCTGAGTTGAGGACAACTCCGCTTCAAGAGGGGAGGATGATGAGGACATCACTTCTTCGGATACACACAACTCTCCTCCACTTGACATTCAAGGACCAATCACTAGAGCTCGCGCCGACAATTGAATTTACAGTGAGCTCGTTCCTAACTACTTCTTTTTGTTCATTTGAGAATAGATTGCTACCTAATGATTTAATTATGATTAGGAACCATGGAGAGGACCTAGAAGTACTTGGAGAAGGACTACGAGGCGCACAAGTCCAGCAAGGGCGGTCGAATCATGTTGGAGGCCCAACTCAAACCGACTTGAATCCAATTGGAGTCCAGACGAGTGGCACACTAAAGCGGACACCCGTGATCGCATCCGGACTCCGTTTTGGGCGTTCTAGGAATCGTCGAAACAAGTGGGTGTTCAGAATGCAGTGGTGCTGCGCCACCGTCTTTTGGGCCTTTCGCTTTGTATCGTGTTGGAGCCCATTAGGCGCGTCCGAGGTTTTGCACGCCCCTCACTCCTTTATATCCATTGCCACCCCATCATTAGGGTTTGGGTTTTGCTTAGATTAATTTCTGTCTTTGAACAGTTTCGCTGTTCATCGGTTTGTGAGACCCCAACTTTCGAGTGCTACATCAATTAATCCGCAATTCAGTTGTGTTCTTCCTTGTTCTTGCTTGTGTTCTTCGATTCGCAGCGAGTTAGCCTTCTTGGCGAGGTCAACCGGGCCGCGCACGGTTGATAACCTGAGGAGACGTGGTGCTGCGATTGCGGGGTTCGGAACGTGTCGTTCGGAAGCCGGATCGATTTGTGTCGCGCCTCCACCAAATCGAACATATCCAGAACCTGTTGGAAGATTGGGACCCCGCTCCCATCATCCGTGGCCTCCACGTCGCCCTCGAGCCCCCGCTCATCTCAGCGTAGCCGTTGCCTCCACGTCATCGATGACCGCCTCGGAGCCCCCTCGCCCGTGGCCTCCGCGCGGTCTCGAGTCTCTACTCGTCTCAGCGCGATCAGTCGCTTGTCTCCGCTCAGCCATGGGCTCTACTCTGTCGAAGACCTCGGTCACGGACCCTGTGCAGACGAAGTCCGCACTGATGAAGTCTGTCCAGGCGGTGGCCTCCGCACCATCGACCCCTTCCTCGGGCGCGAACTCTGCATAGGCGAATACTACTTTGGCTGTGGGCTCCGCTCCGTCAAAGACCTCGGTCACGGACCCTGTGCAGATGAAATCCACGCCGATGAGGTCTGTCCAGGTGGTGGCCTCCGCTTCTGTGCCGACAAAGTCCGTCTAGGTGATGGCCTCCGCTTCCGCACCAACGAAGTCCGTCTAGGCGGTGGCCTCCGCGCCATCGACCCCTTCCTCGGGCTGTACCCGGCACAGGCGAAGACCGCTTCGGCCGTCGGCTCCGCTCTGTCGAAGACCTTGGTCACGGACCCCGTGCACACGAAGGCTCACCTTAGGGCATGCTTTGCGGATGCCATGCCATGGAGACCTCAGCCTCACCTTCACGGAGATGAACAAGCAAGATGCTCAACTATGTAAGTAGTAGTTCGTTCTGTGGTGATTCTCACATCAATTAATCGGGTAGGTGAGGTACTGTGCCTTGAAATCATTTCATGGTGGCACATGGTAGCTGCGTCCTGTCAGGGTTCGCTTTTGCAATTTTTACTTGACTGGCTAGTCCCTTGCTTTCATTACCGTCATCGCATGTTTGCTGGCTTGGCCTCAGACTCTTTTATTGCTGTTGCATCCTCTTTCGAGCAGCGGTATTTGATTGGTTTCTAGCATAAATCGCACGACGGCCTCGCGCCTCGGTGTTCTCTCCGTGAGTATAAACAAAGACACGTGGTTTACGCGCGCACTCTCCGTGAGTATAAACAAAGACACGCGGTTTACGCGCGCACTCTTCGTGAGTAAAAAATAAGACATGCGGGGGACGCCCCTGCGCGCACTCTACGGAGTATAAAATAAGACGCGGATGTTGTCCCTACGCACTCCACGGAGTATAAAATAAGACGCGGATGTTGTCCCTGCGCACTCTACAGAGTATAAATAAGACGCGGATGTTGTCCCTGCGCGCACTCTCCGGAGTATAAAAGAGATGCGTGGATGTTGTCCCTACGCGCACTCTCTGGAGTATAAAAAAGATGTGTGGATGTTGTCCCTACGCGCACTCTCCGGAGTATAAAAAAGACGCGTGGATGTTGTCCCTACCCGCACTCTCCAGAGTATAAAAAAGACGCGTGGATGTTATCCCTGCACATACTCTCCGGAGTATAAAAAAGACGCGTGGATGTTGTCCCTGCGCACACTCTCCGGAGTATAAAGAAGACGTGTGGATGTTGTCCCTGCGCACACTCTCCGGAGTATAAAAAAGACGCGTGGATGTTGTCCCTACGCGCACTTTCCAGAGTATAAAAAAGACACGTGGATGTTGTCCCTACGCGCACTCTCTGGAGTATAAAAAAGACGCGTGGATGTTATCCCTACGTGCACTCTCCGGAGTATAAAAAAGACGCGTGGATGTTGTCCCTGCGCACACTCTCCAGAGTATAAATAAGACGCGCAGAGGCTCACCTCCGTGCGCACTCTACGGAGTATAAATAAGACACGCGAAAGCCCACGGGACACACATACACTCTACGGAGTATAAAGTGCTAGGACCTTAGTCGCCCTAGGCAACTCTACGGAGTATAAATGAGACGCACGGAAGCCCACGAGACGCGCGCACTCTACGGAGTATAAATAAGATACGCGGAGGCTCACCTCCGCGCGCACTCTACAGAGTATAAAAATCACACGATGGACGAGACACCAAGGAGTGCCTCGCCTTAGCGGCACAACACCTGGATATCACGCCGTCGCGCGTGTTGCACCAGGGAGTGCATTGCTGTAGCGCCACACCACCTGGATAATGCACCCCCGCGTGCGTAGCGCCCTCGGCCTACACCGCTCGCGCCCGCCCCCCATGGGCATGGTTTTTTGAGGGTTGGGGAACGGCGGCTCCGCCTCCCTGCCTTCTCGCGCGTAGCCCCCTCGACCTACGCTACTCGCGGCCACCCTCTGCGGGCATGGTTTTTCGAAGATAGGGGAACAGCGGCTCTGCCTCTCTACCTCCGCATGTGTAGAGCCCTTGGCCTACACCGCTTGTGCCCGCTCTCTGTGGGCATGGTTTTTGAAGGTAGGGGAATGGCAGCTCCGCCTCCCTACCTCTGTGTGCGTAGCCCCCTCGGCCTACGCCGCTCGCGCCCGCCCTCCGCGTGCATGGTTTTTGAAGGTAGGCTAACGGCGGCTCCGCCTCCCTGCCTCCGTGTGCGTAGCACCCTCGGCCTATGCCGCTCGCTCCTGCCATCTGTGGGCACGGTTTTTGAAGGTAGGGGAACGGCGGCTCCGCCTCCCTACCTCTGCACGCGTAGCGCCCTTGGCCGACGTCGCTCCCGCCTGCCCTCCGCGGGCACGGTTTTGGAAGGTAGGGGAACGGCGGCTTCGCCTCCCTGCCTCTGTGCGTGGAGGGCCCTCGGCCTACGCCGCTCCCACCCGCTCTTCCCCCGTGGGCACCATTTTTGAAGGTAGGGGGACGGCAGTTTCACCTCCCTTCCCCTGCACGTGCAGAGCCTTTGGCCTACGCCGCTCATGCCCGCCCTTCGCGAACGCAGGTTTTTGGACATACGGGAATGGCGGCTCCTCTTCCCGGCCGCTGCATGGGACGACTCGGCTCCGGCACAGGACTTCGTCGTCCGCCTTGTAGGCACTGACTCGGCGGGGCGTCTCTGCTTCGGAGCAGCGCCTCGGCGTGGCGGCACGAATTCGCCGTCTGCCTAGTAGGCAATGCCTCGGCGGGACGGCTTGGCTCCGGCGCAAGACTTCATCGTCCGCCCTGTAGGCACTGCCTCGGCAGGACAATTCAGCTTCGGAGCAGCGCCTTGCCACCCGCCTTGTAGGCACCGCCTCGGTGGGGCAGCAAGGCTTCGCCGTCCACCTCGGAGGCATCGCCTCGGCGGGGCGGCACAACTTTGCCGTCTGCCTAGTAGGCCATGCCTCGGTGGGACGGCTCGGCTATGGCGTAGGACTTTGTCATCCGCTTGGTAGGCACTGCCTCGGGGGGATGACCCAGCTTCGGAGCAGCGCCTCGCTGCCCACCTTGTAGGCATCGCCTCGACTGGGCGGCAAAGCTTCGCTGCCTGCCTTGTAGGCATCGCCTCGGTGGAGCGGCGCGACTTCGTCGCCCGCCTGGTAGGCATCGCCACGGCGGGGCGGCACAACTTCGCCGTCCTCCTAGTAGGCCATGCCTCGGCAGGATGGCTCGGCTCTGGTGTAGGACTTCGTTGTCCGCCTTGTAGGCACTGCCTCAGCGGGGCGACCCGGCTTTGGAGCAGCACCTCACCGCCCGCCTTGTAGGCATCGCCTCGGCTATGCGGCACAACTTCGCTGTCCGCCTAGTAGGCAATGCCTCGGCAGGACAGCTCGGCTCCGGCGCAAGACTTCGTTGTCCGCCTTGCAGGCACTGTGTCGGTGGGGCGACCTGGCTTCGGAGCAGTGCCTCACCGCCCGCCTTGTAGGCATCGCCTTGGCGGGGCGGCACAACTTCGCCATCTGCCTAGTAGGCCATGCCTCGGTAGGGCGGCTCCACTCCGGCGCAGAACTTCGTCATTCGCCTTGTAGGCACTGCCTCGGCGGGGCGACCGGGCTTTGGAGCAGCGCCTCGCCGCCCGCCTTGTAGGCACCACCTCGGCGGGGCGGCAAGTCTTCGCCGCCTGCCTTGTAGGCATCGCCTCGGTGGAGCGGTGCGACTTCATCGTCCGCCTTGTAGGCATCGCCACGGCGGGGCGGCACAACTTCGTCGTCCGCCTAGTAGGCCATGCCTCGACAGGACGGCTCGGCTCCGGTGCAGGATTTCATCATCCGCATTGTAGGCACTGCTTCGGTGGGGCGACCCGGCTTCGGAGCAGCGCCTCGCCGCCTACCTTGTAGGCATCGCCTCGGCGGGGCGGTGTGACTTCGCCACCCGCCTTGTAGGCAATGCCTCAGCGGGGCGGCAAGGCTTCGCCACCCACCATGTAGGCATTGCCTCGGGGCGGCGACGACTTCGTTGTTAGCCTTGTAGGCATCGCCTCAGGGGGCTGCAAGCTACTAGTTGCATCGGCTAGCCAGTCAATACCCTCGCGCTTGTTGTCGGGGAACGGGGGGCTGGGACAGTTTGGCACGTCAGCTCGCCCATCGGGACCTCTGTACTTGCTGTCGAGGGAGTACTGTTGTGGAGGTGGCCCAACCCCCCGTGACTGGGCCTTGCAACTGGCCTAATATGTAATAGGCCCGATAGTGTAGAGGAATATACCAATGTAAATATACCAATGTACCCTCATCTTTTGTAAGTACTAAGGGGTAGAATGGGGATTTCCCACTCATGTATATAAACCCCCAGGAGGGGCAGGAGGAGGGGCATCCTCTCATTATTACTCACCCACTGTTCCAGCTCTCTTCTCCCTCTAGTTCCCTTCTTTACTGTTTGGCCCGTAGCCACAACAGTAGGCTTTACAACTTGGGGCATCAGCTACCACATTAGCCTTGCTAGGGTGATAGTGAATACCCAAGTTGTAATCTTTAATTAACTCCAACCATCTTCTTTGCCTTAGGTTGAGGTCTGACTATGTGAAGATGTGCTTGGGATTCTTATAATTGGTATATATATTGCAGTGGTTATCGATTAAGTAATGCCACCATATATTTAGGGCATGCACCACCGAAGCTAATTCTAAGTCATGGGTAAGATAATTTGCTTCATGAGGGCGAAGCTGTCTGGATGCATATGCCACGACCTTGCCCCCTTGCATCAATACACACCCAAGGCTTTGGTGTGAGGCATTACAATATACCTCAAAGTCCTTGTGTATGTTTGGTAGAACTAGCACAGGGGTGGAGGTTAGTTTCTTCTTTAGCTCTTGAAAACTTTCTTCACGGACCTCTGCCCATTCAAATTTCTCCTCCTTGAGTAGTTGTGTCAATGACTTGGCAATCTAGGAGAATCCTTCTATAAATCTCTTGTAGTATCCTTCCAGCCCAAGAAAACTTCTCACTTCCGTGATGGTAGTGGGTTGTTTTCATTCCCCCACAGCTTCTATCTTGGTTAGGTTAACGGATACTCCTTCGGCAAACACTATATGGCCTAGAAAGCTGATATCTTTTAGCCAAAATTCATACTTGCTGTATTTGGCATACAACTGGTGTTCTTTCAGCTTTTCTAGTACTAGACGTAGGTGCTCAGCATGCTCTTCGGCATTCTTAGAGTAAACGAGGATGTTGTTGATGAATACCACCACAAATTTGTCTAGGTATTCCATAAAGACTTTGTTCAGGAGATTCATGAAGTAGGCTGGGGCATTGGTTAGGCCAAAAGACATGACCGTAAATTCATACAATCCATATCTGGTGGTGAAAGTTGTCTTCGGAATGTCTTCAGCCCTAACTTTAGCTGGTGATAGCCCGACCTTAGGTCGATTTTGGAGAACATGGTAGCTCCCCCCAAGTTGGTCAAATAGGTCGTCAATCCTAGGCAGGGGGTACTTATTTTTTATGGTTACTGCATTCGAGGACCAGTAATCCACACACATCCGGGCAATGCCATCCTTCTTCTTGGCAAAGAGCACTGGAGACCCCCCAAAGTGAGGAACTAGGCCTGATGAAACCCTTATCCTGTAGTTCTTAGAGTTGTTTCTTAAGTTCCTCTAACTCATCAACAATCATTCTATAAGGTCTTTTAGCAATCGGGGCAGCACCGAGCTTTAGGTTAATGACGAACTAAAGATCCTTGTCTGGCAGCGTGCCTAGCAATTCTTCAGGAAACACTTCATGGTAATCTTGGACTACCAGCATCCCTTCCAGAGTATGTCCTCAAAATGATAGACTGCTCAACCCCAACGATAGGGTCGATCCACCTTTACTTCTATGGTCAACCCAGGACACTTGGTTTGTTGGTGATATGCCCTAGAGGCAACATGGAGATGTTGAATATATCACATACTATGTTTATGATACATTGCTTTGTTCCTTGAAATAGACATTATCATTATTGATCAATGAGTATGTGACTTATTCATGAGACTCTTAATGCCAAAATGTTGCTATTTCTAAATGATCCCTGATCATATATCATATGAGGAACAAATATGATTCAAAGATCAGCATATGTATTGATTGATGATCATGTCTCATGGATCATGGTATGGAGATACCAAATCAATAATATGGACATGTGTTAGTGAACATATGTTGGATAGACCCGCCATGAGACAACTGCAGAGATTCCATGTGTCATTAGTTGGTCTCAAGTAGTGTTTATGTAGAATCCTTAGACTTGAGATCATCATGGTTCCCAACATGCGTAGTAGCCTATTTTGGGACTACTAACCACTACTCGTGAATCGGGTAGTCATAAAAGTAGTCTTCGGGTTTGCTATGAAACATGTAGTGGGATGTGAATGATCAAGATAGAATTTGCCCCTCCTTATGGGAGAGATATCTGCGCCCTCGATGTAATGGATTATGAAAGTGCATGGCCATGCCAATGTGATTGAGGAGTCAATCACAAGTTTATAATCTATCACGGAATCGAGAGAGTGATTGAGCTATTAAGAGGATGACACAGTCTCGCCTTGAGCTTAATCTATATCGTGAGGCAAAGGGATTCGTACATGAGAACATTACAAGTTCAGCGATATGATCTTTACGTATACTTTGGGGTTAATATGTCTTGCTAGAGGCCGCTATTACAGGGGTGACCGGAAAGGTGTTTCGGTCGCGACCAAGTATCGTGAACCTCTGGTCGCACACTTAACGGTTGGAACACTAATTCGAATGTGATTCGGATGTGGGCTCAATTTGGATAGAGATCCGATAGACTCCTATTGGGCCTCGGTCCACGAGGCCCAAGTGAGGAGGTCTATATATGGAGGTGGGGCGAGGATGGACACACGCTGCTGTTCTCCCGAGCAAAACCTAGCCGCCACCTCCGAGCCAAACCCTAGCCGCTCGCGAGTCTTTGGTACACTCGCGATCGGCGTTCCCTCCGGGCGTGTGGATACGGTGGAGGAGCTGCTCGCTTGCGGCGTTGATCGGCATCAACAAACTACTGATTGGATCGGCTTCTCCAACTCTTCTTCACGCGCTGCTGCGTCTAGTGGTAAGGATCTATGATCCTCCTTAGCATGATGTCCTGGTGTGCGCGGTAGAAATTTTTATTTTCGCTATCGTAGCCTCGCGCGTTCCTTCGCGGTATCGAGCCATCTTGCTTAGTTTGCGATCTGGATTAGCGCATATGTTGATATGCGGTTGTAGTAGATGGATCTATTACGTCTAGATCAATCGGTTCATGTGATGAATCAATGGTAGCACGGGTTGATGAGATCAATCGGTGAATAGGGGTTGGATGAGGCACAGATTGTATCACCACTAGTGCCCTAGAGATTGTCTTGGAACGGCATAAGGTGGTTATGTCGAATACTAGTAGGATACGAATCGATAGCCTCGGGCCGGGGAATACTAGTGCCCTAGAGATTGTCTCGGATCGGCATAAGGTGGTTATGCCGAATACTAGTAGGTTACGGATCTGATGGCCTCGGCCCAGTGGAAAAACTAGCATCCTAGAGAATGTCTCGGATCGGCATAAGGCGGTTGTGCCGAATAGTTTTTCCATTGCGATTTCATAGATTGGATCTGTAAATTTCGTAGGGTACCCGCCTTGTATAGCGTCATGGGTTCACATCGTTAGGTAGAATACGATTCTACGTCTAACTTGTTTTTGCAGAGAATGATGTGAATGGTATGGCCCTATATCTTATTGGAATGTATGAGATGTATGTGATGCATTAACATTCGTTCATGGCCTGCATGTCATGATTATTTCAGCTATTGTTAGCTGTCTATATTGTATTTAACGACCTGCGTGTCGACCTTAATGCTTGAATCTATCTTTGTAATCTTCAATTTCTAGCTATTATAGGTAGTAGCCTAGTTTTGAGGTTACAAGCTTTCAAGCATGGTGGCCTAAAGGAGTGATGTGGAGGATGGAGATCGTCTACACCTACATGGAGATGGAGATCACCATTTTTGGCCATACTACTTCACGATTAAATGTGTTTATCTGTGATATTATCTATCTTATTCTTATGCAATGTTTTTGTGATATGTTGCTTTGGTAGGATAGAATCCTCATAAAATTAGGTGTTCATGCCCTTCCATATGTTGCACCAAAAGATAATGATCACCGCATGGTAGGTCTACCAAAGTAGAGTGCCGTCGATTATCATCATTATTTGGGGTAGATGTCGGACATCTACATGCGGAAGCATTTGGTTTACTTAACAAGGTTATCAAAACAGTTTTGGACCTTGGGGCATAGGTTGGGGCAGGGCATATTGATGTCACCCAACAAGCAAGAGTCACATAGAGATGTGATTAGCAAGGTGTTGCTTACCCATGTCACTAGTTTTCTAGCTGTGATGCCAAAGCTCACTAGGAATTTGTGAAATGAGGATCTTGACCCACTATGTGACTTAGAGGAGTTTTGTTGCAAAACACATAGTGGAGTCTTTTGTTAAATAGTTTAATAAAAGATGAACATAAACATAGTGCTAAACTTTGCATATTCATTGTTGTAGATCATGTCAACTAATGCCGATCCAGTTCTTTTAATTTGCGATCTATTCTTGAGAAAGAAAAACTCAATGGAGCGAACTTTATGGATTGGTATCGCAACTTGAGAATTGTTCTCAAGCAAGAGCGCAAGGAGTATGTCCTTGAGTCTCATTATCCCGATGACTTGCTGATAATGCTCTCTGCGGTCGCACGGAGAGCTTATGAGAAGCAAACGAATGATTACCTTGATGTGAGCTGTCTCATGCTTGCCACAATGTCCTCTCGAGCTTGAAGCAATATGAGAACACGATGCCTACAATATCATTGTGGGGTTGCGTGGTATGTTTGAGAACCAAGCAAGGGTGAGAGGTTCAACACTTCAAAGTCCTTGTTTGCGTGCGAGCTTGCGAAGGGAATCCCGTCAGCCCTCATGTGATTAAGATGATTGGCTACATTGAGAGTCCGGAAAAGCTTGGTTTTCCCCTTAGCCAAGAGTTGGCTACGATGTGATTCTCCAGCCGCTCCCCGAGCTTTGAGCCATTCATACTGAACTATCACATGAACAACATGGATAAGACCTTGGCGAGTTGCATGGGATGCTAAAAGCTACCGAGGAAAGCATTAAGAAAAGCGTAATCATGTGATGATGATGCAAAAGGCAAGGGCAAGCCCAATGTCAAGAAAGCGCGGTCAAAGAAAGTTAGCTCCCGATGAGATCGCGGCGGTTCTAAGGCCAAGCAAGTCAAGAAGGGCGCTGCTCCTAATGCAGTTGTTACTCACGTAAGCAATCGGGGCATTGGAAAAGGAACGCCCAAAGTACTTGGAGGATCTTGAGAAGAAGAAGGAAGTACGACTTCCCCTCGGTATAAATGTTATAGAAATCAATCTTGCTACTTCATCCACTGATTCTTGGGTATTTGATACCGGATCGGTTGCTCACTTATGCAAATCGTTGCGGGGCTAAGAAGAAGTAGAAGTTTGAGGAGGAGCGAAGTGGATCTTCGTGTTGGCAATGGAGCAAAAGTTGCTTTGCATCATTGTTGGCACCATGCCATTGTCTTTACCTTCAGGATTAGTTTTGGAATTGAATAATTGTTATTGTGTTCCATCTTTTCCAAGAACATTATTTCGCTTCATGTTTGCAAGCGAGAAGGTTATGACTTTAGATCTGTGAACAATGGTTGTTCTCTTTATTTCAAAGATATGTTCTATTGTCATACTCCATTGGTGAATGGGTTATATGTTCTTACTCTTGAAGAGTCACGGTCTATAACATTAATGCAAAGAGGCAACGTTCGAATGATTTAAATCCCACGTTTATTTGGCATCGTCGCTTAGGTCACATAAATGAGAAACGCATGGAGAAGCTCCATAGAGATGGTATTCTGCACTCATTTGATTTTGAATCATTTGAGACATGCGAATCTTGTTTACTTGGCAAGATGACAAAGGCACCTTTCACCGGTCAAGGTGAGCGGGCAAGTGACTTATTGGCGCTCGTACATTCGATGTATGTGGACCAATGAGCTCAACGGCCAGAGGTGGTTTTCATTACTTCATAACTTTTCTCGATGACTTTAGTAGATATGGGTATATCTACGATGAAGCATAAGTCTGAATCCTTTGAAAAGTTCAAAGAATTCCAAAATGAAGTGCAAAATCATTTAGGCAAGACAATCAAGTTTCTACGATCCGATCGTGGAGGCGAGTATTTGAGCCATGAGTTTGGCAATCATCGAAGGATTGTGGAATTGTTCCACAATTGACTCATGCCAGAACACCTCAATGGAATGGGGTATCGAACAGAGAAATCGCACCTTATTAGATATGGTGCGCCCATGATGAGCCAAAGTGATCTTCCGTTGTCTTTTTGAAGTACGCTCTTGAAACATTGCTTTCACACTAAGCAGGTTCCATCAAAATCAGTAGAAAAGACACCATATGAGATGTGGACAGACAACGTCCTAGCTTGTCTTTTCTTAAGATTTGGGGATGTGAGGCTTATGTAAAGCGTTTACAATCGATAAGCTCAGTCCTAAATCGATAAATGCTTCTTTATCGGGTATCCTAAGGAAACAAAAGGATATTACTTCTATAATCAAGGAGAAGGCAAAGTGTTTGTCGCTTGGCATGGTGTCTTCTTAGAGAAAGAGTTTCTCTCAAGAAGGGATAGTGGGAGCATGGTGCAACTTGAAGAAATTCGGAAACACTGAAATGTTTCAGCTCCTACAGAACCACAACATGATGAACAAACTGTTGAAGAACCTGTTGTGGACACACCGGCACCACGTAGGTCGAGAGGTCACGTCGTGCCACAGAGAGGTACATGTTCTTGACTACTCAACAACGGGACATATTGTTGTTAGACAACGATGAGCCTAAGACCTATGAAGAAGCGATGGTGGGACTAGACTCGAGAAATGGCTTGAAGCCGGAGATCCAAATTGAATCCATGCACAGAATCAAGTTTGGAACTTGGTTGATCCTCCCGATGGTGTTAAAACCATTGAGTGCAAATGGATTTTCAAGAAAAGATAGACATAGATGGAAATGTTCACATCTATAAAGCGCGATTAGTGGCCAAAGGTTTCAAACAAATTCAAGGTGTTGATTATGATGAAACTTTTCGCCTGTCGCAATGCTAAAGTCTATTCGGATCATTCTAGCGATTGCTGCATATTTCGACTATGAAATATGGCAAATGGATGTCTAAACAGCTTTCCTTAATGGAAATCTGAGTGAGGATGTGTACATGACACAGCCCACGGTTTTGTCGATCCGCAATCACCGGAAAGATATGCAAGCTGCAAAGATCCATTTATGGATTAAGCGAGCATCTCGGAGTTGGAACATTCGTTTTGATGAAGTAATCAAAGGTTTGGTTTCATCAAGAACGAAGAAGAGCCTTGTGTTTACAAAAGGCTAGTGGGAGCACACTCGTGTTTCGGTCTTATATGTGGATGACATATTACGATCGGAAATGACATTCCTATGCTCGAATCTGTTAAGTCTTCATTGAAAAATAGTTTCTCTATGAAAGACTTAGGAGAGGCGGCATATATTCTGGCATCAAGATCTATAGGGATAGATCAAGAAGGCTAATTGGATTAAGCCAAGATCGTACATTGACAAGGTATTGAAAAGGTTCAACATGCAGATTCCAAGAAAGGCTTCCTACCTATGTCACATGGTATAAATCTTAGCAAGAGTCGGTGTCCTAGTACACCGATGAGCGGGATAAAATGAATGCGATTCCATATGCTTCGGCTATGGGATCCATTATGTATGCCATGCTTTGTACACGTCCGGATGTCTCGTATGCTTTAAGTGCTACAAGTAGATACCGATCGATCCGGTGAAAGTCACCGGATTGCTGTAAAGAACATCTTGAAGTACTTGAGAAGAACTAAAGATGTGTTCCTCGTCTATGGGGTGAGGAAGAGCTCGTTGTAAATGGTTACACCGATGCTAGCTTCCAAACCGACAAAGATGATTTTAGATCGCAATCTGGATTTGTGTTCTGCTGAATGGCGGTGCGGTGAGTGGAAGAGTTCCAAGCGGAGACGGTTGCTGATTCTACAACGGTTGAGCCAGTACATAGCGGCTTCGAAGGCGCTAAAGAGGTTGTTTGGATCAAGAAATTTGTTTCGAGCTTGGTGTGGTGGCTAGTGCCTCCACCCAATGGACCTCTTTGTGACAATAGTGGGGCCATTGCGCAAGCTAAGAGCCTAGATCGCACCAAAAGTCCAAGCACATTCTACGCGATTTCATCTCATCCGCGAGATTGTGGAGAGAGGCGATGTGAAGATATGCAAAGTACAAGCGGTTTGAACATTGCAGATCCGTTGACAAAGCCGCTTCCCGACCAAAGCATGAGGCTCACACTAGGGCAATGGGTATTAGATACCTACATGGTTGACTCTAGTGCAAGTGGGAGAGCTGTTGGTGATATGCCTAGAGGCAACATGGATATGTTGAATATATCACATACTATGTTTATGATACATTGCTTTGTTCCTTGAAATAGACATTATCATTATTGATCAATGAGTATGTGACTTATTCATGAGACTCTTAATGCCAAAATGTTGCTATTTCTAAATGATCCCCGATCATATATCATATGAGGAACAAATATGATTCAAAGATCAAAGATATGTATTGATTGATGATCATGTCTCATGGATCATGGTATGGAGATACCAAATCAATAATATGGACATGTGTTAGTGAACATATGTTGGATAGACCCGCCATGAGACACTGCAGAGATTCCATGTGTCATTAGTTGGTCTCAAGTAGTGTTTATGTAGAATCCTTAAACTTGAGATCATCATGGTTCCCAACATGCGTAGTAGCCTATTTTGGGACTACTAACCACTACTCCGTGGCTCGGGTAGTCATAAAAGTAGTCTTGAGTTTGCTATGAAACATGTAGTGGGATGTGAATGATCAAGATAGAATTTGCCCCTCCTTATGGGAGAGATATCTCTGGGCCTCGATGTAATGGATTATGAAAGTGCATGGCCATGCCAATGTGATTGAGGAGTCAATCACAAGTTTATAATCTATCACGGAATCGAGAGAGTGATTGAGCTATTAAGAGGATGACACGAGTCTCGCCTTGAGCTTAATCTATATCGTGAGGCAAAGGGATTCGTACATGAGAACATTACGAGTTCAGCCGATATGATCTTTACGTATACTTTGGGGTTAATATGTCTTGCTAGAGGCCGCTATTAACAGGTGACCGGAAAGGTGTTTCGGTCGCGACCAAGTATACGTGAACCTCTGGTCGCACACTTAACGGGTTGGAACACTAATTCGAATGTGATTCGGATGTGGGCTCAATTTGGATAGAGATCGGATAGACTCCTATTGGGCCTCGGTCCACGAGGCCCAAGTGAGGAGGTCTATATATATGGAGGTGGGGGCTGAGGGATGGACACACGCTTGCTTCCTCCCGAGCAAAACCCTAGCCGCCACCTCCCGAGCCAAACCCTAGCCGCTCGCGAGTGCTGGTACACTCGCGATCGGCGTTCCAGCCCCGGACGTGTGGATACCGGTGGAGGAGCTGCTCGTTGCGGCGTTGATCGGCATCAACAAACTACAGATTGGATCGGCTTCTCCAACTCTTCTTCCGCTGCGCTGCGCGTCTAGTGGTAAGGATCTATGATCCCTCCTTAGCATGATGTCCTGGTGTGCGCGGTAGAAATTTTTTATTTTCTGCTATCGTAGCCTACGCGCGTTCCTTCAGGTTAGGGTTACTCTCGTAGTAGCACAGTCTATTACTCTCTGATGTCTTGCTAGCTAGTCCATCCCTAGTATAATGTCCAAGGTCTGGGAATTCAATACTATTAAGTCTGCTTGGAAACCAAATTTTTCCATGGTGATTTCTACCCCAGGGCATACTAAGGTGGCGGTGATAATCCCTGCAGGTGAACTAAGTACCACTGGTTTCTTTAATGGGTAAGTGGGTAGCCCAAGATTATTCACATATCTTCTTGCTATAAATGAGTGTGAGACCCCAGAATCAAAGAGAGTATGTGCTAGTACTGTCTTGACAGAAAACGTACCCATCAGGACTCCTGCGGCCTCCTGAGCTTCCTCAATGGTGATGTGATTAACTCGGTAGATGGCGGAGAGGAAGACAGGGAGATGGCGGCGCGGTAGAGAAGTGGTGGCCGCGGTGAGTTTGGCCCGGCCTCGCCGGCGCCGAGAGTGGAGGAGAGGGGTAAGTAGTAGGGGGATAGGGGGAGAAGAGGAAAGCCGGGCTCACACCAAAATTGCGGTGGCTAGGGTTTTGTGTTGATTGGGGGAATTGGCAGATTTGCGTTTTAGTCCACCAGGTCTTCAGAAATTGCAATTAAATCCTTATCCCAATTGATTTCTTCTATTCTAGCCCTTGGAAACTCCGATTTCATCGTGAAAAGATCCTACGCACTCGTGTCGACGCGTACATCTGTACGGAGCAGTCTTGGAATGCCAAATTTGTCATTTATGTGCCTCGATCGCGCTAGCCTGCAGAAAAATATAGAAAAATGTAAAATGATCCAAATTGAGCAATTAATTATAGAAAAATGTGTAAATGATGATAAATGGTCCCAAAATGCGAAGAATATAAGGGTAAAATGACGGCTAAATATATGCAAAAATGACGCATGTCATTGGCCTGACTTGCTTCTCCTTATTTCCTGCATCTTCTACAGTTGTACCTTGCCCTTTTGCTTCTCCCTCAGAGTCATCTTCAGTCATGGCGCCTTCGTGGCCTCGGGCAGACAGATAGTTCTCCCACCAGGCTGCTACTGCCTTGAGCTGGTGGGTGGTGAAGACTACTCGATCCTCGTCGGCACATTTAGCAAGCCGTAGTTTCCTTTCAGTATTTTGAAGCTAGTCTTCAGCCTTGAGGGGTTCATCTTCTGAGGAGAAGATCAGGGCCCAAGTACTTAAAGAGTTAGCCAACTTTGTACTATGGCTGCCGACATTCGCTTGCTAGCCGGCATAGATGGCATGCAGAATTTGTGTTTGTTGTGCCATGACCTATGCCATGGTGGGGTTGTCCGATGGGGGCAAAAGATCAACTCCTTGGCCCTGGCCTCTACCCCGGCCTATAGACGACATTCCTTGGTTGGCATCAACATCGGCATGTACGTCTGGATTGGCACTAGCTTGGGCTTGGGTAACTCTCTAGGTAACCATCTGTAGATACCGTTTTGCACTTAGCCACATATGATAGGTAAGTGGGTTATCAGCCCACAACAATTATGTAAAAACCAATCAAAGTAACATAAATGATAAAGCAAATTACAATACAAGGCCCATGCCTGGCCACATATCATTCATAGATAAGGGTTCACATGGCTCATCATATATAGCACTTAGGCTAGGAAGAGCATCATAGTTACACACAACACTTAAGGTTCATAATATCCATGGCTACTGTACTAGCTTTGAACACAGCTTCTTACTATTACAGGGGATTAGTGCTCACTATCATCATACAACACCTAGCAAGCACTATACTAGACCATCTACTCCTCCATGAAGCTGGCTCCTAGGCAGGAGGGGCTGTAATCTGGACACTGGGAGCGGGAGAGACTGCCACTGAAGTCTGATGAGTCAGAACGGGAGTGGGAGTGATTGCAGCCACGGTGAGTCTCTCCAAGGGTGATAGTTTCCCGTGGACTAGGGGTCGCATGCTCTTGCGAGCGATGAGCCTCATGTGAGGCCCATTGGCCCACATCTAGGGTGAAACAGGATACGTGGTAATGATAGTAGGTACAGCGGGAGCTGGAGCGAGGATTGCTGCGACAACTACCGTCCACTATGGCTCAGTGAGGGCGGTGGCCTTTTCCTTCTCAACCTCCTCAAGTGCCTTCTTACATTTGGCGAGCTACTCCTAAAGTGCCTCCACACGGCTGTAGCTGGCGATCAGAAGCTAGCGAATGTCAGTGATCTCCTCGAGCATCGTAGTATAGGTGGTCCCCATGGCCGTAGTGAGGTGCACCTGTTGGGTGAGCATTGGGTTGTCTTCTGACACCAGAATAAAGGTCTCATTATTGTTGGCCCCTTCTTGGTGGGATGGGTATTAGAATAAGGGAGACTTTAGTAGTGCGGGTCCATGGATGTCACATAACTGAGTAGCGGCTATGCGAGCGGTGTCCTAAAGAGTAGTGGTTGCGGTGCTCCTCCTATGTAGGCTCCTGAAGACATGGGACGACTCACTTTCGTCTAGAATCTAAATGAAGACCTCCATGATCCTTGACTCCATAGCTCCTTCTACGGCCTTGTGTCCCTAATATATAGGCTGATCCTTGTATCCGAGATAGTGCAGCAACTTGTGCAGGATACTTGCGAAGTCCCCCTCATACTGCCTATGGGCGAAGTAGTCCCATGTACCATCAACCGTAGCTCCGGACATCTGTAAGTTAAGGCACTAGTGTCAGTATCTATTTTAAATCATCAAAGAAAGGAGGATAAGATTAGATCTAAGAGGGGTAAGAAGAGAAGTAATATGCTATATTTTTAGAAATTCCTTATGAGAGACCATGTGGAGGTGACCACATGTTTGTGACGAGTAATTGACACTTGGTTCAGAAAGATTGAGTTTGATTTGGGTGTTTTCTGCTAAGTCATAGCCCTGTTTGAGCGTTTGGAAGACCTTACGACCACATTGGGCGTGGTCGTAGGTCACTGGGGTGGTTTACGACCACTAAGACCGTGGTCGAAAGGCAGGAGCAAAGATTACGACCACGTTTGGTCGTGATCAAAAGTCTCCGAGAGGTTTACGACCACGTTGGCCATGGTCGAACGTTGCTACGACCACGTTGGTCGTGGTCGAAAACATGGTTCGCAGTTTACGACCATGTTGTGTCGTTTTCGACAACTCTGATCGTGGTCAAGCGCACTTACGACTACGTTGGTCGTGGTTGGAAGTCGTCGATCGAGCTCGATCGCAGCGGTCGAAAGTCGGCGCGGGTTACAACCACGTTGAGTAGTCGTGGCCTCACGACCACGCGTTATCGCAGAAGCGGTCGGAAGCACTCGGGTGAAGTCGTAGCGCGTTGTGGTCGGAAGCCCATTCGATCACGTTATAGACTTAGGCTGAAAGTCGTAGCTTCTGTTGTCTGGTCGTATGGCTTCCAGAAGAGGTCGTATCAGCTGGGAATCGGTCGTAAAGACTTATGAGGTGGTCGTAGACCGTGTGCATTAATGTTTAAGTGATTTTGACCGGTCGTAATGTATGTACGACTATGTGGAGTGTGGGTTGAGTTCTCTTTTCCAATGCAAATGGATGTTACCCATGTCTAGTGCGGTGCTATGTGAAGTTGTGTAGTCTGTGATGGTTGCAGGATCTTGAGGCTAGTCGTGGCGAGGCATGGATGACCAGACTAAGCACAGGCGGTGCTAAGGTCGGTGAGCGGTCGGGAGATGCCAAAGACGGTGAGGCCAGCGAGGTAGTTGCAAGCCGTGGACAGCAAGCTGCGGAGGAAGCTTCCGGGAAGGCAGCAGATTGGTATTTTGGAGAAATGGCCAAAGTCTACAAAAGGGAAGCGGTTCTCTGTAAAGCACAGGAGTTGTTGGCGCTAACGGCAAAGCGGTGGAGCCGTTGGGTTTAACTGTAAAGCACTCGAAGCTCGTTCTCGCTAGTGGGTAAAGTGAGTGGTAAAACCCGGTGTTAGGTGGGGGTTAACGGGTTCTCCCCCTGTAGCAGAAGGCTATAAATAGAGAGGGTAGAGCTCAGGTGCTTGGTGAGATTCTGATCCCCAAGTTGCTCTGTTCTTCCTTGTTTATTTGTGAGTGTGTGGGTTCTCGAGATGGAGCAAGTGTGCTCATGTATCGCCCAGTTGGAGTGGCTGTAGAAACCTCCATTATCAATCATTCATCTCTCTTCCTCTATGTTGAGTTGTTTGATTGTTCTGTGAATTGTTTGATTGTTATGTTTGTGCTTTCTCTTCTTTATCCTTTCCCATGTATGTCTTAGATGATGGTACTCATTTGTGCTCTGGCTTTCTTGATCTGAGCAAGTTCTTTGCTCGAGTTACCTTGCTATCTTCTGCTCTGAACTAGGATCCATACTCAAGATCTTTTAGTCAGGTTCTTCCCGAGAGCAGAGATTTCGATCGGGTCCTTGTGCAAATGGTCGTGCGTCTCAAGTTACTCTGTTTTTTTGACCATGCCTTCTTGTTAGAGCACAGTCATGTTTAGAGTCTCCTGGCTATTTGTCTCAAGACTTTAATGTTATTCGCTTTTGAGTCTTGCCGGTCGTGCGTGCTCTCTCTATCTTCGGTTGTTACTGTGTTCTTTCTTTTGTCGATCGACAATTCACTGTGAAGTCTCGACTGCTCTGAAACTGCTTCGGTCACAGCAGGGAGTCGTTCGACTACATAGTAAGGTATCGACTGCTCTGGGTTTTGGCCGACTCCATCATTCTTGATTAGTCTCAGTTGACTTCCTCTCGGTTTCCAACGAGCTTTCATCTTCTGTCTTCGTAGCTTCTGTAGCTATTGGAGAAGAAGTTGGTGAGAATACTTGGGGAGTCTTTGAAGGCACCATTCACCCCCCCTCTGTTGCCATTTCGGTCCTACAATTGGTATCAGAGCCGATTAGCTCTTTTCAATAGATCTTAACGGGTCTCTGGAGCCATGGCGACGGACAAGTCCTCGACCAAGCCTTCCGTCTTTGATGGCATTGATTACCCCTTCTGGAAGAGCCGAATGGAAATATACATCCAGGCTCAGGGGTATGCCATCTGGCGTAAGGTCAAGGTCCGGTTTGTTGTTCCTGCCGATGAGAAGATCAATGCTAGAAATATGCATGATGTTGAGGCAAACACTAAGGCAAGGAACATCACTATCCAGGGCTTGAGTCGTAGCGAGTTTGACCGCATATCTCATCTTTCGTTCGCCTTCGATATTTGGGAAACCCTCGATGCTTACCATGAGGGCACCACCCAAATAAAGACGGTGCGACAGGACCAGTTCAAGCGAGATTACAACAAGTTTGAAATGCTCGCTGGCGAGTCCCTCGATGAGTGCTTTGCGCGTTTTCATAAGATTCTGAGCAACCTCCGAGCGGTTGGTCTCACATACCCTGACTTGGATAACGCTCGTCAAATGCTCACTGCTTTGGACCTGCGTGTGTGGGAGATGAAAGTGACTACCATCAAGGATACCACGGACCTCTCGACTTTGACTCTTGATGCGCTATACTCGCGCCTCAAGACTCACGAGATTGACATTGTCTCTCGCAAGTCGAAGTCACAGTCGATGGCCCTAGTCATTGATCCCAGTTCAACTTCTGGTCTTTCTTCTGATTCTCAGTACGGTTTCTCCCTTGCTGCTCTCTGTGACATAACTGATGATCAGTTAGAGCAGCTTGCGGAGAGGAGGAGGGACGGAAAGAGAGGAGGACCCGTGATTTGCTTCAAGTGTGGTGGCCCCAACCACATTCGGGCAAACTGCCCCAAGCTGGGGAAGGGCAAAGGTGACTACGGCGGTTCAAGCAAGAACGACTACACCGACAAGAACCGCAACAAGAAGCCCTCAGCTCCTGCACAAGGCAAGAAAGAAGTTTCGCGACTTCGGGAAGGCCAAGAAGCTCTTCCACCGCGTCCTCACCGCCTTCGACGACCTTGACCTCAGCGAGGTGGAGGGATGGAGCGACGACGACGAGACGGGTGACCAAGAACCCAAGGGCAGCGACGACTTCTCTGGCATGTGCTTCATGGCCCTTGAGGGCGAACTGAGCGACAGCGAGCTGTACTCTGACTCGAACAAGGTATCCCCCACCTACGACCAACTTAATCATGCTTTTCTTAAGCTAGGTGGATTTCATGCTAGAGCTAGGTGTACCGAGTTAGAGAAGGAAGTAGATAGACTATCACGGGAGCTTTCTTCACTTACATCTGCTCCCTCCCGTGATGATTGTGATACATGCTGTGCTCTATTGAGTGACATGGAGAAATTAAGGACCTCGCATGATAGTTTGTCTTTTGAGCTTGACATGATTAAGGTGGAGAACATTAGTCTTCTTGCTGAGCTTGAGATGAGTAGAGTAGTTCCTGTTTCATCTACTTCTGTTGAGACTAGTGCTTGCACCTCATGTGAGGATAAGGACAATGCTTTTAGAGGTCTTTATACCATGCTCCTGGATCTGTCCGAGTCTTGTGAATACTGCAATAATCTGAAATTGAACCTAAAACGGGCAGATCATAAAATTACTGAGTTACAAGCTTTTCTCCTTGAGCCCATTACTTCATGTTTGAACTGTCCCAAGTTAACAGCTGAACTTGAATCTGTCTCAAAATAGTTTCAAGAAATGATTGACAATAATGAGAAAATGGCTCAGTTTGCGACTAAGGATCCTGTTAGCTCACCTTGCATTAGTTGTGATAAACTAAAACTTGAACTCGTTGCTTTGAATGAACAATGTGTGAAGCTAACTAAGGATTTACTAGAGAAGCCATCAACTCATTGTGATGTGATTGCCGAGGTGGGGAAGGAGCCCAAGGGTAAGGTGGAGACGCTTAGTGACGCGAACCAACCGGCTAGTAGTAGGACTATCCCCTCTGAGTCGGCTGTGCGTGCACAAGCCATTCTTTTCTCTACTGTTGGTTCTTCATCTGCTCCCTTACCTTCTGCTACTCCTTCCCCCTGCTCTTCTTGCACCTCTCTCTTTCGGGAGTGTCAGTATCTTATGAACACTCTCGAGAGATTTGTAGGAGCCAAGAAGAAGCTTAATCTTATTCTAGACCAATCCAAGATTTACAGATTTAATCAGGGTCTAGGATACAATTTCTATGAGGACATGAGGAAGCATACACCTGCCGTGCTCAGACCAATAGCACCAGGTGTGATCGAGATTGAGCCTAGGACCGATAAAGTCCAATTTAAGTCTGCGGGCTTTGTCCAAGGGATTTCTGACAGCAAGGTGATTCCACCTGCAGCTTCAGCCTCTCAGAAGGCGAAGCCTCATCATGCTACTTCTACCTCTCAGAAGGTGAAGTATCATTGCACCTTCTGTCAGAAGGATGGACATTTGATCGATCGATGCTTCAGGCGTGCCAAGATCGCGCGTAGAGACCGTGTTCGTGATCTTAGGCGTATTCAGGGTCAGCCCCAGACTTTGAGTGCACCTAAGACCAACACGAGATCTAGGCTTGCTTCTATTGATGGGTTTGGGCAGCATCGAGGACTTGGTTTTTCTGAGTTTTCTGGTTTTCGTCCTCATGCTCCCTTTGGTCGTGACTTCACCGCCCCGAGGGTAGATCTCGTTTCCATCGAGATAGCTACCCGTTGTGATCGACATGTTCTTTGGTGCCT
Organism: Dendrocalamus sinicus; assembly: GCA_036346575.1. Taxonomy (NCBI): domain Eukaryota; kingdom Viridiplantae; phylum Streptophyta; class Magnoliopsida; order Poales; family Poaceae; genus Dendrocalamus; species Dendrocalamus sinicus. Next base: position 7,954,498 of record CM070675.1, read on the forward strand.
TGACTCGCTCCTCAGAGCGATCAAGCCCAACAACGCCTTCAGTCTACACATAGACCTTCGCTTCTTTAAGGGACAGAGAGCGTAGGGTAGATAGAGGTCGATCGTGTTTGACTACTTCATCTCGCTCGGCGTGTTACTCAAGATTGGGTGCCAAAATCACTCTTGATTTACCCTAGTACGAGACTTTACTCTCTTGTTGACTCAGTTCGCGGCGAGAAGGGAAAGGTTTGGCTTGTAGACTTCGGTGTTCACAACACATGACCGGTGACTCCGTTGGTTTTCTTCCTTGCCCGTGCTCCGGTGATGAGACGATCACCTTCGATATGCTTCATCCGGCGCGCCATCGCCAAAGGTGCAATCTTGCGTTAATGATTCTTTCATTTTGAAAGATGTTGCTTTGGTTAGTAAGCTGCAGTATAATTTGCTTTCTGTCTCTCAGCTTACCGATGACGGTTTCGAGGTGAGCTTTAAGAAAAATGCTTGCAAAATTTTTGATTCTTCGGGTAGTCTGGTTTGCGGGATTTCTCGTTTTGGGAGGATCTTACGTGCTGATTTTTCTAAGTCTTCTGGTGATCCTTTCCGTTGTTTGGTTGCTTCTGAGTCCCACGATCTTTCTTTCTGGCATAGGAGACTTGGTCATATTGGTTTTGACCATTTGACCCGAGTTAGCGTCCACGACCTCATTCGTGGTCTGCCGAAACTCAAGATGGTCAAAGATCTTGTTTGCACTCCATGCCGGCACGGCAAGATGGTTGCCGCTTCTCACCCTCCTGTCACAGTTACTATGACCGATGCACCGGGATAGCTGCTCCACATGGACACAGTTGGACCAGCTCGAGTGCAGTCAGTAGGAGGGAAGTGGTATGTTCTTGTCGTGGTCGATGCCTTCTCGAGGTACTCTTGGGTGTTTTTCTTAGCCTCGAAGGATGAGACATTTACACATTTTCGAGGTCTTTTCAGTAGGCTTTCTGTTGAGCTTCCGGGTGCCTTACGAGCGATCCGCAGTGATAATAGCACAGAGTTCAAGAATTCCTACTTTGAGAGGTTCTGTGTTGAGGCAGGTGTAGAGCATCAGTTCTCCTCTCGGCACGTCCCACAGCAAAATGGCGTCGTGGAGAGAAAGAACCGTACCTTGGTTGAGATGGCCAGGATGATGCTTGATGAGTACTCTATACCGCGGATGTTTTGGGCAGAGGCTATAGCCACCGCGTGCCATGTCTCAAATCAAGTTTTTCTTCAGGCACACTTGCACCGCACTTCTTATGAGTTGAGATATAGGCGAAAGCCCAGTGTATCTCATTTTTGTGTATTTGGTTACAAGTGTTTTATTTTGAAGTCTGGGAACCTAGACAAGTTCGGGTCACGTTCTTGTGATGGTATCTTTCTGGGTTACTCGACTTCTTCGCGGGCTTATCGGATTTAGAACTGCGAGTCTAGCAAAATGGTAGAGACCTGTGAGGTGACCTTTGACGAGGCCAGTCCGGGGACTAGGCCTGATATCTCTGGTTCTTTAGAGCAGTCCGAGCCCATCTTTGTGGATGATGAGGACGATGGAGATGAGGGTTGTCTACCCGATCCAGTCCCTCATCCACCCCTTGAGGTGCCCTCTTCCACCGCACCTCGAGGCGATCAGCCAATGCCTTCTGCTTCTTCTGGAGCTAGTGGCTCTGTTCCTACCTCGTCAGCTCATGAGGTAGAGGCCACTTCTTCATCTCATCCTGGACCTCCTAGACACATCCAGAAAGCTCATCCTTCCGAGCAGATTATTGGAGACCTCTTTGAGCGTGTCACACGCTCAAAGTCTGCCATGTCACTTTTCTGTCTCCATTCTGCCTTTGTTGCCTCCTTCAAGCCCAAGGATGTGTGTCATGCACTTTCTGATGAGTCTTGGGACAATGCCATGCATGAGGAGCTAGAAAATTTTGAGAGAAACAAGGTCTGGTCGCTTGTTGAGCCCCCTCGAGGTCACAATGTCATTGGGACTAAGTGGGTGTTCAAGAACAAGCAGAGTGAGGATGGAGTTATCATTCGGAACAAGGCTAGACTGGCAGCTCAGGGGTTCTCCCAGGTTGAGGGTCTCGATTTCGAGGAGACCTTTGCCCCTGTAGCTAGACTTAAGGCCATTAGAATCCTGCTTGCCTTTGCAGTTTCTAAGGGTTTCAAGCTTTACCAGATGGACGTCAAGAGTGCCTTCCTTAATGGCTTCATTGAGGAAGAAGTCTATGTTAGACAGCCTCCAGGTTTCGAGAACCCCAAATACCCAAACCATGTCTTCAAGCTTTCCAAAGTTTTGTATGGACTTAAGCAGGCCCCTAGAGCTTGGTATGAGAGGCTTAAGTCCTACTTGTTGAGTCATGGGTTTGAGATGGGTAAAGTAGACAAGACCTTGTTCATCCGCCGGCATGGCACTGATCTTCTGCTCGTCCAGATCTATGTGGATGACATCATCTTTGGCGGCTCTTCACATGCTCTAGTTTCCCAGTTTTTCGATGTCATGAGCTCGGAGTTTGAGATGAGCATGATGGGCGAGTTGAGCTTCTTCCTTGGCTTCCAAATCAAGAAGACTCGGGAGGGTACTTTCTTGCATCAGGGCAAGTACACTCGAGACCTCCTGAAGCGCTTCGATATGAGTGATGGTAAGCCAGTGTCCACTCCTATGGCTACCTCAGTTTCACTCGACCCAGATGAGGACGGCGAGTCAGTTGATCAGAAGGAGTATAGGAGTATGATCGGCTCTCTCTTATACCTCACTACCTCGAGACCGAACATACACTTTGCTGTGTGTCTATGTGCTCGCTTTCAGGCTTCTCCTCGCGTATCTCACCGCCAGGCGGTGAAGCGCATTCTTCGGTACCTTCGAGCTACCATTGACTATGGTATCTGGTACTCTTCCTCTCCTGTCTTTCCTTGAGAGCCTACTCGGACGCAGACTTTGCCGGCTGTATGATAGATAGGAAGAGCACTTCAGGCGCCTGCCAGTTCATTGGCACTTCTCTCATTTCCTGGTCTTCGAGGAAGCAGTCCGGTGTTGCATAGTCCACCGCAGAGGCCGAGTACGTTGCTGCAGCCGATTCTTTGCCAGTGCTCTGGATGGTCTCAACCCTGCGGGACTTTGGGTTAGTTATCGACAGTGTTCCACTCTTTTGTGATAACAATTCTGTGATTAACATTGCTAAGAACCCAGTGCAGCACTCTCAGACCAAGCATATTGATATCTGATATCACTTCCTTAGAGACCATGTAGAGAAGGGTGACATCGTGCTCGGCCAGTGAGAGTGACCACCGTTGGTGATATCTTTACCAAGCCATTGGATAGCTCTAGGTTTTCAGCTCTGCGGGGAGAGCTTGGGGTGGTTTGTCCTTACGGACTGTTGTGAGGGGGAGCTCTGTGATTTACTGCTTTATTATATTGATTATGCTCTTACTCTTATCTATTGCATTACATTTGGGGTGCTTTGGGTTTAGTCCTTCTAGCATAGGTTAGAGTGGTCTTCTTGTCTAGCGTTCGGACTTCTTGCTCTTATCTTGTGACTCTAGGATACTGCTTGCTAGCTGTCTTTCTTCTCTCTAGGTTGAGCTCATTCACTGCTTTTAGGTTCTAGCGAGGGTCGGGCCACCCTCAGGTAGACAGGGTACGTGTTTGCTCCTTAGTCTGTTAGATGACCAGTTGATAGCTCTAGAGCCATATGGGGTATATGAGAGTCAGTCTGAGCCATAGTATGCTCTATATCTTATCTATGCTTTAAGGACTGGCTGTTTGGTTTTCTTTGCCAGCTTCTCGATTTTATTGCTTTGGTTCAGGGGGAGTTCATTTGGGAGTTTTTAAAGCTTAATATTGACATAACTCAACTTAAACTAAAAGTTGCATCACATGTTGAGGGGGAGCTGGATTTCTTGTATATCATTCTCCATTGTAAATATCTACTTTGAGCCTTGATTATTATCCTTTCGTGACATGTTTACATCGCTTTACATCCTGCCATGATTTGTGCTTCATTGCTAGGTTGATCATGACTTCATATGTGTAGACTAGCTTTCGCCATGATAAGTTATTTAAAATTGCTCAACTTGAATTAAAACTTGTCATGAAATTTCGCGAGACTAGTCTTACTCTAGTTATCCTTTTATGATTCATGCCATGTCAAATAAGCTGAGTTGAGTCTTGAATCTTCGTTGAGCATTAGATTGAGCTATGCTAGTTCTTGATGTAGCATGAGTTAGTACATTCATTTAAGAAAGCAAAAAGATCTCTTTTGTGCGAAAAAACTGATCTCACCAATTCTCTCCTATGAGACTGCTTGTCATTGCATTTGGCATGAACTTAGGGGGAGTTTTGGATGACCAAGATCATTGTCTTAAGCTTCTTGCTTGGCATGATCACATAAGGCTTGAGATCTAGCACATGACTAAACAAAAATCTGGTTGAAAACAATCATGAGATTTCTACAGAAAAACATGTCAATTGTGCTCCATTTGCTAAAATTACAAGACTTACAAGTACTTAAACAAATGTCTCATTCTTGAACTTGTAGCACTCTAAATTGACTCAATACTAGCTTCTTGGTTCCACTTAGACTATTGACATGGTCTGCATCATCTTTGGATACCTTTAGCTAGACTAGAATCATGGTTGACTTGACATGCTAAGAAATTCGATTAATTTTCAGATTGTGACTTATTTGGCTTAGCTTGATTATAGATGTCTTGTCATGATATTGATAGCATACTTCTGTGTTATGGCTTGATGTAATCCTCATATGATCATTTTGGATAATCTTCACGGCTCTAAATACTTAAAATAAACAATTTCAGCCATTTCATCCAACATCATGCCTTATTCTCTCTTTTGCATCCTTGATGATTTTATTGCCAAAAGGGGGAGAATAGCGGAGAAAAAGTTATTTGGGATCTTTCTGGAGCGTTGGAGAATAATTTGCTCTTTCTGTTTTCGCTCTAAGGTTTCCTTTGTCAACATGATCTTGATTCCTCTTTGCTCCTTTCGAAGGCCATGTTTGACTTTCTTTTTCAAACTCAACTTTATGCTTTTTCAGTGTTTGTCAATATACTCATCAAGGGGGAGATTGAGAGACCATGTGGAGGTGACCACATGTTTGTGACGAGTAATTGACACTTGGTTCATAATGATTGAGTTTGATTTGGGTGTTTTCTGCGAAGTCATAGCCTTGTTTGAGCGTTTGGAAGACCTTACGACCACATTGGGCGTGGTCGTAGGTCACTGGGGTGGTTTACGACCACTAAGACCATGGACGAAAGGCAGTAGCAAAGATTACGACCATGTTTGGTCGTGATCACAAGTCTCTGAGAGGTTTACGACCACGTTGGACATGGTTGAACGCTGCTACAACCACGTTGGTCGTGGTAGAAAACATGGTTCGCAGTTTACGACCATGTTGTGTCGTTTACGACCACTCTGATCGTGGTCGAGCGCACTTACGACTACGTTGGTCGTGGTTGGAAGTCGTCAATCGGAGCTACGACTGTAGCGGTCGAAAGTCGACGCTCGAAGTTACGACCACGTTGAGTAGTCGTGGCCTACGACCACGTTATTGCAGGAAGCGGTCGGAAGCACTCGGGTGAAGTCGTAGCGCGGTCGGTTGTGGTCGGAAGCCCATTCGATCACGTTATAGACTTAGGCTGAAAGTCGTAGCTTCTGTTGTCTGGTCGTATGGCTTCCAGAAGCGGTTGTATCAGCTGGGAATCGGTCGTAAAGACTTATGAGGTGGTTGTAGACCGTGTGCAATATTGTTTAAGTGATTTCGACCGGTCGTAATGTATGTACGACTGTGTGGAGTGTGGGTTGAGTTCTCTTTTCCAATGCAAATGGATGTTACCCTTGTCTAGTGCGGTGCTATGTGAAGTTGTGTTGTCTGTGATGGTTGCAGGATCTTGAGGCTAGTCGTGGCGAGGCATGGATGACCGGACTAAACACAGGCGGTGCTGAGGTCGGTGAGTGGTCGGGAGATGCCAAAGACGGTGAGGCCTGCGAGGTAGCTGCAAGCCGTGGACAGCAAGCTACGGAGGAAGCTTCCGGGAAGGCAGCAGAGTGGCATTTTGGAGAAATGGCCAAAGTCTGCAAAAGGGAAGCGGTTCTATGCAAAGCACAGGAGTTGTTGGTGCTAACGGGCAAAGCAGTGGAGCCGTTGGGTTTAACGGGTAAAGCATTGGAAGCTCGTTCTCGCTAGTGGGTAAAGTGAGTGGTAAAACCCGGTGTTAGGTGGGGGTTAACGAGTTCTCCCCCTATAGCAGAAGGCTATAAATAGAGAGGGTAGAGCTCGGGTGCTTGGTGAGATTCTGATCCCCGAGTTGCTCTGTTCTTCCTTGTTTATTTGTGAGTGTGTGGGTTCTCGGGATGGAGCAAGTGTGCTAATGTATCTCCCAGTTGGAGTGGCTGTAGAAACCTCCATTATCAATCATTCATCTCTCTTCCTCTATGTTGAGTTGTTTGATTGTTCTGTGAATTGTTTGATTGTTTTGTTTGTGCTTTCTCTTCTTTATCCTTTCCCATGTATGTCTGAGATGATGGTACTCATTTGTGCTCTGGCTTTCTTGATCTGAGCAAGTTCTTTGCTCGAGTTACCTTGCTATCTTCTGCTCTGAACTAGGATCCATACTCAAGACCTTTTGGTCAGGTTCTTCCCGAGAGCAGAGATTTCGATCAGGTCCTTGTGCAAATGGTCGTGCGTCCCAAGTTACTCCATTTTTTTTTCGACCATGCCTTCTTGTTAGAGCACAGTCATGTTTAGAGTCTCTTGGCTATTTGTCTCAAGACTTTAATGTTATGCGCTTTTGAGTCTTGCCTGTCTTCGGTCGTTACTGTGTTCTTTGTTTTGTCGATCGACATTTCACTGTGAAGTCTCGACTGCTCGGAAACTGCTGCGGTCACAGTAGGGAGTCGTTCGACTACATAGTAAGGTATCGACTGCTCTGGGTTTTGGCCGACTCCATCATTCTTGATTAGTCTCAGTTGACTTCCTCTCGGTTTCCAGCGAGCTTTCATCTTCTGTCTTCGTAGCTTCTGTAGCTATTGGAGAAGAAGTTGGTGAGAATACTTGGGGAGTCTTTGAAGGCACCATTCACCCCCTGTTGCCATTTCGGTCCTACACCTTATTACTAATTGTAAAATTTAGTCCTAAGACCCTATCTAGTAACCCTCCTAAGGTTTTTACCCTACAGTCGTATGCTCTGGTACTAGCTTTGTTGGACCCAGATTTTTCAAATCCAGAATTCTCTGTGATTTACTGCACTATTCCTTGGATCAGTAGATAGTGCTCACAGATACATTGATGCATCAATTCATACATCGTATAAAATATACTGAACCACAATATTATATATAAGAGTTAAGATTGAGAGACCATGTGGAGGTGACCCCATAAGTGTGATGAGTAATTGACACTTGTTCTGAGAAGTTTGAGTTTGATTTGGTTGGTTTGTGCCAAGTCGGTGCATGGCGCAGTCTAGTACAGTTGGACTTGGTCGAATGTGGTCGGACGTGTTGGGACGCTTATTCTTCTTTTCGATCAGTCGATTGGTTATTTCGTGCTTGAGTACTTTCTCTAATGCAAATGTATGATTACAGTGTTTCGAGCGGTGCTATGTGATGTTTTCTTGTCTGTGATGATTGCAGGACTTTGAGGCTTAGTCGTGGTGAGGCATGAGATGGCCGGACTAGGCACAGGCAGTGCTGAGGTCAAAGCGATCGGGAGATGCCGAAGACGGTGAGGACTCGGAGTGGTTGCAAGGCGTGGACAGCAAGAAAAGAGGAAGCTTCCAGGAAGGAGCGTGAGGGGCAATTTGGTAAAATTGACTCAGGCTTAAGGAAGCGGGTTCAGTTGAAGCTAATGGATAAAGTGCTTAGGTTGTTGAAATTAGCGGGTAAAGCGAGTTGTAAACCCGGTAATTGAAAGCTATAAATAGAGCTGGTGTGCACTTGGAGTGTAAGTAGTTTTTGCTTTTGTGCTTTGTCTGTGTGAGGAGTTGTTGGGGATAGAGTCAGTTTTGCTTTTGTCCCCATGGCTGCATAAGTGTTTCTGATGGGAGTTGGTGTGGGGTTGTGTTCTTGTTTTCCTTTGTGTGAGTTGCTGAGGATGTGAGTCCTACTTTGCAATGGCTAGACAAAATTTCTTTAATGCAATCATCCATGTCTTCTCCTCAATCCTTGAGCTGGTCTCTCTGTGTTGAGATGATTCTATTTTATCTGTTCTATCTCCTCTCCTCTAAACTCTCTGGTTGATGTTTGCCTTCTGGCTTTCTAGTTCCTTGTGATTTGCTTGAGGTATATTTCTGCTCAGAACTGGGATCCTTTCACTAGCCTATCTTGGCCGATTATCTCCCGAGAGCAAAGAGCTAAAACAGATGTATTTCTCTCCTAGAATTGTTTGCTGTAGCCATGCTCTGTTTTTAGGGTTCACTATTTTGGTTGGCAGAGCAACCTTGTTTTCTTGATGCCTCGGCCAGGAGTTGGTTTAGCCATGAGTTTTCTTGATTTGAGTCCATTTCCTATAGTGATCAAAAGTCTCATGGCCAAATGATTTGAGGATCATGAGCTATTTGGAAATTTGGTCTCATCTCCGGCAATTTTGTAGTTACTGTTGTCTGGCTTCAGTAGCTCTGCAGTTTGCTCCCAACCAAGTTTTTCTTTTGTTCTTCCTCGAGTTGAAACTAAGTACTTTATCTCAAATAGCTTTTGCTCTCAGTTTGTCTTGAGCATTGGAGAAGATTTCCAATTAAATCTCTTAATCTTAGTTCAGTTCTTAGCCTTCAGTATGTATGTTTAGTTTCAGTCTGTTTGTTTTCAGTATTTCTTCATTTTCTTTGTTTTCGGCTGCTGCTCCAGTTTTCTTTGTACTGCCTTTTTCTCACTGCTCTTTGGTCTGAAATTTCTCTTCTTTCGTTTTGCTCTCTGCTTTTGGGCTCTGTTTTGATGCGTTCAATTTTTCTCCTTCCCGGTCAGACCAGAATTCTGTAGGCAGTCAGACCACAAGTCTGTTGGCAGTTAGACCGGGTGTGTATGTCCGGTCAGACCGCTAGGGTTTTGAGGTCAATCCGCCTGTTCCTATGGCAGTCTGACCGGAGTGGCTTCGACGGTTAGACCGGCAACCCCTTTGCGGTCAGACTGGCTTTGCCTCTGCGGTCAGCCGCTAATACACATTTGGTCAGCCCGACCTTTGCTATCAGGACTGTTCTGCTCTCTCTGATTCTTTTCCTACCTGGCTTTGGGTGCTTAGGTTTCCAGTGAGCATGAATCTTCTTTCTTCATAGCTACTATAGCTATCGGAGAAGAAAATGTGGGAATATTTGGGGCGGTTTTGAAGGCACCATTCACCCCCCTCTGTTGCCATTTCGGTCCTACAAAGATACACCACGTTGGGTGACAGTTTACAGAAGGGCCGATCAGGCCAAATATCTACAGTATAAAAGATAGCAGTGGAAAGCATAAACAAAAGTAACCAACTTCCACAGGCAAGCAACTGAGGGGCAAATGTGTGCGATAGGTATTATCTATGTCTAGATAATATATGTGCACACAATCTCCATCCAGTCTACTAGTCTAGGACTCGAACTCATGAAAGTCGTCCTATTTCCCTTCATCATCTCCTCCTACTGTGGCAGGCGCATCATCATAGGCGTAGTGGTTCTGGTTTCCTGTTTATGATTTTGGTAATGCGAGGGTGAGCACAAATCCACCGTGCTCCGCGAGCCAATACATAATATGCAAGTAAATATCATGCATGGCTTATGAAGGAAAGGCTCGGGTTGTTTTATTCACCAAAAATTGCTTCTAAAGATATGATACATAGAAATTCCCTGAGACCAACAGTTTCAAACTAAAACATAATATTTGAGTAAAAGAATACAATGATTGTAGTATTACAGGATCCATCCCACGTTACATGACTCCTACACCATATGCTAACCTTTCAGCGTTATATCCGCTTACCTTAACATTGGGGCGATACCCAGGACAACACAAATCAGGGCTCCCTGTAGCCTGCCATTTTCCAATTCCAACTACAAAGTTTTTTGAAATAGAACTATATCTGGTTAAGTTCCCATGCCCACCTATGACTGTGGGCACAACTGTTTGAATAGTTTTTACTCTGCAGAGTTTGTACACATTACCCCACAAGAGACAATCATCTGTTTTACCTGCATGATTCCTTGGTCATGTTGATGAGAAGATCACCTCAATAACTTTTCAAAATACCTCACCCCTTCTATTATCTCACCCATATGGGTTGCTCCCACACGAAGTGGGTCCTATAAGTTGTCTAGGATGCCTACACAATGACTAGCCGCAGCGGAACTACAACTTCCCCAACAACTAGCGTAGCTAATAGACCTCACCCTCCCCTCGATGTCCCATCAAGCTGAAACGGATTCTGCACTTGTACTACCCTACTTCCTCACCAATAAGATGACTTCCAGGGTCCAGTAAGATTATTTAGCCAAGTTGTACTTTACAAACTTATGGATGCACTTGTTTTGCATAGGAGGTTATGACAAGATTCAGTTTTTAGAGTTATCTGGGCGGTTCAGTCCCCAAACCACATATTCTCGTGCATTCATTACATTTGCCTCTCTTACCATCCGCCCAGATAAATAAGCATGCTAGGGATTTTTGGAGCATAAAATAACCATGTCAAAATATACCAACCATTTTCTCAAATCAGTTTCTCATGATTAAAAGTAATGCTTGGGGCATTTTGATGCCCCCGAGTATCTAAGCAATACTAAGCATAGCCTATAATTATAGACCTAGTTTTCAAAAGGTTATGATTATAATTTTTCTAGGGTGACAAGGCTCAAAGGCTCAACTGTCCCAAGGGAAGATAATATTAACATATTGAATAATGGGCATGTAACTAGAATCTTAAAACAAATAGAGATTTGCATATGAAATAATAGCAAACAATTTGGTAATTTAAACAAAAATAATTTGCAAAACATATAGGTTCAATATGATCAAAATATTGACTCACCTTGGTCATAGTTGGTTTGATTTTGCTGGTCGTGACTTGCTTCAGCTTCTGCCTCCTCCTCCTATGCCTCGTACGCTACTTTACATCGTGTGAAAATCTGGATAAAAACTAGTAAAACCAATAAATTCACACAAACATACAAATGAGCTCCAAAATTCATTATTTTGGTTCCATTGTAAAGATTTTGAATTTAGATGAATTTAGAAATTTGTTTCACCAAATTGGAGCTAAGATGAATAAGTTATGCCTATTTAAAGTTCTCAGTTTGAATTAATTCAAAAATTAAAAAGGGAGGAGAGAGACCCTCTCTGACAGGTGGGGCCTATGGCAGTTTTAAATTTTCTTTTATTTGTTTTAGGCTCTATGACATGTGGGACCGGTTCTTGTTTGCATAATAGGTATGGCCCACAGGTCAGTGGGTGTTTAAGGTTAATGTTGTAGGGGTGGCCCCAACCTAAACCCAGCAGGCCTGGTAGGAGGTTATAAGGTCCAGAATGGGCCATGTGTAACGACATAAGTGCCCCTGGAAAGGATACTCAAATGTACGGGTATAATTGTAAAAACACTCCCCATGTATATATATAGAATACATGCCATGGGGAGGACCCAGGCCATTACTCATCTCCCTCACTCTCCACTACCATCTCTCTCTCTGTTTGGTCTGTAACCACAACAGTTGGCGCCGTCCGTGGGGAGGACAGGAGTAAGCCTGAAGTTCGAAGGAGGATGGCACCGGAAAAGGCTTCGTCGATGGCGGCGAAGGGAAAGAAGACGGCTGGGGCGGAGCATCGCGTGAGCTCCAGGGCTTCGGCGTCGGTTGTCGCGGGCGCGGGTGGCGGCGTGGGCGCAGCGGTCGAGGACGTCGACGCTCGCGCTGCGACGACTAACCCCGCCATCAGCACTGCGACGACCGACCCCGCCATCGGCACCGCGACGGCCGACCCGCCATCGGCAACGCGACGGCCGACCCGCCGTCGGCACCGCGACGACCGACCCCGCCGTCGGCACTGCGACGACCAATCCCGTCATCGGCGCTGCAGTGACCGACCCCGCTACCACCGCTACCGGTAGTTCGGGAGCCCGCGAGGTGACCGTACCTGCGCCGACCCGCCCGCGGGGTGCACCGGCAGTCCCGCCTGCGCCAGCAGTAGAAAGCGCGCTACTGGCGGCCCTCAACGCGTTCCAGCGAGGAGCTAGGGGACCTTCGCGGGGCTGTCCGTGACATGCAAGAGGCTCGAAGTCAGCAGGCCGTGCCAGTGGCCACGCCAGAGCCCGCGCCGGAAAGGGCGGACAGCCGCGACGCCCCCACGTCCAGCCGTGTGCCGCTGCGACGCGTCGATCCAGAGTCCCCACTTTCGGCAGGACTGCAGCAGGCGGCGTGGCCCGAAGACTTCAAGTTCCCCAGGGTCATCGAGCCATACAAAGGTGATACGGATCCCCGCGAGTTCGTGCGCGTGTACGAAACCGCGATCGAGGCCGCGGGCGGAGATGATACCACAAAGGCGAAGGGGCTCCCCCTCGCGCTGCAAGGAGTGGCACTTTCTTGGTTTTTTACCATAGAGCCAAACTCCATCTATGCGTGGGAGCAGCTCCGCCATCGCCTCCACAACAGCTTCCAAGGAAGCTATGTCGAGCGAGTCGATGCGGGCCAGCTCTTTGTCGTGAGGCAGAGACCCTCGGAAAAGCTCCGGGACTACTTTAAGCGTTTCGCGAAGGTACGCTGCCAGATCAAGGATGTTAATGAGACAACCGTCATTTATGCGGCCATACAGGGCCTTCGTCCGGGCTCCTTGGACGAATGCAATGCACGTAAGCCTATCAAGACGGTCGCTGAGCTCTTCGACAAGATGGAGGGGTATGCGCGGGCTGAGGAAGATGCGCGGAGACGCGACGCTTCCACCCTCGATCTTGCTCAAGCGGCGCGCTCGACATACGACGAGGGGGTGGGCGACGACCCTCAAAGCGAGCTCGCGACCAAGCGGCCCGGGAGGACCCCACAGGAGCAACGATGCGGGCCGAAGGCTCTCCAAAGAGCAGACGCAAGCCCCGGCGTCACCAGCGCAGACCACAAAAGGCCCGCCATACCTTCGTCATCGAGAATGCCCTTCGAGGACGCGAAGGCGAGCTCGGCCGCGATGAGCGACCCCGAGCGGAGCAAGAGCAACTCTATTACGGCAAATGGTGTGAGGTGCACAGTTATGGTCATCACTATACGAAGACGTGCACCGCGGTCGTGGAGTTGCGACGGGCGATGGCCGCATCTTGGGACTCGCCCCTTCGGCTCCCTGCCGAGTGATGTGACCACGCCACCAACACGTACGACCATAGCGGCCAATATCAAGAATGAACTAAAGGTGAATTCGTTTCTTCAACTTCAACATATTTTAAATGAGAATATGATGCTACCTAATGATGAAAATATATATATTTGTAGCACCACATCACTTTGGAACCAATTGAAGCAAGGATTCAAGTTGGACAGGTTTTGGAATCCAATTCGGCCTCCAGATCAATTCGGATTCAGCCTGACAAGCCAACTTCAAACGGCCATAACTTTTGATCTAGAAGGCTTCTCGGGGCCCATGAGTACTCGTTGGAAAGCTCTTGAAGTCTACTTTCAGATGAATCTAGTCTCACCTCCAAACTCCATTTGAGCAGATCAGAAACTGCGAAAGAAGATATGTCACTTTTCCAATCCGAGTCAAAGTGGGCCGAGGGCCTTGTAACTTGGGCCATTTGGGCCGGAACTGTTCATGTGAACAGTACCACATGCGTGAACAGTAACTAGGAATAGTACCACATCCCTTTTCATTAGATAAGTGTGGCTTCCCCCTCCCCTATTTAAAGAGACCACACCCCTTTAGTTTTCCTCGGGTTTTTCTTAAGAGTTTATTCTGCTTAGCAGTTTCGCCGCATGTTCGGTTTGAGGAACCCCAACTTGTGAACTTAAAACATTATTCGCAATTTCAGATTGCATCTTGAACTCTCTTGCTTGTGTTCTCGATTCGCTTGCAGGAGATAGCCTTCTTGGCGAGGTCAATCGTGTTCGGCACGGTTGATAACCAACGGAGCAGTGGTGTAGTGATTGCGAGGGGTTCGGTCTGTTTTGGTCGGAGCCTTTGGATCATCAACGTCGAGTTCTCCACAATCGACTTATCAGTACCTCTCGGAAGATCGGGCCATCGTCACATCAGTTGGTATCAGAGCAACGGTTGCCCGTGAGGTAATTCTTGTATCCCTAGTTAGTAGATTGGCTTTTATTTCCTATAGCCCAGGAAAAAAAAAATTGCCCCACAAAAAGAGTTAATTCCGCTGTCCAAACCCGTTGTGCCTTCGATCTGTTAGTTTTGGTTTGCTAAATTGAATTTGTGTCCGTCATAGCATTGTCTAGTTGCTGGTCACATCTTTGTTCCATTAAAAATCCAAACAAAAGAAAAATTCCCCACCCCAAACCCTAATTTCCAATTTCGGCTGATTTTTCCTTCCTCTGCAGCCGCCACCAAAAACGCCATATCTTTTTATTCCGAGATTATTTTTGAGTGGGACCACCGCCATTAGATTCAAAAATCCTTTATCCATCTATCTGTAAAATTTCACGTCATTCCAGCAAGGCAGTTAAGAGATATCTGCGGTGGAAGTTGATCTAAAATTCCAGATTGAATCTGCAACAGTCGGCACTTGTGAATTTTGTGCGACTTTTTCGGTCGGTTTCCAGAACTTGGCCCCAAAACAAAAGTTGTATAAAAAGCCGTCAGAAAACACAGAAAAAAGAATCATTGAAAAAAAGGCAACTGACAAAAAGTTACGGCCAAAATACCGACGTGCTGTCTAGTGGACAGAAATCTTCAGTTTCCAGTTTTGGGTCAATCATTGTGTTCTTCAATTCCAGATTGCATTGGATTGAATTATCTTCTATTTACCACTCCTACACTTTGCCATACACTTATTTTTAGCCGTCTTCCATGCTTGGTTGATCAGCAACATAGGCTAAGTGCTAGATACTGAACTATAATTCAATTCTATGCAATTCTGAAATGAACTGATTGTTCTCCATTGCTACCATATTGTGCCTTCCAAGCTACACCTACTCTTGATCAGAACAGGTTCCTCTTGCAATCGTACCCACGCCGACACGGTGTCACGAACCAGCCACCGGTTGTACCACCTGCTGCATTGGTAAGAACACTTGTAAGAGTGTGATAAGACGCTTAGAATGTGTGATTCCACCTTCCACCACCTAGTAGTTGATAGGGATAATACCTTTGTGTTGTCTTCTGCTTTCTACTAACCATGATAGGTGGGTAGTCCGATGATCAAGAGTGTGTTTTAAAGGAGAGTTCATGATGCTCTTGGATGAACGACGATCGATAGGAAGCTTCAAGCTTCGATAGACACATTGCAGCGCTCCATCAGTTCCATCAATGAGAGACAAAGCCGAGATGTCGGGCGCTGCATTTGCTGCCCATGATGCACGCCCACAACACCGCTTACATCACAATCGTCATGGTATGGGAGGTAATAATTTTCAGCACTACAATGCTCGTGCTAATGATGAACCATTTGCTAAAGTTAAATTTACCATACCATCCTTTGCGGGTGTTTATGATGCTGAAACTTATCTAGATTGGGAGATGACAGTTGAACAAAAATTTAATGCCCATCTAGTTCTGAAGTGCATAGAGTCGGACAAGCTACTAGTGAATTTAAAGATCGTGCTATCATTTGGTAGACTCATGTAGTTAATTCTGGTTTAGCACCGATACATGGGATAGATTGAAAGTAGCTATGCGTGCTAGATTTGTTCCTCCTGCTTTTAACCATGAAATGCGTAAGAAATTGCAGCAATTAAACCAAGGTAATAAATCTGTCGAGGAATACTATCAAGAACTACAAATAGGCATGTTGCGTTGTAATGTTGTAGAAGATGAGGAGGATATGATGGATCGTTTTATGGGGGCTTAAGGTGTGAAATTCAGGACATAATTGATTACAAAGAGTATAATGATATCAATAGATTGGTCCAGCTTGCTTGTTTGGCGAGAAGGAATTGCAGGGTAGGCGACAAAGGACTAGGAGCAACTTTGGGAGTACGTCATCGAGATCGACACCGGGGCAAGCCAAGACAGCCCCACCTCCTATTTTTCGAGCTGCTGCCCTCTGTGAGTAGGGCACATTCAGCAGCGCCTCCGCCACCATCACGCGCATCCGAGACGAGCAAATCTACTAGTATGCAAGCACCAACAAAGAGCACTTCATCGGTTGCTTCCACGGGCGTCGATGGCCATTGTGTGCCACCGTTGTAAAGGGATGGGCCACATCATGAGAGATTGCCCAAGTCAGCAGCGATATTATGACGAGAAGATGGTGGTTATGTAAGTGCTTGTGATGTTGAGGATGAATATGCTCTTGCAGCTAACCTTGCAGGTAATGGTGATGATCATGAGAACAAACCTGTGTTTGTGCCATTTTCTATGACTAACAACTTGCAGGTAGTTGAGAACCATGCCAAAGAGGGGCATGAGCTGATTGAATCACTGACCCCATTGGTTGAGAATGAAGATAAGGAGATGGATGCACTTACATCATTTGAGGAGAGCCAAAAAGGTAAAGGCCATGGTGCTATCATCGCTCACGGCACTGATTTGGTGCTACAACAAGACATAGAGCAACCTTGTGAGTATATACCTCTTTGTAGTGCAATCTTTCGATGGTCCTTGTATTGACTTAAATGAACCATGTGCGGATCTAAATTCTCATAATTTTGCACATGTCGAATTAATAACACATAAAGAAGTTTTGCCTAGAATTTCTCCTGCTAATTCATTGTGTTACATCATGTTGGATTTACCTATGAAATTGTCACACGCTATGAAGAAAGTTTCTGAACTTGCATGTTCGAAATTCTTGTTTAGTGCCTACAACCCTGGATATAAGTTTAATTTGATTGGAGATTATGGTGTGGAAAATCAATTTCTTGTAGATCGAATATGCATAACTTGCGATCACATGGATGAATTGAAACTTGCTATTTGGGACAACAATTCTTGTATGCTGAATCATGTTCAATGTGAGAGGGAAGTAAAATTTAGTACTCATCCAATGCCTATGTGTTCATCTCTTTTGCACCATCTAGTATGGACAATCCGAATAAAGATGATGAATTATGGCAGAACATACAAATCTCTTCACACTTGTTAGATGAATTTGCTATGGTTCGATTGAGATATGATTATATGGATGAACTTTGCTTGATTCCAACAGTTATGGTTTTGCCCATATGTGCCACCCCTACATGTTTACAACGTCAAAGATTTGAATTGCATAAATGCTTCACTTACATTTGCAAAATAAGTTGCAATAATTACTGTGTGAGAAATTTTGAATTACTCATTAACATATATGATTACTCTTGGGTTAATAATACAATGAGCTTTTACGATCACTGCTGTATTATAACATTAATTGTGCAACAACGAAGAACTGTTAAAACGGATGACATATACATATACCATGCATACACCTTGGCTTCTTTGTTACCATATTTTCAGCTTATCAAAAGCCGAGGACGGCTTTGTTTGCAAGAAGGGAGGATGATAAGAACATGAACCCTATGGATACAACCATATTTGCTATACTTGTTGTTCCAATTACAAGAGCTCCTACGCATCACTTAAATTATGAGGTGAGCTCGTTTCAAAGAGATTTTACTTTATTTGATAAAGAATTTATGATATTACATAATGAGAGTTTGTTGCGTTTGTTATCATACACCAAGATTTATAATCAAGATCATGCAATACGTGACACTACACATGTGTTAAAACCGAGGACGGTTTTTCATCAAGAAGGGAGGATGATGTGACCACGCCACCAACACGCACGACCATAGCGCCAATATCAAGAATGAACTAAAGGTGAATTCGTTTCTTCAACTTCAACATATTTTAAATGAGAATATGATGCTACCTAATGATGAAAATATATATATTTGTAGCACCACATCACTTTGGAACCAATTGAAGCAAGGATTCAAGTTGGACAGGTTTTGGAATCCAATTCGGCCTCCAGATCAATTCGGATTCAGCTTGACAAGCCAACTTCAAACGGCCATAACTTTTGATCTAGAAGGCTTCTCGGGGCCCATGAGTACTCGTTGGAAAGCTCTTGAAGTCTACTTTCAGATGAATCTAGTCTCACCTCCAAACTCCATTTGAGCAGATCAGAAACTGCGAAAGAAGACATATCACTTTTCCAATCCGAGTCAAAGTGGGCCGAGGGCCTTGTAACTTGGGCCATTTGGGCCGGAACTGTTCATGTGAACAGTACCACGCACGTGAACAGTAACTAGGAATAGTATCACATCCCTTTTCATTAGATAAGTGTGGCTTCCCCCTCCCCTATTTAAAGAGACCACACCCCTTTAGTTTTCCTCGGGTTTTTCTTAAGAGTTTATTCTGCTTAGCAGTTTCGCCGCATGTTCGGTTTGAGGAACCCCAACTTGTGAACTTAAAACATTATTCGCAATTTCAGATTGCATCTTGAACTCTCTTGCTTGTGTTCTCGATTCGCTTGCAGGAGATAGCCTTCTTGGCGAGGTCAATCGTGTTCGGCACGGTTGATAACCAACGGAGCAGTGGTGTAGTGATTGCGAGGGGTTCGGTCTGTTTTGGTCGGAGCCTTTGGATCATCAACGTCGAGTTCTCCACAATTGACTTATCAGTACCTCTCGGAAGATCGGGCCATCGTCACATCACCGAGGTCCAGGAGTGGCATCCGAGGGGCAGCCCCTCGCAAGCTTCAGCCAGGGAGGACGCGTGGTGCCGCGCCGTCAACGTCATCACCGGAGGCTCCTTATCAGGGGCCCCCTTGGAGCAGCCGCAATCGTGGCTGACGCCCCGCAACATCACCTTCACCATGAATGACGCCAGGGGCGTGGAGTTCCCTCATCAAGATCCTTTGGTCATCCAGGCCCACATCGCGGGTTGCGACGTCAGGCGCATCCTTGTCGACGGGGGGAGCTCTGCGAACATCCTGTTCACAGGGGCCCTCGATCGTATGGGAACCCACCGGTCGCTGACAGGCGGCGGAGCTCGCTTCAGGCATCGGAGGTCAACCGCTGCGAGCCATAGGGCGGTGTCCTCCCGCTACGCTCGCCAGAGAGTAACATCCGGACCCACCATGTCATCTTCGACGTTGTGGACATCGCACACCCCTACAACGTCATATTGGGATGGCCCGCCATCAACTCCTTCGAGGCGGTCCCGCACCACGCCTTCTTATGTATGAAGCTCCCGGGCCCGGAGGGTGTCATCACCATCTTCGGCGACCAAGACCTCGCCAGGCGCATCGAAGTCGGCAGCCAGGATCCGCATCGCCCGGTGCATGCCCTACCGGACATGCTTGGTGACGCGCCCTCCGCCCCGGGGTGGACGCCTAAGCCTCGGCCCGAGGGCGGAGTAAAAAGGGTGCCGCTCCAGGCGGAGGGGCAATTTGTCTCTGTTGGTGATATGCCCTAGAGGCAACATGGAGATGTTGAATATATCACATACTATGTTTATGATACATTGCTTTGTTCCTTGAAATAGACATTATCATTATTGATCAATGAGTATGTGACTTATTCATGAGACTCTTAATGCCAAAATGTTGCTATTTCTAAATGATCCCTGATCATATATCATATGAGGAACAAATATGATTCAAAGATCAGCATATGTATTGATTGATGATCATGTCTCATGGATCATGGTATGGAGATACCAAATCAATAATATGGACATGTGTTAGTGAACATATGTTGGATAGACTCGCCATGAGACACTGCAGAGATTCCATGTGTCATTAGTTGGTCTCAAGTAGTGTTTATGTAGAATCCTTAGACTTGAGATCATCATGGTTCCCAACATGCGTAGTAGCCTATTTTGGGACTACTAACCACTACTCCGTGAATCGGGTAGTCATAAAAGTAGTCTTCGGGTTTGCTATGAAAGATGTAGTGGGATGTGAATGATCAAGATAGAATTTGCCCTCCTTATGGGAGAGATATCTCAGGCCCTCGATGTAATGGATTATGAAAGTGCATGACCATGCCAATGTGATTGAGGAGTCAATCACAAGTTTATAATCCATCACGGAATCGAGAGAGTGGTTGAGCTATTAAGAGGATGACACAGTCTCGCCTCCTTGAGCTTAATCTATATCGTGAGGCAAAGGGATTCGTACATGAGAACATTACAGTTCAGCCGATATGATCTTTACGTATACTTTGGGGTTAATATGTCTTGCTAGAGGCCGCTATTACATGGGTGACCGGAAAGGTGTTTCGGGTCGCGACCAAATATACGTGAACCTCTGGTCACACACTTAACGGGTTGGAACACTAATTCGAATGTGATTCGGATGTGGGCTCAATTCGGATAGAGATCCTGATAGACTCCTATTGGGCCTCGGTCCACGAGGCCCAAGTGAGAGAGGTCTATATATTTGGAGGCGGGGCCGAGGATGTACGCTCGTTCCTTCCGAGCAAAACCCTAGCCGCCACCTCCGAGCCAAACCCTAGCCGCTCGCGAGTCTTTGTACACTCGTGATCGGCGTTCACCCCGACGTGTGGATACCGGTGGAGGCGCTCGTTGCGGCGTTGATCGGCATCAACAAACTACGATTGGATCTGCTCGTGGTGTGGTTGATCGCGTGGAGGAGACGATCTGCTCGGGACGATCGGCTACTTCCACTACTACCTCGACGCGCGTGGTTGGATCGGCTTCTCCAACTCTTCTTCGCTGCACTGCGCATCTAGTGGTAACGATCTATGATCCCTCCTTAGCATGATGTCCGGTGTGCGCGGTAGAAATTTTTATTTTCTCGCTATCGTAGCCTCGCGCGTTCCTTGATGGTATCGAGCCGGTTGCTTAGTTCGCGATTCGGATCAGCGCATATGTTGATATGCGGTTGTAGTAGATTGGATCTATTACAGTCTAGATCAATCGGTTCATGTGATGAATCGATGGTAGCACGGGTTGATGAGATCAATCGGTGAATCGGGGTTAGATGAGGCGCAGATTGTATTACTACTAGTGCCCTAGAGATTGTCTCGGATCGGCATAAGGTGGTTATGTCGAATACTAGTAGGATATGAATCTGATAGCCTCGGGCCAATGAAAAAAAACTAGTGTCCTAGAGAATGTCTCGGATCGGCATAAGGTGGTTATGTCGAATACTAGTAGGTAACGGATCTGATGGCCTCGGCCCAGTGGAAAAACTAGCGTCCTAGAGAATATCTCGGATCAGCATAAGGTGGCCGTGCGTACCCGCCTTGTATAGCGTCATGGGTTCACATCGTTAGGTAGAATACGATTCTATGTCTAACTTGTTTTTGCAGAGAATGATGTGAATAGTATGGCCCTATATCTTATTGGAATGTATGAGATGTATGTGATGCATGTAACATCTGCTCATGGCTCATGTGTCATGATTATTTCAGCTATTGTTAGCTGTCTATATTGTATTTAACGACTGCGTGTCGACCTTAATGCTTGAATCTATCTTTGTAATCTTCAATTTCTAGCTATTATAGGTAGTAGCCTAGTTTTGAGGTTACAAGCTTTCAAGCATGGTGGCCTAAAGGAGTGATGTGGAGGATGGAGATCGTCTACACCTACATGGAGATGGAGATCACCATTTTTGGGCCATACTACTTCACAGATTAAATGTGTTTATCTGTGATATTATCTATCTTATTCTTATGCAATGTTTTTGTGATATGTTGCTTTGGTAGGATAGAATCCTCATAAAATTAGGTGTTCATGCCCTTCCATATGTTGCACCAAAAGATAATGATCACCGCATGGTAGGTCTACCAAAATAGAGTGCCGTCGGTTATCATCATTATTTGGGGTAGATGTCGGATATCTACATGCGGAAGCATTTGGTTTACTTAACAAGGTTATCAAAACAGTTTTGGACCTTGGGGCATAGGTTGGGGCCGGGGCATATTGATGTCACCCAACAAGCAAGAGTCACATAGGGATGTGATTAGCAAGGTGTTGCTTACCCATGTCACTAGTTTTCTAGCCATGATGCCAAAGCTCACTAGGAATTAGTGAAATGAGGATCTTGACCCACTATGTAACTTAGAGGGAGTTTTGTTGCAAAACACATAGTGGGAGTCTTTTGTTAAATAGTTTAATAAAAGATGAACATAAACATAGTGCTAAACTTTGCATATTCTTTGTTGTAGATCATGTCAACTAATGCCGTATCCAGTTCTTTTAATTTGCGATCTATTCTTGAGAAAGAAAAACTCAATGGAACGAACTTTATGGATTGGTATCGCAACTTGAGAATTGTTCTCAAGCAAGAGCGCAAGGAGTATGTCCTTGAGTCTCATTATCCCGATGACTTGCCCGATAATGCTCTCTGCGGCTGCACGGAGAGCTTATGAGAAGCAAGCGAATGATTACCTTGATGTGAGCTATCTCATGCTTGCCACAATGTCCTCCGAGCTTCGAAGCAATATGAGAACACAGATGCCTACAATATCATTGTGGGGTTGCGTGGTATGTTTGAGAACCAAGCAAGGGCTGAGAGGTTCAACACTTCAAAGTCCTTGTTTGCGTGCGAGCTGCTTGCGAAGGGAATCCCACGACCCTCATGTGATTAAGATGATTGGCTACATTGAGAGTCCGGAAAAGCTTGGTTTTCCCTTAGCCAAGAGTTGGCTACTAATGTGATTCTCCGATCGCTCCCCGAGCTTTGAGCCATTCATACTGAACTATCACATGAACAACATGGATAAGACCTTGGCGAGTTGCATGGGATGCTAAAAGCTGCCGAGGAAAGCATTAAGAAAAGCAGCAATCATGTGATGATGATGTAGAAAGGCAAGGGCAAGCCCAATGTCAAGAAAGCGCGGTCAAAGAAAGTTAGCTCCGATGAGATCGCGAGCAGTTCTAAGGCCAAGCAAGTCAAGAAGGGCGCTGCTCCTAATGCGATTGTTACTACGTAAGCAATCAGGTCATTAGAAAAGGAACCCCAAAGTACTTGGAGGATCTTGAGAAGAAGAAGGAAGTATGACTTCCTCTCGGTATAAATGTTATAGAAATCAATCTTGCTACTTCATCCACCGATTCTTGGGTATTTGATACCGGATCGGTTGCTCACCTTTGCAAATCGCTGCGGGGCTAAGAAGAAGTAGAAGTTTGAGGAGGAGCGAAGTGGATCTTCGCGTTAGCAATGGAGCAAAAGTTGCTGCGGTCGCTGTTGGCACCATGCCATTGTCTTTACCTTCAGGATTAGTTTTGGAATTGAATAATTGTTATTGTGTTCCATCTCTTTACAAGAACATTATTTCTGCTTCATGTTTGCAAGCAGAAGGTTATGACTTTAGATCTGTGAACAATGGTTGTTCTCTTTATTTCAAAGATATGTTCTATTGTGATACTCCATTGGTGAATGTGTTATATGTTCTTACTCTTGAAGAGTCACCGGTCTATAACATTAATGTAAGAGGCAACGTTCGAATGATTTGAATCCCACGTTTATTTGGCACTATCGCTTAGGTCACATAAATGAGAAACGCATGGAGAAGCTCCATAGAGATGGTATTTTGCACTCATTTGATTTTGAATCATTTGAGACATGCGAATCTTGTTTACTTGGCAAGATGACAAAGACACCTTTCACCGGTCAAGGTGAACGGGCAAGTGACTTATTGGCACTCGTACATTCGATGTATGTGGACCAATGAGCTCAATAGCCGAGGGGGTTTTCAGACTTCATAACTTTTATCGATGACTTTAGTAGATATGGGTATATCTACCTGATGAAGCATAAGTCTGAATCCTTTGAAAAGTTCAAAGAATTCCAAAATGAAGTACAAAATCATTTAGGCAAGACAATCAAGTTCCTACAATCTGATCGTGGAGGCGAGTATTTGAGCCATGAGTTTGGCAATCATCTGAAGGTTTGTGGAATTGTTCCACAATTGACTCCGCCAGGAACACCTCAATGGAATGGGGTATCTGAACAGAGAAATCGCACCTTATTAGATATGGTGCGCTCCATGATGAGCCAAAGTAATCTTCCGTTGTCTTTTTGGGGGTACGCTCTTGAAACACCGCTTTCACACTAAACAGGGTTCCATCAAAATCGTGAGAAAAGACACCATATGAGATGTGGACAGACAACGTCTTAGCTTGTCTTTTCTTAAGATTTGGGGATGTGAGGCTTATGTAAAATATTTACAATCTGATAAGCTCACCCTAAATCGATAAATGCTTCTTTATCGGGTATCCTAAGGAAACAAAAGGATATTACTTCTATAATCAAGGAGAAGGCAAAGTGTTTGTCGCCTGGCATGGTGTCTTCTTAGAGAAAGAGTTTCTCTCAAGAAAGGATAGTGGGAGCATGGTGCAACTTGAAGAAATTGGAAACACTGAAAACGTTTCAGCTCCTCTGTAACCACAACAGATGAACAAACTGTTGAAGAACTCGTTGTGGACACACCGGCACCACGTAGGTCGAGAGGTCACATCGTGCACCGAGAGGTACATGTTCTTGACTACTCAACAACGGGACATATTGTTGTTAGACAACGATGAGCCTAAGACCTATGAAGAAGCGATGGTGGGACCAGACTGAGAAATGGCTTGAAGCCATGAGATCCGAAATTGAATCCATGAACAAGAATCAAGTTTGGAACTTGGTTGATCCACCGATGGTGTTAAAACCATTGAGTGCAAATGGATTTTCAAGAAAAGATAGACATAGATGGAAATGTTCACATCTATAAAGCGCGACAGGCCAAAGGTTTCAAACAAATTCAACGTGTTGATTATGATGAAACTTTTTCGCCGTCGCAATGCTAAAGTCTATTCGGATCATTCTAGCGATTGCTGCATATTTCGACTATGAAATATGGCAAATGGATGTCAAAACAGCTTTCCTTAATGGAAATCTGAGTGAGGATGTGTACATGACACAGCCCACGGGTTTTGTCGATCCGCAATCGCTTGAAAGATATGCAAGTCGCAAAGATCCATTTATGGATTAAAGCAGCATCTCGGAGTTGGAACATTCGTTTTGATGAAGTAATCAAAGGGTTTGGTTTCATCAAGAACGAAGAAGAACCTTGTGTTTACAAAAGGCTAGTGGGAGCGCACTCGTGTTTCGGTCTTATATGTGGATGACATATTACTGATCGGAAATGACATTCCTATGCTCGAATCTGTTAAGTCTTCATTGAAAAATAGTTTCTCTATGAAAGACTTAGGAGAGGCGTATATATTCTGGGCATCAAGATCTATAGGGATAGATCAAGAAGGCTAATTGGATTAAGCCAAGATACGTACATTCACAAGGTGTTGAAAAGGTTCAACATGCAGATTCCAAGAAAGGCTTCCTACCTATGTCACATGGTATAAATCTTAGCAAGAGTCGGTGTCCTAGTACACCGATGAGCGGGATAAAATGAATGCGATTCCATATGCTTCGCTATGGGATCCATTATGTATGCAATGCTTTGTACACGTCCGGATGTCTCGTATGCTTTAAGTGCTACAAGTAGATACCATCGATCCAGTGAAAGTCACCGGATTGCCGTAAAGAACATCTTGAAGTACTTGAGAAGAACTAAAGATGTGTTCCTCGTCTATGGGGGTGAGGAAGAGCTCGTTGTAAATGGTTACACCGATGCTAGCTTCCAAACCGACAAAGATGATTTTAGATCGCAACTGATTTGTGTTCTCGCTGAATGGCGGTGCGGTGAGTGGAAGAGTTCCAAGCGGAGACGGTTGCTGATTCTACAACAGAAGCCGAGTACATAGCAGCTTCGAAGCCGCTAAAGAGGTCATTTGGATCAAGAAATTTGTTTCGAGCTTGGTGTGGTGGCTAGTGCCTCCAGCCCAATGGACCTCTACTATGACAATAGTGGGGCCATTGCGCAAGCCAAGGAGCCTAGATCGCACTGTAAGTCCAAGCACATTCTACGGTGATTTCATCTCATCCGCGAGATTGTGGAGAGAGGCGATGTGAAGATATGCAAAGTACAAACGGATTTGAACATTGCAGATCCGTTGACAAAGCCGCTTCCCACCAAAGCATGAGGCTCACACTAGGGCAATGGGTATTAGATACCTACATGGTTGACTCTAGTGCAAGTGGGAGATCATTGGTGATATGCCTTAGAGGCAACATGGAGATGTTGAATATATCACATACTATGTTTATGATACATTGCTTTGTTCCTTGAAATAGACATTATCATTATTGATCAATGAGTATGTGACTTATTCATGAGACTCTTAATGCCAAATGTTGCTATTTCTAAATGATCCCCGATCATATATCATATGAGGAACAAATATGATTCAAAGATCAAGATATGTATTGATTGATGATCATGTCTCATGGATCATGGTATGGAGATACCAAATCAATAATATGGACATGTGTTAGTGAACATATGTTGGATAGACCCGCCATGAGACACCGCAGAGATTCCATGTGTCATTAGTTGGTCTCAAGTAGTGTTTATGTAGAATCCTTAGACTTGAGATCATCATGGTTCCCAACATGCGTAGTAGCCTATTTTGGGACTACTAACCACTACTCCGTGAATCGGTAGTCATAAAAGTAGTCTTCGGGTTTGCTATGAAAGATGTAGTGGGATGTGAATGATCAAGATAGAATTTGCCCTCCTTATGGGAGAGATATCTCTGGCCCTCGATGTAATGGATTATGAAAGTGCATGGCCATGCCAATGTGATTGAGGAGTCAATCACAAGTTTATAATCCATCACGGAATCGAGAGAGTGATTGAGCTATTAAGAGGATGACACAGTCTCGCCTTGAGCTTAATCTATATCGTGAGCCAAAGGATTCGTACATGAGAACATTACAGTTCAGCCGATATG
Source organism: Dendrocalamus sinicus (assembly GCA_036346575.1). Classification (NCBI taxonomy): domain Eukaryota; kingdom Viridiplantae; phylum Streptophyta; class Magnoliopsida; order Poales; family Poaceae; genus Dendrocalamus; species Dendrocalamus sinicus. Next base: position 7,981,412 of record CM070675.1, read on the forward strand.
ATCTTTACGTATACTTTGGGGTTAATATGTCTTGCTCGAGGCCGCTATTATGAGGTGACCGGAAAGGTGTTTCCGGTCGCGACCAAGTATACGTGAACCTGCTGTGGTCGCACACTTAACGGGTTGGAACACTAATTCGAATGTGATTCGGATGTGGGCTCAATTCGGATAGAGATCCGGATAGACTCCTATTGGGCCTCGGTCCACGAGGCCCAAGTGAGGAGGTCTATATATTTGGAGGCGGGGCCGAGGATGTACGCTGTTCCTTCCGAGCAAAACCTCAGCCGCCACCTCCCGAGCCAAACCCTAGCCGCCGCGAGTCTTTGGTACACTCGCGATCGCGTTCCACCGGGCGTGTGGATACCGGTGGAGGCGCTGCTCGCGCGGCGTTGATCGGCATCAACAAACTACGATTGGATCTGCTCGTGGTGTGGTTGATCGCGTGGAGGAGACGATCCGTCGGGACGATCGGCTACTTCCACTACTCTCTCGACGCGCGTGGTTGGATCGGCTTCTCCAACTCTTCTTCACCGCACTGCGCGTCTAGTGGTAATGATCTATGATCCCTCCTTAGCATGATGTCCTGGTGTGCGTGGTAGAAATTTTTTATTTTCTGCTATCGTAGCCTACGCACGTTCCTTCAGTCTCTATTGGTGAGGGGCTCCCCCCGGAGGTCGAGCAAGATTTACTCCAAGTGCTTCAAAACAACACCGACATCTTTGCATGGTCACCGGAAGATATCTAGGGCGTGGACCGCGCAGTAATCGAGCACCGCTTGGCGGTCCGCCCCGACGCCAAGCCGGTCAAGCAGAAGCTTCGCCACATGTCCATGGATTGGCAGCAGGCGGCCAAGGAGGAGGTGGCAAAGCTTCTTCGAGCCGGGGTCATCCACGAGGTCCACCACGCAGAGTGGCTCGCCAACCCAGTATTGGTCAAGAAGACTAGTGGGGCCTGGCGCATGTGCATCGACTTTACGGCACTCAACAAGGCGTGCCCAAAGGACAATTACCCTTTGCCGCGCATCGATCAATTGGTCGACGCTATCGCGGGGTGCGAGCTAATGAGTTTCTTAGATGCCTACTCCGGCTACCATCAGGTATACATGGCGGAAGACAACGAGAGCAAGACTAGCTTCATCACACCAGTCGGCACCTTCGCTTCATCAGATGCCCTTTGGCTTGAAGAACGCGGCGCTACCTTTACCCGCCTCGTCGCCATTGCCCCGCCGCCCGGCCGGGAGGAATGTCGAGGCCTCGCCGATGACGTGGTAGTCAAAACCCGCAGCTCGCTTTGCATGGCTGGGACCTCCAGGAGACCTTCGACAACCTCAGGAAAGCCGGCATCAAGCTCAACCCCGACAAGTGCGTCTTCGGCGTGCAGGCGAGCAAACTTCTGGGCTTCCTCGTGTCCGAGCGGGGCATCCAGGCAAACCCTGATGAGGTCGACGCTATCTTGGGTATGGAGCCGCCCAAGACAACGAGGGAAGTCCAGGGCTGGCGGGCCGCATGGCAGCCTTGAGCCGCTTCCTTTCCAGGGCGGCGGAGAGAGGTTTGCCATTTTTTAAGACACTCCGCGGGTGCGACGGATTTCGTTGGGATGGTGACTATGCGGAGGCCTTCAACGCGCTCAAGAAACACCTGGCGAGTCTCCCCACTCTGGTCACCCCAGCACCGAGGCTCCCCTCGCTCTATCGGCGCGTCGCACCACAATGTCGAGGCCGTCCTCGTCCTAGAGGAGGGCGCCGTACAACGACCTGTATACTTCATCTCCGAAGCCCTTCAAGGCGCCAAGATGAGATATACAGAGCTTGAAAAGCTTGCTTACGAGTTGGTCATGGCCTCCAGGAAGCTCCGGTATTATTTTTTGGCCCATCCAATCACAGTGCCTTCCTCGTTCTCGCTGGCGGAGATGCTGCACAACAAGGAATCCACAGGGCGCATCGGCAAGTGGGCGGCCGAGCTCGCCCCGTTCTCCACTACACCACAGCCCCAAAACAGCGTTGGACGGTCAGTCGGCATAGGAAGCGTTAGCGTCGGATGGTCAGTCGGTATAAAACATATACCGACTGACTCTGCAGACGGTAACGGGGTCGGTAAAAACATATACTTGATCGACCGTTTCTTTTGCCGATCGATCGTTAGATCGGTATAATATTTACCGTCGACGGTGTGTTACCACATATTCGACGCACTATTTGATGGTATAGATATGTTTTAGCGATCGATTGTCCAACGATGCAATTAAAATGGATTAAAAAAATAAAATCCGATTTGGCGAATTAGTACATAGTAAACCAAGTTCATTAATAATTAGAGAGCCACCATATCACATTCACCATCACAAATTCAGTCCCCAGATACATATAGGTTTGTCTTCCTTGCACCAAGTGAAAAAACAAAAGACACACATGGCAAGTGCATCAAAATGTACTAGATTGTTTGCAAGACACAATCACTTTGAGAAACTCGAAACCAAAAGGAGATGCATGGATCCAACAGCAGATTGTAGAAGATTGTTTTGCACATGCCATTGAGTTGTGTGAACAAGTTCTTCCGAAACCCAAAAACAAAAAAATACTTGGATGCAAAGGCGCAGAGTTCCGCAAAGTCGTGACCTGTTCAGTAAGCAAATCCAGCTTGTATCCAGCTAGTGGCGCACAACACTTCTGAGTCGAATGCCAAATGATTATCTTTATTCAAGAAAACACAAATATACTACAAGTCTACAACACAAGTATACTACAAGTAAACTTGAGATCTATACCAAACAATACTTTTCTCTCTTGAACAAAAAGCATCTATACCAATAAGAGTTAGCAAGTCTTTGCAAACCGAGCTAGCAAATGGCGTCTTGAGATTCAGATAAAGGGTTGGTGCCTCTAAGTACACTTGCCATACTATCGTATCACCCATCAACCTCGAAGGGTTGCTGCATTGCTTATTTCCTATATATCAACCTCAAAGTCATGGGTGTGAAGGTAATAGTACTACAAATTAAGCATTCCTAGCCTCAGATCCATCAACCTCTCTCTCATATGCTTGGTGAGAGGTGAACTGGAAACTGCTATGTGTATGACTGCATGCTACTACTTGTATTGCTTGTGAACACGTCAAGTCAATGCAAAGTTTGCAAAGGTTGTTTCAAATTGCTATCTTAGAGAGGGACTTGTTTCATTAACACCAAGATGTCCTTGAAGTGGCCGAATTTGTAATGATAAATCATAACAAGATTTAGTTGGTTTGTGCAAGCTGCAATTCTCAAATCTCAATACGACCTTGTGTTTTTTATTCTCACTGAATATGTCAAACAAACAGTACATAAATTAACAATTATGGCTTGTGAGTGAACTGGAATTTGGTAATGCTGAAGAACTTAGTTCAGCTTCATTTAGATACCAAAGCTAGTTAGTATAGGAGAAAATAATTAACAATTATGACATCTTATATATCTTAAAAGGTGCTCTTGAACAAAAGGAACTGTTTTATGAAATAATTACTTAGAATGAGGTAAATAAAATACACTAACAGTTATGCTTGTTTTCCTGACAATTGTGTTCATGAGTTATTAAAACAAAAAATGGTGAGGTAATCCAATTATGTTCATGAATCAGACCATAACATACATCCGCAGCTCAAAAGAAGAGTAAGAAAGGGCACAAAATACTGCAGTACCACTGGAAGATCTTGATGCCTTGCTGCAAACCTTTAGCTATACAAAGTACAAGAATTAGGAACATTAGCGACTCATCAAAAGGAAAAAGAAATGATGTCAAGTGCAGTTTATTACTCGCTTATATGGCCACGCAATTGACATCATATAAGCATCACCATACTCATCGATAATCATAAGGGCGAGGCAGAGTGCATCCTCTTCATTACAACATTCACCATAACTTCACAAAATGCTTTCAAGAGGTGACCTCCAACCATGGTCTTTGGATTAGTAGAAAGAACAGCTTGCCTTAGCTATAGGGAGATCAGACCTCAAATAGCAAACAATATCACATCCTTTCCAACTCAAGTAGATGATGCATTCATGAGAATTGCATAAATGCAAGGAACAGATATTAAATCACAAAATGTAAACTTTATGTATATGAAGAACATTACAAGTGTATCATGTGCAAAGCGAGGGCATGTGCAAAGCGAGGGCATCTTCATTTCTTCGTGTGCTTGTAACGTTCATGGAAGGCATTGGTGGGGCTTCATCAAAGAAAGAAGTTGTGTTGCAAATTTCTGTTTGCTGCCCTTCATCACTTCTAAGTGGCCGGCTAAATTGAGTCTCCTCATGTAAATATCGGGCACATAGCGTAAGGCTATCATAAAACAAAGAACCCTCCATAATTGATCCCTCCGGATGGCTTTTTGTACGAACATCACCCTTACATCTCATCAGAAACCTAGACACATATATAATTGGCTCATAATGCTGTAAAAATAATAGGTAGTATTTTTTTTCTTATGCTGCACTGTGCCTACAGAAATTACCTCTCAACAGCCACATGCTACGAAAATGTCTTGGACCAGCAATTTTGCTTGGGCAGGAAGATGAACCATCAAATGTACCATAATGTCAAAAATGAAGGAAGGAATATAGTCTCCAAAAGGCTTAAAGTTTCAGCTATATCAGCCTCTAGACTATCCATATCACTTATCCAAAAACTGGTGCACAAATCTTCTTGAAAAATGACTAACACGTATCATCAAAAGCACTAACTATTTCTCGCAATATTTTCCTCACAAAGAAGCGGTACTAATCTTGTAGAACAATGTGGCACTCATGACTCTTAAGACCAAACACCTTTCTCTCACTAACATGAACATTGGGTCGTATATCGATGCATAACCAACAGAAACTTTACCCTTTTAGTACTTCACAAAATAATCTCTTCTCATCAAGACTCATTGAATATGGTGCAAAGGTAAATAAAATTGGTCTTCAAGTTCAACAGGTGGAGATCACTTCTAATACCTAGAGCTTGAAGGTCTAAACGAGAATTCAGGTTATCCTTAGATTTCCATCGGTACCAAGAATGTATTAACAAAGTTCTCGTACACATTTTTCCCTATGTGCATGACATCAAAATTATGCCGCAACATCAAATCTTTCCAATATGGAAGTTTGAACCAAATAGATCTCCTTTGAAAATGACTAATGGCTCCCCGCCTTGCGCCTCTTGCTTCTCGGTTTCTTTCTAGATGGATCCTTGCCAAAAAGCGTAACAATATCTTTAGTACACTCCAAAATTTCGTCTCGAGAAAGAGGAGTAGGTGCTGTCCTAAGTTGATTGAACCAAATTTATGGACATCGAACTGAATGGGTGTTTTTCAGGCAAGAACCTCGATGACCCATATAGCAAGTCTTGCTGCCATTGCCTAGTCTAAGTGAACATGTATAAGAGTGGCAATCGTGACATGCTTGCTTCACCAGATGTGACACAACCGGATGCATAGCCTAGACCGGAAAATCGCAATTGTCCACAATATTGCTGCACGCAATTGGAAGTGCTCACCCTTTGAAGCATCATAAGTTTTGACTCCATTTTCAAACATATCTAACAAATCATAAACAAGTGGCTGGTAGTAAACATCCATATCACTACCAGGAGCATGCCGCCCAGGAATCAACAAAGAAAGGATGAAATTTGATTGCTTCATGCACATTGAAGGTGGAAAATTATAGGGAATACATATACCGTGCCAAATGCTATAGCTAACATTCTGTGTCCTATATGGATTAAAACCATCGGTGGCGAATGCAAGACAGATATTGCGGCTATCCAAGCAAACTCGGATGTTTAACATCAAAGTCTTGCCATAGAGGAGAATCTGCAGGATGCCTAAGAACACTATCTCTTGTTCTCTCCTCATCATGCCATCTTGTTAGACTTGTTGTTTTAGAAGACAGAAATAATCTTTGGAGCCTCTTCTTTATTGGGAAATAGCGAAGAACCTTCTTAGGAACCTTATATACATGTTTCCCATCTAAACTCTCCCTAGCTGATTTCCACCGTGAAACCTTACATTTTGGACATGAATCAGATTTTTCATGCTCCTTCCAATAGAGAATGCAATCATTTTCACAAGCATGAATGCTAATGTACCCAAGTCCTATGGACTTAATCAATTTCTTAGATTCATAGAAGTTTCTAGGTAGTGCTGAACCCTTAGGTAATGCATCATTTAGTAGATCAAGTAGAAGGTCAAAACTTTTATCACCCAAATTTCTCCAAGGAGTTTGATGTGAAGAAATCTAATCAGAAATGCAGTTTTGTATACTTCTTGCAAGTAGGGTACAACTCTTGACTATTGGCTTCTACCAACTTCACGAAGGGCACGTAGTTCATCACTAGGCTGAACATAATCATTGTCTTCAAAATCCCTCTATCATCTAAACCACAAGCTAAGTCTCTAAGCAATTCAGATATTTCATCTTCTTCATTGGACTCTTCCATAAGATCAGCACCATCAATATTTCCATGATTCTCATTAGAGGTACTTGCTTCTCCATGTAAATTCCATGTTGTGTACCCTTTTATAAACCCACCACATATCAAGTGCTCACGTACATCACTTGCCTCTCTCCAAAATGAGTTAACACATTTTCTGCAAGGGCATAATATCTTGTCCCCTACTGCTGAATTTCTAAATGCATAAGCTAGAAAACCGTTCACTCCTTGTAAATATTTCTTTGTGTGCCTACATGCAATATATTATGTAAAATCTCATGTTAACTACAAAACACTTTTAACATTTCAAAAGTAGTTGTGTTGTACCTAGGCTCATTATTGATCCATGTTTTATCCATACGCCTTTATAGGAGATCACACCGCTAAGAATATATCCTTACATAGAGAGTGCAACCACTCAAAGATATCACAAGCTTAGAAGAAAGTGACAACACGGCATAAGAACTCGAGAAACAGAACCATACCGTTACTCAAGCTCCTTCACCCAACCGTAGGTGTCCAGAGAAATTCCAAATGCTTGCAACTACAAATTCTGCTCCTCCCAAAAGTAGTATATATATTATCAAGAAATGGAGCCAATGACCCAACTGTATTTGTGTAGTAGTGTTTGTTTAACATATACATCCTGAGATTATTTGCTTCCTATATGGCCATGCAACTGAACATATACATCCCGAGATTATTTCATATTAGAACATACAATCCAACCACAAGTTTTTGGCACATACAATAATGAAACCGCATGTATCTCACATCGCTTTTGGTGAAGATTGTCATCATCCTTAACTTGCGTAAAAAATTCTCGCTAAAAAAATGTAACCAAGCATTGATGAATAACATGAAGCACATACATATAAGCATTGTTCATTTTCAACATATAATGCATCTGACCATACACATACGACATACCGACATACATTCATACAACACCAATCGATCAACACCACATCGGGCCACTACCACTAGCGAGCACGTAACAACTACTCACCGGCGGAGCGTAGCTAACGCCGACGCGGTCGCGGTGGCGCGGAGCGGAGGGTCAAGGGCGGAGCCGAGGCACGCCGCTGCCTCGCCGGCGTGGCGAGGGCGGAGCGGCGGCCGAGGGACGGCCAGAGCGGCGGGCGGAGCCGAGGCACGCCGCCGCGCCGGTCGTCGCGAGGGCGAGCGGAGGGAGGGCCGGAGCGAGTGCCCAGATCTGGCGGTCGCCGTCCGGGCAGAGTGCCCGAGCGGTCGGAAGGCCGACGCGTGCTGCGCGGAGGCGGAGCGAGGCCGCGCGCGCGAAGCGAGCGGTCGAAAGGGGTGGCGCGGAGGCCCGCGCGCGCGGAGCGGAGCTGCGGAGGCGAGCGGACCGAGCGCGTGCGGGCGGAGCTAGGGTTCGAATGTGGCGTGGACGCGCCGCTCGCGCCGCCGCTCGGGCGCTTTATCGATTTGGGGTGGATTGATGGGGAGGCGCGGGAGCGGATTGATGGAGGGCGGCGCGCGGGCGGGGAGAAATTTTTGGCGGGCGTGCGGCGAGAGTCAAGGGTAAAAGAAGGTTGGCGGCGCAAGGGTTTCATTGATCCTAGGGTTTTGATGTTGTAGGTGGGTTGGGCCCATTACAATTGTGCGCGAGGCTCGTCATCTATACCGACTGCACGGTTCAACGTATATACCATGAATTACCGATCGATACTCAACGCCTAATGTAAATATATATACCGACTGCATACCAATCGGCAAAGGTAGGATTACCGACTGATGATTTGTCACCAACTTTTACCGTTTAACTGTCCATCGGTAATTATAAATTTTTAGCGACCGACATCTGACGGTATTTTGGTGTTGTGGTGTAGTGCTCCCTGACATACGCCTCAAGGACGGCAATCAAATCTCAAGTTCTCGCCGACTTCCTTGCGGAGTGGACTCCGTCGGCCCAGCCTGCCCAGCACCATAACGACCCGGTTTGGACACTCACCATCGACGGAGCCTACGGCGTCGCGGGCGCGGGTGTAGGCGCGGTAATCATCACGCCCGAGGGGCGGCGCCTGCTATACTCGGCGCGCCTTGCCTTTCCAGCTACCAATAACACAAGTTTGGTGGTAGGCCACGTCGACAAGTCCTATCAAGCCAAGGACCCTGAGCTGGCCAAGTACCTCGCCGCGGTTAGAGCAAGGGAAAGGCACTTCTTGGGCATCACAGTCAAGGCCATCCCTCGCGCGGAAAATGAGCAAGCCGACGCCCTCGTAAAGGCGGCCAGCCAACAACTGCCACCCCTGATGGGGCATTTTATGAAGTACTATCGCAGCCGGCCATCGCGCAGGACAACCGGGACGCCGCCCTCGTTCACCACATCGCCCAGCGAGGCGATCGCAAGAGCCCATCTTCAACTTTCTGCAGGCATCGCCGAGCCGAGGACCCACGAGCTCCGGCGCGCAACACCGCGCCAGTCCTTCCAGTGTTCGAAGGATACTTTACAAGAAGGGGGTCTGCGCACCGCCTCGCTACGCTGTCTCTCGTGCCAAGAAGGAAGAACCTCCTTGTGGAGATCCACGCGGCATGTGCGGGTCCCATCCGCGCCGAGGTTGTTGGTCGGCAAGGCATTCAGTAGGGTTTCATCGGTCGATCGCCATCACCGACGCCCAGACCTCGTGGCGTCGGTGTCGTGTGCGCCGGATGGCACGGATCATCCATGCACCCGACGACCCTCAACCCCATTCCCCCGGTGTGGCCGCTGGCGCACTGGGGTGTCAACATAGTAGGACCACTTCCACGAGCCCCAGGAGACCTGTGATTTGTGGTAGTCGCCCTGGAATATTTTTCCAGATGGCCGAGGCGCGACCCGCTAAAATAACCTCGACGGCAATGCAGCGTTTCCTCTGGCAAAACATCATATGTCGCTTCGACGTGCCCAGGGAGCTCACCGTGGACAACGGCCTGTAGTTCGACGCCACCCTCTTCAAAGAATTTTGCGAAGGCAAGGGCATCACACTTCGGTTCGCCTCAGTCGGGCACCCCCAGTCCAACGGAGCGGTTGAGAGGGCGAACGACGCCATTTCCGCCGCCATCAAAAAGCGCTTGGTCGGGGGGCCGAAGGGCAGGTGGCCAAGCGAGCTTCACAGCGTCCTCTGGTCCCTTCGCACAACGGTAACAAGTCCAACGGGGTTCACGCCTTTCAAGCTTCTTTTCGGCGATGAAGTAGTGACGCCGAGGAAATCAAGGTCGGTTCACGAGGGTCCTCGCCCAGCGCTGACGAGGACCGCGCGTGTCCTGGATCTCTCGACGAGCGCGGCAAGTGCAGCTCAACACGCTGAAAAGTACGCATGGCGCATGATGCGCATCCGGACCGGTCCATATACCGCGAGGCTTCAAGCTCGAGATCTCGCCCTCGAACGGCGCCCATGTGGAGACCGCGGCAAGCCGGAGTCCAAGTGGAAGGTCCATTAATCGTGACAGGCATTGCGAAGGGAGCATACCGCCTCGCCACGCTCGAGGGACAGACTCTCCGCCACACGTGGAACGCGGACAAGTTACAACGATATTACGCCAGAGGCGGGACAAAAGTTATAGCGGCATCGCGCCTCATCAGATTATACTCGCCGCAAACGGAGTTCAATAAAACTCATTGCTCGCACAAAGTACCGTTGTCCGCCGCAATATGCAGAGGACTATAAATAAGACGTAGCGTCGAGGTCCGCCTCCGCACGCACCAGTCTACGGACTCTAAATAAGACGAAGCGCCGAGGTCCGCCTCCGCACGCACCGCCTCACGGACTCTAAAAGACGTAGCGCCGAGGCCCGCCCGCACGCACCGCCACGGACTCTAAATAAGACGTAGCGCCGAGGTCCGCCTCCGCACGCACCAGTCCACGGACTCTAAATAAGACGTAGCATCGAGATCCGCCTCCGCACGCACTCGCCACGGACTCTAAATAAGACGTGGCGCCGAGGTCCGCCTCCGCACGCACTCGGGCCACTGACTCTAAATAAGACGTAGCGTCGAGGTCCACCTCTGCACGCGAGAGTCCATGGGCTATAAATAAGACTAGCGTCGAGGTCCGCCTCCGCACGCACCAGTCCACGGACTCTAAATAAGACGTAGCGCCGAGGTTCGCCTCGCACGCGCGCGCGCACCTGAACTATAAATCGGCGTTGTCGGCCCAACACACAGCTTACAACAGTAAGAATAAATAGTGCATCGTCCCATTGCAAAAATATGAGGTCAAATGATTACAAGTATGGGCGCGCAAGTGCGAACCCCTCTGCCTGATATGATCAACACCTCAGTCTTCGCGCGGCGCCGAGGGGGCCGTGCCGCCATGGCCTCGAAACTTCTTCGAGCCAACGGAGGAAGTCCTCCCCGCGTAGCGCTTGTCGCACTCGCAACCCCGCCGCATCCTCCCGACATGACTCGCATCCGCGGTGGAAGTTCCGAGGCTAGGCTCGATGGAGCGAATAGCATCCGCAGCGCCCGCCGCCAGAAGATCCAGGTGAGGGTTCGCCAGCTCCTGCATGTGCCTACACCCACGGGTGTGAAGCATGCCGAGGGCAAGGCACGTGCCAAGATAGCCGTAGTGCTCCCCAAAGGTCTTGGCGCTGCGGCGCGACGCCCGCCTCTCTCGATCAGCCCAAGCTGTCTCCATCAGTCCTCCGCCCGTGGTGGCGTCGGGCACGCCAACGCACGATCGCGGAGGGCCCGTTCAGAGACTCCATTGCCCCCGTGCCGACGTGGATGCATCGTCCAAGGTGCGGGTCTTCCTCGCGAGTCTCGCCACCGGGTCTTCTCCTCCAAGGCGGCAATGCGCCGCAGAAGGAGGCGCGTTCCTCTGCGCAGCGTTTGGCTTCCTCACCTCGGCTTGTATGGATGACAAGGCACCCTCCAGCCGCGAGCTCTTTGTCCTTTGTCACGTGAGCGCCATCCGCTTCACGGCTCGCTTCTAGGGCCCTCCGCTCCGGATCACGGGCCTCGCTCAGCGCTCTCGATGACAAGCGCTCGCAGCAGCAATGAAAGTCACCACCGCCCGTAGCACCATACAAAACACGCGCGCACGTACTCACCCTTATTTCCGAGGCCCGCAACGCCGCCGCTAGGTGGTCACCTCGCATGATGACAAAGATCCGCCGCCAAGGCCAAGGCCGGGCGCGCTCTCGCGCCACGGTGAGAGCACGGCGATCTCTAGCCGCGGAGGTAGTCGGACAAGACGGGTTCGGACCCCACCGCCGAGGGCTGTGGATGCTTCGCCGCCGACGATGGCGATGCCGCGCGACACCGCACAGGTTTTGGACTTCGCGCACTTCGCGTTGCTCGATCCTTCACCTCGACCGGAGACCTCGCCTCGCCCGATGCCGACGGAATGAGCGAGCAGATCGGAGAGAGTTTCGCGGTCGAAGCGCAGAGATGGAGCCACGCTACCTTCTACACCCTCACCGCGTAGAAGGTGGTGTCTGTTCGGCCACCGATCGGGGCGTGAGCGCCTCGGTGGTCGGGTGCGAGGCCCCCTCGGCGACATCGGCGCCACAATTCCAAGCATGGGGCCTGCAACGTTGTAGCGACCCTTCGGAGGCGGGGGAGACTGCATCCGAGGACGTTTTACCGAGGAACCGAGGGCGATTCCTCCGTGGCGTTAGCGGCCGTAGCTCCTACTCCACCTTTGGTCTCCGCCGGACGCGTGTCCTCGTAGTAGCAGCACCATCGCCACGGCCTCGCCGGCGTAACGCCTTTCGGGTTGGCGGGCTCCGCCTAGTGAAGGCCATGCTCGACGCCCAATAGCGTCTCGGATAGTGCGATCGGGAATCGAGGTGGCGCGCCCGCAGAATCGTCCGGCCGGGCGCGTCACGGCCGAGCGCCCCGCCTCAGGGCGCCAATGCCGAGGTGGTCGGGCAGCCGGGTATGGCACCTCGAGCGAGCCCGCGCCGCGAAGACGAGGCGCTCGCGACGCCGCCACCGCCATGATGACCGGCACCGCGGGAGTCTCGCTGGTATCGGGCGTTCGGCACAGCAATACCCAAAACTCGCATGTGCGGTTCACCCGCCCTTGCCGCCGCTTGGGTCGCGCCTCGCATAGCTTGTGCTCCTCGAGTGTGTATGGGCCGAGGAACACCTCGATCGCGCGCTCGCGTCTTCTAGCCAAGCCATCGCACAAAAGACAGCAGGCGATCACGTGAGAATAAGTGCGGATACGCCAAGAGATGCTCGCTGCAATGTAAACAACTTACAAGGGGCGGAAGCAGCGGACATCGGCGGGCGATCCCGCCCGCTCGGTCATTACCCCGCCCGTATTTCACCGGGAGGACAAGTGGCGCCACCCGCACATCATGAACTCTTCGGCCGGTCGCGATACTTAGCCGGCGGCGACGCGGCAAGCCTCCAGAGTCTCACAGCGCGTCGTCGCCTCCGGCTTCACGCTTGGCGAAGTATTGAACGAGATGGGCCCGCCTCGGCATAGCAGGCCACTCGGGCTGGTCACGTGGTAATAAAACCACCACCGTGTCCAGCCGGACTCCCACTTCCCCAGGGCGGCCGGCGCAGGGAACAGCGTCGTGCAGGATGATCGCAGCACGAAGTCCACGCTGCCAAAATTGGAGATAGCTCCATCTCCAGCCTTCTTGGGGCGGCAGCAAGTGTCGTGCAGGGTGGCAAACAGGCTCACGCCGACGCTGCCTTCGTCGCGCCGCCCATGTGAAGACAGCCAGTGACTATTGCGCCGACGCCACCGCGCTAACTCCAACCCATAGGTCCGCAAGACTTCGCCACAAACATCTTTGAGGGCATGCGGGTCGGCGCAAAGAACGCGACGAAACGATCGCTCTGCCTCCGGGCCGGCCCGCTTACGCTTGCGCGACGGGTAGGCGAGCCCCATCCCGATCCTCGATCTTCCCGTCACGAACAAGCCGCTGCAGCGTCTCCTCGGTCACGTGACTCTTTCCCAACACGTGGGAACAGCGGCCCCCCGAGTATTCCATGGCGTCTCATCGCCTGTCGGCACGCGAGCGCCCCGAAGACCAGCCTTGTAATCCCGGAAGGAAGGACAGATTGTCCCAACTAGACGAGGAGCCGCCACCGGGAGGGCGAGACGCGCGTTGCCATGGTGGCCATTGTCTTCAAGGTAGGGCAAAAGAAACCAAGGCGGAAGTCGCGCTACATCGCACGGAATCAACCAGAACTAAGCGGCAAGCGGGACAAAGTGCTCCCATCACGGTGAGGGCACCTTATAAAGCCCGCCGCCTCCCCACGCCGTAAAAGCGCAATTAGGTCAGAACCCCAGCGGTTCGACTCACGCACGACTGGAAAAAGAACCGCGGTACCGGAGGCGCGCTGGTAGGTGGCCAGCAGCGCACAACCCGATGGCGCTTGACACGCGCCCCGCTTCCTCGGGAAGCGGCGAACAGCCATGAGCACGCAACCGCCACATCCCACGATGTGCCGCTTGCAAGTCGCCGCGTGCCACCCACGCCAAAGCGATCGCGATAACGCGACACCGCCTCTCGACAGCGCCAGCGCCGGCATGATTCCACCGCCATTTAAAGCGCACTATCAAGCCGCGAGGCCGTGGCAGCTGCAGCGGAAAGCCGGTGGTGCAGCACCCACCTTCACCACTGCATCACCCACGATTCCGGCCCCGCCCCCAACATGGACCCCGGAGCCAAGAAGTTTAAGCACCGCCCCGGCAGCTCCGGCTACGCCCACGGGGGACGGAGCGCTCGCGTCTGCCGGCTATCGCGCGCCTCCGCCGCCACCCGCTCAAGGGTAGGGGACGGAGCGCCGCGTCTACTTCGGCTAGGCGCCAGCTCCGCTGCCACCCGTTCGAAGGGTAGGGGACGGAGCGCGCGCGCGTCTACTTCAGCTAGGCGCCAGCTCCGCTGCCACCCGTTCGAAGGGTAGGGGACGGAGCGCGCGCGCGATACTTTGGCTACGACCTCACCGGATAAGTCCGAAAAGTTCACAGCCGCGAGGACGGAGGGGGCCAAAGGACTCGCAACATGGCTTCGCCCCGTGAAGCCCTTCTCCATGAGAGGCTCATGTTGTAGGGGTGGCCCCACCTAAACCAGCAGCAGTTCGGTAGGAGGTTATAAGGTCCGAATGGGCCATGTAACGACATAAGTGCCCTCGAAAGGATACTCAAATGTACGGGTATAATTGTAAAACACTCCCCATGTATATATAGAATACAGCCATGGGGAGGACCCGTGCCATTACTCGTCTCCTCACTCTCCACTACCATCTCTCTCTGCTTGGTCCAGAACCACAACAGCTTGGCGCTGTCTGTGGGGAGGACAGAGTAAGCTCAAGTTCAAGGAGGATGGCACGAAAAGGCTTGCCGATGGCGGCGAAGGGAAAGAAGACGGTGGGGCGGAGCATCGCGTGAGCTCCAGGGCTTGCGGTCGGTATCGCGCGGGCGGGTGGCGGCGTGGGCGCAGCGGTCGAGGACGCCGACGCCGCGCTGCGCGACGACTAACCCCGCCATCGGCACCGCGACGGCCGACCCCGCCATCGGCAACGCGACGGCCGATCCCGCCATCGGCACCGCGACGACCGACCCCGCCGTCGGCACTCCAAGGAGGCCCCAGCTCGATGGAACCGAGGGTGGGGATGGTGTCGCCGTACTCCAAGGAGGCCCCAGCTCGATGGAATCGACTCGTGGAAGCTACAATCAACGGTCCTCCCATCGGCTGGTGCTGGAGAAGATGGAGCCTCCGATGCTCCTACAGACTGCTAAAGGGTGATTCTTCGCAGTGGGAGGGGGAGTGTGGTGGTATGGTGTTGCCGGGGCATGAGCAGGGCTTTATAGCCGGCAGGAGGGCTGATGACGTGAGGGGTCCTGGACAGGACATGGCAGAGGGCGTGGCACCAGCATGGCTACAGAGGCGGGTGATTTGAGATCACGTCATGATAGCAACACAGCATAGGGCATGGCTATCACAAGGATGGCAGGGCACACGCTGTGGCTGACTCGAGCGGCATGGCGTGGCGGTCAAAACGGTGCCTCTTCATCCTTCGACCGAGCAACGGGTCAAAAGGAGATGGCTGGACGTGACCGTGCACTGTGGTGATGAGGGAGCAGTGCTACGACAGAGTAGGCGGTCAGCAGCGACATGGGTGTAGGATGCACGCCGGCGCCTATGGTCACAAGGGGGAGGCGCGGCAGGGCAATGGGCTGCCGTGGTAGGGCTGGCAGGGGAAGGGCCCTGCCGTGGCAGAGCACCGGCTTGGGGGAGAGCTAGCCCAGGGCTGGCCTGGCTAGGTCGAAGGGCCAACAGATTTTTGGGGCTAGGCCCAATTTTTATTTTCTTGATTTTTACTAATCCCTTATTAAATCAGCTTGATTACTCTAATTTCTCATATGCATACTCACTAAATCTGATTAACTTTAGCCCTAAGGTTTTGTTACTTGTTTACACCATTTCAACCTATTGCCATATATGGGAAAAAGGGACTATGAAAATCTGTGACTTTACTTTGCAGGGTTAATCCTTGCTTTTCGTTGTTCTGCTCACGACCGAACTTTCGCTAACCGATTCTGCGTGAGTTCTCCTTCCCTAATTGCTGGATCATCTTTTTATATTCGCATTTTACTTTGTATTTAATTTCTGTTAATTGTACCTTTCCTTTAGAATTTTGTTTTCAAGATTTCTTATTTATTGGAACCTTAACCAAGAATCTAGAAAAAAAATGCATTAAAATCTAACTACAAAGAAGATACATTCCAGAAGTTTTTTTAAAAAAAAATTACACATTTTTCAGGATCCTAATTTCTTGGATGTTACAAAATGTAAGTCAAAAGCCATAAAAACCAGATTCAGTAAGTGCAAACCAAAAAGTTTAAAGTTTTACACATTTTCAAATATCTTAATTTTGAGGATGTTACAGGCATGTTGGCTACATCGGCGGTATGGTCAATGCAGCATGTTGGCTACGGCATACTATTAAGGTACAGGAAAAGTAAATACAAAAAGATAGTAAAGATTGGCTTGTGCATGTTTTTCGTCAATCGGTGTATAGGGTATCTATACCCTAAAATAGTAAAATTAACCTTGGATTGTGCTTCAAGTCTTTCTCTTTGTGTTGGCTCAACCTGTCCCTGGATAGAGTCTCTATCCATCTTCAAATAATCTCGTTCCCAATCTCCTATTATCGATTTTCTTCTTTACATCTACCTTTCCTCAGTCGGTATCTTTCGAAGGCTTCTTAGCATGGCTGATGCTTGTTTCTAATTTATAGCAAATCCTGATCTTTCCTTATACTTATTTTAAATGATAAAAATATTTTTACCGACTATTTTACCTATTAAAATCTAGCGGCAACAGACACATTTGCTAATGCACGCATGTGCGTTAGATAGCTAAGTAGCAAGTGGTTTCGATTTTGGAGTGAGGCGCACAGCCCGTCTTCCCCATTGCTTTGGTCTCTACCAGACGTGCCATCCTCCTCTCTGGTGACCACACCGTCGTGTCTGTAGTGATGGCACTCCTATTCAGCGACCGCTCTGTCCTCTTCTCTAGCGTCACTAACCCCAACCCTTTCCTGAGATGCGCCAGGCGCCTTGCCGTCGTCGCCTACGGACGGTCAAAGCCGCAGGAGCCCGAGGAGGGGGGTAGATGTTCGAGTCGTCAAGCCGCTGCTCGCCGATGTTGCCGCCCTCCTCTTGCGACTAGGGCGGTAAACGAGCCGGGCTCGAGCGAGTTTGACCTTCTAAGCTCGAGCTCGGTAGAATCTCGAGCCGAGCTCGAGTTGGGGTCCGAGCTTGGACTGGGGCTCGAGCTCGGCTCGGCCTAAGCTCGAGTAGGCTCGAGCTCGACTCGTTGAAGCTCGGTAACAATTAAAATAATTTATTATGCACTATTTTTCAATAATAAGAAAATTTTAAGCTCGAGCTCGGCTCTAATAAGCTTGATAACAATCAAAATAATTCAAATATACACTAATTTTCAACAATAATAAAAGCTCGAGTTCGAGTTCGGCTCGAGTAAGTTCGGTAAGAATTAATATGTATTACTATTTGAGCTCAAATTGGGGCTCGCGAACTATTCGAGCTCGGCTCGGTGAAGCTCGCGAGCTCGAGATCAAACTCAAGTTCGGCTCGTTTAAAGTTCGAACCGAGCTCGAACCGAGCCTAGAACGAGCCGAACTCGAGTAACTCGTGAGCTTCAAGCTTTTTTTACAGCCCTACTCGCGACCAGTTTGAAAGCTTCCGAATTCGTAGCAGCCTCTTGGCCTCAATCGAATAGGTCAATGACGCCACAGTCTTATTTTATACCCATCCTATTCAGGCCACGCCTACTTCAAATCTTACATGGGCTTTTGCATTTTCGGGCTTCCATTAACATGGGCCCGATTAGGAAAATGTCTGTGTATAGGAATAACTAGGTGCCGAAGTATATGTGGACCAATAAAAAGAGTCGATACTTTATAACGATTTTTCTGGAAAAATCAAAGGCCCGTACATAATTCCAAAAAAGTAAAGAGGTTTTTCACAAAAAATAAGGTCCATACGTAATTCTAGAAAAAGCTCAGGGTTTTATCCCGTAAAAAGGGGGTCTTTCTGGAAAAATCAAGAACTTATATATAATTTCGAAAAAATGTAGGACCTTTTTGTGAAGTTGTTGACGTGGCGGGGATCTTTCTGCAAAAACCAAAGACTCGTATGTAATTTAGAAAAACAAGAAAGACAAGAGAGTCTTTCGCATAATTGTTAAGATGGCAATGCTCTCCAGGGTGGAATCCCCCGGGGCAAAATATAAGGAGTATTTGAGGACGCAAATACTAACAACAGAATATTTAAACAATGTCTTGCCACATTATGAATAGTACTACTAGCAACTAACTACATATAGATTTGACTAATTAAATTAACATTTGACGAATAAAGGCTAAAAAAAGCCTCCATTTGTGCATTGACTTATCACACATCGAAGTCCAACGCATAAAATTAAATGGGATTGGATTTGTCTTACATAAGTACAACTAATTAGCACTTTGCATATAATGTCTTCACCTAAGTGACAAGACTTGTTTTACTTGTTCCAGCAGATCACGAGAAGAACTTGTAGGTCTTGGCTTTGACGATGATCGAGCGGAGACCTCCAATAGGCGCCAATATGGACAGAAGCACGCCGATGATTATGCAAATCTTCCAGCCAATCAAAAGCATCAATTTGAAATTGTGAGTTAGGAGTCTCCATTATTGCAAGTACATAAAGATGTGAGCATCGAAAAAAGAAAAGGCAAGTTATGTAAATAATAACTTACCCAGTTGATGCACCAGGACAGGCCAAACTTCTTTGGCTTCTTGATAATCAACCACATAATGCAGGGAAGCTGTACAAACAATTCAAATTCAGTTGATAGACCGAAGCAACTTATATAGTACTCTCTCTGGTCACAAATAGATATCGTTTTGGATATTGCCACGGTCCCTAAAATATAATTTTAATCACTAATTTTTATTATAGTATATTTATAAAATCTAATAAAATTATAATATTATGAAAGCACTTATCGAGACAAATCTATGCATATAATTTTTATGTATTCAATCTAAATATTTAAAAAGATATCGATAATCAAAGTTTCAAAATGTTTAACTGTATGCATGTCGAAATAACATTTTGACCAAACAGAAACATTAAAAATAAAGACGAAGAATCTTACAAAGTAGGACGTGGGGGCATATGCAAAGCCACCGAAGAATCCTAGTAATTCACCGAAGAACGGTACAATGATGCCAACCAGCATGGTAAATGCTGTATAGGTAAATAGTAAAAATGAGCACCGACATATTTTGCGACATAACCAAACTTTATTAGATTGTAGTATTGTAAACATGCTGCAATTAATTGCACTTTTACGCACCAACGTAGAGTGAGCGTTCGATCAAACGAAGAGGCAACCTGTGCTTGAATCAAGCCGCGTCACGTGAAGGTCTCAAGCATGTCGAACACCGGCATCGCGTACACCTGCATGCACGTGCAAACGTCAATAGTATTAAGCTACTACATACATACATACGTATGTACATACATACGTACATACGTACGTACATACATATACATATACATACATATGTGTATGTGTATGTGTATGTGTATGTGTATGTGTATGTGTATGTGTATGTGTATGTGTATGTATATGTATATGTATATGTATATGTATATGTATATGTATATGTATATGTATATGTATATGTATATGTATATGTATATGTAACACTACTACAAAAAGAGTCATCACAGACGGTTTTTTGAACTGTCTGAATTTATGCGTCAGTGGTAATTGGAAGTTATCACAAACGATTTGTGAGCCGTTTGTGATAAATACAACACAGACGGTTTGTAACAAGAATCGTCAGAAGAACATCATCACAGATAGCTCGATTAAAACCGCTCAGGATACTCACACATCACTGAGATTTGTTCTAGCTACTAACCGTCTGTGATGGGCGAGTATCACAGACGGTTGTAATACAAAACCATCTATGATAGTCTTTCATAGATATTTATACCACAAAATCATCTGTGATAGTTCATATTATACCTAAATTTTTCTGTTTTTTGGCTAATCTCAAGAAATGTTATCTATGCCCTTTGAAAACAAGTAAATACAGTAGCAAATACAGTAGCACATTCTATTAGAATACCATTACAACATCACAAGATAATGAGCAGATTACTCATCTAACACAGTAAGAACATGGCAAGAACACATCCTTATTCTACAAACCCAACTCTTAAATATGGCAAAAACACATCTTTTAATCCTACGAACCCAACTCTTAAATATAGCAAGAGCACATCTCCTAGTCCTACGAACCCATGGCAAAATATAGAAGAAGGAGATATCCTAGCAGCGTGTGAGCTGGATGTCCTTGACGCCGACTTGAGCACCGTCTTGGTAGTTAGCTACTTCCACGGTGCCTTACAGCAAAGGAGAGGTGACGATAGTGTCACCTTTGTGTCACGACGGTGAGACTGCATAAGACACTCTTACAACATTTACGAAAAGAGTGTGTTGTGCAGTTGACTGTGGTGTCACAACAGAGGCGCTAGCTCACGGCGGTAGTCAGCATCCTCAAAAAACAAGATAGGAGTGGATGAACTAGCTAGGAGCAGCCGGTAGAACTCACACATCTCTGAGTGAAAGAGAGGGGGAGAGTAATTAATAAGCGGCAAGAGGTGAGAGGAACCGGTGCTTACCATTCGATGCAGAGAGAATGGACGGATGAGATCAGAATCCTGTGGGAGATGCCACGGATCGGTGTCGTAACATTATCAAAAATAGTTTGTTATACGAACCGTCTGTGATAATGCACATATTATAGACGGTTCTTATAAATAAACATCTGTGACTTATCACAGATGATTATTAATATGAACCGTATGTGATGTCTTGCATTATCACAGACGGTTCATACTAATAACCATCTGTGATATTTTCATAGACGGTTATTAATAAGAACCGTCTATGATATCCTGCTTTATCATAGACAATTTGTATAAATAACCGTCGGTAAAAATATCACAGACGGTTGTTAGTATGAATCGTCTATGATAGTTGCAGCATAGACGGTTTACAGGAATCGTCTGTGATGTAACCGTCTAGTATAACACCTTTTATAGTTATGTATGCATGTGTGTGTATAATGCATGCATGTACATGTATGTATATATTTACCTGGTAGCTGCCGATGATGTGGACGACGACGAACATGTTGGCAGCGGCGATGAGCCAGCGCGGCTTCTCAAGGGTGACAAGAATGTCGTCGAGGACGGCGTTGCCGAAGATGTAGTAGCCGACGAAGGCGACGGGGAAGTAGCAGGCGGCGATGACGACGTAGGCAACGGCGACGCCGAGCAACATGGGCTTCTTGGACGTTTTGTCTGGCGTCGACGGGATGGTGGCCTGGATCTCCAGCACCACGTTGTGCCCCGCATACGTGAACGCGATGTCACCGAGCGCGCTCAGGAAGTTGAACGTCCGCCCCGCCGACGTCGACGCCGTCAAGCTGTAGTTCACGCTCGCGTGCCGCCCCTTCTGCAGCGACGCCCCCCACGCGATCGTTGAGTAGCTGCACATACATTTGTGTTATTTACATGCATGAAATAATCTCGTTGTGGCAACAGATGCGTGCGTACATGCTTCTATATAGGTACGTGATGCAGAATGCTTTGCGCCTGAAGCAAAATTGAACTGCTTGATATAGATCAAGGCAACGTACCTGAGGGACATGACTGCGGCGACGAGGGAGACGACGCTGATGGAGTTGAAGTTGGGGAGCTGGGAGAGGACAAAGTGGATAGAACTAAAGATCATGATGCAGTAGGTGGTCCCGATGGGCTCGCGGTCCGGGCAGACGACGCGGTGGAACTTCTGGAGCGACTTGCCGCCGGTGATCATGTAGATGATACAGAGGCTAACCGCGACCATGAGCTGCTGCGGCACGACGATCCAGAGGCCAAGCTTCTTGCCGAAGGCGTGCTGGCCGAGCTCATGGTAGCGGTCGAAGCGCTTGCCGGGGACGCACTCGTGCATCTCCACCAACTGCCACAGTGTGTAGAGGGTGATGACCATCGACAGAATCATCGCCGCCACGCCAGGACCCCTGAGATTAAAAAAAAAAGTATGCTTGTTATTTTTCATATGCCAGTAACAAATCATTCTTACTTTCTAAATATGACTGTAAAAGATACCTCCCAGCTGTGCCATGTCACCTTTTGAAACTGTAAAAGATAGATCCACGTAGATTATAAAAAATTCTCATTGTTAGTTTGCGCAATATGAAAAACACAACCGGCAGCACTCGGTCAGTCAAATGTTCCGTTATGGTTAGATAGCTTAACACTGCTCCCCGCCGGTTCAACACTGGCAATGTTTCATTGTATGGTTAGATAGCTTCAGAGTTGCAGAGCACACTATATTTGCTATTCTCATAAAATAACATGTCTGTTTTGAGGTTTACACACTTTTCTTTATTTGTAAACAGAATGGCAAGCGGCAACACAACTTTTACAAGCAATTCTGCAACGCTTGCTACCCATGCCACATTTGTCATAATGAAAATGAATGATTAGATTGTGACCACTGCAACAAATACTCCCCTTCTTATGACCGGGGGATTGCCGAGGGGAGGGCGGCCATGTCACCCCTGCGCGCGCTCGCGCCGGCACGTGGCCGCCGGTTTTTCGTACGGTCAGGGGAGGTGATTTCTTTGTATTTTCTCGAAATTACGTAAAGGTACTTTTTTTAAAAACACTTTTTTCAAAACACCCCTCCACTTTGCAGGATAGCGCCCCGCGGTTTTTAAAATTACGTACGGGTCCTCGTTTAGTTACGTGCAGGTCCTTGAATTTTTACGAAAAAACCCTTTAGCTTTCTTGAAAATACGCATGTGCCATCGATTTTTTTTAAAAAAACTCCTCACGAATTATCGCCTCTTTTACTTCGGTATACACGGTAACTGGCGCGGCGTGTCGCCGCGCATATGAGGCTAGAAATCGGAAGTGAACAGGCGAGGCGACCGGTCAGCCGTTCACTGGTTCTAAAATACTAATATTTTAAAATCAGGTAATTCAGTTTTTCCAGGATTACCCTCGGTTTATATTAAGCCCCCAAAATTTTGCCCTCAAAATTGAATAAAATTACAACGATGCTCCTCCACGCGTCCTTTTTGACTCCACCGCCACCGACGGTCGGCGTTGGCTTCGAGGGCTATGAACTGATGGCCACCGATGATGGACAAGAAAAGAAAAAACGTAGGCTACCTATGTACAGGGTGGAACCCCTCACTCTTTGCTGCCGCCGAGGCGGAAGAAGAGGAGGGGCGCCGGAGAAGGCCCGGCGGAGGATGAGTTTGGCGGAGGGTTTTTTTTGGTCGCCTGCGGAGAACGAGAGGAAACATAGACATGGGGCAACGCACAAGATATTGTATGGATCTGCGGAAAGGAATTGAATGATCCAACATACATTAAGGTACGAGAAGATTAAATTAATGGCTAAGAAAAAAAAAGCAACGGACAAGCTGATTTTTCTATATCACTCATCAATCGAGGTTGAAGGCTTCAAGCTCACGCACCATTCGGCCACCTAACCTTTGGCAATCTTATCAATATGAAGTTATCTTATGACACCTACCTGCTGTGGAAGACATAGGTTATTTCTGTCCATCGTGGCATACAGTGGCTTGGTCTCTAGAAGGAACTGATCCAGCACCGCCCCAGTTGATCGTGGCATCGACAGAAGATAGGGCCACGTAGGTTCTTAATCCTGCATATGCCGTCTAGCTCCAACGAGATCGGACGTGCCTAAGCCTGCTGCTATCCACCCTTTCACCGAGGTGTTGGGGTGGGTGTTGTTTTGTCATCATCAGCTGCAGTCTAGAATGCCATCGAGTGCAAGTTTGTCACTCAATCTAGGGTATG
Organism: Dendrocalamus sinicus; assembly: GCA_036346575.1. Classification (NCBI taxonomy): domain Eukaryota; kingdom Viridiplantae; phylum Streptophyta; class Magnoliopsida; order Poales; family Poaceae; genus Dendrocalamus; species Dendrocalamus sinicus. Next base: position 8,005,269 of record CM070675.1, read on the forward strand.
TATTATGCAAATTCGACGGCAGTTGGCTAGGCTTCAAAAGCGGGAAATGAAGATGATCGGCTACAACAACAAAGTCAAGAACCTTACCGATGGACTTGCTGCCTCCGACAAACTACTCGGAGAGGAGGAGGTCATCATTTATCTTCTCACTAGCCTTGACAACTCCTACGACGCACTGGTGACATCCGTCACCACCCAGACGGAGTCGATCGCCCTCACCGATCTCTACTCACACATGCTGGACTATGACATGTATAACGAGCAAAGCAACCTCATGTTCCAACCCTCCGTGAATATGGCGTCTCGGGGCAATCATGGAGGGCGTGGCGAGGCGGTGGTGGTGAACGTGGCCGCAACCGAGGTGGTGGCCGCGGATAGTGGCAGTACCAAAGGACCAATTACAGCAATCATCATAGCGGCAACAAAGGGTTCGACAATCGACTCATCTGCCAAATTGTGTGGAAAGATCAGTCATGTAGCTTTTAAATGCTATAAGAATTTCGATCATGTGTTCCAGCAGGAGGAGCACACGTTGGCAAATGTCACCATAGGATCAGAGTTTGACGTGCCCTGGTCCACGACTACCAGGACGACTGATCATATCATAGGAGAATTGAACAAATTAATGATGCACGAGTGGTACTCTAGCAAAGATTAATCCACACAGCAAATGGTTTAGGTATGCCAATTGCTCATATTGGTTCTTTTACAATTCATACGTCATATAAATCCTTGTTCCTAAGCAATACTCTTCATGTACCACACACAAGTAAAAATATGTTGTCTGATCGTAAATTCACGACTGGTAATAATGTCAGTCTTGAATTTTTTCTTAACAATTTTCTCATCAAGGATCGTACTTCAAAGAAAGTGCTCCTTCGTGGTCCTAGTGAGGGTGGTCTATACCCCATTCCTAGTAGCTCGGCTACATCTAGGGGCCCTCACTGTTATCAAGCATAGTCACAAACGGTGGCATTGCCGTTTAGGCCATCCCTCATCCCTGGTAGTGGATCAGATTCTTCAACGTCATAGCCTACCTTTTTTTTCATGAGTACAACAAAGCCTTTGTTTGTGATGCTTATCAATAGGGTAAAAGTCATCAGCTTTCTTTTCATCTGTCAAATAGTGTGTCAACATCAGCTCTTGAATTTGTTTTCTCCAATGTTTGAGGGCCTGCATGCACTTCCTTTGGTGGTCTTAAATACTATGTATTTCATTGACGATTTTAGTAAATTCACCAAGATATATTGTCTTAAAAGTAAACCTAATGTCTATCACATATTCATCCAATTTCAAACTCATGTTGAGAGCCTTCTAAATAAAAAAAATCTTACACATGCAAACTGATTGGGGAGGTGAATACAAGAAGTTCAATTAATTTTTTCAACAAGTTGGAATTACTCATTATGTTTTCCGTCCGCACACTCATCAACAAAATAGCTCGGCTAAGAGAAAATATCAGCATATCATAGAAGTTGGCTTGCCTTGCTCGCCCATGCCTGTATGCTCGTTTGCTTGTGGGACAAGGCATTCCAAACATCATGTTTCTTTATAAAACACTTCCCTAGCAAAAAAATACAACACTCAACTCCATTAGATCGTCTTTTTGGAATATCTCCAAACTACACCTTTCTTATAACTTTTAGGTGTGCATGCTGGCCCTGTCTCCATCCATATAATGATCAAAAACTCCAATTTTGGTCTAAATGGTGTGTTTTTCTTGATTATAGCTCTCTCCATAAAAGCAACATATATTTGCATGTTACTTCGAGTAGGATTTATATTTTTTGTGATGTAGTCTTTCATGAGCAATAATTTCCATTTCCTAATGAAAAATCACCACCATCGCATCAACTATTACTTGACGAAATTTTGATCTTTCCTCCTATGTCCTCCGCAAATTTTCCTTCAGTTGTGGGACGTATGGATGGTAGGGAGTCTAATACAGGTACTTATATGCTTGATTCAAATGTTATTGTACAATCTGACCTAGCTATCCAGCCTAATTTGTCATTTTTCTTTGTGCAGGCTACACGTAACTCATCCACCACAAATCTAGGTGATGATTCTAGGTGAGAGAGTACGAGTGCAGACCCCAGGGATGATTCAGTGGGTGCTATTGGCGTAGATCTCGGGGACATTAAACCCGTGTAAGATTTCCTATCGTCTATCAGCGCGAGTCCCACGGAAGATCTTGCCGACCTCACACATGAACCTGATGCTTCACCTGCTCCACGTATCCCTAGCACAACCGTGGAACTCGGCACAACTTTGTCTCCACGGCCTAATCCTCCCGCACTGCGCCTCATTCCATGCAAACATGGCTGTGGAACAATAATCGCCAGCCAAGAATTCGCACCAATGGCACGATGCAATATGATGCATACCATCACGCATTTCTTTCTATAACTAAACTGGCAACCCTTGAGGATTCTCTTTGTGATAGAAATTGGAAGGAGGCAATAGAAGCTGAATATCAGGCACTCTTAGAGAACAAGACATGGCACTTGGTATCATCTCAGCCTGGTTGCAATACCATTGACTACAAATGGGCATTTAAATTGATGAAGAAAGCTAATGTTTTATTGAACACTATAAGGCTAGATTGGTTGTAAAAGGGTTCAAACAACGATATGGGATTGATTACGAAGATACGTTCAACCTGATTATAGAACTCGCTACAATTTGTTTTGTTCTATCATTATTAGTGTCATGCGGATGGTTGCTTTGTCAATTGGATGTACAAAATACGTTTTTGAATGGCGTTCTGGAAGAGAATTGTTCATGCGACTGCCTTTGGGTTATGAGAATCCACAGTGTCTACATCATGTGTACAAATTGGATAAAGCTCTTTATGGGTTGCAGCAATCACCTTGTGCATGATATTCTCGATTCAGTTCTTATTTACAAGAACTTGGTTTTGTTCCTTCCCGAGCTGACACGTCCCTATTCATTTATAATCATAGTAGCATGGTCACATACATTTTGGTTTATGTTGGTGACATTATTGTCACTAGCTCATCTCCTCAGGCTATTTACACCTTGATTTAGAAATTGCAGTCGGAGTTTGCTCTCAAGAATCTCGATGATCTTAATTACTTCTTGGGAATCCAAGTATATCGATCAGGGGAGGATCTCGTCCTTGTTCGGACGAAATATTAAACTGACCTTCTACAAAGGGCCGGTATAACAGCATGCAAGCCAGTAACTTCTCCAATATTGGCAACCAAAAAATTGTCAAAATCTAACAGAGGAGAGTTATCAGCTGCAAAGGCAACATGATATAGGAGTATAGTAGGTGCTTTACAGTAACTAATATTGACACAACTAGACATATCATATGCGGTAAACAAGGTGTGTCAATTTCTACATATGCCAACCGAACATCATTGGACAGTGGTGAAAAGAATTTTACAGTTTGTACAACACACAGTGAGTGTCAGACTCCGCATTCACAAGTCTTCTTCTAGTTTAGTTAGTGCATTCTCTTATTCAGATTGGGCAGGATTAGCAGATGACAAAAGGTTAGCCAGTGGTTTTGCAGTTTTCTTTGGTTCCAATCTCATGAGTACAAGGCTCTTGCAAATGGCACATCAAAAATAATCTGGACACGGTCATTATTGGGATAACTTGGAATTTATCAATCACAAGTGTTTGTCCTATAGTATGACAATTTTGAAGCCACATATCTTTCTGCTAATCCTGTGTTTCATGCCAGGACTAAACATATTGAGATGGATTTTTATTGTCTGAGAATGAGTGGCAAGAAAGACATTGGAGATTCGATTCATATCAACACGAGATCAATTGGTCAATGGTCTCACCAAACCGATTGAAATAAAACAAATGAAGATCCTATGACACAATTTCAACCTCACTTGTTGTGATTGGAGGGGAGTGTTAAACAAACTACGATAGTTGTGTTTCCACTATTGTTTAGTATTTCTATATTTCTATTGATGTTTAGTATTCGTATTGGTGCTAGTGTTTGAACTAGAGGTGGTGCTTAGTATTCAAAGTGTTCCCACTTATATACTTGTATATAAATAGATGATCAATAGAAGACAAACATATGCCTATTGTAAACTATTCTCTTGATATTTTTGACAACCCACCTTGAGATACTGTTGAGATTGCTATATTTTATGTGTTATTAGTTGGTCTCAAGCAATTATGATGCATAATTCTTGTACATAAGATTAACATAGTTTCCTACATGTGTAATAGTGCACTAAGGGTTGCCAAACACTACACCATAATTAGGTGTTTATAAAAGTAGCTTTCAGGTATAATATGAAACTTGCATTGGAAAGTGACTCGTCGAATATGTGATTTGTCCCTCCTACATAACAGGAGATATATCTATAGGCCCCTCGATATGGTCATATAAAGAAAGTGCATGGCCATACCATGAGTGGTCGAAGAGTCAACCATATGAAGTTATCCATCGCTAGATCGAAAAAAGATTGAACAATCCATAGATAACACATTTCTCACCAGGAGTTTGATTGGATATCGTGTGGCCAAAGGAGAATACATAAACAGGTTGATAGTCCTACCAGATACGAAGTAGTCATATAGAGATACTGACTGATCGTGAGCTAGTCAGACATATCACAAACTGGTCTCCAATCTGATCGTATGGGGATGTGAACTAGTGTGACCATATATGATTTGGTCGTAAGAAGTTATAAGTTGATCATGAGTGACTAGAACCTACTTACAGATCATATTGCATAAGGTTTGTCCAGATTGATCTTTGTATATATTTGGGAGTCGTAATGTCCTGTTAGGGACCACTTTTAACTAGTGATCGAAAAGGTGTTTCTGAATTATAGCCAAGTATATATAAACTTACAGGGTCACACACAATGGATTGGAATAGTAAGGATCCGAATGATAGATTTCGAGTGAGATACATTCTCAACTCGTATCGGATAAGGATCCGATTAGATACTTTCCAAGTAAGATACATTCACTACTTGTATTGGATATAAATCTAATTGTAGTATCTATATAAATGAGTGATAGGCTGAGGGTTGCACATGATTAACACACCCACCAAAACACTAAGCCGCCACCTCTCATGGGTCCTACCGTTCAAGCTAGTGCTAGCACACCGACACATGATGTTCCATCCTCAGACGTGTGGACTTGGGTAAAGGCGCTGCTGCAACTGCAGCATTGATCGGGACAATCACGAGGAAGAGACAGTTGGCTTGAGAATGATCAACTATTGCTCGTGAACCATTGACTACTTCCACTACATCGGTGTGCTTTATGTTGAATCGGACTGTGCGCTACGTTGAATCGGACTATTTCTACTCTACTTTTGGTGCACTATACGTCTAGAGGTAATAATTCATCATCTCTCACTACTACAGAAAGCCTAATACTAGACGTCCAATCATAGACGGTTTGACAAAACCGTCTGTGACCAACACTAACACAGACAGTTTTAATTTGGACACCGTCTGTGTTGGCGCGCGTCGGGGAAAACGAGTATCACAGACGGTTCTTAACAATGAACCGTCTGTGATAATTTAGCATCACAGACGGTCTGTATTAAAAACCGTCTGTGATAATCCCAGATTATCACAGACGGTTTTTAATTAAAAACCGTCTGCGATAAGCTGGTCATCACAGACGGTTTTTATTTATTGCGCTGCTCAGACCGCATTTGTCTTCATTTCGATCCAGATCTAGCTGGTGCTTTACTCTTTCGCTCAGGAGGCAAGCTTGGCGATTTTAGGCCAGTTAATTTGATGGGAGTAGGCAGATATTGAGCTTTGAAGATTTATACTTTCTTGGTTGCTCTAGATATGGTTAGTAATGAATTTTATTTTTTCTTTACATGCATTACAATTTAGATCTAAGAAATTGGTGAGTGTTATTAATTGAAGATGGTTTGCAAAATTGTTGGTTATATAATAGCTGTTGTGTTTATAATATGAATTGAGGTAGCAAATTAAGCCTCAATATAATACATGTGGCCGGTATATATGTAGTAATAATTAGTTAATTTAATTTTTAATACTAAGTTGTTATATGTGTACGTAACGTAGGATCGAAGCTGGATGTATGCCACGAGCCGTGTGAGTGAAGAGTACATTAATGGCGTGTCTGCTTTTACAAGAGCTGCCAAGGAGGATATGTTGAATAAGGGAGTGGAATATATGTACTGTCCATGCACTGACTGCGAGAATTTAAAGATGTTTAAGAACCGAGGGCAAATTGAAGTGCACTTGATTCGGAGGGGTTTCAAAAAGGGTAATACGTATTGGACCAGTCATGGCGAAGTCAATGATCAAATGCCGCCAGATGACATCGCTGGTGAAGTGAATGATATGCCACCGGATGACATCATCGGTGAAGTGAATGACATGCCGCCGGATGATGTCGATTGTGGTTCGGATTCGGATAGGTTGCATGATGATAATCTGGATCAGATGCTTCGCGATGTAGAAGAGAATTATGATGAGAGAGAGTATGTTAAATTCCGGGGCTTGATGGAGGACTCGGAGAAACCTTTGTTCATGTGCTGCAAGTACACGAGGTTGTCGACCGTGCTTGAACTGTTGAAATTGAAGGCAAGCAACGGTTGGTCTAACAAGAGTTTCACGGCGGTGCTAGGTCTTTTAGCGGACATGCTTCCGGAGGGAAATAAGTTGCCTAAAACCACGTATAAAGCCAAGAAGGCTCTTTGTCCGTTGGGAATGGAAGTAGAAAGAATACATGCATGTCCGAACGACTGTATCCTCTACCGTAAAGAGTATGCAAACATGCATGTATGTCCGGTGTGCAACGCATCCCGATACAAACGTAACAATCAATCAGATGATGACGAGGGAACAGAGGCGAAGAAAGGCCCTCCTACTAAAGTGGCATGGTATTTTCCTATAATTCCCCATTTGAAAAGGTTTTTTGCAAATCCAAAGGAGGCAAAACTGCTGCGTGGCACTCGGAGGAGCGTAAGAAGGATGGAATGCTAAGACACCTTGCTGATTCCGCGCAGTGGAGAACCATCGATAGGAGTTTTGCAGACTTCGGTGCAGAACCAAGCAATATAAGGTTTGGACTGAGTATAGATGGAATGAATCCTTTCAGTAGCACGAGTAGCCGATATAGCACATGGCCCATGACTCTCTGCATCTATAACCTTCCTCCTTGGTTATGTATGAAGTGAAAGTATATTTTGCTGTCGATACTTATCCAAGGGCCAAAACAACCTGGGAATGATATTGATGTGTTCCTAGCACCGTTGGTGGAAGATCTAAAAGTACTGTGGAACGAAGGGGTACAGGTATAGGATGCATACAAACGAGAGAACTTCACTCTGCGCTCCTTATTGTTCTGCACCATAAATGATTATCCTGCCCTTGGTAACCTATCGGGCCATAGTACAAAAGGTGCCAAAGCTTGTACTTACTGTTTAGTTGGTACCGAGAGTGTGTGGCTGAAACACTCACGCAAAACCGTCTACATGCGTCACCGCCGGTTCCTTCGGAGGGCTCACCCATACCGCAAGATGAAGAAACAATTTGACGTAGAGAAGAAAGACGATTCAGCTCCAAGGCATTTAAGGGGACACGAGGTTTATGATATGGTTAAGGATTTTGTTGTAGGGGTGGCCCCCACCTAAACCCAGCAGGCCTGGTAGGAGGTTATAAGGCCCAGAATAGGCCATGTGTAATGACATAACCGCTCTGCAGGGGATAACTTGATGTAAGGGTATAACTGTAAAAGCACTCCTCATATGCATATATATATATGAATACAGGCCATGGGGAGAGGGCAAGCCATTTTTACTCATCTCCATCACTCTCCGCTACCATCTTTCTCTGTTTGGCCTGTAGCCACAACAGCTTGGCGCCCGTCAGTGGGGAGGACCGAGTAAGCCGAAACTGAAAAAGATGGCACCAAAAAGCTTCGCTGGCCGGCGAAGGGAAAGAAGGCGGCCGGGCCAGAGCGTCGTATGAGTACCAGGGCTTCGACATCGGCAGCGGCGAGCGCGGGTGGCGACGTTCGCGCGGTGGCCGAAGACGTCGACGTTCGCGCGGCGACGACCAACCCCGTCACCGGCACCGCGACGACCAACCCCGTCACCGCTACAACGGCATCCAACCCCGTCACCGGCACCGCGACGACCAACCCCGTCACCGACACCGCGACGACCAACCCCGTCACCGCTACAACGACATCCAACCCCGTCGCTGGCACTACAGCGACTGACCCCGCCAGCGCCGCTACAACGACATCCAACCCGCCGCGGCATCGCAACGACAGCCCCGCCACCCTCGCCGTAGCGCGATCAGCGGCCGGGATAGCCGCAATGAAGCATCCGCGGATCTCGAGATCGTGGCGATGGTCCCCGCATGCACCCGCCCGCTGGGTGTTTCGCGGCCCGGCAAAGACTGCGGTGGAAAGTGCCATACTAGTAGCCCTCAACGCATTCCAGCGGGAACTAGGGGACCTTCGCGCAGCCGTCCGAGATATGCAAGAGGCTCGGAGCCAGCAGGCTGCGCCAGTAATCGCGCCCGAGCCCACGCCGAAGAGGGCGGACAGTCGCGAAGCCCTCACGTCTAGCCGCGTGCCGCTGCGGCGCGTAGATCCAGAGTCCCCACTTCCGGCGGGGCTGCAGCAGGCGGCATGGCCTGAAGACTTCAAGTTTCCTAGCGCCATCGACCCGTACAAAGGCGACACGGACCCCCGCGAGTTCGTGCGCGTGTACAAAACCGCGATCGAAGCCGCGGGCGGAGACGACACAACGGCGGCGAAGGACTCCCTCGCGCTGCAAGGAGTGGCGCTCTCTTGGTTCTTTACCACGAGCCGGCTCCATCTACGCGTGGGAGCAGCTCGCGACCGCCTTCACAACAACTTCCAAGGAAACTATGTCGAGCGAGTCGACGCGGACCAACTCTTCGCCAGAAGCAAAACCCTCGAGAAGCTCCGGACTACTTCAAGCGCCGCCAAGATTCGATGCCAAGTGAAAGACGTTAATGAAACCACCGCCGTTAATGCAGCCATACAGGGCCTTCGCTCGAGCCCGATGGCCGAGTACAATCGCGAAAGCCAATCAAGACGGTGGCGGCTCTTCGACAAAATGGAGGAATATGCCGTGGCGGAAGAAGACGCGCGCGCGAAGGCAAGGTGACGACTCGACACCAACCAGGCCGAGCCTCGGCAAAGCCAAGATCCGCCGGGACGGTTCTTGAAGGGAAATGGCGAGAGTCGCCCAGAGGATACGCCCGACCGCAGGGCGATCGCACAAGGAGTCGTCCGATCAGCCCATGTGCGCCAGCGAGTCGAGGCGAGGCCGACGCCTCGACATTGAAGGCGGTTCCAACGAAGGCACTCCCACGGGCCGAGGCGGTCAGGGGCGCCGTGGCCGGGGGTGCAGCCGTGGCCGGGGCCGCGACGATAAAAGTCGTGGAGATTACGACGACCAGCACTAGGGACTGTGGTGCGTAGTCCACGGCCGCTACAATCACGATACCCACACGTGCACCTCCATCGCGGCGCTCCGCAATAGCGTCGCTAGGGACAGGAACCCGGAGACGCGTCCGCCTGCGGTGGCCCACGTCCAATTCCCGTACGAGGCCCCCATGCTGGTACAGGCGCAAGGGATGCAACCCCAGGAAGGCCCCTTACGGATCCAAGCTCACGTACACCATCCTCAGGAGGGCCTCCTGTCGCTGCAGGCCCCGGAGGCAACCCACCGCAGGGTCATTAATGTCATATTCGGAGGCTCTGCACTGGAATTCGCCTCAGCGCTGCAGCAGAAGGCCTATGCGCGAAGACTACATCACGTGGAGGCATACCCAGCGCAAGCGCCGCCGGACTGGGCGCAGCACGAGGTTACATTCACACCCGACGACGCCCAAGGCGTGGACTTCCCTCATCAGGACCCCGTCATCCGGTCACTATCGCGGATGCGACGTGGGCGTGCCTTGGTGGACGGCGGTAGCTCGCGAACGTATTGTTTGCGGCGCCTTCGACCGATGGGGATCCCTCGAAGCCGCCTAGGGCCCTCAGGAATCCCACTGCAGGGCTTCGGGGGACAGCCCCTACGGGCGCTGGGCCAAATAGGTCTTCAAGTCTCCTTTGGCCAAGATGACAATGTGCAGGTCGAAGATGCCACCTTCGACGTGGTCGACCTCCCGTACCCCTACAATGCCATATTAGGGCGCCCAATCCTCAACTCCTTCGGCGTGGTACCACATCACGGCTATCTATGCATGAAGATCCGGGTCCCGGACCATCATCACCGTCCGGCGACCAGATATGGCCCGCGCGATCGAGCCAGTACTCGGTATCGCGTCGCGGCCCAACGGCGCTCTTAGAGCTGGCGTCACAGCGCGGGGGTCCACGGGGCCATTCAGAGGCGCCTTGACGGGCCCTGCAGATGTCTAGAGACTAGAGGCTTCGGCCGCGCCAAGGACAAACGGTTAGTATATCCACCTCAGAATTGCTTACCCACAAGAAACGGGACGTAATGAAGATCACCTGTTTATCACCAATCTTTCTTCATCACGCGCAAGTACGCGGCAGAGGCGCGCGCAGGCTTGGCCAGCGCGCGCGTTCCCGCAGTACAAACAAAGACGCACGTTCGCGTGTGCACTCGCCGTAGCCAAAGGTGACGGGCCTGAGTATAAACAAAGACGCACATTCGCGTGTGCACTCGCCGTAAGCTGTGGTACGGGTCGAGTATAAATCGAAGTCGCATGTTCGTGTGCACTCGCCGTAGCCAAAGGTGACGGGCCGAGTATAAACAAAGACGACGCTTCACGCAGTACTCGCCGTAGCCACGTGTACGGACTGAGTATAAATCGAAGTCGACGCGTCGCTGCGTGCACTCGCCGTAGCTGGGGTGACGGGCCTCGAGTATAAACAAAGACGCTGCGTTCGCGTGTGCACTCGCCGTAGCTGTGTGCGGGGATCGAGTATAATCGAAGTCGCGCGTTCGCGTGTGCACTCGCCAGAGCCAAAGGTGACGGGCACGAGTATAAACAAAGACGCCGCGTTCGCAGTGTGCACTCGCCGTAGCTGGGTACGGGATGAGTATAATCGAAGTCGCGCGTCGCGTGTGCACTCGCCAGATATCAAGGGTGACGGGCTCGAGTATAAACAAAGACGCACGTTCGCAGTGCACTCGCCGTAGCTGTGGGTACGGGATCGAGATAAATCGGTCGCACGCCAAGCGCGCGCACTCGCCGAGCCAAAGGTGACAGCCCGAGTATAAACAAAGACGCACGCTCGCGTGTGCACTCGCCGTAGCCAGCCGATGCGGACCGAGTATAAATCGGTCGCGCGTTCGCGTGTGCACTCGCCATAGCCAAAGGTGACGGGCCCGAGTATAAACAAAGACGCACGCTCGCTGTGCACTTGCCGTAGCGGGGTACGGGACCGAGTATAATCGAAGTCGCGCGCTCGCGTGCACTCGCCGTAGCCAAAGGTGATGGGCCCGAGTATAGACAAAGACGCGCGTTCGCGTGTGCACTCGCCGTAGCTGTGGGTACGGACCGAGTATAAATCGAAGTCGCGCGTTCGCGTGTGCACTCGCCGTAGCCAAAGGTGACGGGCCTGAGTATAAACAAAAGACGCGTGAGGGGACGCCCTCGCACGCACTCCATGGAGTATAAATAAGACGCAGATGTTCTCCCTGCGCACTTTACGGAGTCTAAACAAGACGCGAACTCCGCGCATGCCAGGGGACCTCGTCCCTGTGCATACTCTGCGGAGTATAAATAGGACGTGGATGTTGACCCCACGCACTCCGCGGAGTATAAATAAGACACGGATGTCCTCCCTGCGCACTCTACGGAGTCTAAACAAGACGCGAACTCCGCGCATGCCAAGGACCTCGTCCCTGTGCATACTCTGCGGAGTATAAATAGGACATGGATGTTGACCCCACGCACTCTGCGGAGTATAAATAAAACTACGGAGGCCCCCCACGCGTTTCGCAACGCGGGCGGAGGACGCGAGTATTAATCGCAGCGGAGCGAGGCTCACCCTCGCGTACTGCGGGAGGTGAGCGCAGCGCGCGTTGCCGAAGACAGCGCGCCAGAGGCTACCCCCGCCATGAGGAGCAAGAGGAACGGAACGTGCGCGCACTTCCACCCTCGCCCGCGCCAGTCTACGGACTATAAAAAGGCGAAGCGCCGAGGTCCGCCTCCGCACACGCCAGTCTACGGACTATAAAAAGGCGAAGCGTTGAGATCCGCCTCGCACACGCCGCCACGGACTATAAAAAGGCGAAGCGCCGAGGTCCGCCTCCGCACACGCCGCCACGGACTATAAAAGCGCGGCGCCGAGTGCGCCCGCACACGCCGCCTACGGACTATAAAAGGCGGCGCCGAGGTCCGCCTCGCACACGCCGCCTACGGACTATAAAAGGCGACGTGTCGAGGTCCGCCTCGCACACGCCGCCACGGACTATAAAAGGCGGCGTGCCAAGTCCGCCTCGCACACGCCGATCTACGGACTATAAAAGGCGGCGCCGAGGTCCGCCTCGCACACACCGCCACGGACTATAAAAAGCGGCGCCGAGGTCCGCCTCGCACACGCCGCCATCTGAGACTATAAAAAGGCGGCGTCGAGGTCCGCCTCGCACACGCCGCCTACGGACTATAAAAGGCGGCGTCGAGGTCCGCCTCGCACACGCCGCCTCGAACTATAAAAGGCGGCGCCGAGGTCCGCCTCGCACACGCCGCCGCGGATCGTAAAAGGTGAGGCGCCAAGGACTACCTCGCAAGCGCCGTTCTAAGGAACCCTTGCGCGACCACTTTGCCAACGGCGTTCGCCGAGCGCGAGATCCGCCCCGCGCAAAGATGTGGCGCATCGTGAACCCGGCGGCATCAACACACGCGCATATCCTAAGATGACATAAAATCTGCATATCGGAAAAATCACACAAGTACAAAGGTCCGCAGCATCCTTGCCGTTCTAAGTCGCTATCCCGCGGGCTCGCCCTTAACACGCGCTAAAGCCGGGCCTCGCCAAGAAGGTCGGCTGCCCAAAGTTCAACGACTCCTCGGCCCTTTGCTAGCGCCGGCGCCACGGTCGCAAGGCCGAGCGGCGATCGCCTCCAAGAAAGGAAGCCGCCGGGATGAAGGCAAATGTCGATTCGTGAAGCAAACGCGCACTTTATTCATTCAATTAAGGGCGAGACATTACAATGCACGCCACACCTAGCCACGTTGGCGCCAAGACTGTGAGCCTTCGGCATCTTCGAGGCCTCGGCGCCACCCTCGTCGCGCGCGGAACTTCGTCCGAAATTGGCGAGGCTCCCACCACGAAGGGACTTCGAAGCTCAACCTACGTGGCGGCTATCCCGGTGTAGTCCCGCATCCGCTCAGAGAAGAATTTGATGGGCGGCGAACGCACGGACTTCACCGGACATCACCCGCCCCGCCGCATCTCCACCGAGGTTCTCCACTCGGCGATGTGTGTGCAACCACGGTGCCAAGGAGGCGCACACTGTGCACGCACGCCACATACGCACGCTGGTCGCCAAAGTTCGCCGCAGCCCGCGCGCAACGCCGGCGACGCCATGGATCCAGCGAAGGGCCCGCGGCAACTCCTCCGGCCGGCGTGGTCCGCACTCCACCACAAGTCTTTGGAGGTGGACTTCCAGCATTTGCAGGGCATCCCACGCAACCACCGAGGTGTCGCCAAGCGTCTGGTTACACTCCGCTAGAGTCAAGGCAAGCTCGCCTTTTTCCTTCTCTAGCGAGGCGACCTGTTCCAGGAGCCCGTCCCGCTCCGCCGCAAACTTCTGTGAGCAGCTTCCGCGGCCGACTCCCACGCCGACGCAACATGTCCCTCGGCGTGTGCCCTCGCTTCGGCGCATTCCGCTTCCAGCTGGCGGATGCGGGCGTCTGGGCAAGCGGGCTCCGTGAGGCTTCGCGTAGCTCCTCCTCGGCGGCCGCAGCCTATCCTCGAGCGCCGCCACGAGCATAGGCCGCTTGCAAGGCTGCCCGGCACAAGTGTCTGCAGAAGGGAAAGACTTAGCCAGCTCAGCCAGCCCAGGCGTTGTCGCATGAGTACTTACCCTCACCCCATACACCTCGAAGGCGTCTTCGAGGCGCCCCGCCCCGTAGGCCTGCAGCACTTGCGGGTCGACGCTGGTGGCCGCGTCATTCACAATCCTGCGCCACACCCTCAGCGTCTCCGAGGGCGGCACGAAGTCCGCAAGGCCTGCGCGCGCGGAGGTCCCGTGTTCCGCCAAGTGCTCCCCCTCCGGAATGAGCAACGCTGCAAACAGGGCTGCAGGTGAGCACCGCAAGGCATGAAAGAATACACCAGAGTAAGCTAAGCCACCCTACCTTCGGTGGCAGAAGGAGGGTCTCGGGGACTCGCCCCCTCATCCCCGGGCGGGGCGGCGGTGGCATAAGCCCCCGCAGAAGGAATGGTCCCGCCGCGGGCAGAAGCCTCCGCGTTCGGGGCAGGCAACAGCTGTCCCTGCGCGGCGGGCGGCATGACCAGGGGGGCGGAACGCGCATATGCCGCAGGGTCTTCGACACTTGCACTGGAGTCCCACAAGCTTCTGACGCCCGTGGCCACGACGAATCCCCGTGGTGTCCGGTGGAGCTCCGGCCGCACACACGGCCGTTTAGCCGAGGCAGCCAGCAGCGATACCGCCCCCGCAGTCGCGGCTGGGGAAGCCCCCACGGTTGCAGCGCCAGGGGGCGAAGGTTCCGCGGTGGCAATTGTTGCAGGGGGCACCTCGGTTTCTGCCGCTGTCGGTAAAGGCAGCATGGCTCCGTGCGCCCCCGTGTGGCGCCTCGGCACCACAGCCGCCACGGCCGGCTCCACCTCAGCATCGCCCGGTCCGCGACGGTTCCGCCTCGACGACGGTGGCGGCGACACTTCCTCCGGCTGCTCGCGGCAAACCCGCCGTCCGGGGCGCTCGTCGAAGATACCTCGCCTTCGGTGTCTGCGCCACCCAAGCCTGAATCGGCATACCTCGCCGAGTCCGACTCCACGTCCGCCGCGCCCTCGGGAGCACTAGCAGCAGCAGCGGCAGCTGCCGCGCTAAGCGCGGCGGGCGACCCGCTGCGGCCCCTCTTCCGAGACGGCGCCTTCTTCTTCTTCGCTGCACCGTTGTCTGGAGTGGCATGGTCCGGCACAGCAAGGTCCAGGGCCTCGCACACGCGGTTTATTCGCCCCAGCCCCGCCTCGGCGATAGCAGACGCGCGCTGCTCGTGCTCCCTGCCGGTGTACGGTCCTAGGAATACGCGCGCGGCTTGCTCCGCCTCCTCCAAGGAAATCCCTGAGGCAAAGGAGATAGCATCAGCATATAACGCATTTCGCGTGACCAAAGGAGAGACGCGGTCGAGGCTTACGAAGACTGGAGGGCGCCGATAGCAAGCAGATCGATGACGAAACATTGTCGTCTCGACGCTTCTCGGCGGCGAGACGCCAGTCGCGGGCAAGCGGTGCCACGCCGTACATCACATACTCTTCGGTGAGGTCGCGCATGTTGAAGCGGGCGACCACGCCTACGAGCCGCTGGGCCCTCCGCCTGTCCTCATCTTCGAGCGTCCAGCCGGGCGAGGGCTTGAACGCGATCGATCGGCCTGTGCACTCAAGGCCGCTCCCGCTCTCTACACGGTGGTAGAACCACCGCTTCATCCAGTAAGACTCCCACTTCCCGCGAGTTGAGTTCGCAGGGAAGAGCTTCTTACACGACGGACGAAGAATAAAGGTGACGCTACCGAAGCTCGACAGCGTCCCGTCCTTCCGGTCCTTGGGCTGGCACCGCGCCTCGTGAAGGTAGGCGAACAACGAGGCGCTGGGCCAACACGCCCCCGAGCGCAAGGCCCAGCTGTACACCGCGAGCCGGGCCACGGCGTTCGGAGTCAGTTGCGCCAGCTCCAGCCCGAAGGTCCGCAACACGTCGCCCACGATAGCCGCCGCTGGGATGCGGAGCCCCGCATCGAAAAAGGCAACGATCATGACCGCCTCCGACCTCTCGGGATGCGGTTCCGTCTCATCGGCGGCGGGCAATGGTACCTCCTGGCGCTCGGACAACTTCCCCGCGCGCAGAAGCCCTTGGATCGTCTTCTCCGTCTGTGACAAGCCTACTATCTCAGACGGTTCTAAACATAGAACCGTCTGTGATAGTAGGCTTATCACAGGTGGTTCTAAACTTAGAACCATCTGTGATATTGATATCATAGACGGTTCTAAGTGTAGAACCGTCTGTAATAATCCCCTATATATACCCTCTGACTAGGGTTTTCCGTGTATTCTGCAGTTATTCTATATCTAAATCCCGACCGCCTCCCGAGCCCTCGCCGCCGCCTCCTCGAGCCCTCCTGGCCGCTTCCCTCGAGCCGCCGCCGCCTCCTCGAGCCCTCACCGGCCGCCTCCCCGAGCCCTCGCCGCCGCCTCCCCAAGCCCCTGTTCTTCTGGTGATTTTGAATATCACTAGTTTGTGAGTGAGTCTGTGATTTTTGTATGCAATCTGTGTGGGCTGTGCAAGTTTGTTAATCTTCTTTACATTACAGCACTGGAAACATAGATTTCTTATGGGATATTTGGTTGCTCGATGATAACAAATATCATATACCGAGATTGGTTCAATCGGTCATTGAGCTCTAATAGTCATCATCGTGTTGTCTTGTGACTCTGGAAGGCGATCTCTAGACTTTGATATATATGCTTGTGAGTGAGTCTTGTTGTCTTGTGACTCTGGAAACATAGATTGCTTATGGGATATAGCTGTCATTCAATCGGTTCATGCTGTTTCAGATATTAGCATATTCATATGTTGATATGTTGGGAATTTTGTTACGTTGAAACATAAATTATTGAGGAAAGTTAATTTGGTTGGTCTTGCTTTTTTGAATACTGCAATCTGAATACATGCATGTTGAATATACTTTAATCTTGAGATTGTAGAGTTTGTATCTAGAGCTCAAAAGACCGAGTTTATTATTTGGCATAACCAATCAAGGAAGAGTATATGATTTAGTAGCGGGACGGCCAAGATTAATCTTGTGCAACCCTACAATTTGAGAGTACAAATTAATCAATTAAAACTTGAGCTTGTTGCTAGTCTTAATTGATACATGCCTTTTACATTGTCATACATATTCATGTTTAGAATGTTATTGATTCTATTATTGATGCTTGTTGCTTGTTGCTTCATATAGCTACCATTATGTAGGTATATATATGTATATGTATGTGTATATATATATATATGTATTGTAGTCGCCTACATTGAGCGAAATAGATAGATATTGCACTTTTTTATCTTATGGTATGGCACTTTCTTATCTTATTCTAATAGACCCACAAATTGAGCAAAATGTCATCCGCGTATTCTTCAACACCATCGCCGGAGGTGTCCGCTTCAAAATCAAGACGCCAAGGAAGAGGGCTATCGAAGAAGCCTGAGGGCCAATTTACCATCACAAAGGTCGATGTATCTGGGGTCCCTCTCCTTCCTCGCAAAGCAGTAAGCGCATGGAAGAGCATGATCGGAATCGTTGCACGAGAACGAATTGAGATCACATTCAATTCGTGGAAGGACGTGCCTGCGACTCGAAAAAGAGAGTTGCTGACAGAAATTTTGGCATCGTTCGAGATCCCAGAAGAACACCAAGACGCAGTGCAACGACAAGCCTTACTAGGGGCGTGCAAAGTATGGAAGAACTTCAAGAGCAAGCTTGTCAAGGACTACGTGGAGAAAGATGAAACGCCCTTTCATAAATACCCATTCCTGGAACCACAATGCGAAGAGTTCAAGGCTTCAAAGACGACCGAAGATTTCAAAAGTACAAGTGCGGCGCACAAGGCCCTCCAGGCAAAAAACACACACCCCCACAGACTTGGCACAGCTGGGTATGCGGGTAAAATCCCGTAGTGGAGGAGCGAGGATGACCAGGCAGCCCTGCAGGACATTGCCCCGCCATTTGCCAATATCCCGGATGAGCGCGCTCGAAATTGGATTAGAGCAAGGTCATACACAACGATATCGGGGGACGTCTCCTTTCGAAACCCTGCAGACTAGCAAGTGTCCCAGCGCCTGATAAGATATCGATCGAACTACATATCTTGTAATTACTCCACAACTTCATACAAAGTGAAATGACATGTCGTGCTCTTGCAGGAAGAGCTAAGTTTTGAAACTACCCTGGGATCATTTCATAGAACAAGGGAGAATGATATGCTCTCCGCGGCCCTGAGAAAAAAGGAGCACCCGGGCCGTACGAGAGGCCTTGGCCTTTATGTTCCTCGGAAACATGGTTTCCAAGATGACTCTGACATGTATCGGCGCAGGAAGAGAAACAAAGCCGAGCGTGACGCACGCCTACGAGAAGAGATCAAGGCATCTCTTAGAGAGGAGCTAATGGGTGAGCTGGCTCATGTAGTTAAAGATGAGGTGCGGAAACATATAGAAAGTCAGCAGGTCGCCGCCACCGCTCCTGTGCTAGCTAGCCCGCACAACCGTCCGAGTAGTTGCGCGTCCAATCCGACGCAAACCGATGCCAGATTTCCTGTAGACGACATCCTGGTAATAATTATTATCTCTCGAATGCTTGCTCCATTGATAGGCCTATTCGACTAGCTAATTCAGTATTGTTATGTAGGAGCCTACGGCGCAGGGCTCCAAGTGAGATATGCCTCCGCTCCTTGAACGCCGCCAGGGCCGAGCATATCCGTGCGTATCGGGGCCATGCTTTGCGGTCAAGCTTTAGCACCGTGCCGTAAAAGTTAATGTGGATGGTGTGCATGTCAATTTTGAGGTCGCCCCGCCACCGAAGCCCCCCAACGACGAGATCGTGACTCTAGGGCAAGCCATTGGGACATTCATCCAGTGGCCCAAAAGCGACATCTCCCTGGAGGCTTCTTCACCGGTGGCTGGACCAGAAGGGTAGTGCGAACCACAAAGAACATGCACCGGTGCCATCTCCACAAGGGCGGTCTGGCGAGCTACTGCACGGTGCTATCTCCACGGTGCTATTCTCGCCAAAGCAACTTGCACCGTCTATACCATTACAGTCGACTACCATAAAGTCGACCTACAGTCGAGGCAGTGGCCAGGACAAATCAAAGACAAAGGATGATGACGATATCCCGTACCTGCCATTGGCCCGCAAATTCGTGCTAGGTGAGCCGATGATATTCCTGGAAGAGCACCTCTTAACCCTAGGACTTGGTTGCCAAACATTACACGCTTGGTATATGGCACAGTCCAATATGCCAGAGCCAGAACGGCGCTCAGGTATCACTGTCAAATTCAAGCGGGAACATTTCCAGCACAAAAATCAGGAATGTGTCTTCGTTGTAACCTTTGACGATATATTTGGTCTTTTCACGCTCAACACTCTCGACGCCTCACTCGTTCGATGCTGGACGCTGTAAATATGTACAATCACAGTCTCTGTTCACGTAATACCGATATATGTCATAATTTATTGCTTTTCTATGTATATATATAGATTCATGCTGACCGAAGCTAGATCATCGAACTCACCAATTGGTTTCCTCGACCCACGCTTGGTCGCCATTGATACCATCAACGAGAATGCATCCTTCGTCGAGAACTATATTATAACAACACTGCTGGCTCACCACGATAAGGAATTTCTTCTTATGCCATACAATGAGCACTTCCATTGGATTTTAATTGTAATTGTACCAAAATGGAACAATCCTATATACCTTGATAGGTAAGTACATTGTACATTGTACTCTTTCTTTCCTTCCGAATGACTAATCTAACTTTTTTGAATAACGAAGGTCGTTCGCCACATACGTTCAACAAACACGTGGCTCGACAAGGGCCAAGCCCTTAAAACATGCTCGCAATTTTCGGGTATTCGCTAGCTACACATTAATTAATCCTATACAACACTTAGCAGTAATGCCTTTTGATTTAATACATTCTATTTTTTGCAGTGCCACCAGCAGCAGTCGGGCAACACGTGTGGATTCTACGTGTGCCACCATATGAGACTACTCCTCGATTCCTCGAAGATCACCAATTCTAAGGTTTGTCAATCTTCCCACATTTATTTCATACTTGTCAAGTTATATATGTACGTGCATTGATATTCCTATCGATAGGCTGCGCCCTCTACATCTGCATTGACACAGTCGGACTTTGCGCAAATTCGAGGAGAGTTCGTTTGGTTTTTGTGGACTAAAGTCATAAGAGCAGATGGAGAGTTCTATCACGCACAATGATTTTTATTGCTCTTATCACTCATATTGTGAATTTGTTAATGGATATTTTATTTCATTTCAATTAATTCATTTGCGAAATGGATGCCTTATGTCTGTGAATGAAATGTGATGTGAATTGGATATTTTATGTTTGTCAAATGAATTGAGATGTGAATTGTATGTATACATATACTTGTTTATCTGCTTGTTTCAGAGGGCATGGCTAGCATTTCCGAGGCTAGCCAATAAATGAAAATAGATTTAGGGTAGAAAGAACATCACGACGGTTTTTAGTTACAAACTGTCGTGATAGGTGACATATCACGAAGGTTTGTAACTAAAACCGCTCTGTAATATATCAATATCACGACGGTTTTAGTTAAAACCGTCTGTGATAATCGATTAAAACCGTCGTGATATTGATATATCACGCACGGTTGTCGAACCGCGTCTGTGATAACCTTCGATTATCACCGATCCATAAATTCGAGCGGTTGAAAACTGCTCGTGATGACATGTTTGAACCGTCTATGATGATATTTTCTGTAGTAGTGTCTTAATTATATAGCTTCTTGATTTATGTGATAGAAAATTTTATTTTATATTAGAATAGCCTATCTCGTATCTTATCGGACAGATGGGAGATTTGGAGGATGGCGGACTACTGCTGTGGAAGGGACCGGTAAGCATAGCGCGTTAGTCAACCTCAAGTATTACTTTTCGCAGGGCAAGTGGTTTATCTGTACACGCTTCCGAGCATTCTTGCAATGGAGCTATTTTATATGAAAAGAACAGAACACCCAACTCTCGTCTTTGCCCTTATGATCAATCAACTCCGGTTCCTCATGAGGTGTATACGTACGATGGTTCATGTTACTGGCTGAAATCTATCGGTAACCGGTTTTACCGGTAACTTCCGGTAAAATTTCAAATTAATTCTAAAAGTTTTGTTTTGTATGTAATTAGCTGATTTGTTTTAAAATTTTAAATTTTGAATTGAAAATTTTGGCTTAAAATCCTTCAAAATTTTCCGACTACGGGTCCTATCAGACCTGTAGTAAAATTTTAAAACCGGTATTGTAAACCTTGATACGTACAAACGAACATATCAAAGCTATCCATCTTGCATTAATTCTTGCTACAATTAGCGAGTCCAAAAGGGGCGAGGCCAGAGGTAACCAGCGATGCACTCCAGTCTCCAAATTAAGTTCTGAAATTTGTATTTATCTGGTACGTGCTTAACTAAAAAAACCGGAAATCTCGTTAAAACCTAAAGAGTGACGATC
This sequence comes from Dendrocalamus sinicus, assembly GCA_036346575.1. Classification (NCBI taxonomy): domain Eukaryota; kingdom Viridiplantae; phylum Streptophyta; class Magnoliopsida; order Poales; family Poaceae; genus Dendrocalamus; species Dendrocalamus sinicus. The sequence continues at coordinate 8,026,742 of CM070675.1, forward strand.
GAGAGGGAGAATAAAATGAAGGTGTACCATCCGAGCTCGGACATGGCGTAGGGCAGGCTGAGCACGCCGGCGCCCACCATGGCGGTGACGTTGTGGAAGGCGGAGTACCACCACTTGGCGTTCCTCGACGAAGTGATTGGCAGCCAATCGTTGATCGCCTTCTCCTTCTCCTTCTCCTCCACCGCCGTCGTATTCATGGCTTCTGGCGCCATATCTCCGATCGATGACCACATAGTTCCCTCGCAAGAATAGATCTAAAACCTGAAACTTCGATCAACTATTCAATATACGGTACCTGAGTTGTCCCTGTTGGGTACTAAGAAGGAACAACAAGAACCAGTTAAAAATCTATTGCAAGATAAAGAAAGGGAAGGCACAAAGACCTACGTATGGAACGATCGATGTTGAAGCAATTAGAGCTCGGAGGGGTGAGGGAGAAGAAAGCACAAACGTTCGTACTCAGTCGCCGGCAACGAACGACCCGAAAATAAAAGGTTTGCTAGCTCCTCTCTTAACGAGGTGGTCAGGCTTATATATCATTCAAGACTCCAAAATCAGTTTAAGATTCTTGCTACGGATCGGTAAGATTCTTGTTTGTTTGTTGGCTGTGTCAAGCAGCAGTATCGGCGTAACTACGCCCCGTTCTCCTTGACAATAATAGAGTCAAGTGTTTAGCTATAAATCAAATTAAAAGAGTCAAGTTATACAATAATTTGTCTTCTATTTATCTACAAAGAGTTTTTTATTATTATATAGTACCATGTCTTACATTCTCTTTCCTATTCCTCCTCACATATATTTATTATCTGAGCCCACCACTGCATAGACTCCCGTGTTCAGCTTGTTGCTTGCATGAGAGCCAAGCTCTTATCTCTATCCTCTCTTCTCTCCTCCACATCAGCAAAAATGCTGACTAGTTTGGCTATAAGACTATTATTGGACTTGCTCTAAGTTGTGCGGGCAGGTAGTTAACAACTTAACACTGTGCAGGGCAATTAGTTTGTGACACGTATCGTTTATGTTAACTAATTAACACAAGAGAATGACACGTATCGTGTCGAACAAAAGAACTCTTCACAAACAACGATTTTCCTTATGGAAAAACTTTTACTCTCTTGAAGGGGCATCCTCTTACCTCATCCGAGATTCTATATGCTGCTGTTATTTAACATTTTTTATTTTTTACGGTCTTCGATATACAATTTTGACCGCTATTATTTTTATAACTTTACACTAAAATATACTAATAACATTATAAAAATATTTTTAATGACAAGTTTAATAATATAATTTTCATATATCTAATCTAGATATATAGTTTTAAATTTATTGATAGTTAAACTTTAAAAAGTTTAACAACATAGATTCTAAAAAATTAAGTAAAAAAGAACAGAGTGAATAGATATTCGACTAGAGAACTGTACATCATTGCGAAACCGGTAGTAAATTGATGTGTGAAACTAAGAAGTTTCGGATCGGTATATTGTCACCTAACACTTGTCAGAAAATGTAGGACCACGTAATGGGCAGGAAACACCCAAGAAGACTTCAGATTTCGCTGTCAAAGGTATTATAGGAAAAAGAAATGTTTGACTTTTTAAAGAATTCTAATTTGTGGAGTACACTAGATATTTGACTAGAGAATTGTACGCGATTGTAAAACCGGAAGTAGATTTTTGTGGGCCCCCAAGCTTGATCGCCTTCTCGTAAGGAATATACCAAATTCCTTACTCCTTGTGCAAAATGTTAGAAATAGGCCATACAAGTGAGTCCTATTTTCTATAATTTTAAAGAATATATGGTTTAATACTATATTACTAAGACGAGGTAAAAGAGACCAATTTATAAGGTGGACTTTTTGCCACTTCTTGAAATATGTGATACATGGATATGGATAACATGAGGAAGGCTTTGACTGAACGCACGCGCGTGCGTATTCGTATATTTTTACATGAAAACCCATATCCTAATAGACAAAGTAATCTTAATTGTATGGAAAATTGACATAAAATCTTAATGTATTTTGTTGTCCAAATGACCATTAGCCTGCAAGAAATGTATTCTGTTGTTAAATGAGGAAAAAATGTATTAACCTGCAAGATACTAATAAAGAATACACATACTTAAGTCTAACTGTGTGGTCACAATTCACGAGAATAAGGCATATTCTAGAAAGCTCATGAGTAGATAAGCGAGCATGACCACATAACGCTTCATTTAGATATGGTTCACTCATGAGCAGCTCATGAGTAGATAAGAGAGCTAACCATATAACACTCTATTTAGACATAGTTCATTGGCAGCCTAATATCAGTTGAGATTTCAAGTGAAGTTTAATCATGAAAAACTATGAATTTAAGGCATATCATAATATCTTTGACATCTTTTTTTATTCTTGCTTTGGATTTGTGGGGATTGATGGAAATAGGCCCAAATGAGCGAGGCTCACTTCATATATTCCAAAGTATGCATGATTTAGTATTATATTGGTAAGGTAAGGTGAAGAAGGCCAATTTATAAGGTTGAGTCATTGCTACTCCTTTAAACATGTGACACATGAATGAAGATGGCATGAGGAGGGCTCTAACTAAACACGCGTGCGGTGCGCGCATGCACATATGTGTATTTATGTATTTTCGCATGAAAATCGTGTGACCTGTGTTTTACTGTACCGTGACATGGCACACCACTTGGCAGATCAAGTCTATCTTATTTTTGCTGAATCATGACTACTTGTCAGTCCGAATCTACTTTATTTTTGCTGAACCATGCATCTCTCTCTGTTTAAATTTGAGGCATTATTGGATGTTGATGACATGTAGTTAGTAGTGAATAAATGACTGGTTAAACATGTTAGTTACCAGTAGATAAATGATTGATTAACCATGTCAAGTTACAGTTTGCATCTATATACATGCCTAGAGATGTCAAGAGTATAGTGCCAAGCATCACTGCCTCCATTTCTTTTTCTTGCTCTTGCAAAACTGTGCTATAGTGTTGCACTGTTTGAATCTCGTTGACTGACTCTTCTTCTTCGCATGAACCGTCAAGAAGGGGATCGGTATGTTTGAGCCATTGCTGTTGTGAAGACCTGCACAGGGGGTGGCAATAAGGTTTCTAGACAGCGCATATCCATGTGACCGCTCACTTTGTTGCTTTATCTATGTTATGCACTGTATCGAGTCTGTCTTATTTCATATTCTTTATCAGACCCAACTGTAAGTTGTTGTGTGAACGATCAACTTATTTAAATTATGTTTCTGCATATATTCTGAAGTACAATGAGTTGCCTACTATTAGTACTGATTTATGCATCATTAATTATTTGCGATATTTGCCTGGTAGTAAAATCTGGAATTAAAATATTATCCACATTTCTAACAATCCAGAAATATTATTGTGAACTTTTTTGTAATACAACAATTACTGATGCTTTTGATGCTATAAAACCTAAGAGGTTTTTTGGACAGAACTTTTGCACATGGTAGACTGGAGCCATACTTTGGCTCATATATTTGAGGTTGTGGTGGGTTATCCACCCACAGTATCTATTTATGATTGACCAGTTTATGCAATTTGAAAATACAAACAACACCGCTCTTGGTTGCATTCTAACCATTCTGGTATATCAGCTCTATGTTGTGTATATGGACAAAAAGTCTACCACAGAGTTGTGGGATGCATTAGAGCACAAATATGCAGAGGCAGAGGTTGATCATTGGTTGTATATGTGTAAGCAATTATTTGATTTTAGCATGGATGAGGATAAGTTGATAGTTGGACAAGCTCATGACCTTCAGCTACTAGTTCGTGATATTGCATACTTGGGGTGTGTACTGCCACCTATGTTTGTGGCTACAGGCGTTGTTGCCAAACTTTCTACTAGTTTGCATGATTTTGCCATTTGCTTAAAGCACAAGAGGAAGAGATTTCTATTGAGGATCTCATTGCTACCCTTGATGTAGAAAAAAGGCCAGAGCAAAAGATGCACCCACCAATTCTGGTCAGAATAATGTAAATTTCATAGAAAAAAAGAACGCAACAAAGAAGTACAAATCCAACAAACCAAACAAGACAACTAGCTTAGAAGAAAATAGAGGAACAGGATTTGAGAGACATCACCCGCTTTGTGTGTGGAAAAGACGGTCATATGGTGAAAAACTATCGCTTTCGCAAGTGTAGAGATTGTGAACAACCAAAGAAGAAGGCTGTCAACGTAATCATAGGTGAGGCCTCGACTTCAGGAGGGTATAGTAATGATGGACCATGAGAGATGGTCCAGGTTATTGTTGTGATAAACCATTGCAATGGTTGTGGAGTAATCAGTTGGCTTTGCAAAGATAGCTATATGTCAGGATGGATTTGGGATTTGAGTCGTGGATTTAATTACGTTGACTAAGTCATTGGGTTAAGGTTGTATGATACATGTCTTGGCTAATGTAGGTCAAGTTGTGAAGAACTTGTGCATGGAAACAAATTCTTTGTCTTGGATGTGCTGGATCGCTTGGAGTCAACTGTGGTCAATGGCTGTGATCAGGGTTAGGCACATGGAGGAGTTGAGGGCTAGAACGGTCAAGGATGCTAGGTGATATGGTGAGCTCAAGCATGGCACGAGAATGGCAGGAATGTTGAAAGTGAGTTCGAACAGCGGGATGACGCTAGATGGCTTGCACGGGCCAAGTAAACCGTGGTTCGGTAGAACTGAAACGGGAGAAACTTGGCGGCACGTGACAAGCTAATGGTGTACTTACACGTGGCAAGCATGGCGTTTGCTTGCAAAGGCAGGTGATGATCAGGTCAACAAGGAGCATTTCTGTAATTTGACCAAAATACCAGAAACCATCTTAGATCAAAACCACGGTGCATGGGCGATGCGTTAGAGAGTAGTTTAGGTCAAGATGGAGCTAACGGATCAAGGCTAAGCATTTAGCGGATGCATACTTATGTGCTTTGAAAAGCGTGTATAAGTGGACTTGAGAGGGTAAAACTGGTGTGTAGGGTTAACAAGTTTTTCTCATTGTAATAGTCGGTAGGATCCAATTTGGAAGGGTAGGTGCTTGGTTGCTTACCTATAAAAGGGGTGGGGATGGAGGCATGTAGGGTTAACCGTCCCACCTCTCTCTTATTGCCTATCTTGTCTTAGGTTTAAGGTTTTGAGAGTGAAGCACATGATGTGCTCTTGGTCCTCCTAGATAGAGTGGCTGTAGACTCAATCATCAGAGCAATACATCAATCTTCGATCTACTACTTGTGTATTGTTGTTTGGTTGGTGTTGAGTTGTCTTGGGTTTGGTTTGGTTTGTCTGTTTTGCTATTTCTTCTCTATTCTTTGGTTGTTTCTTTCCCTTCTTGATCTGAGAGAAAGTTCTTGCTTGTCTTGTTGATGATCTGACTTGTTGGGTGTTGAGGAATCATACTCAAAGCCATCCTGGCTATTCTATTCTCACGAGCATGGTCTGATTGTCTTTACAATCACACTATTTTGTTTTGTGTGCACTTGGTTAATTCACAAAAAGCTCTCAATTTGCTTGCTAAGTTTCCAATCAAAGATTAGAGTAGCCTCCTGAGACCTTAACCATGTTGTGTACAAAGTTTCATTACCAGTTGGTTTTTAATCAAAAGTTATGTGGAGTTTAGATCTTGTGGTCGTGTGCTGTTCTATTCTTCCTCTGTTCTTTTGATTCAGTTACGACCACTTCTAGTTTTGACCACGGTCAAGTTTTTGACCGCATCGCTTTACTTTTCGACCACATTCAAGCTTCTAATTGCTGCATGTTCTTCAGTTTTTGTTTGTATCTAAAACAGTCATGCCATTCACTGTTTGAAGTCTCGATCGCCTTTACGATCACGTTGGTTTCGATCACGGTCGAGTTCTAGATCGTATCACACTATCTTCGATCACATTCAGTCTTTCAATTGCTTCACGTGTTTCCGACCATGTCGGTTGTTCGACCACCTATTGGTTTACAACCACGTAGGTTACGACCATATTGATCTTTTGGTTGCAGTCTGGTGTTGACCACATCGGTTGTTCGACTACCTGTTGGTTTACGACCACGTTGATCTTTTGGTTGCAGTCTGGTTTTGACCATGTTGATTGTTTGACCACCTCATTGGCTTACGACCACGTTAATCATTCTGGTTAGACTGGTTTCGACCACGTTGGTTATTCGACCATCTCTTAGGCTTATGACCACGTTGATCATTTTGGTTACTGACTGGTTCTGACTACGTTGGTTGTTTGACCACTCATTGTTGTTTGACCATGTTGTTTATGACCATGTTGGTTTTAACTGCACCCATTTTTGATCACGTTGTTTTTTTGTCTCGGTGGTTATTGACTACAATGATGTCCATTTGGTAGTCGATTTCTGACCACGTTGAACTTCCGACTACACTGGTTTCCAACGTATAGTCAGTTTTGACTACAGTGATGTCCATTCGGTAGTCGATTTTCGACCACATTGTAATTCCATCTGCTAGTTGGATTTATGACCACTCTATTAGCTCTCGACCACGTTGTTGAATTACGATCACGTTGTAAGCTTTTGTCCACGTTGTCAGATTTTGACCATTTTGTCTTTCCTACTGTATTCGACCCTGTCTCTTCAATTTTCAAGTAGGATTTTAACCCTAATCTTTATAGCTCTGTAGCTATTAGACAAAAACAATGTTAAGTGAATACTAGGGGAGAATTTGAAGGCACCATTGACCCCCTTTATTGCCTGTCTGATCCTATAAGTGGTATCAAAGCCTGATTAACTCTTTTCAATAGATCTTAACTGGTCTTAGGAGCTATGACAGCATATAAGTATTCCACTATGTCTCCTATCTTCGAGGTCTACTATCCCTTTTGGAAGAGTAGGATGGAGTCTTACATTTAGGCTCAAGGCTATGCGATCTGGAGAAAAATTAAGACTCGATTTATTGTTCCTACGATAAGCACACCACAACGATGAATACGCCAGATGTGGAGGCAAATGTTAAGGCAAGAAACATCATCATCTAGGGTCTTAGTAGAAATGAGTTTGATCTCATCTCTCATCGACCTATGATATTTGGGTGACCCTCGGTGCATACCATGAGGACACCACCCAAATCAATACTGTCCGATAGGACCAATACAAGTGTGTACAACAAATTTGAGATACTCGCTGGTGAGTCCTTAGATGAGTGCTTTCGCAGATTTCACAAGATTTTGAACAACCTCTGAGCTGTTGGTCTTACATGCTCAGACTCAGACAATGCTCGCCAAATGCTTTCTGTCTTGGATACCAGGGTTTGGGAGATGAAAGTGACCACCATCAAGGACACAACTGACTTGTCAACTTTGACTCTTTGATGCGTTGTACTCACGCTTCAAGACTCATGAGATTGATGTTGTCTCTCACAAGTCAAAGTCGCAGTCGATGGCCTTGGTCACCGATCCCAGTTCTGCTTCTGGAGCATCCTCTGATGGTGTTTCTGGTTTCTCTTTGGTTGCTTTGTGTGAGATGAGTGATGATCAATTTGAGCGATTCCCATAGAGTGAGTTAGCCCTCTTAGCTAGAAAATTCTCATACGCATACAAGAGGGTTAGGGAGAGTAAGAGGAGTGGACCAGTGATCTGCTTCGAGTGTGGTGGCCCCAACCACATTCGAGCAAACTGTCCCAAGCTGGAGAAGGGCAAGAATGACTACGACGGCATGAGCAAGAAAGACTACATTAGCAAGAACCATAGAAGCCTCCAGCTCATGATCAAGGCAAAGAGAAGAAGTACTACAACTTTGGCAAGGCCACGTCCTCACTGCCTTGACTACTTTGACTTCAGCAACATGGAGGGCTGGAGCGGTGATGACAGCGAGGATGATCCGCACAAGGACACCAAGGACGACGACGACTTCATCGGCATGTGCTTTATAGCTGACGAGAATGGCATCAGCGATGATGATCTCTATAGTGATTCTGATGAGATATGCCCCCTCCTACGATCAGCTCAATGATGTTTTTCTCAAGTTAGGGAAGTTTTATGCTAGGTCTAGGACTAGGTGTGGTGAGTTAGAGAAGAAGGTAGTAGATAGCTTGTCACGAGAGCTTGTTTCACTTAGATTTGCTTCCTCCCATGATGATTGTGATGTATGCACTTCTTTGCTGGGAGATATGGAGAAACTAAGGACCTCTCATGATAGTGTAATTTCTGAGCTAGATTTGCTTAAGGTGGAGAATGTTAGTATGTTAGCTGAGATAGAGATGGCTAGAGTTGCTTCTCTTTTATCTGATTCTGTTGAGACTACATTTTGCACCTTATGTGAGGATAAGGACAATGCTTTTAGAGGTCTATATACTATGCTTCTTGATCTTCCTAAAACATGTGAGAGTTGTAATAACTTGAAGATTAACTTAAAGAAGGCGGATCATAAAATTACTAAAATACAAGCTGCTTTGCTTGAGCCTGTTGCTTCTTATGCCAGCTGCCTTAAACTAAATACTGAACTTGAATATATTTCTAAGCAATTTTAGGACATGTGTGATCACAATAAGAAAATGGCTCAGTATGCTTCTAAGGTACCTGTTAGCTCACCATGCAATAATTGTGAAAAACTAAAATCTGAATTGATTGTATTGGATGACAAATGTGTGAAGATAACTAAGGATCTACTTGAGAAGCCAAAACTTACTTGCTCATCTATGCTGAAGTAGGGGAGAAATCTAAGAAAATGGTAGAGACTTTTAGGAAGAGTTACGGGAACTAGATGACTAGGATTAGAACTGCCCACTGTGTGTCTTGCAAAGCCCTCAAGGTTGAGGTGGCTGTGCACAAGGAGAAATATACACGAGCTATTTGATCTTCTGCTTCTAGTTCTTCTTCCCCCTTCTGGTTCCTCATGCTCTCCTCTTTCCTGTTATTCATGTGCCTTTCTTTTTTGGGAGTGTGAGTACCTCATGAACACTATTGAAAATTCTGTTGGAAGCAAGAAAATGCTCAATCTTATTCTAGACAAATCTAAGATTTACAAGTTTAATCAAGGTCTAGGATATGATTTCTTAGAGGATGTAAGAAAACATCCACCTGTTGTTGTTAGACCTGTAGCAGCAGGCGTGATCGAGGTTGTGTCCGAGCCCAAGAAAATTGAGTTGAAGTCTACGGGCTTTGTCCAGGTGATTTCTGACAGTAAGTGTATGCCACCTACTACTTCGACCTATCAGAAGGCGAAGCCTCTTCTTGGTACTTCAACTTATCAGAAGGCAAAGTATCATTGTACCTTCTGTCAGAAGGATAGACATAGGATTGAGAGGTGCTTTAAGCACGCCAAGATCGCGCAGAGAGACTGTGTTCATGCTCTTAGGCATATTCAGGGTCATCCCCATACTCGGAGTGCTTCTAAGACCAACACGAAGTCCAAAGTTGTAGATAGCTCCTCTGAGGTGTTTAGGCAGTATCGAGGACTTGGTTTTCCTGCTCCTTTTGTTTTTGGTCCTCAAGTTGCCTCTGGTTAGGGTATCTGCCGTCCTGAGGATAGATTTCATTTTTTCCATCGAGATAGCTATATGCAGCATGATTAGCATGCTACTGTATGTCAAGCCCGCTCTTCAATAGTGGTCGGACCCAGCAGAGGCTTTAGGTTTGCAGTTTGCACCCAGACTTTTTGATTCGGTGAGAGGCAAAGAGCGTTGAGTAGCTAGAGGTTTGTCATTTGTGTCTATGACTGCTTCGTTTGTTCATCGCGTGACCCAGTACTGCGTTCCTAATTCTATTCTTATTTACCCCAGTACTGAGCCACAGATGATGTCTTCTCACTAACTCAGGTTCGTCGGGCTAGGAAGTGAGAGGTTTGGCTTGTCAACTTCAGATGTTCTTGACACATGACTGGAGACTCTCGTTGGTTCTCTTCCCTAGTTTGAGCTCTAGGTGATGAGACCATCACCTTTGGAGACGCCTCATCTGGTTGAGTCATCGCTAAATGTATGGTGCACATTAATGATTCTTTTATTCTTAAGGATGTTGCCTTAGTGAGTACGCTGCATTATAATTTGCTATCAGTTTCTCAGCTTACTGATGATGATTAGGAGGTAAGCTTTAAGAAAAATGCTCGCAAAATTCTTGATTCTTCGGGGGGTCTAGTTTGTAGGGTTTCTAGATTTGGGAGGATCCTTCGTGTTAATTTTATTGAGTCTTCAGGTGATTCTCTCAGGTGCTTAGTTGCTTCAGAGTCCTGTGATCTCTCTTTTTGGCATAGGAGACTTGGTCACATTGGCTTTGATCATTTGACCCGAGTTAGCGGCCACGGTCTCATACGTGGTCTGCCCAAGCTCAAGATGGTCAAAGACTTAGTTTGTGCTCCTTGCCAGCATAGCAAGATGGTCAAAGACTTAGTTTGTGCTCCTTGCCAGCATAGCAAGATGGTAGCAGCTTCTCATCCCCCAGTCAATATGACTATGACCGATGCACCAAGGCAGCTTCTTCATATGGACACTGTTAGTCTAGCTAGAGTAGAGTCCGCAGGTGGGAAATGGTTTGTTCTTGTCGTGGTTGATGGCTTCTTGAGATTCTCTTAGGTGTTTTTCTTAGCTTTGAAGGATGAGACTTTTAGTCATTTTCGGGGTTTATTTGGTAGGTTGTTTGTTGAGCTCCCTGGTGCCTTACGAGCGAGCCGCAGTGACAATGGCACAGAGTTTAGGAACTCTTACGAGCGATCCAACGTGGTCGTAACCACCGTGGTCATAAGCAACGTCGTCGGAACCAACGTGGTTGTAACTGACATGGTTGTAATCACCGTGGTCGAAACCAACATGGTCGAAACTGTCGGGACCCGGAGTAACGACTCCAGAACCCTCTGTGTAAATCGCACTAGTCCAGGATCAGCTAGTGCACACAGTGATAACAGGGATACATATCAAGCACAATGACAAACTTTATTTAACTGAATATGGGCCTGATGGCCAAAGTTTATATCAATGGTTCATAAACCAAAATTAAATATAAGCAGCGGAAGAAGCCCACTGAGCCTGCCCACAGGCAAACGATAGTAAGACGCGGCCTATACGTTCTGATCCTCACCGAAGTCGAAGCTGTCCTCTGAAAAAAAATGATGAATTGAGCGACATGAGTACATAAAGTACTCCACAAGTTACACCAGGAGGTTTAACAGAGTTGATGCATGCATATGGATTGACAAAAGAAGGCATAGTAAGGTTAGTTGTGCATAAAGCGAAATTGAAGTAAATACTGTAAGTAGATTCAAAAGCTGAATTTGATACAATAGATAGAAACAAGATTTTAACAAAATAATATCGTTAGTGCAGGCTCCGACCAAACACCAACATATCCACGGGCATCCCACCCGGACCATCTTTTCCAAAAGATACCATATGGATTCCATCCATACACTTTTAAAATCTCTCATGGATTCCATCCATCCACAAGGTTTTCACAAACCATTTTGAAAACCAAAGTCTAATCCATGAAAAACTTCACTCAGCTTGCCAATGACCGTGGGCATGGCTATCCAGGATAGGTTATACACTCTGCAGAGGTTGTACAGCTTTATCCACAAGACATGATCATCCTTTTTGCCACACGAGTTACACACTTCCTTAGGTGTGCGGCCAGGAGATCATGACAAGGCCTTTACAATGATCCGTTGTCAGCTTAATCACGCCGCCACTAAGGTTTCACCACAACATGAATCCACATGCTGGAGCCCCCTCTTGTGCCGTGTGAGACTTCTCACGGCCTACGCCGCGCTCACATTCAGCCTATAGCGAGATCATGTTGGAACTTCACAAATTATTCGGCCAGGTCTGTCCCATACCAGACTTGTGGTAGTACGAAAGGGCTTTGCAATAGTAGCTCACAGACCGGTCCTTAACTTGACTTAGGCACCAACCACATACCCCTTGTGCCTGACAATCAACATTGTGTCACCAAACAACAATGCATGCCAGCAAGCACCCACCACTCTAACCGTTTGCCTAAGTCTAAACCAAGATTTCATATTTTGTTTGGAAACATTTCATAATCATTCTTGACTCACCAAAGTCAAGAATACATTCGAAAACTTTAGCATTTTATGTGAAAAGGTATCCCAACCTATAATTATTCTAAGCATGGCTAAGCTTTGCTATAAAATGTCCAGTTAATACTAATGTACTAACTAGGTTTTCATCTAGGGTGACAAGGCATAGGAAGTTTAATGTCAAATTTGGCCATAAACAAAGGAATTGGGTATAACTAGAATTTAAATCGAATTTAAATTAGGTTTGAATAAAAGTACGCATGCATAATAATTTTGAAAACAACATAAATAATTTAAATTAGTGGGAGCAACATGATCAAAGGTGTAACTTGCCTTGCTCAAAGACTTGTGTTGCGAATCGTCGAAGTCGAACTCTCCGGAATAGTCGTAGTCTACACGCGAAGAACCAAACAAAATAAATCCAAATAAAACCCGAAAATTATAAAATATATATTGACGGATAGATTATGATATTAGATGAATTTTAGGAGAAATAATCAATAGATTCGGAGTTTATATGAGGGAGAACGAATATTTGGAAGTTTTGGACATCACATGAAATGATAACACATCCGAGACTTATCTTTTGAATAGTACCGTGTCGATTGGCTGTGAGGTGGCTGTCGTATGGGCAAAATCGAATCCTGGCGATGAGATGAAGGTGGTGACATGGATACGGCGACGAGGAACGGAGACGATACCATCGACGTTTGAACGGCGACGGTAGAGAGAAAGGAAAAACTTAATATCTTAGTGCTCGGTGAAGCGAATCTAAAACCATTTGAAATGTAACTACCTGGGATGGTTTGGCACAATATTACGTGAACGGATTGGGGAAAACACCACCGGATAGATGGGGACATGAGATGCCATTGGCAGCCATGGTGAGATGTCGGAGGCGAAAATTTGTGGAGGTTTTTTGGGGAAAAGGAAGGAAGCACGGCGTAGAACGCAGTGAGGCAAGTCTAAGAAAAATTACGGCATGGGCTAAGGCTTACCGGAGGCGACGAATCGACGTCGGGAGTCAAAAACGGCCATTTTCGCGGAAAGCTCAATTCCTGACAATTGGCTCCACGAAAAATTAAATAAAATGGTAAAAAAATTTCTTAAAGGTCAGGACACAATATGACGCGAACAAAAATCAAAGCGCTTACCAAAAAGAGGTGTACGCGCGAAGGTACAGTTTTAGTGTCTGGGCCTGACAAGGTTGACGAGGACTCGGGGGATCTTTAGGTGATGGCGATGGAAGCATGACGTAGAACGCGTCGAGGCAAACTCAACGGTACAGACGGTTCGGCCAAAGGATATCGAATGGTGGCGGAACACGACGGAAAAGACCTTTTGCGACTGTCGGTTTGACATCGGCATTCTGGACAAACGGAGAGGAGTTAACATGCAAGACTTGCGGCGAAACGAAGAGTAGAGCGTGGGGAACGTGATGCTCACCTTGGTTTTGGTCGGGCATGCACGGACGGCCGGTGGCGACGCGAGGAACGACGACGCACTCCAGCGAAGTTCCGGTGAAGGCGAGGTAAGCACCGCGTAGAACGCGATGAGGCGAATCCGGGGATGTGCTCAAAAGTGGCGGGCTCTACCGGACGAGGCGCAATAAGCCGCTTGGAACACAAAAGAAAAATTCCGATTGCGCTCAAGAGAAGAGGAGGGGACTTGATATTTTCGGGGTTGAGTGAGGATAAGGAGGGCTCACGGTGCTCCCTTTATAGGGGCGGGGAGGTCCGAGACGGAGATCAAGAGACCATATCCATCAATAGCATGGGTTAATTTCTCATGGAACGGCTCATGAATGAGGGGAAAACGGTAGGGAAATGAAAGAGTTTGATGAGAGGAGTTGAATGCAATTTATTTCGCTAAAAACCATTGAGAAAATCAAGAGATATGAGAGCTTCAAATTTGCGTTCATGGTGGCCATGCTCTGGACGAAACGCACGTTCGTGAGGAAGATAAATGGGAGGAGAGAGAAAACAGGAATTAAAATAATATATTTTTCTCCCAACAAAAATAATAAACTAAAATAAATTCGAAAAAAATTCAAGAAAATTCTACAAAAATCCTTGGAAAAACGAAAACACCAAATAAAATAATTTCGGATTTAATTGAGGTTTATTTTAACTATTTAAAATAGTTTTACTTTCTAAGCTTTAATTTAATCCACATAAATTCAAAAAAAAATTAAAATTTGAAAAGAGGATAGAAATAGATATATTGGGATTTTAGATGAATTTAGAAATTTGAATGGACTTAATCAGAGTTAAAATGAAGAAATACGAACTTTTGGAAGTTCGAAAAGAGAGAAAAAGAATAAACCGATTTTCAGAAATTATTTTTGAACTGAAAACCCAGATTATGATGTCATCAAGGGAAATGATTTTCATAGGAATTATTTTCTGTGGGAAAGGGATTTATATGTCAGGGTGTCGTCAGCAAAGATTTTGATTTTCTGGTCGAATTATTTTTCAACAGAACAAGGGTTTTATTCACTGACAGGTGGGACCGGCTTTTATGGACTGGGTTCATGGACCAAAGAGAAAGCTGAGGTGGCACACTTGGCTGGCGTAGCGCTTGTGTGGCTCATGGTTGCTGAGGTGGCGCACGGGGCTAAGGGCATCGGCGGATGGCGGTGCTGCTAGGGTCGGCGAGGGGTGCGTGAGAGGGAGGAAAGGCACGGGGAGTTCAGTGCACCTTGGCGTGACGCTCGGGAATGCTCGGTGGTGGCCGGCACGAGGATGCAGGGGCGGCGGAGTGAGGGCGTTGGCGGCGGGGCTCTTCGACGGTGGATTCGCTCGGTGGAGGGGCGGGGATGCGCGCACAGGCCTGGAGAAGGTGGAGGTGATGGACGGCTGTCGGTTACACCGAAGTTAAGGTCGGTGCAAAGGCAAGTAAAGAGGGTGGTAAGTGAGGTTTAAAGTGGGGAAATGGTGGAGGTTGAATGCGGGTGTGATTAGGCTTTCAATTGTAGCAAATGCTTGGGCTAACGAGAATAAACGACCAAATTTAAGAGCTCAGGCGGGGCATAAATGGCGGCGGTGGAAGGTTGAAGAAGGCAAGGAGAAAGAAGAAGCTGACAAGTGGGGTTGGGCTATCGGCGAGAGAGAAGAGAGAGGAGGAAGGTGCGGATGGTCGGATGAATGCCACGAGGCGAAAGAGAAATCAGGGCCATCAGATTAAAACGAAAAGGTAAGTGAAGGCAGGTGGCTGAGATTAAACCGGGCGAGGATGGATTGAATCAGGGAGCGACACGTGTTGGCTGAGGAGAGAGGTTGAGGATTAAATTTGATTTAGATTTTCAGAAACATTAGGAGGGTTTAAAAATACTTAGAAAAAAATATTTTCAACTTAAAGTTAGTCTTTTAATTTTTACAAAAATACTTTTTAGCTTTGACATTGATTTTTAAAATTCAGCAAAGCACAGAAAAACCAAATAAAAGCCAATTGCTTAAAATAATTAATTTGAACTAGGATTTTATAGAAATTCAAAATACTCTGTATTTAATAATATTTTTAAGTTTTTAGTTAAATTACTTTTAAGAAAAGCCTTTTGAAAAAAACAGACGAATAAAATCTCCAAAATTCAGGCAACCAAAGAACACTTGATTTTATTTTAAATTAAATTAATTTTTAACTAATTTTTTTACTAAAATTATTGAAATAAACAGCTGGGCTGTTACAGAAACCAACGTGGTCGAAACTAGCGTGATCCTAGCCCATGTGGTCATATCAACGTGGTCGAACGCCAATGTTGTCGAAGACCTACGTGGTCAATACCAACGTTGTCGATGTTTAATGTGTGTTCGAAAGACCAGTGTAGTTCAGGACCAATGGATAGTCGGAAACCAGCGCTTGTCGAAGACCGACATGATCGCAAACTACGTGGTCAAAGACCAATGTGTGGTCGACACCACCGTAGCCAATAACCAAGGTGCACACAAAAAAACACATGCAGTTGAAAACTAGTATGTGGTCGTAATAGTTCAGAATGTGACCAAGAGATCTATGACCATTGAGTGATCGAAACCATATGCGATCATAAACGACTAGAGGTTGCAGAGCAGTCGAGCGACCACACGACTTAGAACCATTGGACAATAGAAAGCAAATGTGGTCATAAACGACTGGAAGTACCAGAAGCACCTAACCGAGACCATCAGCTCTAAAAACATTAAATCTTTTGATTCAGAGATCAAATAGCCATGGAAATTTGTACGCAAGTAACTTAAGGTCTCAGGAAGCTGATCCTATCTTGGATTGAAAACTTAGTAAGCGAGTTGAAACCTTTTTGACGTAATAGAGACTTGAGATCGAATAGATGAGCTGACCATGCTCGTGGGGAGATAATAGCCAAGATGGCTTTCAGTACAATCCCACATGTCACAGCAAGCAGCTACATCGGAGAAATCAAATCAAAACTCTTGGATCAAGAACAGATCAAGAGAGAAGAGAATGATTCTCAAATCAGAGCATTCATGAGACGTGGTCGAATACCATCAAAGCACTCGTAATAGACTGCGGTCGTAAACAACTCGAAAGGCAGTGGGGGTACACGACCACGAGATCTACGATCATTGAGCAATCGGAAACAAGTGCGGTCAAAATCAGATGCGATGCAATCTGAGTCTTGATAGTGGTCGAAATTTTAAGCGATCATAAATTATTCAAAAGAACAGAGGAAGGCCTGTGAGGCGCACGACTGCAAGATCCAGATTCCAAAGAAATTTTGATCCGAAGATCAACTGGCCAAGAAACTTGTGCACAGCAAGATTAAGGTCTCAAGAGATTATTCTAATCTTTAATTGAAAACTTATTAACTAGGTTGAGACCTTATTGTGATTTGATCAAGAACACACATGAACTAAGTTCAAGAACTGAAATCGTTGATCAGAACCGCTCGTGGGTCAAAGAGAGCTAAGATGGCTTTGGTTATATTCCCACCTGTCACTGCGATTCAGAGCATCAATGAGATCAAGCCAAGAACACCTCCAGATCAAGAAGAGAGAGGAATCTCCATATTAAGAAGAGAGAGGAACAGAATGAAGAACACTAAGAAAGAACCAAACCGAAAAACTCAGAATAGGGTAGACTAAAACAGAAAGATACACAAAAGAGTAGACCAAAGATTGCTGGATTTCTCACTTGAGATAATGGTTTCACAGCCACTCCCCTCGGGAAGACCAAGCTCTAAGCCTAGAGCCAACACTCACACTCTAACCTAATTCCCATGGGAGAGAGAGGCGTCAGCCACCAAGGCTTGACCAACCTTCTTATCCCTAGCTCTTGCCTCCCCTCCCCTTTCTATAGGCTCACCAGCAAACCCTAGACCTTAATGGATCCTACCATTAGTCCAACCGGGGATAACTTGTTAACCCTACCTAACACCGGGTTTTAATTACGCATGCTTCTCAAAGCAGCTTACGTGTGGCCCCAATGACTTTCCGTCAAGCTCTCATGCATCCGGATCCCAACAAACTGTCCTCGCTTGCAAACGACCCAAGTCACTTGGCGCACTACGTGTTTCTCCTCACGCATGACGGCACCTGGCATCCTTGACCGTTTGGACCTTGACTCCTCCCTGAGCCTAGTCCCGGTCCACCTGGCCGTTGCCCGTCATGTCCACCTCTGGTAGCTCCCACTCCGGTTCCTCGTCATCCTGGCTTGTAACCACCTCACCAACCTCAATCATCTTCGGCGTCTCCCTGACCATTTTGGACCTCAACACCTTCTTGTGCCTAGTCCCGGTCCTCCTACACCTCACCATGATCTAGCTCTGAAGTCCTGCAACCAACACCTATAGGCAAACCATCACGTAGCACCGCACCGTACATAAAAATCATCAATTTGAATAGTCAAAAAGTATGCACCAAAAATACTGATTCTAATCCTAGAACCAAGCAATAACCTCATGTGCACAAAGCAACAAACACCTTGGTCAACCCTAACCAAAACACCAACAATTCTAGTGAACAAAATCAGCACAATGACGGGTCTAATATGCCTTACGAGTACTCAGATGCACAAGAAATATGGTACTCGAAGCCTAGAAGGTCCTTCCAGCAGCCTACGACTACACTACAATCTGCTACGACCATCAAATGCACAGGCATACAGAATGCTATGACTATTCAACAGAAGCTATGACTACCACAATGATTGCTACGACCACTGCTTACATCGGCTACAACTATCGATCGCTATGGCTTACGACTACCAACAACGCAGCTTACGACTGCTGATAATGACCAGGTAGTAAGCTACGACCATCGACCGTAGGCTACGGCTATTACTCACAACAGCTGGTCGCTATGACTTACGACTATCGATCATAAGCAGGCAGAGTGCTACGACTATCGACCACAGCTACGACTATCGATCACGATCAATAGAAGATACGACCATCGATGACCCCAAGGTAGTTCTGCCGATCAGTCCTGCCAACCACAAGCCATAAAAACGCCTGCCGACCACCAAGTCATAAGAGCACTGCCGACCACAAGTCGTAAAAGCACCTGCCGACCACCAAGTCGTAAGAGCACCACCGACCACCAAGTTGTAAAAGCGTCTGCAACCACCAATTCGTAAAAGCGTTTGCGACCACCAAGTAATAACAGCCTCTGCGACCATAAGTCTTAAAGGCCTATGTTGACCACCAAGTCGTAAGACCTCTGCGACCATAAGTCGTAAAGGCCTCTGCTGACCACCAAGTCGTAGGGTTGCATGATGCATGTCTTGCTAATGTAGGTCAAGCTGTAAAGAACTTATATCTGAAAATGAATTCTTTGTCTTTGGATGTGTGCAGGATCGCTTGGAGTCAACGATGGTGATCGGGGCTAGGCTCATAGAGCAGTTGAGGCCCAGAACGACTAAGGATACTGGGTGAGATGGTGAGCTTAAGCATGGCACGAGAAAGGTGGGAACGTTGAAGGCGAGTTTGAACAGCGGGATGACACCAGGTGGCTTGCATGGGCCAAGTAAACCGTGGTTCGGTGGAACTGAGACGAGAGAAACTTGGTGGCACGTGACAAGCTAATGGTGTACCCACACGTGGCAAGTATAGCGTTTGCTTGCAAAGGAAGGTGATGACTGGGTCAATGAGGGGCATTTCGATGATTTGAACAAAATTCCAGAAACCAACTTGGATCAAAACCATGGTGCATGGACGATGTGTTGGAGAGTGGTTTAGGTCAAGATGGAGCTGACAGATCAAGGCTAAGGATTTAGCGGATGAACCCTTGTGTGCTTTGAAAAGCGTGCATAAGTGGACTTGAGAGAGTAAAATTCATGTGTGTAGGATTAACGGGTTTTCCCCATTGTAATAGTGGGTAGGGCCCAATTTGGAAGGGTAGGTGGTTGGTTGATCACCTATAAAAGGGGTGGGGATGGAGGCATATGGGGTTAACCATCCCACCTCTCTCTTATTTTAGGTTTAGGGTTTTCAGGTTGGAGCACATGATGTGCTCTTGGTCCTCCTAGATGGAGTGGCTGTAGACTCAATCATCAGAGCAATACATCAATCTTTGATCTACTGCTTGTGTATTATTGTCTGGTTAGTGTTGAGTTGGCTTGGGTTTGGTTCGTCTGTTTCTCTATTTCTTCTATGTTCTTTGGTTGTTTCTTTCCCTTCTTAATCTGAGAGAAGTTCTTGCTTGTCTTGTTGATGATCTGACTTGTTGGGTGTTGAGGAATCATACTCAAAGCTATCCTGGCTATTTTATTCCCACGAGCATGGTCTGACTATCTTTACGATCACACTATTTGTTCTGTGCACACTCGGTTAATTCACAAAAAGCTCTCAATTTGCTTGCTAAGTTTTCAATCAAAGATTAGAGCAGTGTCAGACCCGATTTTTTTAATCCAGAATCCCCTGTGAAACTCCGCATTATTCCTTGGATCAGTAGATAGTGCTCACGGGTACATTGCTGCATCATCTCATACATCGCATGAAGCATAATTGTAGGACCGAAATGGCAACAGAGGGGGGGGGGTGAATGGTGCCTTCAAAACTCCCCAAGTACTCACACAGCAAATCGAGTGAAAGAACTAGTTTCTCCGATCGAACACACGTGGTCGTAAGCCAATTGATGGTCGAACACCACGTGGTCGAACACTTGCCCAAGCTGACAAAAGAAATCAAACAGAGATAACTGAGAGGAAGAACCAAGAACAGAAGGACTCGAGGCGCACAATCATCCGGTAAAGTGAACTTCTCTAATTCGACTCCTGCTCTCGGGAATGAACTGGCCAAGTGGCCTTGAGACAGATTCCCAGTTCTGAGCTAAACAAAGCACACAAAGACGAAAGCAGACTCACGAAGAAGAGAGGAGAGAAAAGGATAGCAAGAAGTTCAAGCTCTCAAAACAGATGGCAAACAAGTCAATCACAACATCTCAAGACGACAAAAACAAATAGAGGAAGAGAGATGAATGATTGATAATGGAGGTTTCTGACCACTCCAACTGGGAGATACATGAGCACACTGCTCCATCCCGAGAACCCACACACTCACAAATAACAACGGAAGAACAGAGCAACTCGGGATCAGAATCTCACAAGTACCGAGCTCTACCCTCTCTATTTATAGCCACACACTCATACACCAAAGAGGGGGAACCCGCAAACCCCACCTAACACCGGGTTTTCAACTCACTTTACCCACTAGCGAACGAGCTCCGGTGCTTTACCCGTTACACCCAACGGCTCCACCGCTTTGCCGTTAGCGCCAACAACTCCTGTGCATTGGCAGACACACTTCCTTTGCAGCTTTCGCATTTCTCCAAAATGCCACTCCACCGCCTTCCCGGAAGCTTCCTCCGCCTTGTCGTCCAAGCTTGCAACCACCTCGCAAGACTAGGTCTCCTTCGGCTTCCCGGTCGTTCGGACCTCGACATCCCCATGTCTAGTCCCGACCACTCCAAGCCTCATCAAGACTTGTCTCCAAGGTCCTCTCGCAGCTCGGCTCCGGTTCCTCATCTCCTCGGCTTGCAACCACCTCACGGACCTCATCGTCTTGAAGACTTCCGGCCGCTCTTGACCTCAAGACCGCCGCGTGCCTAGTCTCGGCCCTCCATGCTTCGCCACGACTAGTCTCAAGGTCCTGCAAACATCACGGATAAGCAAACCATTACATAGCACCGCACAACACAATGTGTCAGACATCTGCATAAAAGGAACTCAAAACATGCTTCACAAGGTCGTACATTCACTACGATCGGTCAAAAATACTTAAACATTATTTCTCAAGACCTACGATCGTTACCATAGACCATCGACCACGGTGGTCCTTACGACCGCTTTAAAGCTTGCTACGACCATCACAAGTTTCAGTTCCAACTTACCCGACCAAGTTGTACCAACTTATGACTGGTCGAAACCATAGATCAAGACTTTCTTAAGTCCTACGACCACATCTCAAGATGATACGATTATCTCAGAAGTCCATACGACCGGTTCCCAGAGACTACGACCAAAACCAGAGGTTCCATCATGGTCGAACCACTTTCCGACCACGTTCATCGCTTTCACCGTGGTGAAACCCTTCGATCACGTCACGACTTGGTTCACGCGTGGTCGAAGCCCTTCCAACAACGTTTGAACACTTCCGACCGCAGTCGCCCACTTGCGACCACGCTCCAAGCTCGTCTGACCGCATCCGACCGAGCTACGACCATGTTCGCCCATAACGTGGTGAAACCCGCTTCGTTCTTAGGAAGTGAAGTCTGCGACAACGTGGTCGTATGACGCTTTCGACCACCGACTACGCCTTACGACGCGTTACTGCGGCGGTGTGGTCGTGGCGCGCTTCGACCACGACCAAATGTGGTCGTACTGGCTTCGACCACGGCCAAAAACAGGCGTGACTTCCACGGTGACCTACGACCAAGGTCGAGTGGTCGTAACGCCATGTGGTCGTCATGACCTTCCGACCACGGCGAAAGAGTAAAACATTGTTTTCCGGCTTTCATTGCGATAGAATGGTCATAAACAACCCGGTGGCTCCGATTGACGACAATAAGTTCATAACCTGCCCGACGGGCTTCGACCACAACCAATGTGGTCGTAAGAGCCTCGACCACGATCGAAGCTTACGACTTTGCCGGAAGCGATTCCGATCACTTCTAAGGCTATGACTTGGCAGGAAGTGCCCAACCCAAACTCAAACTTACTAAAACAAGAGTCAATTACTCATCACAAACATATGGTCACCTCCACATGGACTCTCAATCTCCCCCTTGATGAGTATATTGACAAACCCAGAAAAAACAAGAAGAAGAGTTTGAGTTTTAAGAATCCAACATGGTCCAAAGAAAGAGAATGGAGCTAATGACCATGTCGACAGAAGGAACACTAGAGCAACAACTGAAAGAGAGCAAATTGTTCTCCAAAGCTCTAAAAAGATCCCGACTAGCTTTTTCTACACTAGCTTTTTCTACCACTATTCTCCCCCTTTTGGCAATAAACACATCAAGATGCAATAGAGAGAATATGACATGACAATGGATGAAATGGCTGAAGTTTGATTATTCTAAGCAGTTAGAGCCATGAGAATTATCCATAATGACCAACAAGTACTACACCAAGCCATAACTCAATAAACCGCTATCTAGATCATGGCAACATATATATTAGCCAGCGAGAACACATGGATGACAATCTGAAATATAGTGCTGTTTGTGATCAAGTCAAGTCATCAATGAGCAAAGTCCAGCTAGAGATATCCAAGGATGATGCAGGCCATGTCAATAAGCTAAGCGTAACTAAGAAGCTCAAATTGAGGCCAAAAAGAGTGCTACAAGTCCGAGAATGAAGCATTTGTTGAAGTACTTGATTCTTGTTGTGGCTTAAGCAAATTGAGCACAAATGACATATTTTCTTTTAAAGCGAAGGTTGTTGACAACCAGATTTTTGTTTTGTCATGTGCTAGACCTCAAGCCTTATGCAACTATTCCAAGCGATAAGCTTAAGAAGATAGTCTAGGTCATCCAAAACTCCCCCTAAGTTCATGCCAAGTGCAATGGCAAGCCGTCTCATAGGAGAGAATTGGTGAGATCAGTTTTTTCGCACAAAAGAGATCTTTTTGCATTTTTAACATGTAGTACTAACTTATGCATCATCAAAAGACTACAATAGCTCAATCTAAGGCTCGATAGAGATTCAACGCTCAACTTAGCCTATTTGACATGGCATGAATCATAAAAGGATAGCTAAAGCAAGACTAGACTCAAATGCGAGCATGACAAGTTTTAATTCAAGTTGAGCAATTTTAATTAACTTATCATGGCAAAAGCAAGTCTACACATATGAAGTCATGATAAATCTAGCAACTGAAGCATAAATCATGGCAAGGTGTAAATCATTAAAGCATGTCATAACAGGTTAATAATCAAGGCTCAATGCAGATTGATTATAATGCGAAATGCTGAAAATGCATGAAATCCAGCTCCCCCTCAACATGAGATGCAACTTTTAGTTCAAGTTAAGTTAGGTCAAAATTAAGCTCCAGAAGCTCCCAAATGAACTCCCCCTGAACGAAAGCAATAAAAATGAGAAGTGGCAAAGAAAATCCAAGCAGGCGATCCTTAAAGCATAGATAAGATATAGAGACAATTATGGCTCAGATCGACTCTCATCTACCCCATATGACTCGGGACAATCGGCTATGATAAATCACATACTAGAGAGCAAACATGTACCCTGTCTACCCGAGGATGGCCCAACCCTCGCTAGAGCCTACAAGAAGTGAGTGAGCTCGACCTAGTGAGATAAGAAGCAGCTAATCCTGGAAGCACAAGATAAGAGTTAGAAGTCTAAGAATCTCGGCAAGAGAAGCACTCTAGCCTATGCTGGAAGGACTAAACCCAAATGCACCCCGAGTGCAATGCAACAGAAATGAGACAGAAGCATAAACAATAGTAAAGCAGTAAAGCCCAAAGCTCCCCCTCACTACAGTCCATAAGGACAAACCACCCCAAGCTCTCCCGTAGAGCTGAAAACCTCGAACTATCCAATGGCTTGGTGAAGATATCAATAACCGGTGGTCACTCTTCACAAACCGAGCACTATATCGCCCTTCTCTACATGGTCTCTAAGGAAGTGATAGCGAATATCAATATGTTTAGTCCGGAGTGCTGCATCGGGTTTTTAGCAATGTTAATCGCGAAGTGTTATCACAAAAAGTGGAACATCGTCTATGACCAACCCAAAGTCCCGCAGGTCGAGACCATCCAAAGAACACAGCTACAAAGGTGGCCGCAGCAACGTACTCGGCCTCTGCGGTGGGTCGTAACACCGATCGCTTCCTCGAAGACCAGGAACGAGAGAAGTGCCAATGAATTGCCAGTGCTTGGAAGTGCTCTTCCTATCTATCCTACACCGGTGAAGTCCGCATCCAAAAGGCTCGTGGAAAGACAGATGAGGAAGAGTACGGATACCATAGTCAATGGTAGCTCGAAGGTACCGAAAGATGCGCTTCACCGCCGACGATGAGATACGCGAGGAGAAGCTCAACGAGCACACGCACACACCGAGAAGTGTATGTCCGGTCTCGAGGCGATGAGGTAAAGAAGGGAGCCGATCATACTTCGAACTCTTTCGATCAATCGCTCGCCATCCTCATCCAGGTCAAGATAGGTTTGTCGAAGCCATGGGAGTTGACACCGCTTACCATCACTCATATCGAGCGCGCCAGAGGTCACGAGTGTACTTTCCTTGATGAAGAAATGTACCCTCCCGAGTCTGCTTAATTTGGAAGCCAAGGAAGAAGGTCAACTCACCCATCATACTCATTTCAAACTCGGTGCTCATGACATCCGAGAACTGGGAAACCAGAGTATGGGAAGAACCGCCAAAGATAATGTCATCGACATAGATCTGGACGAGCAGAAGGTCAGCGCCAAGCCGGCGGATGAACAAGGTCTTATCAACTTTACCCATTTCAAACCCATGACTCAACAAGTAGGACTTAAGCCTCTCATACCAAGCCCTGGGGGCCTGCTTAAGTCCATACAACGCTTTGGAAAGCTTAAAGACATGGTTTGGGTATTTGGGGTTTTCGAAACCAGGAGGCTGTCGGACGTAGACCTCTTCCTCAATAAGGCCATTGAGAAAGGCACTCTTGACGTCCATCTGGTAAAGCTTGAAACCCTTAGAAGCTGCAAAGGCAAGCAGGATTCTAATGGCTTCAAGTCTAGCTACAGGGCAAAGGTCTCCTCGAAATCTAGACCTTCAACACAGGAGAACCCCGAGCAACCAGTCTAGCCTTGTTTGAATAACCACTCCATCCTCGCTCGCTTGTTCTTGAACACCCACTTAGTCCCAATAATATTGTGACCTCGCGGGGGCTCGACAAGCGACTGACCTTGTTCCTTTCAAATTTTCTAGCTCCTCATGCATGGCATTGACCCAAGACTCATCGATAAAGCATGAGAAACATCCTTGGGCTCAAAGGAGGCAATGAAAGCAGAATGGAGAGAATTGAGATAAGCGATTTTGAGCGGGTAACACGCTCGAAGAGGTCTCCAATGATCCGCTCAAGGATGGTCTTTTGAATGTGTCTAGGAGGTCGGGGTGAGATGAAGAGGTGGCCTCTACCTCGTGAGTAGACGAAGTAGGAACAGAGCCACCACTCCGTAATAGCGAAGGCAAGGGTGATCGCCTCGAGGTGCGGTTGAAGACGGCACCTCCGGGGTGGATGAGGGCAGGATTAGGTAGACAACCGTCGTCTCCATCATCCTCATCATCCACAAAGATGGTCTCGGACTGCTCTAAAGAACACGAGATATCGTGGCCTAGTCCCCGGACTAGCCTCATCGAAGGTCACCTCACAGTCTCTACCATTTTACTAGACTCGCGCCTCGGACCCTATAAGCCCGCGAAGAAGGTGAGTAACCTAGAAAGATCCCATCACAGAACGTGATTCGAACTTGTCTAGGTTCCCGGACTTCAAAACAAAGCACTTGCAACCAAACACGCGAAAATGAGAGACGCTAGGCTTTCGCCCATATCTCACTCATAAGAAGCGGTGCAAGTGTGCCCTCGAAAAACACGATTTGAGACATGGCACGCGGTGGCTATAGCCTCACCCAAAACTTCCGCGGTGTAGAGTACTCATCAAGCATCGTCACGCCATCTCGACCAAGGTACGGTTCTTCCTCTCTACAACGCCATTCTGTGAGGGACGTATGGAGAAGAGAACGTGCTCTACACCTATCTCACCACGAAACTCTCAAAGTAGGAATTCTTGAACTCCGTGCTATTGTCATCGCGGATCGCTCGTAAGGCACCCGGGAGCTCAACAGAAGCCTCATGAAAAGACCTCGGAAATGCGAAAATGTCTCATCCTTCGAGGCTAAGAAAAACACCCAAGAATACCTCGAGAAGTCATCGACCACAACAAGAACATACCACTTCCATCCTGCTTGATCGCACTCGAGCTGGTCCAAGCGTGTCCATGTGGAGCAGTGTCGGTGCATCGGTCATAATAATTGGGACCGAGGGTGAGAAGCGGCAACCATCTTGCCGTGCGGCATGGAGAGCAAACAAGATCTTTGACCATCTTGAGTTTAGGCATACCACGAATGAGATCGTGGCGCTAACTCGGGTCAAATGGTCAAATCCAATATGACCAAGTCTCCTATGCCGTAAAGAGAGGTCGCGGGACTCGAAGCAACTAAACACCGAGAGGATCACGGAAGACTCGAAAAACAGCACGAAAGATCCTCCCATAACGAAATCCATAAACCGGACTACAGAAGAATCAAGAATTTTACAAGCATTTTTCTTAAAGCTCACCTCGAAATCATCATCGGTAAGCTGAGAAACTGAAAGCAAATTGTACTGCAGCTTACTAACCAAGGCTACATCTTTCAAAATGAAAGAATCATTAATGCGCACAGTACCTTTGGCGATGACGCGCCTGTAAGAAGCATCTCGAAGGTGATCGTCTCATCACACGGAGCACGGGCAAGGGAAGAAAACCAATGGGAGTCTCCGGTCATATGACGAGAACACCCGGAGTCTACAAGCCAAACCTTTCCCTTCCCTGCCCGGCGAACCTGAGTCAAACAGAGAGTAAAGTCTCAGTACTGGGATAAATCAAGAGTGATTTTGGCACCCAATACTGAACAACACGTCGAGCGATGAAGTAGTCAAGCACGATCGACCTCTATCTACCCTACGCTCTCGTGACTCAAAGAAGCGTAAGGTCCGTGAGCGGACTGAAGGCTGCGCGGGTCCGATCGCTACGGAGAGCGAGTCGAACACCGCAACATCTTGATCACACCGCGGGTAGCTATCTCGATGGAAGAAACGAGATCTATCCTCAGGACGGCGGAAGACACGATCAGAGGCAGCATGAGGATGGAAAACAGAAAACTCGGAAAAACCAAGTCCTCTATGCTACCTAAACTCCGCAACAGGAGCAAACCTAGACCTCGTGTTGGTCTTAGGTGTACTTAGAATCTGGGGCTGACCCTGAATACCCCTAAGAGACTCAACACGGTCTCTACGCGCGATCTTGGCGCGCCTGAAGCATCTCTCGATCGAGTGCCCATCCTTCTGACAGAGCGTACAGTGGTACTTCACCTTCGAGAGGTGGGAGTAGCGCGAAGAGGCTTTGCCTTACGAGAGGCGAAGCAACGGTGGAATCACCTTGCATGTCGAGATCCCTTGACAAAGCCCGCGATTTGAATTTAACCTCGTCGGACACAGGCTCAACCTCGATCACACCTCCTAGGATGGGTCTGAGAATAGCAGGTGGATGCTTCCTCATGTCCTCATAAAAATCATATCCTAGACCTTGATTAAATCTGCAAATTTTAGACTGGTCCAGAATAAGATTAAGCTTCTTTTTGCCACCTACAAATCTCTCGAGAGTGTTCATAAGATACTGACACTCCCGAAAGAGAGAGGTGCAGGAAGAGCAAGGAGAAGAAGGAACAGCAGGGGGTAAGGGAGCAGATGAAGAACCAATAGCAGAGGTACAAATGGCTTGTGCACGCATAGCCGACTCAGAATGGACAGTCCTACTGCTAGCAGGTTGGTTCACGTCGCTAAGCGTCTCAACCTTACCCTGGGGCTTCTCTCCCTTCTCAGCACAGACAATACAAGCAGATGGTGGCTTCTCTAGTAGGTCCTTGGTTAGCTTCACACATTTCTCATCCAATGCAACCAAGTCAGATTTTAGTTTGTTACAATTAATGCATGGTGAGCTAACAGGGTCCTTAGAAGCATACTGAGCCAACTTCCTATCATGATCAATCATTTCTTGAAATGTTTAGAGACGACTTCAAGTTCAGCGATTAACTTAGGACAGTTCAAACATGAATCAATCGGCTCAAGCAAAGAAGCTTGTAGTTCAGCAATTTTATGATCTGCCTGCTTTAAGTTCATTTTCAAGTTATTGCACTTTTCACAAGACTCGGGCAGATCAAAGAGCATGGCATAAGGTCCTCTAGCAAGAATGTCCTCAACCTCACATGAGGTGGGAGAAGTAGTCTCATCGATAGTAAGTAGAGTAACACCATCCTACTCAATTCTAACTCAGCAAGCGACTAACATTCTCCACCTTAAGCACATCAAGCTCGGAAGACAAACTATCATGAGAGGTCCTTAGTTTCTCCATGTCTCCAAGCAAAGCACAAGATGTATCACAATCGTCACGGAGGAGCGGATGTAAGTGAAGTAAGCTCCGTGATAGTCTGTCTACTTCCTTCTCTAACTCGGTACACCTAGCCCTAGCTCTAGCATGAAAACCTCCTAGCTTAAGAAATGCTTGATTGAGCTGGTCGTAGGTGGGGCATACCTCGTCCGAGTCGGAGTACAGCTTCATTGTCGAAGTTCGCCCTCGAGGGCCATGAAGCACATGCCGGAGAAGTCGTCGCCGCCATCCTTGGGCTCTTGGTCACCCGTCCCGTCGTCGTCGCTCCATCCCTCCACCTCGCTGAGGTCGAGGTCGCCGGCGGTGAGGACGCGGTGGAAGAGCTTCTTGGCCTTCCCGGTTGCGGAACTTCTTCTTTCCTTGAGCAGTCTTGAGGGCTTCGTGTTGCGATTCTTGTCGGTGTAGTCGTTCTTGCCCGAACCGCCGTAGTCACCTTTGCCCTTTCCCGCCTGGGCGCTTTGCTCGGATGTGGTTGGGGCCACCACACTCGGCAAATCACGGGCCCTCCTCTCTTTCGTCCCTCCTCCCCTTGTAAGCATGGGAGAATCTTGAGCAAGGAGGGCTAGTTGCTCATCCGCAGTCGCTCTAAGCGATCATCGCTTATGTCACGAGAGCAGCAAGGAGAATCCGCAAGTAGACTCGTAAGAACCGAAGCCAACGTGGGATCGGTGACTAGGGCCATCGATCGTGACTTCAACTTGCGAGAGACAATGTCAATCTCGTGAGTCTTGAGGCGCGAGTACAACGCATCAAGAGTCAAAGTCGAGAGGTCCGTGGTGTCCTTGATGGTAGTCACCTTCATCTCCCAAACACGAAGGTCGAGTGCAACGAGCATCTGTCGAGCGTTATCCGAGTCGAGTGCGTGAGACCGACCGCCGAGGTTGCTCGAAATCTTATGAAAACGCCGCAAAACACTCATCCAAAGACTCACCAGCAAGCATCTCAAACTTGTTGTAGTCGCGCTTGAATCGTCCTGTCTCACCGCCTTAATCGGGTGGTGCCCTCATGGTATGCATCGAGGGTCTCCCGGATATCAAGGCGGACGAAAGATGAGATATGCGGTCAAACTCGCTACGACTCGGGCCCGGATTATGATGTTCCTTGCCTTAGCGCTTGCCTCAACATCATGCATATTTCCAGCATTAATGTTCTCATCGGCGGGAACAACAAATCGACCTTCACCTTCCACCAAATGGCATACCCCGAGCTGGATGTATGTTTCCATTCGGCTCTTCCAGAAGGGGTAATCCAGGCCATCAAAGACGGGAGGCTTGGTCGAGTACTTGTCCGTCGCCATGGCTCTTGAGACCGGTTAAGATCTATGAATTAGAGCTAACCGGCTCTGATACCAATTGTAGGACCGAAATGGCAACAGAGGGGGGGTGAATGGTGCCTTCAAAACTCCCCAAGTATTCAAACAGCAAATCGAGTGAAAGAACTAGTTTCTCCGATCGAACACACGTGGTCGTAAGCCAATTGATGGTCGAACACCACGTGGTCGAACACTTGCCCAAGCTGACAAAAGAAATCAAACAGAGATAACTGAGAGGAAGAACCAAGAATAGAAGGACTCGAGGCGCACAATCATCCGGTAAAGTGAACTTCTCTAATTCGACTCTGCCCTCGGAATGAATCGCCAAGTGGCCTTGAGACATTTCCGCCTGAGCTAAACAAAGCACACAAAGACAGCGGACTCACGAAGAAGAGAGGAGAGAAAAGGATAGCAAGAAGTTCAAGCTCTCAAAACAGATGGCAAACAAGTCAATCACAACATCTCAAGACGATGTAAAACAAATAGAGGAAGAGAGATGAATGATTGATAATGGAGGTTTCTACAGCCACTCCAACTGGAGATACATGAGCACACCCGCTCCATCCCGAGAACCCACACACTCACAAATAACAACGGAAGAACAGAGCAACTCGGGATCAGAATCTCACAAGTACCCGAGCTCTACCTCTCTATTTATAGCCACACACTCATACACCAAAGAGGGGGAACCCGCAAACCCCACCTAACACCGGGTTTTCAACTCACTTTACCCACTAGCGAGCGAGCTCCAAAGCTTTACCCGTTACACCCAACGGCTCCACCGCTTGCCCGTTAGCGCCAACAACTCTGTGCATTGGCAGAGACACAGCTTCCCTTTGCAGCTTTCGCATTTCTCCAAAATGCCACTCCACCGCCTTCCCGAAGCTTCCTCCCGCCTTGTCGTCCAAGCTTGCAACCACCTCGCAAGACTAGGTCTCCTTCGGCTTCCCGGTCGTTCGGACCTCGACATCCCCATGTCTAGTCCCGACCACTCCAAGCCTCATCAAGACTTGTCTCCAAGGTCCTCTGGCAGCTCCAGGCTCCGGTTCCTCATCTCCTCGGCTTGCAACCACCTCACAGACCTCATCGTCTTGACACTTCTGGCGCTCTTGACCTCAAGACCGCCGTGCCTAGTCTCGCCCTCCATGCTTCGCCACGACTAGTCTCAAGGTCCTGCAAACATCACAGACAAGCAAACCATTACATAGCACCGCACAACACAATGTGTACAGACATCTGCATAAAAGGAACTCAAAACATGCTTCACAAGGTCGTACATTCACTACGATCGGTCAAAAATACTTAAACATTATTTCTCAAGACCTACGATCGTTACCATAGACCATACGACCACCCCAGTGGTCCTTACGACCGCCTTAAAGCTTGCTACGACCATCACAAGTTTCAGTTCCAACTTACCCACCAAGTTGTACCAACTTATGACCGGTCGAAACCATAGATCAAGACTTTCTTAAGTCCTCGACCACATCTCAAGATGATACGATTATCTCGTAAGTCCATACGACCGGTTCCGAGACTACGACCAAAACCAGAGGTTCCATCATGGTCGAACCACTTTCCGACCACGTTCATCGCTTTCCACCGTGGTGAAACCCTTCTCGATCACGCACGACTTGGTTCACGTGGTCGGCCCTTCCAACAACGTTTGAACACTTCCGACGCGCAGCGCCCACTTGCGACCACGCCCAAGCTCGTCGACCGCATCCGACCGAGCTACGACCATGTTCGCCATAACGTGGTCGAAACCGCTTTCGTTCTTAGGAAGTGAAGTCTGCGACAACGTGGTCGTATGACGCTTCACCACCGACTACGCCTTACGGCCGCGTTACTGCGGCGGTGTGGTCGAATCGCCTTCGACCACGACCAAATGTGGTCGTATTTAGGCTTCGACCACGGCCAAAAACAGCGTGACTTCCACGGTGACCTACGACCAAGGTCGAGTGGTCGAACGCCATGTGGTCGTACACCTTCCGACCACGGCGAAAAGAGTAAAACATTGTTTTCCGCTTTATTGCGATAGAATGGTCATAAACAACCCTACTGGCTCGATTGACGACAATAAGTTCATAACCTGCCCGACGAAGCTTCCGACCACAACCAATGTGGTCGTAAGAGCCTCGACCACGATCGGCTACGACTTTGCCCGAAGGCGATTCCGATCACTTCTAAGGCTATGACTTGGCAGAAGTGCCCAACCCAAACTCAAACTTACTAAAACAAGAGTCAATTACTCATCACAAACATATGGTCACCTCCACATGGACTCTCAATCTCCCTTGATGAGTATATTGACAAACCTAAAAAAACAAGAAGAAGAGTTTGAGTTTTAAGAATCCAACATGGTCCAAAGAAAGAGAATGGAGCTAATGACCATGTCGATGTAAGGAACACTAGAGCAACAAGCGAAAGAGAGCAAATTGTTCTCCAAAGCTCTAAAAGATCCCACTAGCTTTTTCTACACTAGCTTTTTCTACCACTATTCTCCCCTTTTGGCAATAAACACATCAAGATGCAATAGAGAGAATATGACATGACAATGGATGAAATGGCTGAAGTTTGATTATTCTAAGCAGTTAGAGCCATGAGAATTATCCATAATGACCAACAAGTACTACACCAAGCCATAACTCAATAAACCGCTATCTAGATCATGGCAACATATATATTAGCCAGCGAGAACACATGGATGACAATCTGAAATATAGTGCTGTTTGTGATCAAGTCAAGTCATCAATGAGCAAAGTCCAGCTAGAGATATCCAAGGATGATGCAGGCCATGTCAATAAGCTAAGCGTAACTAAGAAGCTCAAATTGAGGCCAAAAAGAGTGCTACAAGTCCGAGAATGAAGCATTTGTTGAAGTACTTGATTCTTGTTGTGGCTTAAGCAAATTGAGCACAAATGACATATTTTCTTTTAAAAGCAAGGTTGTTGACAACCAGATTTTTGTTTTGTCATGTGCTAGACCTCAAGCCTTATGCAACTATTCCAAGCGATAAGCTTAAGAAGATAGTCTAGGTCATCCAAAACTCCCTAAGTTCATGCCAAGTGCAATGGCAAGCCGTCTCATAGGAGAGAATTGGTGAGATCGCTTTTTCGCACAAAAGAGATCTTTTGCATTTTTAACATGTAGTACTAACTTATGCATCATCAAAAGACTACAATAGCTCAATCTAAGGCTCGATAGAGATTCAACGCTCAACTTAGCCTATTTGACATGGCATGAATCATAAAAGGATAGCTAAAGCAAGACTAGACTCAAATGCGAGCATGACAAGTTTTAATTCAAGTTGAGCAATTTTAATTAACTTATCATGGCAAAAGCAAGTCTACACATATGAAGTCATGATAAATCTAGCAATGAAGCATAAATCATGGCAAGGTGTAAATCATTAAAGCATGTCATAACAGTTAATAATCAAGGCTCAATGCAGATTGATTATAATGCGAAATGCTGAAAATGCATGAAATCCAGCTCCCCTCAACATGAGATGCAACTTTTAGTTCAAGTTAAGTTAGGTCAAAATTAAGCTCCGAAGCTCCCAAATGAACTCCCCTGAACGAAAGCAATAAAATGAGAAGTCGGCAAAGAAAATCCAAGCGGGCGATCCTTAAAGCATAGATAAGATATAGAGACAATTATGGCTCAGATCGACTCTCATCTACCCCATATGACTCGGGACAATCGGCTAACAAGATAAATCACATACTAGAGAGCAAACACGCACCTGTGTCTGCCGAGGATGGCCCAACCCTCGCTAGAGCCTACAAGAAGTGAGTGAGCTCGACCTAGTGAGATAAGAAGCACTAATCCCGGAAGCACAAGATAAGAGTTAGAAGTCTAAGAATCTCGGCAAGAGAAGCACTCTAGCCTATCTTTGGAAGGACTAAACCCAAATGCACCCCGAGTGCAATGCAACAAAATGAGACAGAAGCATAAACAATAGTAAGCAAGAAAGCCCAAAGCTCCCCTCACTACACCCATAAGGACAAACCACCCCAAGCTCTCCTCAGAGCTGAAAACCTCGAACTATCCAATGGCTTGGTGAAGATATCACCAACCGGTGGTCACTCTTCACAAGCTGGAGCACTATATCGCCCTTCTCTACATGGTCTCTAAGGAAGTGATAGCGAATATCAATATGTTTAGTCCGGAGTGCTGCCTGGGTTTTTAGCAATGTTAATCGCAGAAGTGTTATCACAAAAAGTGGAACACCGTCATGACCAACCCAAAGTCCCGCAGGTCGAGACCATCCAAAGAACACAGCTCAAAGAATGGCCGCAACAACGTGCTCGGCCTCTGCGGTGGATCAGGCAACACCGATCGCTTCCTCGAAGACCAGAAGCGAGAGAAGTGCCAATGAATTGCCAGTCTTTGGAAGTGCTCTTCCTATCTATCCTACACCCAATGAAGTCTGCATCCAAAAGGCTCGGGGAAAGACAGATGAGGAAGAGTACCGATACCATAGTCAATGGTAGCTCGAAGGTACCGAAGATGCGCTTCACCGCCGACGATGAGATACGCGAGGAGAAGCACTGAACGAGCACACGCACACACCGAGAAGTGTATGTCCGGTCTCGAGCGATGAGGTAAAGAAGGGAGCCGATCATACTTCGAACTCTTTACGATCAACCGGCTCGCCATCCTCATCCAGGTCAAGATAGGCCGCCGAAGCCATGGGAGTTGACACCGCTTACCATCACTCATATCAAGCGCTTGAGAGGTCACGAGTGTACTTTCCTTGATGAAGAAATGTACCCTCCCGAGTCCGCTTAATTTGAAGCCAAGGAAGAAGGTCAACTCACCCATCATACTCATTTCAAACTCGGTGCTCATGACATCCGAGAACTGGGAAACCAGTATGGGAAGAACCGCCAAAGATAATGTCATCGACATAGATCCGACGAGCGGAAGGTCAGCGCCAAGCCGGCGGATGAACAAGGTCTTATCAACTTTACCCATTTCAAACCCATGACTCAACAAGTAGGACTTAAGCCTCTCATACCAAGCCACAGGGGCTGCTTAAGTCCATACAACGCTTTGGAAAGCTTAAAGACATGGTTTGGGTATTTGGGATTTTCAAACCGGGAGGTCAGTCGGACGTAGACCTCTTCCTCAATAAGGCCATTGAGAAAGGCACTCTTGACGTCCATCTGGTAAAGCTTGAAACCCTTAGAAGTCGCAAAGGCAGCGAGATTCTAATGGCTTCAAGTCTAGCTACAGGGCAAAGGTCTCCTCGAAATCTAGACCTTCAACACAGGAGAACCCCGAGCAACCAGTCTAGCCTTGTTTGAATAACCACTCCATCCTCGCTCTGCTTGTTCTTGAACACCCACTTAGTCCCAATAATATTGTGACTCGCGGGGCTCGACAAGCGACTGCGGACCTTGTTCCTTTCGAAATTTTCTAGCTCCTCATGCATGGCATTGACCCAAGACTCATCGGATAAAGCATGAGAAACATCCTTGGGCTCAAAGGAGGCAATGAAAGCGAGAATGGAGACAATTGAGATAAGCCAGATTTTGAGCGGGTAACACGCTCGAAGAGGCCTCCAATGATCTGCTCTGAAGGATGGTCTTTTTGAATGTGTCTAGGAGGTCCAGGGTGAGATGAAGAGGTGGCCTCTACCTCGTGAGTAGACGAAGTAGGAACAGAGCCACCACCTCGTAAGAGCGAAGGCAAGGGCTGATCGCCTCGAGGTGCGGTTGAAGACGGCACCTCCAGGGGTGGATGAGGGACAGGATTAGGTAGACAACCGTCGTCTCCATCATCCTCATCATCCACAAAGATGGTCTCGGACTGCTCTAAAGAACCTGAGATATCAGGCCTAGTCCCCGGACTAGCCTCATCGAAGGTCACCTCACAAGTCTCTACCATTTTACTAGACTCGCGCCTGCACCCTATAAGCCCGCGAAGAAGGTGAGTAACCTAGAAAGATCCCATCACAGAACGTGATTCGAACTTGTCTAGGTTCCCGGACTTCAAAACAAAGCACTTGCAACCAAACACGCGAAAATGAGAGCGCTAGGCTTTCGCCCATATCTCACTCATAAGAAGCACTGCAAGTGTGCCCTCGGAAAAACACGATTTGAGACATGGCACGCGGTGGCTATAGCCTCACCCAAAACTTCCGCGGTGTAGAGTACTCATCAAGCATCGTCCTGGCCATCTCGACCAAGGTACGGTTCTTCCTCTCTACAACGCCATTCTGCTGAGGGACGTATGGAGAAGAGAACTGGTGCTCTACACCTATCTCACCACAGAAACTCTCAAAGTAGGAATTCTTGAACTCCGTGCCATTGTCACTGCGGATCGCTCGTAAGGCACCTGGGAGCTCAACAGAAAGCCTACTGAAAAGACCTCGGAAATGCGAAAATGTCTCATCCTTCGAGGCTAAGAAAAACACCCAAGAATACCTCGAGAAGTCATCGACCACAACAAGAACATACCACTTCCATCCTGCTGACTGCACTCGAGCTGGTCCAACTGTGTCCATGTGGAGCAGCTGTCCCGGTGCATCGGTCATAGTAACTGTGACCGGAGGGTGAGAAGCGGCAACCATCTTGCCGTGCCGGCATGGAGAGCAAACAAGATCTTTGACCATCTTGAGTTTAGGCATACCACGAATGAGATCGTGGCCGCTAACTCGGGTCAAATGGTCAAATCCAATATGACCAAGTCTCCTATGCCAGAAAGAGAGGTCGCGGGACTCGAAGCAACTAAACACCGAGAGGATCACGGAAGACTCGGAAAAACAGCACGAAAGATCCTCCCATAACGAAATCCCGCAAACCAGGACTACCCAAGAATCAAGAATTTTACAAGCATTTTTCTTAAAGCTCACCTCGAAATCATCATCGGTAGGTAGAAACTGAAAGCAAATTGTCTTTGCAGCTTACTAACCAAGGCTACATCTTTCAAAATGAAAGAATCATTAATGCGCACAGTACCTTTGGCGATGACGCGCCCAGAAGAAGCATCTCCGAAGGTGATCGTCTCATCACCTGGAGCACGGGCAAGGGAAGAAAACCAACGGGAGTCTCCGGTCATATGACGAGAACACCCGGAGTCTACAAGCCAAACCTTTCCCTTCCCTGCCCGGCGAACCTGAGTCAAACAGAGAGTAAAGTCTCAGTACTGGGATAAATCAAGAGTGATTTTGGCACCCAATACTGAACAACACGTCGAGCAGATGAAGTAGTCAAGCACGACTGACCTCTATCTACCCTACGCTCTCTGTGACTCAAAGAAGCGTAAGGTGCGTGAGCGGACTGAAGGCGTGCGGGTCCGATCGCTACGGAGAGCGAGTCGGAACACCGGCAACATGCTGATCACACCGCGGGTAGCTATCTCGATGGAAGAAACGAGATCTATCCTCAGGACGGCGGAAGACACGATCAGAGGCAGCATGAGGACGGAAAACAGAAAACTCGGAAAAACCAAGTCCTCTATGCTACCTAAACTCCGCAACAGGAGCAAACCTAGACCTCGTGTTGGTCTTAGGTGTACTTAGAATCTGGGGCTGACCCTGAATACCCCTAAGAGACTCAACACGGTCTCTACGCGCGATCTTGGCGCGCCTGAAGCATCTCTCGATCGAGTGCCCATCCTTCTGACAGAGCGTGCGGTGGTACTTCACCTTCGAGAGGTGGGAGTAGCGCGAAGAGGCTTTGCCTTACGAGAGGCGAAGCAGCAGTGGAATCACCTTCTGTCGAGAGATCCCTTGGACAAAGCCCGCCGATTTGAATTTAACCTCGTCGGACACAGGCTCAACCTCGATCACACCTCCTAGGATGGAGTCCGAGAATAGCAGGTGGATGCTTCCTCATGTCCTCATAAAAATCATATCCTAGACCTTGATTAAATCTGCAAATTTTAGACTGGTCCAGAATAAGATTAAGCTTCTTTTGCCACCTACAAATCTCTCGAGTGTTCATAAGATCACGACACTCCCGAAAGAGAGAGGTGCAGGAAGAGCAAGGAGAAGAAGGCAGTGGGGGTAAGGGAGCAGATGAAGAACCAATAGCAGAGGTACGAATGGCTTGTGCACGCATAGCCGACTCAGAATGGACAGTCCTCCTGCTAGCAGGTTGGTTCACGTCGCTAAGCGTCTCAACCTTACCCTGGGGCTTCTCTCCCTTCTCAGCACAGACAATACAAGCAGATGGTGGCTTCTCTAGTAGGTCCTTGGTTAGCTTCACACATTTCTCATCCAATGCAACCAAGTCAGATTTTAGTTTGTTACAATTAATGCATGGTGAGCTAACAGGGTCCTTAGAAGCATACTGAGCCAACTTCCTATCATGATCAATCATTTCTTGAAATCATTTAGAGACAGCTTCAAGTTCAGCAGTTAACTTAGGACAG
This sequence comes from Dendrocalamus sinicus, assembly GCA_036346575.1. Lineage (NCBI taxonomy): Eukaryota > Viridiplantae > Streptophyta > Magnoliopsida > Poales > Poaceae > Dendrocalamus > Dendrocalamus sinicus. The sequence goes on from CM070675.1 coordinate 8,065,100, forward strand.
TTCAAACATGAATCAATCGGCTCAAGCAAAGAAGCTTGTAGTTCAGCAATTTTATGATCTGCCCGTTTTAAGTTCATTTTCAAGTTATTGCACTTTTCACAAGACTCGGGCAGATCAAGGAGCATGGCATAAGGTCCTCTAGCAGTAATGTCCTCAACCTCACATGAGGTGGGAGAAGTAGTCTCATCAGTAGTAAGTAGAGTAACAGCCATCCTACTCAATTCTAACTCAGCAAGCAGACTAACATTCTCCACCTTAAGCACATCAAGCTCAGAAGACAAACTATCATGAGAGGTCCTTAGTTTCTCCATGTCTCCAAGCAAAGCACAGCATGTATCACAATCGTCACGGGAGGGAGCAGATGTAAGTGAAGTAAGCTCCCGTGACAGTCTGTCTACTTCCTTCTCTAACTCGGTACACCTAGCCCTAGCTCTAGCATGAAAACCTCCTAGCTTAAGAAATGCTTGATTGAGCTGGTCGTAGGTGGGGCATACCTCGTCCGAGTCGGAGTCTGACTCATTGTCACGAGTTCGCCCTCGAGGCCATGAAGCACATGCCGGAGAAGTCGTCGCCGCCATCCTTGGGCTCTTGGTCACCCGTCCGTCGTCGTCGCTCCATCCCTCCACCTCGCCGAGGTCGAGGTCGCCGGCGGTGAGGACGCGGTGGAAGAGCTTCTTGGCCTTCCGGTTGCGGAACTTCTTCTTTCCTTGAGCAGTGCCGAGGGCTTCGTGTTGCGGTTCTTGTCGGTGTAGTCGTTCTTGCCCGAACCGCCGTAGTCACCTTTGCCCTTTCCTGGCTTGGGGCGGTTGCTCGGATGTGGTTGGGGCCACCACACTCGAAGCAAATCACGGGCCCTCCTCTCTTTCTGTCCCTCCTCCTTGTAAGCATGGGAGAATCTTGAGCAAGGAGGGCTAGCGCTCATCCGCATAGCTGCTCTAACTGATCATCGGTTATGTCACGAGAGCAGCAAGGAGAATCCGCAAGTAGACTCGGAAGAACCTAAGCCAACGTGGGATCGGTGACTAGGGCCATCGATCGTGACTTCAACTTGCGAGAGACAATGTCAATCTCGTGAGTCTTGAGGCGCGAGTACAACGCATCAAGAGTCAAAGTCGAGAGGTCCGTGGTGTCCTTGATGGTAGTCACCTTCATCTCCCAAACACGAAGGTCGAGTGCAGCGAGCATCTGTCGAGCGTTATCCGAGTCGGGGTACGTGAGACCGACCGCTCGGAGGTTGCTCAGAATCTTATGAAAACGCGCAAAACACTCATCCAAAGACTCACCAGCAAGCATCTCAAACTTGTTGTAGTCGCGCTTGAACTGGTCCTGTCTCACCGTCTTAATCTGGGTGGTGCCCTCATGGTATGCATCGAGGTCTCCCGATATCGAAGCGGACGAAAGATGAGATATGCGGTCAAACTCGCTCGACTCGGCCCCGGATTATGATGTTCCTTGCCTTAGCGTTTGCCTCAACATCATGCATATTTCCAGCATTAATGTTCTCATCGGCGGAACAACAAATCGACCTTCACCTTCCGCCAAATGGCATACCCACGAGCTGGATGTATGTTTCCATTCGGCTCTTCGGAAGGGGTAATCCGAGCCATCAAAGACGGAGGCTTGGTCGAGTACTTGTCCGTCGCCATGGCTCTTGAGACCGGTTAAGATCTATGAATTAGAGCTAACCGCTCTGATACCAATTGTAGGACCGAAATGGCAACAGAGGGGGTGAATGGTGCCTTCAAAACTCCCAAGTATTCAAACGACAAATCGAGTGAAAGAACTAGTTTCTCCGATCGAACACACGTGGTCGTAAGCCAATTGATGGTCGAACACCACGTGGTGAACACTTGCCCAAGCCGACAAAAGAAATCAAACAGAGATAATCGAGAGGAAGAACCAAGAAAGAAGGACTCGAGGCGCACAATCATCCGTAAAGTGAACTTCTAATTCGACTCCTGCCTCGGGAATGAATCGCCAAGTGGCCTTGAGACAATTCCCGTTGAGCTAAACAAAGCACACAAAGACGAAAGGACTCACGAAGAAGAGAGGAGAGAAAGGATAGCAAGAAGTTCAAGCTCTCAAAGCAGATGGCAAACAAGTCAATCACAACATCTCAAGGCGACAGAAAACAAATAGAGGAAGAGAGATGAATGATTGATAATGGAGGTTTCTACAGCCACTCCAACTGGGAGATACATGAGCACACTGCTCCATCCCGAGAACCCACACACTCACAAATAACAACGGAAGAACAGAGCAACTCGGGATCGAGACTCACAAGTACCCGAGCTCTACCCTCTCTATTTATAGCCACACACTCATACACCAAAGAGGGGAACCCGCAAACCCCACCTAACACCGGGTTTTCAACTCACTTTACCCACTAGCGAGAACGAGCTCCAATGCTTTACCCGTTACACCCAACGGCTCCACCGCTTTGCCGTTAGCGCCAACAACTCTGTGCATTGGCAGAGACACGGCTTCCTTTGCGCTTTCCGCATTTCTCCAAAATGCCACTCCACCGCCTTCGGAAGCTTCCTCCCGCCTTGTCGTCCAAGCTTGCAACCACCTCGCAAGACTAGGTCTCCTTCGGCTTCCCGGTCGTTACGGACCTCGACATCCCCATGTCTAGTCCCGACCACTCCAAGCCTCATCAAGACTTGTCTCCAAGGTCCTCTGGCAGCTCCAGCTCCGGTTCCTCATCTCCTCGGCTTGCAACCACCTCACGGACCTCATCGTCTTCAAGACTTCCTGGCCGCTCTTGACCTCAAGATTGCCCGTGCCTAGTCTCGGCCCTCCATGCTTCGCCACGACTAGTCTCAAGGTCCCGCAAACATCACGCACAAGCAAACCATTACATAGCACCGCACAACACAATGTGTACTGACATCTGCATAAAAGGAACTCAAAACATGCTTCACAAGGTCGTACATTCACTACGATCGGTCAAAAATACTTAAACATTATTTCTCAAGACCTACGATCGTTACCATAGACCATACGACCACCCCAAAGGGTCCTTACGACCGCCTTAAAGCTTGCTACGACCATCACAAGTTTCAGTTCCAACTTACGACCAAGTTGTACCAACTTATGACTGGTCGAAACCATAGATCAAGACTTTCTTAAGTCCTCGACCACATCTCAAGATGATACGATTATCTCGAAGTCCATACGGCCGGTTCCCGAGACTACGACCAAAACCAGAGGTTCCATCATGGTCGAACCACTTTCCGACCACGTTCATCGCTTTCACCGTGGTGAAACCCTTCTCGATCACGTCGACTTGGTTCATCGTGGTGACCCTTCCAACAACGTTTGAACACTTCCGACCGCGATCGCCCGCTTGCGACCACGCTCCAAGCTCGTCGACCGCATCCGACCGAAGCTCGACCATGTTCGCCATAACGTGGTCGAAACCGCTTCGTTCTTAGGAAGTGAAGTCTGCGACAACGTGATCGTATGACGCTTTCGACCACCGACTACGCCTTACGACCGCGTTACGCGATAGTGTGGTCGTAATCGCCTTCGACCACGACCAAATGTGGTCGTACTGAGCTTCGACCACGGCCAAAAACAGCGTGACTTCACGGTGACCTACGACCAAGGTCGAGTGGTCGAACGCCATGTGGTCGTCGACCTTCCGACCACGGCGAAAAGAGTAAAACATTGTTTTCGGCTTTCGATCGCGATAGAATGGTCGTAAACAACCCGGCTGGCTCCCGATTGACGACAATAAGTTCATAACCTGCCCGACAGGCTTCCGACCACAACCAATGTGGTCGTAAGAGCCTACGACCACAGTCAGAAGCTACGACTTTGCCTGAGGCGATTCGATCACTTCTAAGGCTATGACTTGGCAGAAGTGCCCAACCCAAACTCAAACTTACTAAAACAAGAGTCAATTACTCATCACAAACATATGGTCACCTCCACATGGACTCTCAATAATAAACCATAATATTACATATCAGAGTTTGAAATACACCGCGTCGGATGACATTTTACACAAGGGTCGACCAGGCCAAATATCTACATATAAAAGGCAGCAGTGGAAACATACACAAAATTAGGACCATAATCCACAGGCAGGCGACTGAAGGGTAAATGTGTGCAATATATATTATCTGAACTTAGATAATATATGTGCACACAATCTCCATTAAGTCTACTTGTCTAGGACCCGATATCGAAGAAGCCATCCTAGTTTCGTTCATTGGTTCCTCCGTCTGTGGCAGGGGTTTCCTCGTAGGCATAGTGGTCTTGGGTCCCTGTTTCTGGTTTTGGTAATGTGAGGGTAACCACAAATCCATCGTGCTCCACAAGCCAATACGCAAAATGTAATAAGTAACATGCATGGCTTATTAAGGAAAGGTTGGGTTATTTTGTTTTGCCATCAATTGATTTTAAAATAGGTTACTTAGGAATTTCCTATGACCTAGCAGTTTTTAACTAAAATAAAATTTTCATCAATGCTTGAAAGAGTACAATAAAAATAGTGATCCAGATACCATCCACCGTTACATGGTTTCTACACTATATGCTAACCTTTTAGCGCTGTAGCCGCTTACCATATCATTGGGGCGACACCCAGGGCAACACAAATCAGTGCTTTCCACCGCCCTCCACTTTTCCCAATTTCTACCCAAAACATTTTTGAAATAGAACTATATCTAGTTAAGTTCCCATGTCTGCCCTTGACCGTGGGCTCGACTATTCGAATAATTTTTGACTCTGTAGAGTTTGTATACTTTACCCACAAGAGACAATCCGCTTGTTGCCACACACAATTCCTTAGTCATGTGGTTGAGTAGACCATCACAGTAACTTTTCAAAATATCTAGCCCCTGTTGTCATCTCACCCTATGGGCTGCTCCCACTTACGGTGGGTCCCATATGTTCTGCGGGATATAACCACGGATACTAGCACATTCAGACTCCACTCTCCACAACGCTAGCATGACTAGTTACTTCACCCTCCACTTGGTGTCGCTTTAGGCCTCCCCTTGCCCTTGCAATAATCCCCTCCTTTTCACTACCGGTGAGATGAGTCCGGAGGTTTCGATAGCTTTATTTAGCCAAGTTGCACTTTGCAGACTTGTGGTTATACTGTTGTACATAGGAGGTCATGACAAGATTCAGTCCTTAGGACTATCTGGGTGGTTCTACTATAAACCATATACCGTGCTTCCACTGCACCACACATCAGCCCCCGTACCATCCGCCTAGATATTTAAGCAAGTTGGGGGTTTTTGGGAGCATAAAATAATAATCATATCCAAATGTATTAGTTATTTCTACCATAACTTTCCAAATCAGTTGTTCATATTTAAAAGGGACGCTTGGGGCACTTTGGTGCTCCCGAATATCTAAGCAATGCTAAGCATGGCATATAATTAAGGACTTATTTTTGAAGGTTTTACCGTTATAATTTTTTGCTAGGTGACAAAGTTCAAATATTCCAATACTCCCAAGGAGATGTAATTCTAGCAAATCAAATCATGGGCATATGACTAGAATCTTAAAACAAACATATATTTGCATATGAAATAACAGCTTGCGATTTGATAACTTAAACAAAAGTAAATTTGCAGAAAATGAAGGCTCAACATGATCAAAGTATTGACTTGCTTTCGTCACAGTTGACTTGGTCTTGATCGTTAAGGGTTGCTTCAGCCTTAGCTTCTTCCTCTTGGGTCTCGTACATTATTTTTACGTTGCACGAAAATTTAGATAAAAAATAGTAAACCAACAAACTATCACCAAAAATTCAAATGAGCTTAAAAAATTATGGTTTTGGTTTCATTGGATAGATATTGAATTTAGATGAATTTTGAAATTTATTTCACTCAATTTGGAGTTAAAATGAATAAGTTATGCCATTTTAAAGTTCTCAGTTTAAATAAATCCGAAAATAAAAAAATATGACAGGTGAGGCCCACAACAGGTTTTTAATATTTTCTTTTATTTTTATTTTCTTTTCTCTATACCTATGACAGGTGAGGCCAGTGACTATTTGCTTAGAAGGGGTGGGGTCCACAGGTCTATGAGCCATTTGTTATTAACTACTCATCATCAACGTTAATTACTCATCATTAGCATTAACTCTGTCTTAACCATGATTTAATCATGCAGCTACAGTGTCTTCTTCCTCTGGCTAACGCTTGGCGAGCTCACCGTCGGTGGAGGAGACGGCGGTCGGAGGTGAGCATCCCCAAAATGGGTTGCTCACGCCCGCGCCTACCTGAAGATGAAGTCTCACCGTCCAATTCGGCCGGGGCGTTGGCCAGCGGCAACCGTGGGCGGCAGCAGAACAGGGGAAGCATGGCAACGGCAGCGCATGGCACCAGAGCTCAATTAAATGAGAGGGGAGCATCTAGGCGAGCTCGAGAGTCTACCTCGAGGGTCGGCGCTGCTCAGGATTGGCGGTGGTGAGCTGGTGGCGTGCGATGGCGACGGGCGAAGGAGGCGCACCGTGTGAGCGAAGTACAAGTGACGGGAGGTCCAGCAAAGGAGGGGAACGACATCACGGTGCTCCGGGGGTGCTTCGGTGAGGAGGAATCGGACCACGGTGCACCAATCGGCGGATTGCTCGTTGGTCGACTTGGGGGAAGAAGACATCGCCATCGAGCTGTGGGGCAAGCGCCCGGGAGTGAGGGCCGAGCTTTATAGCCACAGAAAAGGCGGTGGCGACAGATGAGCCGTTGGCCGATTGTATCCACGGCATGGCGGCGGCGCTGCTACAATGTTTGGGATGAGATGGTGATCAGAGCATGGCCGCGTGATTGCACAGTGAAGCTAGCACAGTTGATGACTCGTGAGCCAAGGTGATGCGATAGAAGCATGTGCTCTGTGCTTGACGAGTGGCGCGACCGGCGCGGAGGTTGGGGTGACACGACGGCGTTACTGTTTATGATGCGGCGGCGGTAGTGTGGCTGCCTTCAGTAGTATGGCGTGGTGTCAGGTGACGACCGGTGGAGCTCGTGAGGTTGCGACGAGGATGCGAGCGGCAACAGAGCAGGCGAGGCAAGGCAAAGCTTCAGCTTGCCGAAGCAATGGAGGGGAGGGAGAAGAGATGGGCTGGCCTGGGCTGGCTCGGGCTAGGCCAAATTTTCTCTCTTTTTTTTATCTATTTATATGTATATATTTGTTTTTTTTATTACTTGCATGATCATTGTGTTTATTTATTCATTTGCTATTATGGTATATGTTTATATCTTACGTGCTCGCAGAAAACATAGCACCATTGGGTTTTGATGGTGTCTTGATCTTGATCAGATGATTTGGGTCGTGCCAAAAGTATGTTGCCACTAGAAAATTTCTGGCAGCAGCACCATATCCCTATGGAGAGTGCTCTCTAGCAGCGTATGTGACATGTGAGCCAATTTTCTAGCAAATCGATAAAGTAGATGATAGATAAACCTAAACGAAGGCCGATCCTAGACGAAACATCGATGCAAAGCAATAATGAATAGAAACGAATCTCGAAATATAGGATAGGTGTAATTCACATATTGATCAACATGTCGATGTGAAGCAATATTATTCAAAGTCGACTTATGAAGGTAAGATTCTAGTAGCTACGGCATACTATTAAGGTACATGAAAAGTAAATACAAAAAGATAGTAAAGATTGGCTTGTGTACGTTTTTCGTCAATCGGTGTATAGGGTATTTATAGCCTAAAACAGTAAAATTAACCTTGGATTGTGCTTCAAGTCTCCCTCTTCATGTTTGGCTCAACCTTTCCCTGGATAGAGTCTCTGTCCATCTTCAAATAATCTCATTTCCAATCTCGTATTATCGATTTTTTGTTTACATCTACCTTTCCTTAGTCGGTATCTTTTGAAGGCTTCTTAGCGTGGTTGATGCTTGTTTCTAATTTATAGCAAATTCTGATCTTTCCTTATACTTATTTTAAATGATAAAAATATTTTTGCTGATTATTTTACCTGTCAAAATCTAGCGGCAGCAGACACATTTGCTAATGCATGCGTGCATTAGCTAGCTAAGTAGCAAGTGGTTTCGATTTTTGAGTGAGGCGCACAGCCCGTCTTTCCCCCTATCTCTTCCCCATTGCTTTGGTCTCTACCGTACGTGCCATCCTCCTCTCTGGTTGGCACTCCTATTCAGTGACCGCTCTGTCCTCTTCTCTAGTGACCACGTGCGCCACTAACCCCAACCCTTTCCCGAGATGCATCAGGGCGCCTTGCCGTCGTCGCCTACGGACGGTCAAAGCCGCAGGAGCCCGAGGAGGGGGAGTTGATGTGCGAGTCGTCAAGCCGCTGCTCGCCGATGTTACCGCCCTCCTCTCGGGACCAGTTTGAAAGCTTCCGAATTCGTAACAGCTTCTTGGCCTCAATCGAATAGGTCAGTGATGCCGCTTAGTCTTATTTTATACCCATCCTATTCAGGCCACGCCTACTTCAAATCTTACATGCGCTTTTGCATTTTCGGGCTTCCATTAACATGGGCCCGATTAGGAAAATGTCTGTGTATAGGAATAACTAGGTGCGGAAGTATATGTGGACCAATAAAAAGAGTCATACTTTGTAACGGTTTTTTCTGGAAAAATCAAAAATTCATACGTAATTCCAAAAAAGTAAAGATGTTTTTCGCAAAAAATCAAGGTCCATACATAATTCTAGGAAAAGCTCTGTGTTTTATCCCGTAAAAAGAGGGTCTTTCTAGAAAAATCAAGACTCATATATAATTTAGAAAAACAAGAAAGACAAGAGGGTCTTTCGCATAATTGCTAAGATTGCAATGCTCTCCAGGGTGGAATCCCCCGGGGCAAAATATAAGGAGTATTTGAGGACGCAAATACTAACAACAGAATATTTAAACAATGTCTTGCCACATTATGAATAGTACTACTAGCAACTAACTACATATAGATTTGACTAATTAAATTAACATTTGACGAATAAAGGCTAAAAAAAAGCCTCCATTTGCGCATTGACTTATCACACATCGAAGTCCAAGCGCATAAAATGGGATTGGATTATTGTCTGACATAAGTACAACTAATTAGCACTTTGAATATAATGTCTTCACCTAAGTGACTAGACTTGTTTTACTTGTTCCAGCAGATCACGAGAAGAACTTGTAGGTCTTGGCTTGGACGATGATCGAGCGGAGACCTCCAATAGGCGCCAATATGGACAGAAGCACGCCGATGATTATGCAAATCTTCCAGCCAATCAAAAGCATCAATTTGAAATTGTGAGTTAGGAGTCTCCATTATTGGAAGTACATAAAGATGTGAGCATCTAAAAAACAAAAGGCAAGTTATGTAAATAATAACTTACCCAGTTGATGCACCAGGACAGGCCAAACTTCTTTGGCTTCTTGATAATCAACCACATAATGCAGGGAAGCTGTAGAAACAATTTCAATTCAGTTAATAGACCGAAGCAACTTATATAGTATTCCCTCTGATCATAAATAGATGTTTTTTTGGATATTGATACGATCCATAAAACATAACTTTAATCACTAATTAATTTTATATTATAATACAATTATAAAACTCAATAAAGTTATAATATTATAAAAGCACTTATCGATATATATATATATATATATATATATATATATATATATATATATATATATATATATATATATATATATATAGGATACTGAAATGGGGCACCATGGTGCCCAGACACAAGCCTCTCTATCGTTAGATTGCTTTTAGATGCGTGCAGTGCAATATATTAGGTAACCTATTAAGATTCATTAATTGAAAAGACATCAATTTGGAAAGGAATCAATCATGGATGGAAAGTATTAATCATGGATGGAAAATTTTAATTATGGAGCTTGGGAACCATGGTGCACCTGTTATTTTGCCTATATATATATATATATATATATATATATATATATATATATATATATATATATATATATATATATATATATATATATATATATATATATATATATATATATATATATATATATAACGTATATTTGTGATTGTAGAGAGTGCTAAATAGTAATAATGATGAAGAATCTTACGAAGTAGGATGTTGGGGCATACGCAAAGCCACCGAAGAACCCTACTAATCCACCGAAGAACGGTATAACGATGCCAACCAGCATGGTGAATGCTGTACAGGTAGAGAGTAAAAATGAGCACTGACATATTTTGTGACATTACCTAACTTTATTAGATTGTAGTATTGTAAACATGCTGTAATTAATTGCACTTTTACGCACCAACGAAGAGTGAGCGTTCAATCAAACGAAGAGGCAACCCAGGCTTGAATCGAAGCTGCTTCACCAGGAAGGTCTCAAGCATGTCGAACACCGGCATCGCGTAGACCTGCATGCACGTGCAAACGTCAATAGTAGTAAGCTACTACTACGTACATACATGATCATATATATTCTGTAATATGTAATGCATGCATGTGCATGTATGTATGTATTTACCTGGTAGCTGCCGATGATGTGGACGACAACGAACATGTTGGCAGCGGCGATGAGCCATCGCGGCTTCTCAAGGGTGATAAGAATGTTGTCTTCGACGGAGTTGCCGAAGATGTAGTAGCCGACGAAGGCGACCGGGAGGTAGCAGGCGGCGATGACGACGTAGGCGACGACGACGCCGAGCCACATGGGCTTCTTGGACGGCTTGTCCGGCGTCGACGGGATGGTGGCCTGGATCTCCAGCACCACGTTGTGCCCCGCATACGTGAACGCGATGTCACCGAGCGCGCTCAGGAAGTTGAACGTCTGCCCCGCCGACGTCGACGCCTTCAAGCTGTAGTCCACGCCATCGTGCCGCCCCTTCTGCAGTGACGCCCCCCACGCGATCGTTGAGTAGCTGCACATACATTTGTGTTATTTACATGCATGAAATAATCTCGTTGTAGCAACAGATGCGTGCGTACATGCATCTATATAGGTACGTGATCAAGGCAACGTACGTGAGGGACATGACTGCGGCGAGGAGGGAGACGCCGCTGATGGAGTTGAAGTTGGGGAGCTGGGAGAGGAAAAAGTGGATCGAAGCAAAGATCATGATGAAGTAGGTTCTCCGGATGGGCTCGCAGTCCGGGCAGACTTCTTCGTGGAACTTCTTGAGTGAGTTGCCGCCGGTGATCATGTAGATGATGCATAGGCTGACCTCGACCATGAGCTGCTGCGGCACGACGATCCAGAGGCCAAGCTTCTCGCCGAAGGCGTGCTGGCCGAGCTCATGGTAGCGGTCGAAGCGCTTGCCGGGGACGCACTCGTGCATCTCCACCAACTGCCACAGTGTGTAGAGGGTGATGACCAACGACAGAATCATCGCCGCCACGCCAGGACCCCTTAGATTAAAAAAAGCATGCTTGTTATTTTTCATATGCCAATAACAAATCACTCTTACTTTCTAAAAATGACTGTAAAAGATACCTCCCAGCTGTGCCATGTCACCTTTTGAAACTGTGGCTAGTTTTAAATAAACTCTCATTGTTAGTTTGCGCAATATGAAAAACACAACCGGCAGTACTTGTTCAGTCAAATGTTTTGTTATGGACCAGTCAAATGTTTAGTTTATAAATGCTCCCGGCCGGTTCAACACTGGCAATGATTCGTTATATAGTTGGATAGCTTCAGAGTTGCAGAGCACACTATATTTGCTACTCACAAAATAACATGTCTGTTTTGAGGTTCACACACTTTTCTTTATTTGTAAACAGAATGGCAAGCGGCAACGTAACTTTTACAAGAAATTATGCAACGCTTGCTAGAGTTGCTACTATGCCGGATTTGTCATAATGAAAATGAATTATTAGATTGTGACCACTGCAACACATAGCGAGGTGACCGGTCAGCGGTTTACTGGTTCTAAAATACTAATATTTTAACATCATGTAATTCAGATTTTTTAAGGATTACCCTCGGTTTATATTAAGCTTAAAACAGTATATGGACCCCACTTGTATACAATTAATTTTGCCGTCAAAATTGAAGAAAATTTCAACGATGCTCCTCCACGCGTCCTTTTCGACTCCGCCACCGACGGTCGTCGGTGATGGACAGGGAAAGAAAAAAGGTAGGCTACGTGTGTACAGGGTGGACCCCTCACTCTTTGCTGCCGCCGATGCGGAAGAAGAGGAGGGCGCCGGAGAAGGCTCGACGGAGCTTTTTTTGGTCGCCTGCGGAGAACGAGAGGACTGTCTCGCGTCAAGGCACTAGTTAATCTATGGCTCACAATATAATAAACAGCGCATAGGCAAGGGGCAAATAGATTGAATCTGAGAAAAGAAACGCAGAAGAAATTGTATGGATTTGAGACAAGGAATTGAATGGTCCAACATACTTCCTCCCTGTGCTTTACGGTTTCAGTTTTTAGCTTTTTTTACAGTAAATAATTTTTTCATAGTAATTAATTTTTAAACAAAATATATTTATTTATATTAATAAAAATTGCATACAAGTATCTCTCTCCATATTCTTTCTCGCGAATGGCCATTATTTATCTACTATTTATAAGTCACAGCCAAAAACTATAAGCTGCAACCATAAAGAACAAGCCTTGATCGTTTTTAATTTTTTGGTCTTCAATATAAAACTTTAACTATGATTTATTATCATAATATAGTAAATAATAATAATAAAATATATATCATGAAAGAATTTTGTATGATAAATCTAATGATATAATTTTTATATAGTTAATCTATATATTAATATATAGTAATGATTAAAATTTTAAAGTTTGTCCGTACGAAACAACGGCGGCGTATATTTGTAAACAGAGGAAGTACTATGAGAAGGTTAAATTAGTGGCTAAGCAAAAGAAAGCAACGGACAAGCTAATTTTTCTGTATCACTCATCAACTAGGTTGGACCTCAAGCTCACGCGCCATTCCGCCGGGCCGCTGCATCGCATCGGAAACAACAAGGAGCCGCCGCATCCTTCGCCTGGCATACGCGAGACCAGCACCAAGCAGCTGCCTCGTCCATGATCAGCAGCCTCGCCGCACCAAGCCACGCCGCGGCGAGGGTTTAGTCATGCATGGAGGTTGCTGCAGTTCAACAAGCTCCACTTTGACTATGTTTGGAGAGGCGAAGGATGAGAGAGACGGGGAGGACGGAGATTGGAATAATGGATAGATGGGAGAAATTTGGAGCCCGGCGTGGCGGGCGGTTGGTGTGGGAGGGACTGGTAGCATAGCGCGCTAGTCAAACCTCAAATATTACTTTTCGCAGGGCAAGTGGTTTATCTGTACGCGCTTCCATGCGAACTTGCAATGGAACTATTTTATCCTTTTAGGGCTCTATGCAACAAAATTGAGCGCGATCAACATGGTTGTGCTATAGTACTGCGGGCTTAGGGCCTGTTTGGTAGGCAACAAGCCAGACGGTTTTTCGCAGCCGCTTCTCAAGACGGGGTCTACAAGTTAAACGTAGTACACGTTAAAAGCCCAACATTGGTACCAGCCAAAATCGCAAGTGTGTATCGTTCTCTCCATAATCTGTATCGTAAACAGACAAAATTCAAAAATTTCATTAAAAGCCATAAGCAATGACCAAAAAAACAGGCCCTTTTTGGCACTATTCATAAGTTTTGTCTTTTTTCTGAATTTTTGACTTTTTGTTGAGCTTTTTTGCCGGTTCTTTTTTCCCCATATTTATTTGTATTATACGTAATGGGCTAACATATTTTTTATATTTTTAAATTTTTTTAAATTTAATTATGCTAAATAAGTCTCATCAATTATAGTTCTTTTTTGATCAATTGCGATGTTTTATTATAAACCATGAGCTTTTCAGCCGAACCAATCACCCCCGAGGAGAAAGATTGTATGAAAAGAATAGAACGCCCAACTCTCCTATTTGCCCTTCTGATCAATCAACTCCGGTTCCTCATGAGGTGTATACGTACAAACAAACATATATATATCAATATCTATCCATCTTGCATTCTTGCTATATCCTAACTTAATGCTTGGTTATGGGTCTGTTCTTTTTAGCTGCGGCTTGTGGCTTTTGGTTGCGGTTTGTGGCTTTTGGCTACGGCTTGTGGCTTTTAGGCTGTTTGTACAAGAGATTACAGAGTAACAAAAATTTACATACGGTTTTTACAGATATAAATGAAGTCAGTAAAGTATGTACTACAATTAACTAGTAGACCCTATCTTAAAAAAAACTCTATTTAAAAGCTAGTTACTGTAGAAAAACCGAAAAACAGCTTTTAGAAGTTGAAAAGAACAGAGCCTAGCTCACATGAGATTTAAGTATTCTTTATCCTAACTTTAAAGTTTGAATTTCAAATATAATTTGAACTATTTGAACAAAATTTGTACTAAATAACCGAAATTTCGGTGATTTCGTTTCTTTCACTACCCACAAAGAAAAATCCAAAACGAAATAGTTTTCCTGGGCCAAACCAACGATGCACTCCATATTAAGTTCTGAAATTTCTATTTATCTGGTACGTGCTTAAGTAAAAACCGGAAATCTCGTTAAAACCTAAAGTGACGATCGATAGGGTGAATAAAATGAAGGCGTACCATCCGAGCTCGGACATGGCGTAGGGCAGGCTGAGCACGCCGGCGCCGACCATGGCGGTGACGTTGTGGAAGGCGGAGTACCACCACTTGGCGTTCCTCGACGATGTGATCGGCAGCCAATCGTTGATCGCCTTTTGCTTCTCCTCTTCCTCCGCCGTCGTATTCATGGCTGCTGGCGCCATATCTCCGATCGATAATCACAGAGTTCCCTCGCAAGGATAGATCTAAAACCTGAAACTTCGGTCAACTATTCCATATACAGCACCTGAGTTGTCCCTGTTGGGTACTAAGAAGGAACAACAAGAACCAAATAAAAACTACTGCAAGACGAAGAAGAGAAGGCACAAAGACCTACGGATGGAACGGTGTTGGAGAAATTAGAGCAAACGGACGAAGGGGTGAGGAGAAGAAAGCACATACGTTCGTAGTCAGTCGCGCGCCTGCAGTCTCCGCCAACGAACGACCCGAAGATGAAGGGTTTGCTAGGTCCTCTTAACAGGGTCAGGCTTTATTATTTATATATCATTGAAGACTCAAACATCAGTTTATATCATTGAAGACTCAAACATCAGTTTATATCATTGAAGACTCAAACATCAGTTTAAAAGCAGATAAAAAAACAATATTTCCACAAATTACGGATCTGTAAGATTCTCGTTGGTTTGTTTAATGTGTCGAGCCGCAGGTGTTGATGTAACTACACCCCGTATTCTCCTGACAGCTCGGTAGTCAACGGAATAGGCTCAGATCGATGCACTAGTCCTGCGCGCACGTAGTTAATACTGTGCAGAGCAATTAGGTTGTTACACGTATCGTTTGTGTTAACTAATTAACAGAGGAGGATGACACGTATCGTGGCGAACAAAACTCCTCTTGGCAAACAAGGTTTTCCTTATGAGAAAAACTTTTCATCTGGGACATCCTCTTATCCCATCCGAGATTTATTTTGTCTTGAGAGTCGCACTATTTTATTTCTTACTGCATTCTCTATTTCTCTCTCTCTCTCTATATGCATTGCTCTCGAAGTAAAGACAAGGGATAAATTGGATGGTGACTATGATAGAAGTAAAGAAAAAAAAAAAGATAAATTGGATGGTGACTGTGATAGGAGCATATCTTTCCCTAGCACATCTCAGAAAACAGGAGAACCAGCCAATGGAGAGGAAACAGCTAAGAAAACTTTACACCTCGTTGCTGAAATTTCTCTAGGAGAAAAAGAAATATTTGACTAACGAATGCTATATGCTGCTGTAAAATACTCCCTTCGTTCTTTTTTTACTTGATGTTTTGACTTTTTATGGTTTTTGATATATAACTTTGACCATTAATTTTTATAACTTTATATTAAAATATACTAATAAAACTATAATATAATGAAAATATTTTTAACAACAAATTTAATGATATAATTTTTATATAGATAATCTAGATGGTTTTAAATATACTGATGGTCAAACTTTAAAAGGTTTGACAGCACGGATTCACGAATTCCGGAAAGTCAAGTAAAAAAACCGGCAGTAAGTTGATGCGTGAAACTAAGAAGTTTCAGACCGGTATGTTGTCACCTAGCACTTGTCAGAAAATGCAGGACCACATAATGGGCAAGGAACTCCCAAGAAGACGTCAGATTTCGTTGTTAAAGGCATTATAGGAAAGAGAAATGTTTGACTAAAATTCTAATTTGTGGAGTACACTAGATATTTGACTAGAGAACTGTACGCAATTACAAACAGGAAGTAGATTTTTGTGGACCCCCAGCTTGATCGCCTCTTCGCAAGGAATATACCAAATTTCTTACTCCTTGTACAAAACACAAACTTTATCTAAACTGAAGCATAACAAAGCCAAAGGTTAGCTAACCAAAATGACCCAGAAGGCACAGTAGGTAAACGCTGATAAACATGTGGTGCCCAACAAGTGATAACCGTCTGTTTGGATTGGCTTTTACTTAAACAAGCCAAAAAAATAATACAAACACCTAACTTATCGAATCAGCTTTTTCATTTCTCTCGTTACCGTCTCACTCTGAGAAAAAGACAAGAGGTTATGTGTGCAAATAAGATTTTTCTTTATGGGAAAAACTTTTTATCTCTTAAAGGGGGGCACCCTCTTATCTCGGTTGAGTTCTTTTCTATTTTCAGCCGGCTTATATTTGTACTATCCACATAACTAGCTTTTAAACGGTGCGTTTTTCAAGAGCTCGTGAGGAAGATTATAGTAAAAAGTGTACTGAGTTCAACTGTATCAGTCAAAATCATATGCGACTATTTTTTGTGCGTACTACCTCTCACGAACAGACAGAATTCAAATATTTAAGTCATAAGCCATCAACCCAAAGAACCCACCCGAGCATCCACTATCTATTTTGTCTTAAGATTCACACTATTTTATCTCTTACTATATTCTCTATTCCTCAAAATATATATGCATGGATCTGGAAGTAAAAAAGGGACAAATTGGATGGTATACCTTTCCCTAGCACTTCTCAGAAAATGTAGGAGGACCAGTCAATGGAGAGGATATAGCCAAGAAATTTCTCTAGCAGAAAAAAATTTGACTAACGAATTCTATATGCTGCTGTAAAATAGATATTTGACTAGATAACTGTACATAATTGTGAAACCGGTAGTAAATTGATGTGTGAAACAGAAGTTCCAGATCGGTATATAGCACTCGTCAGAAAATTGTAGGACCACATATGGGCAGGAAACTCCCAAGAAGACTTCAGATTTCGTTGCTAAAGCTACTGTACGAAAAAGAAATGTTTGACTAAAGAATTCTAATTTGTGGAGTACACTAGATATTTGACTAGAGAACTGTACGCAATTGCAAAACCGGAAGTAGATTTTTGTGGACAGCCAAGCTTGATCGCCTCTTCGCAAGAAATATGTAACTTCCTTACTCCTTGTGCAAATCACAAACTTTGTCGAAACTGAAGCATAACAAAGCCAAAGGTTTGCTAACCAAAAGACCCAGCAAGCACAGTAGGTAGCGCCGATAAACATGTGGTGCCCAACGTGTGATAACACGTGTTTTGGGGGCTTTAGTTTGTTTTTGTCGGGGAACCGCCCAAATCCTGGAAAAGGTTACTTACTTTATTTCGGACGAAACAATGCTATTACTTGGCGATTTCATTGTCAGGATTTCAGAAGAATCACACAAAGGAAGAAGACGAGAAAGAAAATGAGTTAAAAAGTCTTCCACTAAAGTTGGAGAAGAAAAGACAATGAGTTCAAAAGTGTTCCACTAAAGTTGGACATATCACTGTTACGTTTGGATTTGATTTATGGTGGGCTGCATTTGACATTGTGCTGGAAATTATGCGGTTTTAGCAATATTTTTATTTTATTTTCAATTATAATTAGGCATAAAAAATATATATATATATATATATATATATATATATATATATATATATATATATATATATATATATATATATATATATATATATATATATATATATATAGGGCGAGTGTTTCATGCACCATGGTGCTAGGCATAATATGTAATTTTCTATATATATATATATATATATATATATATATAGAGACATTTGAAATGGGACACCTAGGTGCCTGAGACACCTAGACTCATTGCGCTGTTAGATGCTTTTAGATACGTGCTAGAGCAATCATGGAAGGAAAGTCTTAATCATGGATGGAAAGTCTCAATCACACTAGCACGCATCTAAAAGCAATCCAAGGTAGGAGACTAGGTGTCCAGACACCTAGGTGCCTATTATTTATACTATATATATATATATATATATATATATATATATATATATATATATATATATATATATATATATATATATATATATATATATATAGCAATATGAAAATGACATAAAAGTACATATATTATCTCTCGAAGCAGATATACAATTCAGAACATTAACATATTGCATTATATTCAATAGAACAAGCATGTGAGCATATAAATTCTACATAATACACAGGTTTAACATTTGATATATTACTCTTAGGTGAAGAGTTGCACAAGTTATTAGAAACTTGGCCTTCTACAACTCTTTGTCAATTCTTCACGATCACAGTGACAATTTCTCAAACTCTGTTAGTCTGACTTAAGCAAATATTACCTTAGTGTAGTATCAATGTCAAAAACATAAAAAGATGACAGATTCTAACCGAAATCAGCCACTAGAAACAGAACAATGCTACTGTAGTAACAACATATAGGTTCAGCAACTATAGAAGCATCATATATATATATATATATATATATATATATATATATATATATATATATATATATATATATATATATATATATATATATATATATATATATATATATATATATATATATATATATATATATATATATATATATATATATGACAAGATGTAACAACAACAATATGAAATGTTGAGCAGGAAAGAAGACATATGCTATTGATAGTGCTACAAACTACACTCAACAGAGATAATCAAGTAGTATATGATCAATCACACTAGCGAATAAGTGTAACATGTCACTATGATATCAATTTGACAAATCATCCTCATCGAGCAATTCACAAGCCCACAATCCAACATGCAAATGTCCTCCCAATGCTAGATCTAACAACATATTTGAAATATTAACTAGCAAGGCTAACAAATGCATAATAGACAGTAAAGAAGTAAAGAGTAAGCTCACGAGTGCGGCACTCGAAGCCACCATGACGATCGAAAGGGCTAGGCTCGTCGAAGACGATGTACCGAAAAACCAATCACTAGCAAATCTTTGGAGAGACAATCGGAGATACAAAGCCCAACTTCTCAATTCAATACTCACCAAATCAAGAAGCTGAGGCACAAATTGGTGCTGCACAAAGTCATAAGAAGGTGAAGTCTTGTCACGCACCACACGGCTGAAGCCGAGCCAAAGAATAGAGGAACACCGAGTGCGAAGCCTCGGCCCAGAGATCAAGAATTGCAAGCGGGAGCACAAGAGCCATAACCAGACCACCAACATAGCCGCATGCCGAGCTTCCTCCACCAAATCCCAAATGAGCAAGTAGCCAGCAAAAGAACAAATCGGGTGGTGAGCTCCGTCCTTCCCCAAACCCCAACTCTTCTGTCTAATAAAAGGATGCAAGGGCAAACTCATGGGTGAGATTATGGCAGCACCCACCAACGAGAAGCCGAGGCTTCCGCAAGAAGAGGAGGAGAGGCGACTCGAGGGCATCGGACGGATCGAGAGCGGTGACGGCGTCTACCCTTTTATCTCCTCTTACCCTCTCTTACAAGTGGGCCCAGGCCAATTTCCTTTTCCTTTATTTTCTTACTCGAAAATGAGGGAAATACCTATTTTGCCCAACACATTGATCAAGCAATCGAATAGCAGTAGTTACTATTTATAACTTTATATTAATATATATGAATAAGATTAACATATTAAAAAGTATTTTTAATGATAAATCAAATAATATATTTTTTATATAGTAAATATTGGTAGTTTCAAATATATTGGTGGTCAAACACACTCTGAGACGTCAAATAAAAATGAAGGGGTACCACTATCTTAAGGGTGTCTGTGAGCCGTGGAACTAAGATATCCTATCTTCTTCAACGCCGGCGGGAAAAAAAACCTTTCTTCCTCACCACTGAAAAAAAACAAAACTTGGTTAAATGAAGTCAACAGAAAGAATCAAGGATGCCAAGGAAAATAATTCAGTAAAAATTTTGAATAAGAAAAATTCGATTTGAAAAAATCAATTTAAAAAGAAATTTCAAAAATGAGGAAAAATTCGATTAAAAAAGTTATCAAGCACCACACGTGAGGGTTTGCATGGAGTGTGAGTATGTGTGATGTTGTGTATGTGCATTCTTTTTGTACTCTAAAAAGGAACTAGTATAGATCAACAAGTGACTTGTCGTTAGCGCTAGAAATCCTACCACTGCAAAACTCCATCGGCCCTCTATCGGGTCCCTCTCCCTTTTCTTCAGCAATTTTGTTGGTGTTGAGTGAATGGGGGACTTGCTTATTGTTTTAGAAGTAACTTTAGATTTCTTCATTGTTAGACCTAGAAAGTTAATCCCGAATCTTATTTTTATACCATGCTAGTCACATGATCAATAGCTAGTAAGATTGGCTCCACTGTCAACTAGATGACACGATAGTCGATTTTCCAATAGAAAGAAAAAATAAAAATAAAAATCTTGCACGGTACTTTCCATCTCTTTTTCTAGGATTTTCTCTCACGGTAAAACTTTCGAATACTCATAACTTTTGCATAACTTCAAATTGAGCGAAACTTGCTTCCAATTTTTTTTAAATCACAAAAATTTATAATCTGCAAAAAAATTGAATTTACTTTATGTTTGAATATATTTGGTATTTATTTGTGTTTTTGGGCTTTTCTTGTTAGATACTAACGTGCCGGAAACTTTTAAAGTTTGTCCAAAAGAAGAACCAGTGTTCAACGAGCAAGGCAATCACTCTCTTTGATCATGTTGATCACATATTTCAATGCTATATATATTTTTTATTTGCTCAAACTATTATGCACATAATTATTTTGGTTAAATTGTTATGTTATGTTTTGGATCTATTTAATGCCTACTTGTTACATTACCCTTCCTTGAAAAATTAGTTACCCTTAATGTTGTCAACTTAGAGATATTATCCATTATCACTAGGAATATTGGTGGAAGTTTTAGAGTGGTATATGTGTCATATGCTTAGTCAAACTTAGATTAATAAGGGTCAACAAGCGTAGTTTTGCTAGATCTGAACCTAGTGACACCGCCCTCGCTCACTTGTAAAATTAAAGTTCTCACTAAAATCTTGCAAGGCAAACATGATAAAGAATCTCTTTCTCCTATTCATGCTTCAAATGTTGATTCTATTACTCCAATAGTTTGTGCATTATGTGCTGAAATTGGAAATGAATTGGATGATATGCATGAAACATTTAGAGTTAAATTTGATGAGCGATTATGTAGAGTCAAGAATGTGTCTTGTGTTTGTTGTGAGGCTTTAAAGCTAGAGATGGCTGTGCATAAAGAGATACACTAGACTTGTTAAGAGCCGAACTGTGAGTCTTGTATCACTCTAGCCAAGGAGAACGATTATTTGCTGAAAACCCTTGAGGGTTCTCTAGTAGAAAAAGAACCTAAACATGATTCTAAAACAATACAAGGTTAGCAAAGCCAATAGAGGTTTAGGATTCAACCACCATGAGCCTTCCAAGAGCCATCCTCCTAAGGTAGTGAGAGTAGTTGAGAGTGGGAAGATAGAGGTTGCCCCTCCTGAGCTTGCCAAAATTGTGTTTATGTAGGATTTGTCCAAAATCCTTCAAACACTGTAGGTGCTTTTACTACATCAGGTGCGACCTCTCAAAACGTCAATTACCATTGCACCTTTTGTGAGAAGGATAGCCACATCTAGAGTTCTACTTTAGGCGAGCCAAGAAATTGTGTCATGACCGTACTGGAGCCTTGAGGAGCTTTTAGGATCAGTCCCATCTAGCTAGTGTCCATAGAGTTGCCTCAAGACTTTACTTTGTGGATTAGTTCTTTGATTCTTTTGGTGGCTTTAGAGAGCGACATGGTCGTAAGTTCTAATAGGATAGGTTGAGATTTAGAGTAGCCTCTAGACATGATTTTCGTCATTTTGGTCTCTGGCGAAGATTTGAAAGAGGTCTTGGTAGCTCTAGGATGCATTTTAATGCTAACCCTTTCTTTGGAGCTTGTTCTGCGGTGTGTGTCACGATCTTGGATACCTCATTCTTATTTCACTAATCCTAGTCTTGAGGCACATGCTCGGGAGGAGATCATGTCAACTTCTTTGGGTCTCCTACCTCACTTTGGACATCAGTAATAGATATCACTTCTTAAGATGCAACTTGCTCTTTCTTGGACTACATCGACTATATCTCACCACCAAGTAGTGAGGCGTAGGTTATTGCTTGACCTTTGTTGAATTCCCTGCTTCCATATTTAGTATTGCATAGCATTTGAGAGAGCCAAGGTTTTTTAGGTCTGTTTAAGGTGTTGTGAGTCAAACTTTCTATCTTGTGTCTTTCTTAGGCACTTCTCTTCTCTATTAGGTTCTCTAGAATGTCTTACCCTGTCAAGTTGAGTTTGCTTCTTCTTTCACTAACTTCTAATAGTAGGGTGACTAGTGTGGCAGATTTGCTCCTTAGCAATGTGTTTTCCTTAGGCTAGAGACCATGGGGTGGAGAGGTTTTCCCTTCTTGCAAGAGTTTTCATTTTCTTACTTTTAGCCCTTGGTTTATCTTTTGCAAGTAGTTCTTGTAGTTAGGGAGTGTTTTATTTATGTGCTTCCTCTTACATCATGCATACATAGTATTGCATTATAAATTAAGCATTTTACATTTGAGCTTTAACTATTACTTATTTATGATATAATCTTGACTTGATATTGCTATTTGCCATGTCATGCCTATTTAGCTAACTTTGTCATGCTTTTGTATGTATGATTAAATCTTTACCATACTAGCTTATCTTGCCAACTTGAAGATAATGGTACAATTGGTATCTTTTAAGTTATCTAAGATGGATCTTTGGACTAGTTGCTTTCTAGTGATCCTTTTATGATATATGCCATGTCAAAAATGCTATATTGAATCTTGAATCTTTTATTGAGCCTTATTTCGTTCTTTGCTAGTTCTTTAGAGAATCATATCTTGCTCATTGAACTAGTGCCTAAATTAATGATCTCTTTTGTGCTACATCATGATTTCTTACAATTGAATCTCAACAATTCTTATTCATGAGAGAAGGTCTTTTGTAGTTTTGGCTTGGGACCTAGTGCGGTAATGCGATGTTGTAAATGTGGTATGATTGGAGAGGAGCGGTCGATTGGCCATTGGGTAGCGATCGACCGGTTTGGTGACCACAGATTAGGCCGGCCTCTGTGTTAGTGTGTTGAGTTGAGTTTGTTTTGGGTTGTTAGTCATGGCGGTTTCCATGCGATTGTTAGTCATGGGGTTTTCATATAAGTGTGAGTCATGGTGTGTCAATGCATGATTTGATTTATTGATGAGTGTCAAGTGCATGTTATTTATGCTCAGATCAAATTCTTGGTCTTTAGTATTCTGATGTCTTGATGATTGTTGCAGAAAGACTGATGCTTGGTGGCCATAGAATGTCGCATAAATCCGAGTGAAACAGCATCTCAAGGCTAGAAGTACGGGAGAAAGACATGGGTCGTGAAGAGACAGTGCGTTGGATTTATACGTTTCAAGTAGTGACGTTTCTCGAAGCAGACGTACGATCTTGACAGCAAATAATTGGCATCATGGGCTGTGCTTTAATGCAGTGTGCTATAGGACTCAGGCGTTTCAAGTGGTGACGGCCTCGGCGTAGGCGTACGATCTTAACGATGAGGCGTTGGTCATCGCATCTTTGTAAAGTTCGGTGGGTGTCAATTGATGAAATTGTCTAATACCAGATATGAATTCGTCAGAAGTTAAAAGTTGTTGGTAGTTTGGAAGCAAAATGAGTGAAAAATTAATGAAATGCCACCAGGACTGGAGCAGCAACAATTAGGTTACCAGCTCCGGAAGAACGTTAACTTTTTTTTATAAAAACGTTTTCTTTAACCCATGGTCCAACAACTTTTGACGTGTTCAGGTTCTTTATTTCACCCTCTATTTATTTAAATATGACTGGTTTCGCATATTTGGGAGCATACGTAATACAGAACAGAACATATTTGATTTATTCAAATGAGGATTTGAACCCCAGTGAACAAATAAGGAGCTGTTCGGATGAGGGCCTTAAAGTCGCACAAGTCATCACATGCTGCCTGCTGGCGACTGCACATGAGGTCCAAGTACTGTTACCGAATAAGTCGGCCAACTCGTTGTATCAATTGGTCAACAGCGATGTTGACAGCCATGTGCGAACGTGCCGACGATGCATGGGCCAGGGAGCATTGCGTATGCAAGGTTAGTTAGGGGTTATTATTCGGTTATTGTAATGATAAGATATAAATATGGTATATATTTTTTCATCTGATTAATAATTTCTATTCTATTCATATTTGTATTCGAATTTGTATGAAAAAAATATGGATATGGATATGATATAAATTTTTACCATTCGAAATGCTATTTCATCCGGACTATCCGTATTTATATTCGTATTCGATGAAGCAATACGCATATTTTATTACAATACGACTAATTAGTAGGACATATTTTTAATTGAATGTGAATTCGTGTTTGTTTAGGTGAAGTAAATGAATTAGAATAATTAAGCGTGATTATGCGAGAATAAAATATCATTAATGTCTTCATACTACATAAGCTATGAGGATGTCTAGATCTAATCGAATTAAGTAGATATTTAATTTAAATTTGTATCTGATATTTATCCGTCTGTATTCGTATCCGATATTTGTTCGATTCATATTTGAATTTGAAAAAATATAAATATAATTTAAATAGTATCTAATCATTTTCGATCGGTTTTCACCTCTAAAGGTAGCCGGCTGGGTCGCGCCTAGTAGCGCGTGGTCTTGTGGGAACTGGGAACCGAGCCAGAACTGGGAGCAAATAAACAAGCGCCGCAAGCACGCCCAGCACGTGATGTTTCGTGCCTTGGTGCGTTGTAGGCGGTGTTTCGCCGTCTACCGTGCGCGGCCTATGAGGCTGTACTTGTCTGATCTGATTCGTTGCCCAAACTTATAGAATCTTTCTCCCCCGATATTATTTAAAACAAGACTCCACGTTATGCCAAGTCAGCAAAAGTTTTGATCTAATAAACTGATCACGAATACTTATCAAAATATGAAAACTCTTTAAATTATATGCATAAAATAAACATGCTAACATAAATGGTTTATTTCATCCAAACATTCGTAAAATCTTTATATAAGCTATTGTTTGTTCCCCAACCCCATATATTGATGTATATGTTAATGTATAATAAGTTACTAAAGTATCATGTAAATGGTTGAGCTGGAATAAATGATATATGCTATGGATATCTAGCCTCTGAATATTAGGAATCTGAATTCGTATTCGTATTTGTGGATAGTAAGTTACGAAGTAGTATTCGTATCTGAGAGAAAAGTTCGTAACTATATCTGATTTGATATTATCGACAAATATCTAAGCGCATTCGCATTCAAAAATAATCCAAATCGGCTAGAATTATCCGCTCTCCACCGCTTCTCCAGCGCAAGCGATCAAGCGCCTTCACTGGCGCCCTGATCACATGATCTTGCAATGCCAGCATGCCATCATCCCCACACGCACAACGGTGATAACCCAGTACAAAGTTTTTTCTTTTAAGGAATTTTTATGAAATTCGGTAGCTTAATGAACTTAAGAAATGAAACAAATTGCTTCAGAAGTTGATACGAACTTTGTAAAGGAGTAAAGGGAATTATAGTCGAGAGCAGGTGTTTTCCTGTTGGATTACGGACTCTTGTAGTTCGATTAAACCTGAAATTGCATTGGGTCTATTCTTTTTATTTTGGCTTATAACTTTTGGTTGTGATTTATGATTTTTATGTTGTTCGTAAGAAAGCACAGAATGTAAAATCGCATACGGTTTTGACCGATATAAATGAAATTGCTACAGTATATACTATAATTAACTTGTAGACTCGTCTTAAAAAGACACTTCGTTTGAAAGTTAGTTACTGTAAAAAAATCGAAAAGTAGTTTTTAGAAACTGAAAAGAAGAGATCCATTATTTCAGCACCTAATTTTAAATTATTTCGGCACCTAATTTTAAATGAACAATTTGCTAAGGCTTTGCTGAAATCAAGATTAACTGAATGAAGATTGCTATTTTCTATGAAGTGAGTATCTCGAAAGACATACGAGAGGTGGGGATAAAACGAGCTCCGCGTATTCTGGAACGATGACCTGTTTGGGCAATGTCTTGCTTCGTTATCTAAACTGAAGCATAACAGAGCCTAAGGTTCGCTAGCCAAAATGACCCAGAAGGCACAGTACGTAAACGCTGATAAACGTGTGGTGCCCAACGAGTGATAACAAGTGTTTTTGGCCTTTAGTGTGTTTTGTCAGGAACCCCAATCGTTGTAAAGGTTACTTTATTTCGGACGAAACAACGCTATTATTTGGTGATTTCATTGTCAGGATTTCGGAAGAATCACACAAAGGAAGAAGACGAGAAAGTAAAGACAATGAGTTTAAAAGTCTTCCAGTAAGTTGGACAAGAAAAGACAATGAGTTTAAAAGTCTTCCACTAAAGGTGGACAAGTGCCTTCCACTAAAGTTAGACACATCACTACTGTTTTGTTTGGATTTGATTTGTGGTGGGCTGTATTTGACACTACTCCCTTCTTACATGTCCTTAGCTGTTACTATTTATAACTTTATATTAATATATATAGATAAGATTAAAATATTAAAAAATATTTTAAACAATAAATCTAATAATATAATTCTTATATACTAAATGTAGGTAGTTTCAAATATGTTGGTAGGTAAACGCACTCTGAGATGTAAAATAAAAAAAGAAGGGTACCACCATCTTAAGGGTGTGTGAGAGTTGCCTCCAAAGTTTGTGGCTACGAGCACTATTGTTAAACACAAGAGGGAACATATTTCTGCTGAAGATCTCATTGCAGCCCTCGATGTGGAAGAAAAAGCAAAAGCAAAAGATGCACCTAGCACCTTTGGTCGAACAATGCAAATGTCATAGAGAAAGACGATGCAAAGAAGTATAAATCCAACAAATCGAACAAGACAACTAGCTTTAAGTGGAAGAAAACTAAGAAAAAGAATTTGAGAGATATCACTGTTTTGTGTGCGGAAAAGACGGTCATATGGCGAAGGATTGTTGCTTCTACAAGATCGAGATAGTGAATAACCAAAGAAGAAGGTGTCAAGCGTGATCATAGGCAAGGCCTCGACTTGAGGAGGGTATGGTAATTCACTGTGTCTTTTCAACATGTCAATATATTAATTGGTGGGTTGATCTGGTGCTAATGTTCGTGTATGTTCTAATATTTCCTTGTCTTCTTACCAGTGCGAGGCTTCCTTTGTCCTAATGGGAAGCAGGTCACATGTACATTCTTGGTATTAGCACGATGGATCTGAAGCTTACTTGGGAAGATTGTCCACTTGAAGAACATCGACATGCTCCTACAATAAATAAGAATTTCGCTAGTGGTTCTCTCCTATGTAGGGATGGTTATAAGTTAGGTTTTGAGTCAAATAAAATTATAATGTCTAAGCTATGAGAGCGGAGGCTTATTAAGCTAAGTATTTTAGAGTCTTGTTATAATTTGAATGTTGCAACTAGTTTAAATAAATGTGAGGCAAATATTTGGTATTCTCGTTTTTGTCATGTTGGTTTTGATAGTATTGCTAGAATTTCCAGATTAGATTTAATTTCAAAATGTGAAATTGTCAAAGGATCAAAGTGCAGTCATGTATGCAAGCAAGCGACCTCAAAAACCCTTTAAGGGATTAGAGGATGAAAAAACTTGGCACCATTAGATCTTGTTCATTCAGATTTGTGTGAAATAAATAGATTGTTGACAAAAGGAGGCAAAAGATATTTTCTAACTTTTATTGATGATGCAACACGCTACTACTATGTGAATTTGCTAAAAACTAAGGATGAAGCTTTAAACTATTTTAAGATTTACAAGGCCAGGTTGAGAACCAACTAGAGAAGAAAATAAAAATTGAGGTCGATCATGGAGAAAGTATGTTTCTCATGAATTCTCCCAATTCTATTACGAGCATGTAATAGTCCATAAATGTACATCACCATATTCACCCCAATGAAATGGGGTAGCTAATTGGAAAAGCTGGACGCTAACAGACTTCGTTAATGCCATGTTAGAGAGTGCCAGTATGGCTAAGGCATATTGGGGGAAAACTATATTAATAGCAACTTTCATTCTAAACGAGTAATCACTAAAAGAGTGAGATTACACCGTGTGAGGGATGGAAGGGGAGAAAACATAATATCAATTTTTACGAACCAGGGGTGTTTGGCAAAAGTCAGTATACCATTGTAGAAAAAGAGAAATCTTGGATCAAAAACAGTCGATAGTATTTTTCTAGGATATGCTAAAAATAGCACGGCCTATAGATTTTTAGTAGTTAAATTAGAAACTCCTGAGATTATTGCTAATACAATAAGAGAGTCTAGAGATGCTACATTTTTTTAGAATATCTTTCCTATGAGAATAGCAGGCAGTACTTCACGAATAGAGAATGTTCAAACTAATAATATTGAAAGTGAGAATAATCAAACTTGAACTTCCCACCATTTACGAACCAATATGTGATATCCCTAAGGAGGATAACAATCATTTGTAGAAGCTCCTCGTAGGAGCAAGAGACAAAGGGTTGAAAGCCTTTGGTGGTGACTTTATTGTATACCTTATGGATGATATGCCAAGACCCTTTTGGAGGCTTATGCATCTCTTTAATGCTGAGTATTGGAAAGAGACAGGCAGTAGTGAGATGGATTTGATCATGACTAATGGGATTTGGGAGATCACCGATCATCTTATCGGGTGCAAACCTGTAGGATGTAAGTGGGTCTTTAAAAAGAAACCAAGGTCTGATGGTACTATTGAGAAATACATGGCAAGACTTGTGGCCAAGGTTGCACCCAGAGAGAGGGAGAAGATTTCTTTGATACCTATTCTCCCGTCGCCAGACTAACCACCATCAGAGTGCTCCTTGCGTTAGCATTTTCCTATGGTCTACATGTTCATCAAATGGATGTGAAGACAATTTTCTTTAATGGATAGTTGGAGGAAGAAATCTATATGGATTAGCGGATGGTTTTGTGATTTCAGACGAGAAAATAAGGTATGCAGATTATTAAAATCTTTGTATAGCCTAAAACATGCACCTAAATAATGGCACGAGAAGTTTGTGAACTTTGACATCCTCACAGCTTTGTTGTGAATGAAACTGATAAATGTGTGTATTATCGTTATGGTGGGGTTAAGAAGTGATCTTATGTCGTATATAGATGACATACTTATTTTTGAAACAAACATTGCCGTAATTGTGAGGTCAAATCTTTCTTATCTCGGTGTTTTGATATGAAAGACTTGGGAGAGGCGAGATGTCATTCTGAATATTGAATTGATCAAAAGTAAGGATGAGATCACTTTGAATCAATCTCATTATCTTTGAGAAAATATTGAGCAGTTCGGTTTTGAAAATTGTGAAGTTTCTCCAACACCCTATGATGCAAGCATTAAGCTTCGAAAAAAATCAGGAGTTGGAAAAAGATCAAGCAAGATATTCACAAATTATTTGGTGACTTATGTATTTAGCTGATACCACAAGACCTGACATTTCATTTGCTGTGGGAAAATTATGTCAATTTACTTCTAACCCAGGAGATGATCATTGGGAGGCACTTGAAAGAGTGTTGCGCTAGTTGAGGGGCACAACATCTTTTGGAATACATTATACTAGATACCCTTCTGTACTAGAAGGATACAGTGATTCTAATTGGATCTCTGATACGGATGAGATCAGATATACAAGTGGTTATATGTTTTACTTTAGCTGGTGCTGCAGTTTCATGGAGGTTTTGCAAGCAGGACTATATTGATAAGGTCAATCATGGAGCGAAATTTATAGCACTTGACATAGCCATGAAAAGCAATTTACTTTGCATCTATGGACATGGGAATAAGGTCCTTTTAAGTTACATCATAATGATAACTCATACCTTCTTGATCACGAGATCTCGTGACTTATGCAATGGGAAAAACAAATTGATTTTGTAACAAGAGAGTACATATTCATTGTATCGTGTCCTAATAAACAATGTACTTTAATTTGTGTGGAAAGTTGGCATAAAATCTTAATGTATTATGTTGTCCAAATGAGGAAAATGTATTAGCTGCAGGATACATAGAAAGAATACACCTACTTGAGCTTAAGCGTGTGGTCGCAGTTCATAAGAATATTTGTGTGGTCACAGTTCACGAGCAGGGCATTTTCTAGAAAGCTCATGAGTAGATGAGGAGCATGACCATATAATGCTCCGTTCGGGCATGGATCATTGCCAGCCTAATACCAATTGAGATTTCAAGTGAAATCTAATCACAAAAAGCTATGAATTCAAGGCATAATCCATTCATCAGCTGTGAGAAGATAAATCTTATCATTCTACATGCAAGTTCAACCTATACGGGACTTACACTAAGAAACGATATATTAACAATACTTCAACACAATATCTTTGATATCTTTTGTTTCTTACTTTAGAATTGGTGGGGATTGTTAGAAATTGGCTCATATGAACAAGGTCCATTTCCTTAATTCTAAAGCATACATGGTTTAGTACCATATTGTTAAGGCAATGTGGGAGACCAATTTATAAGGTGGAGTCATCACCACTCATTGAATATGGATAGAGATGGCGTGAGGAAGGCTTTGGCTAATCACGCTGCGTGCATCGCATGTGCACGTGTATTCGCGCATTTTGCATGAAAATCGGGTGACTTGTGAATGCGACATGTGGCCGTGCTATGGCGTGAGTACGCCACTTGCGGACCAAGTCCATCTTTATTTTGCTGAACCTTGCACCACTCTCTCTCTCTCTCTTTGAATGAGATTCAAACATTTGAATTTGAGGCTTAATTAGGTTTTTGATGATAGGCGATTACGAGTGGATAAATCATTTGGTTAAATGTTATCACTTACCGATGAATAATTGAGTAGTTATCGTGAATTATTTCAGTTCAATGGGGCGATTACTAGAGAATAATTTACATATCTATATGTACCTAGAGGTGTCCAACGTATCTGATGAGAATCTCTCTACTTTGCATCATCTCTCATACGCCAACTTATCTTTGTTGTCTGCTTGTTGTGCGAATCTAAATCGACTCTTCTTCCCGACGTGCCTTTGTGAAGAAGAGGGCGGTATCTCGAGCCGTTCTTTGTCGTGAAGACTTGCAGGGCGGCAACAAGGTTCTGGGCAGCGCACATCTGCGCGACCGCTTAACTCTGCTTCATCTATGTCTTGCATTGCATTAAGCTGCCTGCTTCTGTTTTTCATCAAACCCAACAATAAGTCATTCACGTGTTCGATCGACTTTGATATTATATTTTTCTTCGTGTATTTTCTGAAGTATAATAAGTACCCTCTTGATAGTTTTGTGTTTGGTATCACTAGTTTTTATTGTATTTATCTCTTAGTAAAATTTGAAATTAAAATATTGCCCACATTTTCAAGCCCGTTTGTACGGCTCCACTTCACAAGTGGAGCTGTTTTTTACTTCACAAGTGGAGCCGGGTGAAGCTACTTTTTCAGCTTCTTGGGTGGAGCTACTTTTGTCTCAGAGGTTTTAAAGGAACTCCTTGGGTGGAGCTATTTTGTTTTACCCGTTTGGCACAAAACAGCTCAAACAGCTCAAGGAGGCTGGTGGTGCATTTGTGCAAAGCAGGGCCTCAATAGGCGAACATAAGAAATGAAAGAAATTGCTTCAGAAGTGGGTACGAACTTTGTAAAGGAGGAGAAAAGGGTAGTTGTGGTCGAGCGCAGATGTTTTTGTTGGATTACAGAGCTGCTGTAGTTCGATTAACCCTGAAATTGCATTATTTTTGCACCTAATTTTAAATGAACAATATGCTAAGGCTTTACTGAAATCAAGATTAACTCATGAGGTTGGGAGACTAAAATATTGATACCAAACAATACTTCTAAAGTACAGCACGTACAAATTATTTGGTGATGAAACACAGCAATTTTATAGAAAACAGTTCAATTTTCTTAGTAATTAGTTTAAATTCCTGCAGTCTAAACAGTCCTAAACAGTTACAAGCAGATGATGATTGCTATTTTCTATGAAGCGAGTATCTCGAAAGACCTACGAAGGTGAGGATAAAACGAGCTCTTCATATTCTAGAACGATGACCTATTTGGGCATTGTCTTGCTTCGTATCTAAACTGAAGCATAACAAAGCCAAAGGTCGCTAGCCAAAATGACCCAGAAGGCACAGTATGTAAACGCTGATAAACATGTGGTGCCCAACGAGTGATAACAACACGAGTTTTGGGCCTTCAGTGTGTTTTGTCGGGAACCACCCAATCCTTGTAAAGGTTACCTACTTTGGGCCTGTTTGGGATTGCTCCACTCCAGATTTTACAGCTCTGCTCTAGCTTTGTCTTGCCAAACACCTCCAGCTCCTAAAACTCCGCTTTGAGAAAAAAGTGGAGTTAGGGGCCAACTCCACGTTAGTACTCTAGGATTTGGACTTTTGTACCTCCTCATGGAGTTGTGAAGAAATTACCCACCATTGCCATTACAGAGTTCCCCTCCGTGCGATTTGATCTTTTCCTTCTCCCCACCCACCGCGCGACTCCTCTCCTCCCACCTAGTTGCGCCGCTCCTCTCCTCCTCCCCCGACCCGCGCCGCTCCTCTCCTCCGCCCCCCACCCGCGCCGCTCCTCCTTGGCGACGATGCCCACGACGCTTCCCTGTCCGCCGCGTCCGGTTCCGGCCTCATCGATCTGTAAACGCCCGGGAGAAAGAAGTTTGTGTCTTTGAGTTTGTTGTGTCCCCACAAGTGTTCGACGAATTGCCTCTCGAGGCGGCGGCAGGTATTTGCGTTGCGAGGATGGCACGGGCGAGACGGAGGAGAAGAGGTGGCGGCTGCAAGAGGAGCGAGGAGGCCTTGCCTGTGGCGAGCCTCGGGTGCCTCGCGGTGAGTGCTCAACACCGTTTCTTTTCTTTTGATCTTGTGGAGTGGGATGAGTGATGTATGGGTGAACGGAACTCGAATCTTTTGGGCGTAGTGGATGCTCGATGATGGTGGAGGAACTCGACGCCAACGAGAGGAGGGCCTTCCTGGAGTGGCTGAGTTACCTCGCGAGGTTGGTGTAGTTGGTTTCCTTTGTTTTTAATCTATCCACATTGAATGTTTGTCTAGTAGAACTGTTGATGTTTCCCGTGTTTGTGTACCAAAAACGTAGTAAGTTGTTAAAAATCAATAAGTGGACAACTTATGTTTGGTTGTAAACATTTGGAGAAATACCTAACCTAGTTCGTGATTTTTGGGCATTGCAAAGTGCAGCAAGTGAAGTGCTAATTGAAGTATTGAACAATATCTAATTGAAGCATATATGTACATTTAATTTGTTTCTTGGGCTAAAAAAGTAAAACATATGTCAAGGAACTAAAAATATACATCTTACTCGAGTGAACTCTGAGTGAGGTATTTGAATGTCTCTAGCATGTAGTCCATCTAACTCAAACTTTAAGTTAGTTGAGGTGTTGTCTATTTTATATACAAGTTGATTCTAAAAGAAATTTGTTCTGATTCGAAGAGAATGAAAAACTTGTTCTTACGCCTTTTAGAAGAACATTGCTATCCGAGACACTCTAGAGAGTACTTGAACGCAGTGAGTTGGTGACAATCAAGGAAGTGATGGATCTCGTTTTGGATTGTGGTGCGGACTATGGTTGGATGAGCATGACATTGCCACTCAGTTGTTTGTGAAGAAGGATTTTAGGAAATGTTCATGACTTTTCCAACTAGAGATTAGGTTCGATTGGCAACGCTATTTCTCTAGCTTGGAGCTAGAATTATGTATCGAACACTTGCATTCGTAGTCATTTTGGTTTAAACTACTCTCTAGTTATCTATGGATAATTATTTGTATTCGAATGATGGACTTTGTTAATTATCTATCATGCGTTGCAATTTATGGGACAAAAGGATGGAATTATTTGCCCAAAATATTTGTTTTCTAGTTTTTCTTGAATAAATTAATTGCAATTATAATATTTTTCATCATATTTCAATTGGCAACAAAAATATTCAATTACATATGCTCATGATTATCAAAACATATACCAAACATCATTCAGAGGTACATTGGACCTTTCTCAGGGAAACCTCACATTCCTGGAGCTGAAGCTAGGCTGCGTGCCAAACAGGACCACCTGCTCCAGGAATTCCACAGTGGAGCTGCTCCATGGTGGAGTTGGTGGAGTAGAACTGGAAAAACTGGAGCAGAGCAGTCCCAAACAGACCCAAAGGAAGAAGACGAGAAAGAAAATGAGTTTAAAAGCCTTCCGCTAAAGTTGGACATATCACTGTTTTGTTTGGATTTTATTTGTGGTGGGCTGCATTTGACATTCATGAAGCAATCGAACAGCAGTAACTACTCCCTCCTTACATGTCTTGAGCCGTTACTATTTATAACTTGATATTAATATATACAGATAATATTAAAATATTAAAAGTATTTTTAACAACAAATCTAATAATATAATTTTATATACTTAATGTAGGTAGTTTCAAATATGTTGGTAGCCAAACACAATCTGAGACGTCAAATAAAATAGAAGGGTACCACTATCTTAAGGGTGTGTGTGACTAGGGTGTCTGTGAGTTGTGGAACTAATACATGCCCGTCTTCCTCAACGGTTGGAAAAAATCCTTTCTTCCTCACCACCGAAAAATCCAACTTGATTAAAAGAAGTCAAGAGAAGCAGATCAAGGGCCTAAGGAAAATAATTCAGGAAAAATTGTTCAAATAATTTTTGAAAAGAAAATTCGATTTGAAAAAATAATTTAGAAAGAAATTTCATAAATGAGGAAAAATTTTGATTAAAAAGTTCTCATCAGCCCCGGATTCTATAATATAGAATTCTATGTGATTCCACTGTACTATTATCTGAATCAATAGATAAAGCTCAGAGATACATTGATAAATCATTGCATACATCGCTTGAACCGCAACGTACATTAATCATATATATCAAAGTTTAAATACACCATGTCGGGCAATTGTTCACATAAGGGCTGGTCAGACTAAATATTTGCAATACAAAACAGATGCAGAAGTAGTAAACCAAAAGGGTAGGACCATGATTATCCATAGGCAAGTGACTGGTAGTAAAAAGTGAATGACAAATATTATCTAAGTCTAGATAATATATGTGCACACAATCTTCGTCAAGTCTGCTTATCTAAGACAAGAGTCTATAGAAGATCGTCCTAATTTCCTTCATCTGCTCCTTCACTGGACCGGGTGTGTCGACGTGAGCATAGATAATGGCTACATTGTACATTTATCTTAATGTGAGAATCAAAGTTGAAACATCACAAATTAATCAGTGGGTCTATCCCATACTAGATATGTGGTTGCAGTAAGGCTTAGATCAATGGTGCATAAAGTTAAGTCCTAGACTTTACCCAAGCAAAGAATCTACATTCCAAAGTCTTGACCATATTTCCTCACTTTCTTGCATGATCACTCTCCCAAGTTAAAACTATTTTGTATAACAAACACCAATGACACTGCCCATGTTATGATATACAAATTTTATAACTTTCACTAACCACCACGATTTGATATCTTGTTAAGTTAAAACTAATTAATTAATCAACATATGACAATGAGCCCAACGTACTATAAAGCACAGCTAAGCCTACTAGACGTACAACCCAAGTGAATACTAGTATTACATCATTAAATAATTACCCATCCTATGATGACAATGGAATCATGGCAT
The DNA here is from genome assembly GCA_036346575.1 of Dendrocalamus sinicus. Classification (NCBI taxonomy): domain Eukaryota; kingdom Viridiplantae; phylum Streptophyta; class Magnoliopsida; order Poales; family Poaceae; genus Dendrocalamus; species Dendrocalamus sinicus. The sequence continues at coordinate 8,101,107 of CM070675.1, forward strand.
TCAACTTATCAATTGAGGAAGTAATGAAATTGGTCAGTAACTACCAGTTACAAGGGTTTGTATTGAATTAGATATGCATGATAATTTAAAATAAAATAATAATTAATAATTTAAAATAATATTTTCAACATGATCAAAAGTCATGACTTGGCTTGCCTTTGCTCAGTTACCAACTCTTGATCTTTAGTTCCTGCTTCTGCTCCTTTGAAGATGTTATGTAACGAGAGAGAAAGTGAATAAAATACAAATAAATTCAAATAAAATAAAAATAAATCCAAAAACAACAAATCTAGAATCAAAAGATGTACCTCAATTTTAGATGAATTTAGAAAGAAGAATCAAATCATTCGAGTTTGGACGGAGGAGAGCGGGTTATTATCGGAAGATCGAATGGATGGAAGAATCTTGGAAATTGAAAAGTCTACTATCTTTGTGAACCAGGTGCATGGAATAGTGATGGTCCACCATGGGCTCAGCACATGGAGCAGTGGACATGTGGCTAGATTTGGTTAACATGGCAATAGGGCTGATGTGTCTAACGCATTGCGTTGCCATGTGGCAAGGCTCGGCTAATGTGCCACCGACGTGGTACACACATGGTGGTGACTCGACTTTGCTGAGGGGTGGTTAGTTAGTGATTGCTATTTGTGTGGCATTGGGTGGCAAGTAGTTAGTAGAAATGTCACTCATGGCGTTGGGTGGCATTGCCCGCGTCACAGTGAACCTGATGCACACTTCTTCCGGTGAGCTTCTACGGCGAGTAGCACATGGGTGAATGGTGGCTTCTAGGCTATGTGGCTTACTAGACCTAGTATATTGACCCTTGCAGACTCATCTAGCATTGGTGCACAACCTAGGGTCATCCAAACTCCGCGGTGGTGAGTAAAAGCGGTAGGGCAATGTGGTTCCGGTGATGGCGATGAATGGTGTTCCTTGGTTTCAACAACTACATGGGAGACCTTCCTCTGCACTTCGCAAAGCTAGGGACCCAACCGAGAGGCGGAGATGCAACAAAGCCTCGACAATTGCTCATCGGCTCGGTGAAGCGACAAAGAGCAAAGCTAGAATCCGGCAATGGCGTGCAAGGAAGAGGAATGGGGCGGCTCGGGATGGCTCTAAGATGCTCGGGTGGTGTCTTTGACATGTGCGCCAAGTCATAGAAGAGACCATGGCGGCTATGGTAGAGAAACAAGACGAGGATGACTCGGCTGCAGTGGGGCCCACATGGTGGCGAGAGAGGTGAGTGGGGCTCACGAGGTGCAACGCATGGACGAGCAGACGGTGCTTAGATGGGTGATGTGTGGCAAGCTAGCGTTGGTTGGACTAAGGTGCACGGAATGGGCTGGTGCACGAGAGGAAGTGGAGAGGTGAGGTGGGATGGATGCGGTGTCATCCATGGACAAGCGGGCGCTTAGGTGGGCAAGCGCGTGGTAGGCGGCGTGCAGTGTACTAAGGCATGCAAGGCTGGTGGTGCACACGGATGACGTGGGTTGGTGCGTGAGAAAAAATGGATTTAGCCCAAGAACCAAATACGGAATTTTAAATGATTCACAAATTTTAAAATTAGAATAATTCAAATTGAGCTATAGAAAATAGCATGTAAACCCAGGAAAATAAAAGAAAATATAGAAAATATTCGTTCAACACAAGGAACCCAACAAAAACTGGTTTTAATTTAATTGAAATTTATTTTATTCAACTTAAAATTTTCAAATTTTGAAAAAATCAAATTAAGCATTAATTAATTTTAAAAATCTTAATTTTTATTTTATTTTAAAACATAAAAAAGGCACTGAAAACTAGGATGTTAGAATCTATTACTAGTCTGGTATAATACCTTATATTAGTTTATATTAATGGATTGGTTTAGGCCTTGGTTGTTGGGATCAATCGGTTTGGCAATAATAGATGCGTGCAAAGGGTGTAAATTGATAGCACGGGTTGCCATGCTGGTAATCGTACCACGCATTATAGATATTATTTGTTCATGCTATGTGATAGAATTGTATTTTGTATTCTATGCATAACTCATTTTGCAAGGTTGTGTAAATAGTATGGCCCATTGTACATGTGATGTATGTATTGAGTTTTTTATGGCTCGTGTATCATGCTGATTTATGGCCATGTGCTACATATTATTGTATAACAGCCTATGTGTCGACTTGTGATGCTTGATATTTTTATATGTAATTCATTCTTAGATGTTAGGAGTAATAGCTATGTAGATGAATGTGATGACTTCAAGCATTGATGGCTCAGTGGATAGGAAGCGTGGTGATGGAGATTGCCGTGCTAAGGGTCATACTATCTCACAGTTTAATATGGTTAACTATGAATGTTTTTATATTGTTGTTATACTATTGTTCATGTTATTATTATCTTGGGTATTTTTAATATGATAGAATATTATCTCTATAGAAAAATTAAGTAAAACTTGATGTCCTTCCAATTGTTAGCTGGTAGGTCTACCAAAGTAAGGTACCATTAATTATATCAATAAGATAGGTTAAGTGTTAGATACTTCATGCATAATATTTGTTTAACTTGACTAGGCTATCAACATAGTTTTGGGCCTAGGGCATAGTGATATTGAGGTTAGGACATATGGATGTTACTCCCAAACAAGAGTTATATATGATTAAATAGTAAGGGGTTGCTTATCACCATCGTTAGGTTTATAGCAATGATGCCAAAGCTCACTAGGATTTGGTGAATTATAGATCTCGACTCACTATATGTAATGTGACATCCCAACAATTTTAATTTAATTTGATATTATTGGCATTTTCTGGAATTTCTTTTCTCCTTTCTTAATTTAGGCTAGAGAAAAATCTATGGAAAATTGTATTTAATTGTGTTAAAATCAAGTATATTTTATTCTTGTTGATTTCCTTTTGAATTGTAGAATTTTTGAGAATTTTCTGGAATTTATTTTGGAATTTTCTGCTATTTATAGGCTTTCCTTGAATTTCCTTTGTATTTTTTTAATTTAAATCGGCATTTAAAATTCCTAAATTGATCCGGGCCGACTCGTGGTCACCAGAATCCTCCCCTCTTGGGCATGCGGTGCCATCCTACCCACGCCCATGCCTTCTCTCCGCTCAACGGCGGTTGCCCTCCTAGCGCCACTCACCCCATCGGACCGCTCCTGCCACCTCTCTCTTTCTCTCCTTCCTATTCCACCACCAAGTGGGCCCTACCCTTCTTCTTCCTCCTTCCACCCCTCTCTCCTTGTGCCACCACACAAACAAGATGCTTTGAGTCTTCCGCGTGTGTCTTGAGAAAGTCTTTGGTGGTTGTGAGTAGCACTAATCTTGCAACCAATTTAGTTTCATGTGCCTTATCCCCTAACCTGCATAGATTTCCATTACCAATAGACCAATGAGAAATTGCCAACGTCATGTGCATTCACTCGGAGTTCTTGAATTTTTGTATGAATAATAAATTTTTATTCAAAATTACAGAAATATACCATGGCGAAATTTTTACAAAAATAGGCTCGATGCGCTTAATGGGTGGCGATGAGCCAATCGCCCAACCGGTGGTGACACGTGGGCAATTTGGCAATGGTTGGGCGGTGTGTTACTCATTGCAAGCGTTGGGCTCTTGGAGGTCCAATCGCGCGTGCAGTTTGGCGACTAGAGCTTCGATCGCCACGTGGTTGGGCGATTGGGCTCCATCGCCAACGCTTCGAAAGGGGGTGTTAAAAGGTAATGTGCTCAGCCACCGCCGCCCTTCCTCATTCGATCCAATCGCTCGAGAGAAGAAGAGAGGAGAAGAGGAGAGAAAGGAGGAGGAAAAGAGAAGAGAAGAGGAAGGAGGAAGAAGAGGAGGAGAAGAGGAGAGGAGGAAGAGGAGGAGGATAGGGGAGGAAGGAGGAATGGGAGGAGAGAAGAGGAAGAATCAGATCCATATTTTCTTTGGTATATTGTATTTGCAGTATATATTTTATCAAATATTAGTGTTAGTAAAAATGTAGATGTAGAAAATTTAGTATAGAAATTTTAGTACAATTTTTAGTATAGAAATTTTAGTATAGAAAATTTTTAGTATACAATTTTTAGTATAGAAAATTTGAAGTATAGAAATTTTAGTACAATTTTTAGTATAGAAAATTTAGTTAACGTAGTTATAGAAAATTAGCAGGTGTAGAAACGGAGAGGAGAGGAAGAAGCAACCGTAGGAGTAGATGTAGATAGAAATAGTTAAATATTTGTTATACAAAATTTATTAAACATGTAGTTTTAGAAAATTAACAGCCGTAGAAGCGTGTAGTTGTGTATAATTTAGGGAACATAGTTTTAGAAAATTAGCATTAGTAGGAAATCCGCATGCATACAAAATTGTAGTTATAAAAATTCATCCAATAATGTACAAATTAATCGTCTGCTGGAATTTATACGTATTGAAAAAATCAGTAAATATTTATGGTAGAATGTAATTAATTCGTATGTAGGAAGTTCATAGTCACGAGGTTATTGTAGTGGAGTTACGACATGCGAGCGATCGTGAAATGTGAATTGCGGTATGTCGGTACTTTGGTATTGTGGGATGCTATTTGACATGTCGCAAAATTGATATATATATGCGGGCGACATCAGCAATGGCAATAGCCACTACATTGAGAGTGTATTACGGTGATGGAACCGTTCGTGAAGGTCTGAATGGTGTGGATTTGAGCAGTTTTTCGGAAGTCACTCTAGTACAATCGGATGGCGAGAATGCTCGGATCTCAGGTGTGATGCATTGGCTGACCCGAAGTTTTTTGTTGGACCCCGAGGTGTGCAGCATCGTCGTGCAAGGGCTTTGGAGCCAGTCTCCCATGGACATCAGATGGGAGTTGAGGACATTGCTGCGCATTGCTGCATGGAAGGGCTTCGTGCAAGGGTGCTAGCGCCGTGGATACGAGTATGTCCTGCTTGTACAACCATACTCATTAGAAGCTGTGCAAGGTCATACATCCGCCCTTACTCCGGAGGTGCTAGCAGCTCAGTGGGCA